>CM053596.1:108782213-108806344 GCA_028646575.1 Pseudocheirus occidentalis
CAACCTTCCCTTATACAAATATAGATCCTTAAGAATATCAGAATATAATGATGAAAAATAAAACAGCAAATATTTCCAAGAAACCAGGACAGCAAAAATAAGAATTTGTATTGACAAGATTATGATTTGCACTTAGAAAAGCAGTCCATTGAGTTTAATACATTATTATGTATATTTGGGACAATCACTACAAATAGTAATGAGCTGAGCTCCAAACTGATCAGGAGGAGATAAGGATGGATAACATGGGGAACTGAACAATGCTTGTAACCAGCTCAAGTTGAGCACTGCCAGGAGAGCTCCTTCCTCCTCCGTTTTTGAACACCAACATTTTTCTGGTGAAGTTAAATGGTTGCCAGTCAGATAATTTCAGAATAATGAACATTTTTGTGATTTCCAATCCCACAGAAAGGACTTGCATGTGAGAAGTAATATAAAAGATGTTATCAAGGAGAGTCATTATTCAAAGAGGAGGTATATCTGTCATTTAACTTCAGAGAAAGATAACAGATATGCAGCTCTGAAGCTGCATTAATATTAAAAAAAATCAGGACAACCAGTAGTTCCTTTCCTAGAAGTGGTGTAGTGGATAGAATATGTTACTAGGAGACAGGCTGACCTGGGTTCACATCCTGCCTCAGATACTCAGTAGCTGTGTAACTTTGATTAAGTGACAAACTCTCTGAGCCCATTTGTTTTTAAAATGAAAGCATTTGACTTTGTGATGTTTAAAACCTTCAAGAGATGTAATTTCTGGGCAATTAGGAATTTTATTCATAGTGTTAATATTTTAATTAAAGAGATCAGTGACACTCTTGAATGCCAAAGATCCCTCATGGTGGTGGGCTCACAGTTTAAATGTCCTTAGAAAAGCTGGTGTTCCTAAAGGTGGCAATCAACTCTGGTTAACAATTAATGAAAGAATAAATATAACAATGAAGGACTTGACTGTATTCCAATGATGGTCCTGGGGGTGTGTGACTTGGATCTTTCAAGTCTTGGTTAAAGAGACTTACCAATATACATATCAAAGAGGCACTCTACTCTTCTACTTCGGACCATCTGACCAAATACATTGAGCAGGAATTCACCAGTTCTCTTAGTCTGGTTGGGTAAGTCTGCCTAAGATTTCCCCACACCAGTTGATTTTTGGATGAGGAAGTAGAAAAGGGGAAACTTTTTGCTTCTGATTCAATAATTAGTTATTAATACAAGAGAGGAATAATCATTTATCTCAACCTGATGAATTTTAAAGTCCTTTCTCCCATTAATTATATGGTCATCTGGTTTCTCATTTTAGGGTTAAAAATTACAAAGGAGGTCAAGACAGTTCCCACATCAATGAGACCATGGATCCATTGAAATATTTAAGTAATACTAGTAGCACATATTCCTACTATTCTTTAGTTTTTTATGGTGTAACACATCATGTACCTTTTTCCCTTTGATATACATGGCATGAGATGATGACGTGGTCATGAGATCATGAGAAAAAGAATACAAGTTTTATTATCCCCAATTTACAGATGAGGAAGTTATGACTCAGTAAAATGAACTAATGTGACCAAAATCACTGGGCAAGTATTTAATGTTGGAGGACTTATGACCTCAACAACATTAAATCTAATGATCTTCCCACCACAAAGATAGCATTGTAAACTTTCAAGAGAAAATAGAGAGCAAATTCAGCAGAGAGAATAGTTACTGTGAGAATTAATTCATTTGGACCCCTGTTCTATTCTAATTGGTATCATTTAGATATAGGGGTAGTGATGATAAGTTCTGCATATTAGGGCTCAGAACTATGAGCTGCAGGTTGTAAACTCACTTGAATAATCATAGAAAGATACCTGGAGGACCTCCACACCTGTTTTTCCTTGTCATGGTGAACAAATTCAGTGTGACAGAGGTGATTCAAGTACATGGAAAGTCCCTCAATCTATTTTTGTACCTGTGGGGCCATTTGCCATTCTCCTTTTTCTGACACAAGCAGCTGAACATCTTTTGACCATTTTATGATCCCCTAGTCAGTGGAGATATTCTTTGCTTCAACCAACTTGTGACACTGTTGATGGATCATTTTTGCTTATGTGTCACATGTCAACCAGTGGAATAATTCTGTATTTGGTATAGCCATTCTTGAGTATCTAGATATCTAACCTTATGAAAATAGGGCCCTGGATCGAGGGAATGTCTCAGATCGCAAGGATGATCTGAGGTCCAATTCATTAGAGGAGACCATGGACGCTTTAATAAAGTGGCATTGGCTCAGAGTTTTGCCTCAGTCTCATTTATTGTAGGTTTGAAAATTTTAATCCCCACATCTCTCTCTGTCAAGGGGTTGATATTATGATAATTTCATTTTATAGATGAGGAAAGGAGGACGTAGAAAAATTGAGATTCATAGACTGTGAGAGTTGGAATAATCATAGAAATTAAGGAACCATAGAGACTAAAGAATTAGAGAACAAAATTAGAGAACAAAAGAAAACTTACAAGGAAGCAAAGAAAAGATAGTTCTCAGCACAACGTGTATTATTTATCATACAGGCTTTCTTGAAATGAAAATGTTATATATTTTGAACCCTCTCATGTTCTGCTGTGCACATGACATGTTTTTTTCTTTCTAACTTTGTATTTAAGTTCCAATATTTAAGTTTATGATAATTTTTGTTTCTTTTCTCTATTCTGTGTTTGTGTTCTGGTGTTTGAGTCTCAAATGAAAAAAAAATGCTACACACCAGAGCATGCTATCCTTCCACTACAGAGTGACCACCTCACAGGGACCCCCCCTTAGAGATCTGAACATACCTACTTCAAGGACAGGATGAAAATCCAAGGCAGGGATCCAAAGGCTTCTAAGTGTGGTGAAATAGCTACTGTGTTTCATCTTTTAAGTGGCCATACTTCCATCATAGACACACTGCTCCTATTGCCAAATGAGTTACATGTTTGTGCACACATTCCCTGACCTGACCAATTAGTGTATAAATGTGTGTAGCTCTTAAATCTGAACTTTTAGCTAGGAGCTAATGAAGCGCACTCTAACTTTGGAGGCTAGGGTGAAATTTAATTTAAACTAATCTCCCTGAGACCAGGTACATGCAGAGTATATTATTTATGGCATTTATCCCTCCCATAAATATCCAGCTGCTTGTACAGTCAATAAAGTTTAGAAAGCATTTGGAGATGAAAGGTGCCATAAAAATGCCGAGCTATTATCATTCTTACTAAAAATTACAATTTAATCCTCTCATTGCTTTTCTGGTCTGGTTGACTTGGCAGTGGGTGGGCAAGGCTTTCTTCTTCTTTTGAATCTCTGTCTTGCCTCCTTTTCCCTCATCACCCCAGTACAAACATTCTATATCACCTCAGGCAAATTAGTTCAATGAGCCTTTAATTATACTCTCCTATCTCTGAGCCTTCTCCCAATCTATAGTCTGTGTCCTAAAAATGCCCCCCACCCCCACCTCAATTCTTTTCCTTGCAGGAAGGAGCTGCTGAATCCAGCCTCCTCCTGGACCCCTGCTTTATTTCCATTCTCATTGATGGAAATGAACCATTTGCTTGCTTAAAGGTCATGCTTAATTCATTTGTAGGTATACTCAGTAGGATTTTGATAATTTCCATTGGTCAATGATCTCATCAATGTGTGGGGGTCATAGCCAATCCAGACCTTCTCCTCTTCTGGGGTGTTTTCCATGACCCCTCGCAAATTTTTAGTAGTAAAGCCCTCTGATTAACTATCTATGAGCCCTACTCTGCCACACACTGCCTGTGTGTCCTTGGGCAAATCTTTTTACCTCTCTGGGCTTCAGTTTCCTCATTTGCAAAATGGCTATATGGCTTCTAAATGCCTCCCAAGTCTAAATCTATGATTGTCTAATTCCTCAGTTTTCTTATGTGGTCAGCTTAGCCTGACAAATAGGATTAGAAGCGACATCATCGATGTGAATCCTCACATAGACATCATTCATGCTAGCATGCTGTATTTTACTATATACACCATATGTATTTCACTATATACACCATATGTATTTCCATTGCTTTTTGGGTGACCTAAATATTGATTCTTCAGAGATGACAGCACAGAGATGCTAAATAAAATAATTCACATTTGCCTAGGGTTGAATGTAGGGTTTACATAATACTATCCTCATAATCACCTTGTGAGGAACAGATGGTGAAGGAATTATGATTCTCCTTTTATTTGTTATTATTAGAAGAAATGAAGACTCAAAGCAGCTAAGTATACTAATGGATAGTGTCAATGTTGGAACTTGAACACAGGTCTTATTCTTCTTGCCAGGGTCTTCCTCTCCAAGATTGATTTTTTTTAAATTAAAGATGCCATCGTTTGACTCACTTCTTAAAGAGGTCTATTTACTGAATGGACCTTACATCACTCAAACTGAGAACCTGAAAAGGCCTTACCCTGCGAAGGCCAGGGTCTCCCATTGCATCCTGGGCCATCTCCTGTCATCCTGATGAATATCAGGCCACTGGACCCAGATGACTCTGGGGGAGAAAGTGAGGCTAGTGACCTTGCATAGACCTCCCTCACTCAAATCAAAGTCAACTATAAGTTATGTCATCATCTCCCTGATGTCATGGTCCTCTTCAAGAATGAAGGACAAATGCAACAACAACCAGAGTAGTGTGGGATAAAGAACACTGAGCTCAAAAATCAGAATATTTTGAGTTCTAGTTCAGTTCATAGCTGGCTATGTGACTGTGGGTGTGTCCTTTGAATTCCTTTGTCTCACTTTCCGCATCTGTAGAATGCAAACGAATAATACCAGCACTATCTGCAGGGTGATTGTGAGTAAAACATCTTATAAACCAAAGAGCATTGTATGAGCATGGAGGATTGGACTGGTGATCTCTAAAACCTCTTTCATTTTAATTATTGTGCTAGTTTCTGACTCTTAAGGCTGCCTCATCCCTAGAATAGAGATTTTCTCATCTCTATTCCTTAGAATCTTAAGTTCCAGTCAAGGCTCAGCTTAGGTGCCACTTACTATATAAAAGCTTTATTCCTGCTTCCAACACAGATCAATTGCTATTCTTCCACGGCCATATCATCTAATATGTTTAACTTTCAGTTTTTTAGTATGGACAATGGGAACGATAACACCCATAATACAGGCATATCTCAGATGCTGTGGGTTTGGTTCCAGACCACCTGAATAAAACGAATACAGCCATAAAAGGAGTCACACAAATTTATTGGTTTCCTAGTGCATATAAAAGTTATGTTTACATTGTACTATGATCTATTAAATACATAATAGTATTATGTCTAAAAAGAACCAATGTACATGCTGTAATTAAAAATATTGCTGAAAAATGCTAACCATCATTTGAGCCTTCAGCTAGTGATGAACATTTTTTGGTGGAAAATTTGGCCTTGATGTTGATGGCTGTTGACTGATCAGTGCTGGTTGCTGAAGTGGGGTGCACTGTGACAATTAAAAAAAAAGACAGCAATGAAATTTGCCACATCAATTTACTTTTTCTTTCATGAAAGATTTTTCTATTACACGTGATGCTATTTGATAGCGTTTTACCCACAGTAGAACTTTCAGAATTGGAGTCAATTCTCTCAAATCCTGCTGCTGTTCTATCAACCAAGTTTATGTAATATTCTTCAATATTGTTGTGTCTCAGGAAATAGGGAGGCCTGAGGAGAGAGAGAGTGTTGGGGGGAATGGACAGTGGAGCAGTCAGAACACACACAACATTAATGATTAAGTTCACTGTCTTATATTAACACTATTTGTGGTGCCCAAAAACAATTACAATAGTATGATCGAAGATCACAGATCATTGTACCAGATATAATAATAATGAAAAAAGTTTGAAATATTGTAAGAATTACCAAAATGTGATACAGAGATGTGATGTGAGCAGGAGCTGCTGGAAAAATGGAGGCAACAGACTTGCTCAATACAGGGTTGCTACAAACCTTCAGTTTCTAAAAACACCGTACAATATCTGTGAAGTGCAATAAAACAAGGTATACCTGTCCTTGCCCCTGCAATGTTGCAAAGTTCAAGTGAGTAATGTATATAAAATGTTAGTTATTGTTTCTATTCACCCCATTTGTCAATGAATTTTAATTAATCAAATAATCTTATATGAATTTATTTATGTGCATGCTGTATCTCTTCAGCCTAATGTAATCCCCTTTAGGACAAGAATTGTTTCATTTTTGTCTTTGTTTCCCTAGCACCTAGGCATTCATGTTGAATTCAGTTGATTTCTGATGTTCTGGTGTATGTCGTTGCTTCTGGATATTATTTCAATTACTTCCACTCCTCAAAGAATTAACTCAAAGTTTACTTTAGGTGCTATTGCCACACAGTCAGTAAGTATATGGGGTTGAATCTGAACATTGTGCTTCATAACTCTAAGTTCTAGGCTTTAACCATTATACCAAACTGCTTGTGTCATACTCACTTATAAAAGCCCATGATTATCTCTACATCATGATAGGGCTCCATAATTCAATAGGCCATGCATTTTGTAGGATTATTATCTGTTTTCCTAAGGTCCCTTCCAAATTCTTTTGGAATTCTTGAACTCTATTGGTCTTACTTTATGTAGCTCCTGGCATAGTACCTGAATTTCAATGAACATTAACTAAGGACCTGCTGTGTAATGAGCACTGGGTTTGGTACTGGGGAGGTATAATATTTAGATAAAATGTGGACCTCATAAGGCTTATAATCAAGTGAAAAATTAGACAGTGAGAAGTGATTATGGCAGCCCTTACCTTCCATGCTTTCCCCTGCTTTCTTTAAGACAACTCAAATCCTACATTTTGCAGGATTAGAATTTATGTTCCAATTCTTCCCCTCACCCTCACTGTGAATGCCTTCCCCTTTGAGATTACCTTCCGTTTACACTGAATATATCTTATTTGCACATTTTTTTTTCATTTTGTCTTTCTCATTAGACTGTGAGTTTTTTGAGTAAGGACCATGTTTTTGCCTGTTTTCCTATTCCCATTGTTAAAGGCACAGAGTAAGGGCTTAGTAAAAATGCTCATTGGCTATTTGATTAGAATGGGTACTGAGCAAGGAATCAATAGACTCTGGATTCAAATATCATTTTTGAACCATAACAGCAGGGTGACCTTGGGAAAATCAATTAACTTCTCAGCCTCAGTTTCCTCCTCTGCAAGATAAGAATGATAGTGCCTGCCTTCCAGAATTGTTTTGAAGATCATCCATGTGAAGAGCATTGCAAAACAAAGAACTACACAAATGCCAGAAATCATTACTATAAACCATGTGACTAAATCTGTGTTAATAATGTATAGATAAACATTAACTTAAACAAGATGAGGAAGATGATATAATGAAGACTTCCTATGAGCCTGTCCAAAAGAAAAATAAAAGTACTGTCAGTTTAGTTGCAGTGATCAGGAAACAGGAAGAGTTATTTTTAAAGTTGTTTGTCATGAGGGCTCAGGGATTTGTTGTAATTATGGCTGCTTTCTAAATTATTTCCCTAGGACCATTAAGAAAGATATAATCATTCCACATCATTAATGGGATCCGCAGACTCCACAGATTAGTGCACACCCTTCCCTGATGACCCTTTATTGATTGACATTTGTGTGAAAGAAGAGGAAGTGACTGTAATTGCACGTCTGAGATTAAAATGTGGGTAGTGGCACCTTCAAACAACAGAATGACCCTTAAGTCTCTGAGATAACACTCATTTATTAAAACCTTGGGAAAGTTTTACAGAAATGAAGTTTGCACACATTCTAATGTCCCCTCTGGAACATCTTCAGAACCTTTTCCTGACAAAGATACTCTGGACAGTTGCTCTTATTAGACTTGATTTCCACATGTGGAACCAAAGGGAGCCTCAGCTGTTTCTTCTCTACTTCCCATTGCCCTCTTTGGTATAATTCTAGTCCATTCTCTCTCTCTCTCTCTCTCGCTCTCTCTCTTTCTCTCTCTCTCCCCCTCTGTGTGTGTAGGTTTTAATTTCAGAGCAAAACTGAGAATATTAATGTACCCCAGTTCTGGATCTATGTTTCCAAAGCAGCTAGTTAATTCACTTAATTACATTCAAAGGTCCATGGATTCAGTGAGAAAATGAAATCAAACTGATTTGGGTTTCTTTTCATTTTATTTTTTTACAGTACAGCTGAAAATAGCTACTCTGTCAAGATTTTTGCTTTTCAACTGGCTGTGCCATCTGGTTTGGAGGTGTATCAGATGATTGGGTCACTTCTGGTCCTGCCTTGGAATTTTTCTGCCTATACAAATTTGGTTCTGTGACTGTCTCAGTTTCCAATCTGAACTAAACCTAGCCTAGGCCGAGCCTGGTATGAATATGCCTCCTGTCAGACAGATTTTGGAATTACTTCAAACTCTCAAAGTTTCTTTGACCAAGGCTGTGAAGATCTTTCAGGCTCTGCATGAACCTGATTTGTACCTCAAACCCGGAGGCTACTCTTGATAAGATGTGGGTGGCAGCAAGCATGACTGGTGGATTGGGAAATTCTTTGACATGCGTGAATTCTGGTCGATGTTGGTTTTTCTTGACAGGCTAATAATGGGGACTGTCTTGATAAGGAAAAGGTATCCTTGATAAAACCTCTCTTGCTAACAGAAAAAAGTAACTTTATTGGAGTAATACAGGAAAGAAAGTAACCTTGATTTTCTCAAAATGTTCATGGAATGGAATATACAAGGGGCAGGATTAGAGTGGGGTTGGGTGGGGATGGAGGCATAAGAAATATGCAAACTACAAGCTATAGGACTAGCTTGTAGTGTAGTAGCTACAAGACATCATTCAAGCATATGGCCAGGAATAGCCAGGGGGCAGAAATGGGAAGTATGTTGCTATGGAAATTCTGCCTCTGGATCCTAGAATCAGAATATTTTTGGGTTCTGCTATTCTAGAGTCCCAGGGTCCCTTAACTTCTGGCACAGACATGCCTAATAGGGAAGGGCTTGGAAGCCATTGCCAAAGATGCAGCTGTCACTGCATCAACATTAACACTTTGTGTGCATCATCCTATGAACTTCAGTAGCTTATAGCACATCCCAGCACACAAGACTCTCCAGGGACGCATGCTGCATAGGTGGCACAAATACAGAGAGAAGGAAAACCACCCAGGTCATCACACTCACCAGGGATGCACGTCTCTGCTGCAAAAAAGAGCTCTTCTCACTCCCTTTTCCTTCTGCAACGGTCAGCTCAGCTGTATAAAGGCCAGCTATGAAATACCAGCTCAGAAATGTGGACTATATATGTTTTTATAGCTGGCTATCAGAAACAATAAGAAAGAGCTCAAAATCTTCATTGTGGCTAGATTTAGTTGCTGCTACCTTCCGGTATGAGAATCAATGGTACTCAGGAGGTCATTTGGTCCAACCCTTGCCTGAGGCATTAACCTACTCCATCACAATCCTGACAAGTGGTCATTCAGCCTTTGCTTATACATTTCTAAGTGGTGGGGGAACTTAGTACCTACCTCCTGGTAGCTGATCTATTTCAACATGATTAAATGAAAGGAAGTTCTTTGTACCTTGAACTGAGGTTTGCCTCAGTAATTTCTACCCATTTTTCTACCCTCTTGAGTGACAGAGAAATCTATTCCTTCTCGCATATGCTGCCCCTTCAAATATTGGAAGATAGTAATTGTATAGTTATCTTTGGTTTCCTTACTGCATCCAGGATTTCAGTGCATTGATTCTGAGAACATAATAATCAATTCTCAAGCATTAATTAAACACATAGTATCCTATTAGGTTCTATGGAGGTTAAAGCACAAGAATTAATTTCTGCTAGCAAGGGGTTCTTAATTTTTTCTTTTTTCTTTAACATTGCACTCACTTGCCAATGCTACTCATCCCCCATGTTCTAACCCCCCGGTCTGCCCCAATAGAACTGTCTCTTGTTATAAACAATTGTCACCGAGGAAAACAAACCAGGATATTGAGGAGGTCTGGTAACATATGCCTCAATCAGCACTTCTAGTCTTCTACCAAAAGGAAGGTTGTATGCAAGGACATGCTGGTAAATGTTTAATAACTGGGTCTCTGAAAGAAACATTTGCATGACACAATTTTAAGTTTAATTTGTATTGTTAACATTTTTGATATCACTTTCTCAAGTCTAGACAAGCAACAAAAGAGTAAATGAAGCCCTGCTTTTGTAGTATCGATTTTCAAGCTGTGTATTTCTCCCACTTGGCTCTTGAGAGTTGGGACAAGCTGTTTCCAACATACTCCTGGTTGTATGTTTCATTATCAATTCCCTGAAGTCAAGACTGGTTCCTACGATGATTTGAATTCTGGTGCCTTTCGATGTTGTTTTCTTTTGTATTATCATGGTTGCTGTGAATATTGTGTTTTTTATTCTGCTCACTCTCCTCTCTATCAGTTTATGTAAGTGTTTGCAAGTTTCTATGAATTCTTCATGAAATTCATTTTGGCACAATAATATTCCACTACATTCACACCATAGTTTATCTAGACACATTCCAATTGAGGGGCACACACTTTGTTTCCAGTATTTTGTACCTCAAAAGTGCTGTTATGAGCATTTTTGTTACTAATAGATCTGGCCACTTCGTATCTTTTCTAGGACAGTTCTAAATTGTTAGAAAGAACACACAATCTTGTGGAAATAAGACTAACAAATGTAACAACCCCCCAAAACCAAAACACCAAAACAGGAGTGTCATATAAGGGCAGCTAAATTTTCTTGAATACTGTAAAAGATCTGCCATTTTCATCTATATTCCTCCTAATTTTAGAAGACAGTCTTTGTGAGGTACCATGGTCAACAAAATCCATTTCCTTATGACTCACCTTTTTGTGATGTATCTTTCCATTCTTTGTTTCTCTGGTCCACAGATGATAGACACATTCTTCTTTATTAGTCCAATGATTGAAACCTTTTCCACTTAGTAGGACCCACTTGATTTTGAGCTTTAATTTCTTAAGTGCCAGAGTGTCATTGAACCAGGAGGTCTTTGCTAAAGGTAAAAAGTTCATTTCCAGGTTATGTGATTCAGATTACTCTTCACTTAACAGACAGGGATTTTTCATGGAGGAGAGATTTCCCAGGCCTTTTGGATTGTTTCAGAGAATGTGAAAGGGAGTTGTATGCATCAGAGAATTAAAAGGCTGTTAGTTGGCCCCCCCTGCTTTGACGGCATTAAGCCATAACTGCCACTTGGGAGGAGTTTGAGGGCAGGCAGAAAGGCCTGCTAAAGCAGCACAGAGTTTCACAAAGGAGAGTGTATTGAAGGAAAGACTAGACCACACACAGATGTCTGACATGATAATCTCATTTCCCATGACCGCAAAGTCACATCAAAGAAAACCACAGGGGGAGAATTGAGTTTTTTAAAAGGCCACATGGGATTTTCCCAGCTTAAATGTTTATTATTTTTCTTCCATGTGAATTAATTTATTATTATTGGGAGTGGAATAGGAGAGGGCAGGGAATAAGCATTTATATAGTGCCTACTCTGCACCAGGTAGTGCCTAAGTGCTCTACGAATATGATCTCATTTCATTCTCACAGCCACTCTCTGAGGCAGAAGCTGTTATTATTTTCATTTTAAAGCTGAAGAGACTATGGTAAACACAAGTGACTTTAGTAAGTATCTGAGGCTGGATTTGAACTTCCAAGTCTTCTTGACTCCAGGGCCAGGGCCCCAGCTGCTCTGCCACCTAGCTGCTCCAATTAGGAGAGATTCCTTCTATTTCTTGCTCTTTCTGCAACTCTATAATAAAAATGACATTCTCCAGATTTTTTTGATGGCTCTCCTTAGAAGAACAAATGGAGTTAATGGAAGGGATGCTACATTAGGAAGTAGGAGGCTAGGACTCTAGTCTTAGTCCTGCCACGAACTACTTGTGTGACCTAGGCAAATCACTTACCCTCTCTAAGCCTCAGTTTCCTTATCAATAAAATGGAGATCATAGTGCTTGTGACCTTCAAGAATGTAGGAGAATAAGATGCTTTTCACAAATGATATTCGAAGTCAGACCTTATCTTTATAATGAACTGAAAGATATAGAGAATAAAAGATCACACGGTAGTTATTGTTTTTTAAGTATAAAAAGCATTATAAACTATATGTAATATATAACCATATATTATATAATATATAACTATAAAAAGATTAAACATAACAAAATGCTGTACCTAAGCTTGAAGGAAATAGAGTATCTAACAACACATTGCCCATGCATATGTCACCATCTCATGAGATTTCTTGAAAGATATAAAGACAGACATAATTTTGTTTTTTTGTTTTATGATACCATTGATACCAAATGATAGATAAAACAAGATGGAGTTTGTAGGACATATTGTACAGAGTCCAAATATGAAGAGATTCCTTAAAGATGGAGAGCTCTTCCATATACTTCTGTTAGCAGACAGCATCATATTGACTGTGTCAAATCTTGGAATATTGAAAATCACCCAAAACAGATCCATCAGTGTTCAAAGGAGTTCAAACTATTGCAACTATCCACATAGGAAAAATAAAAAATGCATAAAGACTTTTATCTTGCCCAGTGGTGTCAACCTTAAATAGAAATGGATTCCTGTGGGCTGCATATTGACTTATAAAACCACAAATTAACATCATCTATATTGCATTTGTAATGGTGATGTAATTTGAATTTGAAGGCCCTTTTTGTATTGGCAAGTAAGCAGGTACTTAGCAACTTGTTTCAAGTTAAGCAAAGGTAGCAGGTACTTAGCACCTAGTAATTGATCAAGCCTCTCTTGGGGAAACAGAAGGTATGAACTCTTGCCTCCTGTTACTGATGTAACAGGAAGGGGTTAGCTGAAATAGGAAGCTAATGCTGTGTGCATATAAGGAAAAATCCCAGGGAGGGACAGTCAGAATTTCTTGGGACCAGCATCTGGAGGCAGAGTGGCTGTAGAAGAGAAATGAGAATCGAGAACTGAGTCAGAATTTCCTGAGAACTTGTGATGGTGAACCTTCTTCTGAAGAGGAGTCCAGGAGCCCAGGAGCCCAGGAGCTTCCCCCATCCCTGCCTAAGCTGGATAAGGTGATTCTGATTTTTTGAATGAGCTGCAGAAGACTGAGCAAGCATGACCAGAATGCTAAGACTTTGTCTGTTGGTGGCTTGGTTGAGCTTTGAATTCCTGGAAACAGAAATTATGAAGGATTTGATATGGACTAGATTCTGTGAACTTCATTGTGGAGCAGGACTTATGTGGAGATCTAGACAAGGAACTGGGAGCTGTCTGCCTTTGAATCTAGGTGACTGTTTGGTGTATTCAAGTAGGAATTGCCTGCCTTGAGTCAAGATGAAAAGATATCTCCATGGGTACTGAGTAGTGATGAAATTGTAGCTTACTAGTGACCTATGGGTAGAGGCTCTGTGTATTTTCTAATGATTTTACTTAGTGATTAATGATCCATAGTAATTGATTGCTGAATAAGTGACTGATTGAGTTAACTTAGTGTGACCCATGAGTGGAAGACTTTGACTATTGTACTTTGAGATGACTATTCTTTGTTAAAAACTCTGTGGCCACTATGGTGAAAGCTATGTGGCCATTTTAATGATACGCTGTTGTGAATACTATATTGTGATTTTCTGTAATAAGCTGTAATATTGTGAATGCTGTACCTTAATTTTCAGTCAATGTTTTGCTTTGATTTGTTATGGAATAAATGATCACTATAGTATGTAATCAGAACCTGAAAATCTGTTCACAGTAGCATTCTTCTGGAAAACTGCTTGTGCATGGCATTACAGTATTACATTTCATTTATTTTTTTACACATTACCCAGTACTTGGGAGTTTTTCTGGTTCTTCTTAGGGAGTTAGTTTGACACCTTGTTTTTAGATAACTATATGGAATTGGATGACAATTCAAAGCAGATGCTGCAGACAGTAAACTAAGCTGAGAGGTGAATATGATGAGAACAGGCTGCGCTTATAGGGAATAGCCCAGGGCTTTTAATGAATCCAATATATTTTTTTAATATTAATGATTATCGGGGGAGGCTAGGTGGCACAGTGTATAGAGCACCGGCCCTGGAGTCAGGAGGACCTGAGTTCAAATCCAGCCTCAGACACTTAACACAAAAACTAGCCGTGTGACCTTGGGCAAGTCACTTAACCCCAACTGCCCTCCAAAAAAAAGCAAAAAAATGATTATCAGGTGTTCCTGTGTGGCAGAAAGTCATAGAATAGTACATTCTTTAAAAATTAATGTTGAAAATCACTTACATGGAAATGGAGAAGTATGTGGTCAGTAGTTATAGGCTACAATATATTAACAATGAGGACTTGTGAGTGAGGAGTGTCCAACTTGTTAAAATATAATTGGGAAATGTTTAAGAAAATAAATAAAAATATAATACAACAGAGATTATGTTAATTTATGGTTTTCTAAGTCAATATATGGTATTCATTGTCACATTTCTATTTGGGTTTGACACCACTGACGTAAAGGATACCATTAGAGACATTTATAACTAGAAAGAGTTGGGCTAGTCACAGAGCTGGAATGAAGGACATCTGATATTAGTTAAAGTCTGTGTTGCTCTCCTGGTAATCACACAGCACCAAGAGACCTATCAGAAAGCTCTCTGCACATTGGTTGTACAGAGAGATCCTCTTCAGAAGATTTCCTGGAGGAACATAAAAAGGGTGCCTAGGATGAGAAGGCATGGATGGGTAGCAGTCTATGCCTGTGGGAGTGTGTGCCCACATTGATGAGCTCACAAATCTGGGTTATGGGAGCACAACCTCCATCCATAAGATCATGAAGGGGACCAAAATGTGAAACGTAATTGGTATTTTTGACTCTTGTACTTGTTAGTGAGATATTTAAAGTTTGTACTCAGGCAAATGAGCTGAGACTTCAGATATGTGTAGGGCAAATCAAGGCTGTAAGTACGATAAGACTGTCTTAAAATAGATAACACAAACATATGAGTAATCATTTAAACATATAATGAAATATTTACTCTTCCCTAAGTAATTAGCCTTAAGCTACCTAAATAATTACTTTGTACAATCCTTCCTTCTTAATGGAACTCTCTCCATGCAGATATAGAATTACTGTCTTCATAACATTCAGATATTACTAATAACCCTAATATGCACATTTGAAACCCTCTCACAGTAGATACTGCACTTACATTAAGTATCTGATTTATGTAAATAAGACTGAAAAATTAAAAGCTTTGCCATTTAATCTCTTTAATTATTGTTTATTATTTGTTGAGTACCAGCAATGAAACCAGGACTGTGCCAGACAAAGTGGGGTGAGGGGAGGGAGGAGACAGTATTTCAGTTGGAAAGGTTACAAGTTAGTAAGAAGATTAAACAATTCAAACATTAAAACACAGGCTTAGAAGATGGTTGAATCCCATGTGTGATGTTTTAAAAAGGTTCCAGAGACATAGTTTCTGGATAATTTGATCATTTTATTAATAAGGCCAGCAGTTGGTTAATAAAAGGATGGTCATTTGGCCATCTCTCTCAGACCAAAGACCCCTAATGGTGGTGGGGTCACAGTTTATATGCTCTTCAAAGAGGAAGTGTTCCCGAGGGATGCCTAATCACCTCTGAGAGGATAGCACAACAGGAGGTGGAAAATCTTAGGGTATGTGACTTAGGTCATTCAAATCTTGGTCAAAGTGATATCAGTTTCCATATTTCTTGTCTTGATCATAGGGAGAATTAACAATTTCCTAGGCCTTTCTGAACAAACACAATGAGCAAGAATACACCCATTAGTCCAAACTCAGAATCTTTTTTACTGTCTGATTAGAACTTGGCTTGGGTAAATCTTTAAGAGAGATTTCCCACACTGTTGAATTTCCAGATGAGAAAGTAGAAAAGGGGAAAAATCTTGGTCCTAATACAACAATTGGCTATTAAATATAAGAGATAAATATTCATTTCTCAAACATGGTAGGGCATAATGGTTTTCTTTTCTTTCTTTTTTTTCAGAAAAAACTTTTTTTTCTTTTTAATAACAACAAAAAAACATAGAGGAATGGAGAAGACCAGGGTTTGTCTTCAGAGGAGGGTACAGAAACAGAAAAAAGCCTCTACTATCACAAAGAATAATGTCAAATGGTAAACTGCTCAAAAAGAATTCATAGAATACTTTTAAAAAACTTTAAAAATCAAATGAGAGATTGAGAGAAAATTTTAAAAAAGAAGAACAATCCAAGAAAAACAGATTTTGAAAAGTTGACCAACTAGAAAATGTGATGCAGAATCTTTTTTTAAAGTTAATTAATTTTTCCCAGTTACATTTCAGTTTTTAACATTCATTTATAAAGCTTTAAGTTCCAAATTCTATTCTTTGTTCCCACCCTCCTGTCATTGAGAAGGCAAGTGATTGAATATAGCTTATACATGTGTAGCCATTCAAAACATATAGTCATTCGAAAGAAAACAGACAAAAAACAAAAATAAAGTTTAAAAAACTGTGCACAACAGCAGTTCTTTCTCTGGGGATGGATAGTATTTCTTTTATGGTAAGTACTTCAGAGTTGTTTTGAATGCTTGTATTGCTGAGAATAGCTAAGTCATTCGCAGCTGATCGTCTTACAATAGCGCTGTTACTGTGTAGACAATACATTTCACTTTACATCAGCTCATGAAAGCCTTGCCAGGTTTTCTGAGAGCATTCTGCTCATCATTTCTTTCGGTACATTATTCCCTCATAATCACGTATCACAAGTTTTTCAGCCATTGCCACATTGATGGGTATCCCTTCAACTTCCAATTATTTGCCCCCAGAAATGAGCTGCTGTAAATATTTCTGTACATGTATATAATTTTCCTTTTTTAAAATTTTCTTTTGTGATATAGACCTAGTAGTTATATTGCTAAGTCAAATGGAGCTGTGTATGGACACAGTTCCAGTGACTGAATCAGTTTACAACTCCAACAACAATGCATTAATATCTCATTTTCCCCACATCCCTTTCAACATTTGTCATTTACTTTTTCTGTCCTATTAGCCAGTTCAATAGGTATGATTTAGTGCCTCAGAATTGTTTTAATTTGCATTTCTCCAATCAATAGTGAGAGTATTTTTCATGTGGCTATTTCTATCTATCTATCTATCTATCTATCTAACATATATTCAGCTAAATGCTGAATCCTGAACAGTGACCATATCTTTTGATTTTTTGTCGGTTGGAGAATGGCTTTTATTTTTATAAATTTGAGTCATGATTAAGAAATGAGTCATTTATCAGAGAAACTTGCTTCAAAATTTTTTCACAGTCACTACTGCTAATCGTATCCTCTCTCCTATTTATTTTATTCTCCCTCCTTTTACCCTGTCCCTCCTCAAAAGTGTTTTGCCTTTGACTACCCGTCTCTCCAAATCTGCCTTCCCTTCTACCTCACCCATTCTTATCCCATTCCTCTCCTGTAGGGTAAGATACGTTTCTATACTCAAATGAATGTGCATATTATTCCCTCTTTGAGCCAGTTTTGATGAGAGTAAATTCATTCATTCCCCTTCTCCTCCCCCACCTTCCCCTCCATTGCAAAAGTTTTTTCTTACCTCTTTTATGTGTGATAATTTACCCCATTCTACTTTTCCCTTTCATTTTCTTCTAGTACATGCCTCTCTCACCCCTTAATTTTATTTTTTAGATATCATTCCTTTATATTCAACTTATATTTGTGCTCTCTGTCTACATATACTCCTTCTAACTACTCCAATATTAAGTCTCTTATGATTTCCCTCTCCTGTTTAGCTTATACTTCTCTTGGGTCTTGTATTTGAAAGTCAAATTTTCTATTCAGTTCTGATCTTTTCATTTAGAATGCTTGAAAGTCCTTTATCTCATTGAATATCAATTTTCTCTCCTGAAGGATGATCCTCAGTTTTGCTGGGTAGGTGATTCTTGATTGTAATCCTAGCTACATTGCCCTCCAGAATATTATATTCCAAGCTATCCTATCCTTAGCATAGAAGTAGCTAAATCTTGTGTTATCATTATGTGGATCCATCATACTTGAATGAATTCTTTATAGATGCTTGCAATAATTCCTCCTTGACCTGAGAACTTTGGAATTTGGCTATAATATTCCTGAAGGTTTTCATTTTGGGAACTCTTTCATGAGGTAATTGATGAATTCTTTCAATTTCTATTTTACCGTCTGGTTCTAGATTATCAGGGCAGTTTTCCTTGATAATTTTTTGAAAGATGATGTCTAGGATCTTTTTTGATCATGGCTTTTAGATAGTTCAATAATTTTTAAATTTTCTCTCCTGGATCTATTTAGCAGATAAGTTGTTTTTTGAATGACATATTTCACATTGTCTCCCATTTTTTCATCCTTCTGATTTGTTTTATTGTTTCTTGATTTCTCATAAAGTCATTAGCTTTCAATTTCTCCATTTTAATTTTTTTGGAAGGTGGGAAGTCAGGGTGATTGAGGTTACATGACATGCCCAAGGTCATGTAGCTAGTAAGTGTCAAGTGTCTGAGGCAGGATTTGAACTCAAGTCCTCCTGATTCCAGAGTTGGTGCTCTATTCACTGCACCACCTAACTGCCCCTGCATTCTAATTTTTAAGGAATTACTTTCTTCAGTGAGCCTTTGAACTTCCTTTTCTATTTGGCCAGTTCTTCTTTTAAAAGCATTCTTCTCCCCACTGGCCTTTTGGACCTCTTTTACCTTTTGACCCAATGTGTTTTTGAGGTGTTATTTTCTTCAGTATTTTTTTTTGCATCTCCTTCATCAAGCTATTGACTTGTTTTTCATGATTTTCTTGCATCACTCTTGTTTCTCTTCCCAATTTTCCCTCTATTTCTCTTACATGATTTTCAAAATCCATTTTGAGCTCTTCCATGGCCTGAGACCAATTCATATTTTTCTTGAAGGCTTTGGTTGTAGGAGCTTTGACTTGGATGTCTTCTTCTGTGTATTTGTTTTGATCTTCCTTGTCACCATAGCAACTTTCTACAATCCAAGATTTTTTCTGCTGTTTGTTCATTTTCCCAGCTTGTTAGTTATCCTAAAAGTCAGCTCTTTGTTAAAGTAGGGTTCTGTTTCCAAAGTAAAGGGTGCGCTGTCCCAAGCTTCAGTGGTTTTGTGCAGCTGTTTTCAGAAATACTTCTAAGGACCTGTGAGTTTTCAGTTCTTTCACTGTGGTATGAGCAAAGGAGAGGTGTTTACTTCTCTCCTGGCCTATGCTCTGGTCTAGGAGCAACCACAAGCATTCTTTTCTTTCCTAGAAATGTGAAGAAGTTGCCCCTTTCACTGTGTTCACAAGTTCTTTTTTTATTTTCAAAAAAATTTTTTATTGATATCTTTTGTTTTTACATCATGTTTATTACTGAATACATCCCTCCTGCTTCCCCTATCCAGGATGGCATTAAGAGAAAGAATTACAAGAGAAAAGTTATTCAAATTCTCCCAACACATTCCCAGCATCTGGCAGTATATGTAAAAATTCTGCACTACTAATATTCAAAAACATTTGTTAATGTAGAAGTAGTTAGTCTAAGTAAGTAAAGATGGCAGAAAGACCTGGATCCAAGTCCTGCCTGAGATACATACTGGCTATGTAACCTTGGACAAGTCATTCAATTTCTTCAGTGCACAAAGCAACTCTAAAACTAATAGGTGATAACCTGCATTAGCAGGGGAAATGCCTTACTCGGAGTTCCCCACCACATGAAGGAAATCATAGGTAAAAGGAGTTACCTGCTCCAGGTCTAGGTGCTGAGGATAGAAGCAGCTCTAGCTCTCAAAGAGCTTACATTTGTTTAACTGGGCAATGGGAGAGTAGATAAATTTGATTGGTATAGAATTAAATCTGTAAATTAACTTTGGTGGTATTTTTGTTACATTGGCAGGGCCCAGCCATGAACACTGAATATTCCTCCAGCTATTTAAATTACTCTTTATGTCTATAAGCAGTCTGTAATTGAATCTGTATATAAGTATTTTATGTTATAGGAGATTTATTCCCAACTATTTTATATTTATCTTAAATGAGATTTCCATTCCTATTACTGCTTTACAAGAAAATTTGAAGAAAAAGACAAGATGAATGGGAAGAACTCAGGAAAGGCTTCCTTGTAAGAAGTGTCACTGGAGGAAGGACTCCAGGCACTCTGCCTTCCCTGTTACCCAAGATGACTTCCTCAGCCTTAAGAGGTAAGAGCTCCCCTGGGTTTCTCCCTCCCCCAACAAAATTCTGGGTTCTGCCATGAGTCCATTCCTCCCCCAACCTGGTCTAAGAGATCTTGGGATTCAGCCAAATACTAAACACCCGGTCTCTCCAGCTTCCTTGTGCTCTGGCCTCACTGCCTATGGCCTTGGTCCACATTCCCTGCTCTGGGTCTCCCCCGGAACCCCCTGGCACATGGTTCCCACAGTCTTGAACATTTGGTCACAAGTTTGTCTATGCTACTGCTCCTCAGCCTGGGACTGCCATCCAGAACTGCAACCCAAACCTGAGCATGGGCAAAATGACAGAGTCCTGCCTCAGTTACTGCAAAAAGACTCCTGTAATCTTCTGACCAGTTTTTTTAACCTCCTTACAATCTGTGGGTTGAGATTTCCAGAAGTAGCTTCAGTAGCTGCTGATTCAGTCACTCCCAAGGCCTGCTCCTGTTTGCTGAGGCCCGGTCTGTGGTGGCCTGGTCTGTGGTGGCATGGCCTGTGCTGGACTGTACTCCTCTCTCACCCTGGTGCAACATATCTTTTCTGCTGACCTTTCCGTGTCATTTTGGATTAGAAATTCGTTTCACTTCAGGTTTTTGTGGGTTCTGCTGCTCTAGAATTTGTTTAGAGTAATTTTTATAAGGTATTTGTAGAGGTTTGGGGGAGACCTCAGGTGAGTCCCTGCCTTTTTCTCTGACATCTTATTTGAGATGCAGAATCTTAAGGAAGAAAACAACTCCGATAATTTTAATAGGACAGGGGAAGTCTGTGAAGTTATACGAGTTGGAGAAATAATAAAACAGAACAAAAAGAATGAAAAAACAGAAGATAATGTAAAACATTGTATAAGAAAAACAACTGATCTGGAGATCAGATCAAGGAGAGAAAAAATAAGACTACTCAGACTACCTGAAAGCTATGATCAAAAAGAAAATCTTGATACAATAATGCAAGAAATAATTAAAGAAAATTGCCCTGAAGTGTTAGAACAAGAAGGGAAGTAGAAATAGAAAAAACACACTGATTACCACCTGAAAGAGATCCTACAAAGAAAACCTGCGGGAATATCACAGCTAAATTCTGAACCTTGTGCTCAAGGAGAAAATACTACCAGAAATGAGACAAAAGCAATTCAGATATGGTGGAGCCACAATTAAAATCACACAATAACTAACAGCAGTGACACTAAAAACCTGCAGGTCTTTGAAGATGGGCTATCAGAGAGCAAAAGAACTGGGCTTTTGGCTGAAAATGTCATACCCAGCAAAGTTAAGCATAGTCCTGCATGAAAAATTTGACATACAAAATTCAAGAGAAATGCAAGGGTAAACATCAAAGACTAATTACAAGAGACTCAATAAGGACAGCTTATTTACTTTTTATACAAGGAAACACAAACTGTATTCTAAGATTGTAATTAGTAATTGGGCAGTTCAAATGGATAGAACTGAGGATGGCATGATTCTAAAAAGTAATAGCATCTAGAAAAAGGTGAAAAATCTTATACAAACAAGGTGTGAGAGGAAGAACTGATGCAGAGAAATTAGATGGGGGGGAGGGCTAGTAGTTGTAGAACCCTACTATCTTTGGGAATGGGTTAAAGAGGGAACAATACATGTATATATATATAGAAGGGTATAAAGTCCTTCTAAATTCGGAAAAAAATAAAAGGTTAAGGGGATAGAAAGAGGGGAAGGGATTTTTAGAATGAACTTTACATCAGATTTGGGTTAAAGAGACAACACTATATACATTTAGAAGGGAATAAAAGTCTTCTAAGTTTATGAAGAAATAAGAAGGCAAGGGAATAGGATAAAGGAGGGATATGGAAGGATGTCTAGATTAATGAGAATGGGATAGAGGGAAAAACATATATATTTGGAAGGCTTCCTTGAAATAGAAATTTATTGCTTTGTATTTTGTTGGTTTTTTTTTCTTGCTTTTTTGGGAGGCAATTGGGGTTAAGTGACTTGCCCAATGTCACACAGCTACTTAAATGTTAAGTGTCTAAGGCTGGATTTGAACTCAGGTCCTCCTGACTCTAGAGTCAGTACTCTACCCACTGTGCCACCTAGCCATCCCCTGCTTTGTATTTCCAATCCACTCTTATGTTATGCTGTGCACATGGTAATGCTTTTTTCCCCTTTCCTTATTTTGTATTTAAGTTTTAGTGTTTAAGTTTGTTTCTTTTTTCCTTCTTATTTTGTATTTAAGTTTAAAATTTAAAAAATTTACAAAAAGAAATGGATTAGAAATTTAGACTGCAATGTGGGAGATGGTCTAGGCCAGGGGAAGTAGAAAGGAGTGAAAGAAGCAGTTATCAACCATCTACTATATGTCAGGAACTGTGCTAAGTGCTTTACAATGATCTCATTTGATCCTTACGGCAACCTTTGAGGTATTAGCCATGTATTACAGTTGAGGAAACTGAGGCAAACAGAGGTTAAGTGACTTGTCCACGGTCACACAGCTAGGACATTTCTGAGGGTGGATTTGAACTTATGTCTTCCTAACTCACCTTTTAACTGCTTGTGAGCATAAGTAAGGTGGAATTTTTGTTGTTTTTCTTTTGCAGTTCAGTTGCCCAGACTCATGCTAAATTGTAAATATCTGAAGGATCGATCTCCTTTGAACTCTAGTAATTCACAGCTGTACTGAGCCATGTAGGTTTTGGTACCTTCTGACTTGGAGCCTATTAATCAGAAATGTATATATATTCTGAGGTGAGATATTGCCTTGGGGCGCTCATTCATGGAAGGACTTCTACTCTGAGTAGCTGTTATTAAGGGGGCCCCCAGCTGTGAATGTGAATCACTTATCAAGGTTTGGAGGGGAAACCGCTGATAGAGAAAGGAGACCTCTGATACCAACCCTTGTGGAAACCCTGGAACACTGAACTAGAATAAAGTACTAAAGGAAAGTTTGGGATTTCGTGAGACTGGGATAGTTATCTGTTTTTTGTAGAGCCAGAGCTTGAATGGAATAGCCTGCCCCCAGACTATGTTGGAGGAGTGGAAACCTTGAAACTGCTGTGCCCAGAGCCTAGACTGGAGTGTCCCCTCTCCATGTAAGGCTGGGGGAGGATGAACTGCCGTGGAGTTGGGGTGGTATGGATTAGAGACAGAAGCTAGGGCTAGGGGCCCCTGGAGCCTGCTCTGCCTGTACCCAGGCAGGACAAGAGAGAGCTTGGAATGAAGCATTCTCATCCCCTATAAGGTAAGACATGGAGTAGGAATGGAGAGCTGCCTGCATGTGGCCTCGGGCAAGAGCCAGGAGTGGAAGGCCATTGGACTTGCTGGAAGAGGGACCCCAGAGCTTGGAACTCAGCCCTGAGTAGAGATGGAAGCTTTGCAGCAGGGTAGGAACCGTGAGTGTGCTTTCCCACCACATTTCCCTGGGATGGGTTGGTACCTAAGGAATGGAGTTATCTATGTCTGGATGGGGCAAATGCCATGGTCCCCAAGACTCACCCTGCTGGCTTTGTTGCCCAGCTGATCCTCAGGACTTGGAAGTGGGTACTAGAGCAAGGTAAAGACTTGGAATCTTTGGCTCATTAGAGCATGTGTGTACCTGAGAGTGCCAGGTGGGAGCCTTCAGCGGCAGTATGGGGAAAAGGACACACTCCCAAGAAGAGTGTGGAGGGGTGGAGGGTGTTGTGTTCTCTACTACCTCTGGGGATGTGCTGTGTTAAGGGTATACCCTGGCCTGGGATCCCCTGATTGTATAAACAAGTATTTTGGAACAATACCTGATTGAGGAGTTGGCTGCTTACCCCTCAAAGATTTTGGCCCCCCAAGAATGTATAAGGTGAGGGGGTATGCTATGTTATGTTATATCTTTTTGTGTCTATTTAAGGCCATGTGGACACTCTAGTAGTAACCTGTTATGTTGTTATGGATTGTGAATGCTTTAGTTTCTTGGCTCAAC
>CM053596.1:108806844-108826285 GCA_028646575.1 Pseudocheirus occidentalis
ACTCATATGTAAAAAATTAAAACAGCTCTTTTTTGTTATGACAAAGACTTGGAAAGTAAAGAGGTACCCTTCCATTGAGGAATGGTTGAACACATTATGATATATTAATGTGACAGAATGCTATTATTATATAAGAAATGATGAAGGGAATATTTTCATGGACCTGGAAACACTTGGTTGAACCAATTTACAGTAAGGTAAGTAATAATTTATATTATTGGTTATACAAGGTAGCAATTTAATTTTAATTTTTTTAATTAACTTTTGTTTATTTTTAGTTTACATCATTAATTTCCACAAGATTTTGAGTTACAAATTTTCTGCCCATCTTTCTTCCACCCACCACCCCAAAACAGCAATCCCACTATATATCCCCTCCCCCAATATGCTCTCCCCTATATCCTCCCCCATCACCCCTCTGACTTTCTGGTAGGGCAAGATGGATCTCCCTACCCTAGTGCCTGTATATCCTAATTCCCAGTTGCATATAAATAATAATGATAATGATAATAATAACAATATACATATATATTTAACATTTGATTATAGAACTTTAAATTCTAGATTCTTTCCCTTCTTCCCTCATCACCCACCCCCACTGGAAAGACAAGTAATTCGATATAGGCTGTACATGTGTAGTTACGCAGAACATCTTCACGATGGATATATTGTGAAAGACTGACTATATTTCCCTCCTTCCTATCCCGGCCCCCGTCCTATTCTCTACTTTGTCCCTGTCTCTTAACAGAAGTGTGTGCTTCTAACAACCCTCCCCCCACTCTGCCCTCCCCTCCATCATCCCCCTCTTATCCCCATCTCCCCTACTCTCCTGTAGGGCAAGATACCCAATTCAGAGCATATGCCATTCCTTCCCTAAGCCAAATTCAATGAGATCAAGGTTGACCCATTCCCTTTTGCCTTCCTGTTCTTCCCCTCCATTGTAACAGTTATCCCTTGCCTCTTCTTTATGAGATGATTAACCCCTTTCTGTCTCTCCCTGTCTCCTCATTTTATTTTTTTCCTACTGCTCAATTTCATCTTTGAAAATATCATCCCTTCCTATTAAATTTATCATGTGCCCTCTCCCTTACTTTCTAATGGGGGAGACAACATGTGTTGCATCTAAAGTATAAAGCATATACTGTGTGCGTGTGTATATACACACACATGTATGTGTATATATACACACACATTATGTACACATCTATACACACACTAACATATGTATTCATATGCATAGATATACACTCCTATATAGATATATGTGCATGCATGCACACATACACACACACATATATACATACATACATTTATATTCCATTCACCTATCCTCATACTGAGAAAAGTTTCATAAGTTACAATTATTGTTTTTCCATGTTGGCATGTAAATAGTTCAATTTTGACAAGTTCCTTATGATTTCTTTTCCATGTTTACCTTCTCATGCTTCTTGTATTTGAATGTCAGATTTTCTATTCAGTTCTGTTTTTTTCAGCAGGAATGCTTGAAAGTCCTCTACCTCATTGAATGACCATATTTTCCCCTAAAGCATTATACTCAAATTTGCTGGGTAGGTGATTCTTGGTTTTAATCCTAGCTCCAAGGTAGTAATTTATACAATAAAACATTACTGTAACAATTAACATTTTGAAAGACTTTAGAATTTTCACCAATGTATGACCAATTATGATTCCAGTAGTCTAATGATTTAACATGCATCATAACATCTTTGACTAGAGAAGTAATGGACTCAGACTGCAAATAAAGACATATTTTTTATCATGGTCAATCAGAAAATTTGTTTTGCTCAAATATACACATTTGTAACAGAATTTTTAAAAATCCCATTTGGTTGATGAGTTCCCTGTGCATCCACATTGGCCTTTTCAGACAACTCTGATTTTCTTTCCTTCCCCACCAGAGTTCTTTCCTTCTGTGTCTTCAGATTTTAATTTTTGAAAATTCTTATCCTTCTCTGTTGAATTTTAGTCTATGAAATTCTACCTATAGGATAAGAACCCTATGAAAGAAGCCCTCTAAAATATGCATTCTCAAAATGCAGCCTACATTTCATATTATTCTCAGCTTTCCTCTCCTCTATCAAAAACTCTAAAGAAGAGTAGTCACTCCCCCCACAATTTTTCTGTAGTATCTACCATATCAACCATTTCCCCTCTGTCATTGAGAATTATATCCAAAGTAGAATTACAAATTATCCATTGTCAGTTCATTCATCTTTCAAAGGATGAAATTATCATTAAAGCAATCTAAGAAAACATTAGATTCTCTGCTTTTGAATTAGAGGCAACTCCAATTGAATAATCAATAGGCACTTGTTATGTGACAACCATAGTGCTAAACATTGGGAGCACAAAGAGAAAGAAAAAGACATTCCCTGCCCTCAAGAAGCTTACTTTCTAATGGGGGAGACAACATGTGTTGCATCTAAAGTATAAGTATTAATATGTATGTATGCATATATACACATATATATGTATGTGTATATACACACACATTATACACACACACACACACACACACACACACATATATATATATATATATATATATATATATATATATATGTATAAATACATAGAGACTAGATGAAGATAACCTTAGATGGAAAGGAACCGGTAGCTGAAGGCACTGGGAAAATGTACCAGCAACAGCACAGCACTCACAGCACCTATATTGGCTATGAACATGCTGGTGTAGTTGTGAATCACAAAATGTAACAAGCTTTCCACATGGAGGACAGAACCAAAGCATTTATTCAAATACCAGAAAACTGAGTCCCCAAACCAGAAAGACAATGTCATTATGGTAACCATGAAGTTGGTGACCCATAGTCAATGCAGTGAACACTCACATTCCCAAGCCTTTAAAACAAAACAGACTCCCTCAAGCAAGAATTCTGTCTCACTCATTCCATTAAGCAAGGATCACCTTCTGTTCACTCATGGTAGCTCCTCAGCCTCCATGCTGCTCACTCCCATCAGTTCTCATTCCCAGCTCCTCTCTCTGGCTCTCAGAAGTTCTCAATTTGGCTCTTAGAAGAAGTTCTGGCTCTCCAGCTTGGGCTTTTCCTTATAAATGGTATTAGTTTCTCCCTCTTCTGCCCCTTCCTGTTACATCAGCAAGTTCATCCCACTGTGGGATTCACAAGTTCTGGATCTTAATACTTGACACAATCATGAACTTGAAACAGGGTGCTAAGTACCTGTTTGCTTGCCAATACAAGGGGCATGGAAGATCTTTATATTCTATTACCATTACATTAAAGCTTCTTGCAGAAGGTAGATAATGACTTTAATCTTGAACAGAAACAGGGAGTCTAAGAGGCTAAGGTGAAGAGGAAGAGCATTCTGGAAACAGAGATGGGAAATGAAGTACCATGTGTGAGAAATAGGAAGCAGGCCAGTATAACTGGATCAAAAAGTTCATGGAGTGAAGTAATGAATGAGAAGACTGGAAAGATAAGAACAAGACCAAGTTATGAAGAATTTTAAATTCTAAGCAGAGGAATTGATCCTAGAAATGATGTGAAGTCATTGGAATTTCTTGATTGTGTATTGGGGGAGTGTGTGATTTTGTAAGAACTGAGCTTTTAAAAAAAACCTGACAGTTGTGTAGAATTGGAATGGGAAGAAACTTGAGTCAGGGAGACAAATTTGATGGCTATTGGAAGAGTCTGGGTGAGTGGGGTCAAGGAGGTGGCTGTGTAAATCAAGAATGAAAGTATTAGAGAGGTGTTGTGGAGATGAGCATGAATAATATTTTGCAAATTATTGAATATGTGGAGAGAATGAAAGTGCAAGGTCAAAGATAACATAACATTGTGAGCTAAGTGACTGGAATCGTGATTGTACCCTTGAAAATGACATAGAAGTTTGGAAGAAGGGTAAGTTTGGGGAAGGTGGAAATAATAAGTTCTCTTTTGGATGTGTTAAATTTGAGATACCTATGGGGAACCTAGATGGAAATGTTCAGTAAGTGGTTTGTGATTTGGGACTGGAAATGGATATATAGATCTGCATAGAGACGATAACTGAACTCATGGGGCCTAAGAAGAAAAATAGTATGCTTTTACATCTAGTGCTATTTAATTTTGAGAGTAAACGTTTCTCTGTTACATGCATTAAAAAATAAAAAAGAATACCAGGTAGTAGAGAACAGGAACTAAGGGGTAGGACACTACATCAGGAGCCCAGGAGTTCTGTTCATTATATGACTTTGCAAAAATCACTTCACCAGACATTTTCTCCTTTTAGCTGCAAATCGAAAGAGTGATTCTGAGTTTTATGTTCCTCACAAAGATGTGGTGGGGATTTGATTTCAGAAAAGCAAGTTCATAATTTTTAATATGTAAAATGAAGTGTTGAACTAGATGATGTATAAGGTATCTTTCAATACTTAAATTTAAGATCTTATGATTCACCAGACAATGAGGCAAAAATGTTAATGGAATACCAGCTTCTCTAGTCTTTCCCACAGAGTCTTTGGGCATTTTTACCATAGCTTTAAGACATATTAGAATGATAGGAAGACTGAAAGTTGAGCTGATGTCTAGATAACTAATTGCCATGACTGGAGGGAGATTGTGACCTACAGTGAGAAGGGACTAAGAGAACTCCTTTTATGAAAAATTGATTGAGTCAACGATCAAGGAGAAAGTCTGAAGGGAATCTTTTAACTCTTATCTTGTGGAGATGACATACTTTGGAGGAAGTATCAATAAATCACCTAGAGAATTGTTAAGAGAACTTGATTGCTGTCCTGAAGACTATGTGGTGCTGGGCTTCTAGTTTCTGTGAAGAAATGAATAGTTGTAGTTGATGGTTAGACGTGATATTGTTTGTGATATTTCTCATAACTCATAAATTGTTGAAGTATTTAAATATGACTTTTCATTGTTCAACACACTATTAATAAATTGTATGACCAATAACACTGATGTTTGAGTGTAGAAGATTGGAAGGTTTGATATTGAGAGATGAACAAAAACTTATGGGAAAAGAAGTTGGTTTAATAAATAACATTTAATGAACCAGTGTGAGGGATCAGAGCTAGTTGATTAATAAATATGAGAGATATAATTTTAGTAATTTATGTGGAAATATAACATTCCTTAATTAGGTAGTATAATCTAGAATAAGAGTTAATAGGATAATGAGCCAGTAGAAAGGGATATTAACACCTTATATAGCTTTCATGAGAAGTGATATTAATCTCAAACCTTACTAGATAATTTTAGCTGAATTAAGGAAGTCCTAATACCCACAACATGGCAGGTAATGATCCTGTTATACTTTACCCTGGTCATATCACCTTGGCAATATTTTGTTCAATTCTGGGGAGCACATTTTAGGCAGGGCATTGAAAAGCTGGAAACTGTCTCAGGTGGTCATGAGCCTTCAGACTATGGAAACAAGGAATAGTCAAAGGAGGTAAGGATGTTGAGTTTGAAGAAAAGAAAACTTATGGGGTATATCACTAAGTCAGTAAATATTTATTAAGCACTAACTTTGTACCAAGCACTATGGTAAGCACTGAGTATTTAACTAGATGGAAAAAGACAGTCCCTGCCTTAAAGGAACTCACATCATTATGTGGGAAGAGAACACATAAAAAGAAGAAAAACTCTGTGTGTGTGTGTGTGTGTGTGTGTGTGTGTGTGTGTGACAGAGAGAGAGAGAGAGAAGAGAGAGAAGAGAGAGAGAGAAGAGAAAGAGAGAAGAGAGAGAGAGAAGAAAGAGAGAAGAGAGAGAGAGAGAGAATGAGAGAATTGAGGCACTCATTTAGGCAAATGGTGGAGAAAGAATTCTATAGAATCAGGAGTAAGGCCTAGACAAAAGTGGAGTGAACATGGCTGGGAATACTGGGAATACTTCTTATTTCTAAACCCACAAGTAGTCATAGACTCTCAGAACTGGAAGGGATGCAAGAGGGAATCTAGTTCCATAAATATCCAAGCACGAGTACTCTTAAAAACATACCCAAAACCTGGTTGCCCAATTTCTGTTGGAAAACCGTTAGTGACAGGGAACTCATTATTTCCAATTCCTCAAATTCTATAGTTTGATAGTGATATTTATTAGGAAGCTTTTCCTTGTAATGTTAAAATTTGCAACATTTAGCTATTGTTCCTACCTCTATCCTCTGGAGTCAAGCAAAACAACTTTAATCACTTTCTATCTGGCAGTCTTTCAAATACTTGACAACATAAATCCTGTTCTTGAAGATAGATTTCATTTCTTCTCTTCTTTTCTCCAGACTTAACATTCCCAATTCTTTAACCTAATCCTCAAATAGTAGGATTTCTAAGGCCCCCTTTTGCCATTCTTTTGACATGCTCTGGCTTTTTGCCATCCTTCTGAAGGTATCATACTATATTCTTAGAAGGGAACATAATCACTGTGGCATGATGATGCAAGCCTATGATTCTTGCTCTTGGGAGAGGTAGAGGCTGATGAATGACATGAACTCTGGAGTTTTGGGCTACAGTAAGACTGGAACCAATCAGATGTCCACACTGTCTGACACCAGTATGGTGAACCTCCAGGGGAAGGCCACCAAACTTACTAAGGAGGGGAAAATTGGCCCACAGTGGAAAAAAATCCAGAAAAGGTCAAAGTTTGTGGGCCTATTAATATTGGCATTGGACCTGTGAGTGACTACTATCCTTGTAGCATAGGCAAGTGAGGAAGTCCTTGTCTTGGGGGATGGTTGAAAGAGAGAGAGAGAGAGAGAGACAGACAGACAGACAGACAGACAGACAGACAGACAGAGACAGAGAGACAGAGAGAGACAGAGACAGAGAGAGACAGAGACAGAGAGACAGAGGCAGAGACAGAGAGAGACAGAGAGAGAGAGAGAGGGAGAGAGAGAGGGAGAGAGACAGACAGAGAGAGAGAGACAGAGAGACAGACAGAAGAAGAAGAAAGAAAGAAAGAAAGAAAGAAAGAAAGAAAGAAAGAAAGAAAGAAAGAAAGGAAGGAAGAAAGAAAGAAAAGAAGAAAGGAACCAGATGCAACCTGGCCAGAGTAGAGTACTACAACTTCCCTCACTGTGGATTCAATGCTTCTCAATACGGCATATTATTATAATAGCTGTTTTGCTAACATGTCACACAGTTGATGCATACTGGGCTTGCATACTGAGTCCACTAAAAAGCCCCAGGAAATTCCTGTCTGCCCTTGTAATATACAAATATCGTGGTTGGTTGTGAAAATATGACACTTGCTTTTAGTGTGGGCCAAGGAAGATGCTTTAGCTGTTTCTGACGTCTTTAGCTATTGATTCTTAGCTGTGTCCTCCATCTGTCAAGGTGAACACAGCTTCCATGTTCTTCCATTTCCGGTGCTGTCGTATTTACCAAGTTATATAATGGACATTGGGGCTGGTTGGCTTATTGATTAATGACTGCCTTGAATGACCCAGATTTTTCTAGTTGAGAGAAAACAGTTCGAAAGCTTTCTGCATTGGAGCGGTTATGTTGCTCTGCAGATGAGCTGATCACAGGTTAGCAGTCTGGTGGTGCTGCGGACCTATTGCTCAGAGTTTAGAATTAAGGTTTTTTTTGGGCTGGAAGTAGGTTGCAGTGAGCAATACTTGTGTGCACTCAGAAGGAATGTAAATTGAATATAAAAAATAGTTTGTCAGGCTAAATTGAAATGAAATAGTAGGGTTTTTTGCAGTAAGATTTTAAAATATCATGGTGGGGGGTGGTTTTTCCTGTCAGTCTACTTCTTTAGGGATGATGATGACAACTTATGTTAGTATAGCCATTTGCCTACATTACCTCATTTGATCATCACAACATTGTGAGGTGTAAACAATGGAAGTTTTATTATTCTAGTTATTCAGAGAAGAAGAAAAATGAGACTCAGAGAAGCTATATGACTTGTCTAGAGTCACATAGCCAGTAAATGGCAGTCGGTACTTGAACACAGGCCTCTAATGGCAAATTTTGTTGTGTTCTTTCTTTCCGTTGTGCTGCAGCTGCCCCTCCCCACAACTACTCTATCTCAGATTGATATTTAGAGATGGTGGAGAAGGCATTCCACACCGGTTGGTCAGTTACATGTTTGCATTGTTTCTCTCCACAAGTGTGCAGATGCTTGGACCTGACCATGTGTGAACTTCATAGAATCAAACATTGCTAGACCTAGGAGGGGTTTTAGAGATTGTCTAGTCAAAGTACATCTCTTCTATGTTAGCAGAGAAGCTCAAAGCACTTTGCACATGAAATCTATTACATTTTCACTAGCATCCTTAGCCTTATTTAAAATGTAAGTTTAGCTTTTCAAAATAAAAGCAGTGATTAAAGCATGACACTGGGGGTGGCTGGGTGGTGCAGTGAATAGAGCACTGGCCCTAGAGTCAGGAGGACCTGAGTTCAAATCCAACCTCAGACTAACCATGTGAACTTGGGCAAGTCACTTAACCCCAATGGCCCTGCCTTCCACCTCCAAAAAGGGAAAAAATTAAATAAAAAAGGATGACACCAGAGAATGAAATCCAACCCACCTGGACATTGAAAAGATGTGATACTAATAAGACTTAGGGCAAGAAGGGATCACCTAGGGCTGTTGAGGCTCACTTGAGAGAAATGACTAGCCAAATTCATACATTTAATAAGTCATAGAGTCAACACTTGCTCCAAGGTAGTCTGACTCCAAGGTCAGTATTCCTTCCGTTGTACCATCCTTCCTCCCTGCTTTGTAGGGGTCAAACTGAGGGTTAAATTGAATGTCTCTCAGTTTTGAACACTCAGTGATAGGACATTAATGGGTCAGGATACTAGGGCTCAATAGTGTGGGGAGCCCTCACATAAGCATCTACTTTTTTCCTCACTAACACTCAGAACAGTAGGCAACTGCATTACTTTTGCGTCAGATTTTTCAGCATTTAGTTACTTTATAGAAAAGATCAGCAGAAAAATTTAGACCTTACAAGGGACAACATTAGAAAGTTGTGTAACTTTATATATATATAGAAATATATAATATATATTATATATGTATATATACACACATTATATATGTATATATTATATATAATATATACATTATATATGTATATATTATATACACACTATATATGTGTATATATGCACACATATTATGTATGCATATATAACACACATTATCTATGTACATACATTATATACACACTTTATATATGTGTGTATATACACACATATTATATATGTATATATAACACACATTATATATGTATATGTTATATATGTATGTATATATCTATATCTATATATCTATAATAAATTGAATAAGAAAGCAGTTAACATTTTGTTGAAGTGTTGGTTAGGTACAACCTAAATTTCTCATCCGGTTAATACTAATTTACATTTTTTCCAAAAAAACTATTTCACTCCACAGTCCAAATAAACTGTCTTCCCTGCCAATGAGCTAAATAAAGATAATCGATATGATTGAGTTATGGAAATGAGCACCATTTCCTCTAGCTCCAACATCTACATACTAATTATCTGTGAGACCTTAGGTAAGTCACTGCTTTGAGACTTTGTTTCTTCCTCTGTAAATTGTAAAATTTATAGGTTAGATTAGGTGACTTAGGTTCCTTCCAGATATAGATCCTATGATCTCATCATACATCAACCAATGAGGACAGATGGAATTAGAGGGGGATATCCATTTATGCTCCTTTTCTGACAGGTAGTCTCAAGAACATTCCTTACAACAACAGCAGGAAACTTCTTTAGCATTCAGATCAATGCCAGGACTTCCCCCTCCTATCTATCTCCCCCCATTGGTGAACCAGTCCTTTTGGTTAAAAAAAAGAATGGGTCCTTTAGTTCTCCAGTGACTTCTCAGGAATAAATGGCTCCTTTCTCTGGATTTTGGACTTGTCAGGCCAACTCAAGCTGCTTACTTCCTTTCCTCCTCTCTCCACCCTTCTCCCCCTTCCAAAGCTGGACCTGCAGGAAGCTACAGAACAGTGTGCATAAAGGAGGGAGAAGAATAGAATAGAACATTGCAGATGAAATGCAGCCAGAACAAAAATATCGTGGTACTGCTTGGCCTCTGCAACTCCTCCACAGTGTTTCAACTGCTAAGGAATTCTTTTTTGTGTAAGGACTCTAAATCAGAGAATGTTAGAAAAGGATTAAAAGAAATGAATTTCTGTATGAAATGGTCATACTCCAATTTTACTTGTATGGTGGCTAGAGTCAGCCCCAAATACCTGGGTCCAAGTTTGCTTACCGACATGTGCTATCTGTGTGATCCCTGACAAATTATCTCTCCAGTGCTTTAGGCAATTCTCTAACACCCTAAGTTTCAGAAAAGGTGCTGTATGTAGTGGTAGAACTGACTTCCTCACCAGGAAATTGATAAATGAGTGATAACCCATTTCCAGTCCTCATCCTTGTTACTTTATGACCTTTATATAATAATAATGCTTCACATTTAAAAAATAATTTAGATCTTGCAGTACTTTCTTCACAGCAATCTTGAAAGGTGGTATTATTCCCTCTTTACAGATGTAAATATGGAAGCACAGGGTGATAGAGTAAATTGCTTCAATCCATGGCTGGAAAGTGGCATTCCAGATCTGAGACAGTTGTTCTGCCTCAAAGGCTTGTGCCTTTGCTACTACATAGGGTCACAGTTGGGAAAAACCTTAGACACCATCCAATATAACCCCTCTACTACACAGATAATGAAACCCAGGCTCTGGAAGCTCAAGTCACCTTGTCCAAAGACACACAGGTAGTATTAGAGACAATATTTGACCCAAATTTTTCTGACTCAAGACTCTATGCTCATTCCACTGTATTTCATCATATCATCTCAGTATTCCTCTCTGTCCTGTCCCTCCTCCCTCTCTCTCTTCTACTCCTCCTCCTCTCTCCTCTCCTCCCCCTGCTTTCTCCTCTCCTCCCCCTCCTCTCTCCTCTCCTCCCCCTGCTTTCTCCTCTCCTCCCCCTCCTTTCTCCTATCCTTTCCCTCTGCTCCTCTCCCTCTTCTTTTTTCCTCTCTTCTCATCCTTTCTTCTTTTATCAATTTCTTTCCCTCTCTCAACCCTTCCTCTTCCTGTTTCCTTCTCTTCTATTTATTTCTTGAAATATGGAAAATGTTTAATTCTATATAAACACATGGTGGCAAAAATGGAGAAAAAAATTATTCCCTCAGTCACACAAAGATGGCCCAAAACAATAGTAGAAGCAGAAAAAGATATGTTGGTAGCATAGAGTGGGCTTCAGGTTATCTTCACAAACTGGGCCAATGGATAGCATAATATAAATACTTATATTAGGGTGATGGAGAGGGTAATTTTTGAGTTGGAAACCTGCCTGTAATGTCTGATGAATTTCAAACAGCCAATTATGCTGCACTAAAAGCAACCTGATTCAGTGGAAAGAGAACTGGGTGGAAGCCTGGAGGCTTGGTTTCCTGCTCTATCTCTGTCACTAAATGGCTCTGTCATCTTGGGAATATCTCTGGGTCTCAGTTTCTTCATCTATAAAGTGAGGAAGCTTGGAATAGATTACCAGAATATCTCTAAGGTTACTTCTAGCTCTTACACTCTGCTTTTTGAACAACACTTGGAAAGAGACTGACTGGCCACAAAATTCCCAGGTTTTTCCAGTACAGAAAGAGAAAACTAACAAAAGATTAACCCTTTGATAGGTGTGTGTGTGTGTGTGTGTGCGTGTGCGTGTGCGTGTGCGTGTGCATGTGCCTGTGTGTGTGTGGACTCATGGACTATGAGGATGGTAATTTTGGGAATCTTCTGAAGGAGGATGAGGAGAGAAGGAGGGAGAAGTGGCAGTTATTCCAATGAAGTAACTTGATGGGTGACACAAGCAGTATCTGCCATGTCTGCAGTTCCCTTAACACTATAAGAGATGACTCCTATCTAAATGGACAAGTTGGGAGGTATGTATGTGTGTGTGTGTGTGTGTGTGTGTGTTTTAATTGGGGTTTAGAGAGAAATGAGCTAACCAACAGGAATGGGTGGACCCTACTTTGTCTGAGCCTCACTTCCATTTGTGTTTTTATCAAATTTATATTCTGTTAAAGAATATATTTGCCAGACTTGATGTTATTTTTCATAGGTCCCTGTGTTCTATCCTGTCCTTATGTTGCTGTATGTTCCTTTGTTTGCAGCATGAGGGCACAATGGGAGCCTCATACGAGAGAGACAGAGACAGAGACAGAGAGAAGGGGGGAGAGAGAGAGAGAAAGAGAAAGAGAAAGAGAATGAGAGAGAGAGAGAGAGAGAGAGAGAGAGAGAGAGAGAGAGAAAGAGAGAGAGAGAGAGAGAGGCCTTCTGTAGTGCAGATCTGGGAGCACACACCCCAGTCCATTGTTAAGGATGGTTCACATAAGCAGGAAGGATTTTGTAACTGCCTTTCAAAGTGTAGCACCATTATAAATGCAGACGCTGTTTTATAGATCCACCTCATAGACATGAGTGGAGGTAACATGTTTATGAAATTACTTTGGGTACAAAGCTTTTGGGTATATTAACTTGACTTGCTACCTGAGGATAAAATAGCTAAGGTGAATTATAATTTAAAAAACCACACACCTAAATCTTATGCAATAAAGACATCCATACTTCTCTGGAATCCAGGTGCTGCTGGCATATGGCCTTAGGAGGAACATAGCTCTGCCAGATATATTCTTACATCTCACCTGCATGGCCACCTGGTTGGGTCTTTGTTTACTTGCTAAGCTTCTGTCTAGAAGCTGTGGAAGCTTGGTGAGGACCTTTGTGAAGGAATGAATATATGTGCATAAATGTGAGTTAAGAGATACCAAAGAGATTAAAATGTCTCTTGTTACATGTATTGATTTTCCATTGCCAACTAAAATTAGTTTCAAGAGTATAGCAATTTGTAGGAAGAATCAAGATAGGCTTGCTATTTGGCAGATTATTTTCTATGCTTTTCTGAACAGCTGTCATTCTTGACAGATACCTAGGAATTCAGTTATGCGGGAAGATGCTCAACTTCCAACATTTCATTAAAAAATACACAGTTGAAGACACGGGGATAACTACTTAGTATGCTACAAAGCACAGAGAGCATTGCTATATTTGCAGTAGGGGGTCCCCAGAGAGCCCCAGTGGCTGAGTGTCTTGCAGGGAAATATTTTCCTTTTTCAACATTTGGGATGAAGGTGGAGAATTGAAGTGGGGTGGTGGTGGTGGAGAAAATGTGTCTTCTCTAGAACATAGATCTTTCTATGAAATGGATGAAAGCTACAAAATGAATTTCAAACTGTGACCTCTGGCAAGTAAGGGTTCTGGATAGTCTTGCTCCAGAGGATATGAAGCAAGAGGGATTCCCTTTTAGAGGGGTGGACAGTGACTCCATCCAGAAATAATTATACTGGTTTGCATTTATGTGATTTTCTATAGTTTATGACACATTTTCCTCATAATAGCTTAGGAAGGTAGTTCATGCAAGTGTCATTATTCTCCTGTTACTTATGAGGAAACTGAGTGTTTAAGAGACTTTCCCATAATCACAGACTAGGAAGTGGCAAGAGTTAAGAATTATATTTAAGTTTTTAGACTCCAGGGCCAAGGTTATTTCTTCTATATTAGCATGGTTCTCTAAACATATGGGATTCACCCTCTGTTCAGAATATAAAGAGAAGTCTGGAAGGTGGATGGAGAATGGAGACCTGAAAATTAAGTAATTTAAATGTAACCGTGACATGAAGGTCAGCTATCTTGTTAAATGAGAAAGAAGAGGCCTTGGAATCTCAATAAATTGTCATACACCTCAGAAATAGTGTTGTGACTTAAAAAATGAATGGCATTTAGGAAATCATAACACAGAAATGATCAGGTTATCTCCTAGGCCAATCATTATGAAAGATATCATAATTTTTAAAAAATAGTATTTTATTTTTCCCTAAATACATGTCAAGACAATTTTTAGCATTCAACTTTATAAGATTTGAGTTCCAAATTGTTCTCCCTTCCTCCCTTCCCCTCTTCTGAAAATGGTAGGTAATTTGATATAGGTTATACTTGTACTATCATGTAACACATGTTTCCATATTAGTCAAAGTTGTGAAAGAATAAACAGATCCAAAGGGAAACAACTCCACAGAAAAGATTAAAGTAAGTGAAAAAAGTATACTTCAGTTTTTCCATCATTTGTTTTCTTTTTGCAGGGGGGAAGGCAGCACTATTGGGGTTAAGTGACTTGCCTAAGGTCACACAGCTAATAAGTGTTACGTTTCTGAGGCCGGATTTGAACTCAGGTTGTCCTGACTCCTGGGCCAGTGCTCTATTCACTGTGCCACCTAGCCACACCCTATCATTTCTTTATTGGATGTGGATAGCATTTTCCTTTACATATTCTTTGTGCTTGTCTTGGATTATTGTGTTGTTGAGAAGAACTGAGTCATTCATAGTTGATCATAGCACAGTGGTGTTGATACTGCATACAATGTTTTCCTGGTTCTGCTATGTCAGAGTTGTCTGAATTTGCATTTCTCTAGGTAAAAGTAATTTTTTAATTTTTAGTTTTCAACATTTACTTATATAAGATTTTGTGAGATTTTGAGTACTAAACCTCCCCCTGATTGCTTCCCTCCCTTAAGTCCCCAAGAGAGCATGCCATCTGATATAGGCTATGCATGTATCTTCACATTAGTCATGTCAAAGAAGAATCAGAATGAAAGGGAAAACACAAGCAAGAGAACAAAGAGAGAGAAAGTAGCTTGCTCCCATCTACATTTAGACTCCACAATTCTTTCTCTGGATGTGGGTAGCATTTTCCATCATGAGTCTTTTGGAATTTTCTTAGATCTTTGCATCACTCAGAAGAGCTAAATCTAACAAAGTCAGTCATTACACAATGTTGTTATTACTGTGTACAATATTCTCCTGGTTCTGCTTGCTTCACTCAGCATCGGTTGATGCAAGCCTTTTCAAGTTTTTTCTGTAATCTACCTACTCACCATTTCTTATGAAACAGTAGTACTCCATTACATTCATATACCACAATTTGTGCAGCCATTCCACAACTGATGGACATTATTCTAATTCTTTGACAACATGAAAAAGAGCTGCTATAAATATTTTTGTACATGTGGGTCCTTTCCCCTTTTTTCTAATCTCTTTGGGACACAGACATTGTAGTGGTATTGCTGGATCAAAGGGTATGTACAGTTTTATAGCCCTTTGGTCATAGTACCAAATTCTTCTCCAGAATGGTTGGATAAATTCACAACTACACAAACAGTGCATTAGTGTTCCAATTTTCCCACATCTTCTCCAACATTTATCATTTTCTTGTTTTTTCATGTTAGCCAATTTGATAGGTGTGATGTGTTACCTCAGAATTGTTAATTTGTCTTTTCCCTGTTCAATCAATAGTGACTTAGAGTATTTTTATATGCCTATAAATAGCTTACATTTTCTTCATCTGAAAACTGCCTGTTAACATAATTTGACTATCAATTGGGGAATGGCTTATGTTCTTATAAATTTGACTCTGTTCTTTCTATATTTTACAAATGAGGCCTTTATCAGAGATGCTTGCTGTGAAGATTGTTTACCAGCTTTTTGCTTTCCTTTTAATCTTGATTGTATTGGTTTTGTTTATGAAAAAGCTTTTTAATTTAATATAATCAAAATGATCAATTTTGCATTTTGTAATGCTCTCTGTCTCTTATTTGATCATGGATTCTTCCCTTCCCCATAGATCTGACAACAAGATTATTGTTTGCTCTTCTGATTTGCTTATGGTATCACCTTTTATGTCTAAAACATGGACTCATTTTGACCTTATGTTGATATACTGTATGAGATATTGGTCTATTCCTATTTAGTACCCTATTGTCTTCCAGTTTTTCCAGCAGTTTTTGTCAAATAGGGAATTCTTATCTGAAAGACTGATGTCTTTGAATTTATCAAATACTAGGTTACTATGGTCATTAACCACTGTGTCTTGTGTACCTAATCTGTTCCATGATCCACCACTTCATTTCTTAACCAGTACCAGATAGTTTTGATTATTGTTACTTTATACTAATGATTTTAGATCTAGTTTTGCTAGGATATCTTCTTTTGTATTATTTTCTATGAATTCCCTTAATATTCTTGGCCTTTTGTTCTTCCAGATGAATTTTGTTATTATTTTTTCTAGCTTTATCAAATAAGTTTTTGGTGGTTTGATTGGTATGTCATTGAATAAGTAAATTAGTTTAACCAGAATTGTATTTTTTATTATATTGGCTTGGTCTATCCATGATATTTTTCCAATTGTTTAGACCTGACTTTATTTGTGTGAAAAGTGTTTTGTAATTGTGTTCATATAGTTTCTGGGTTTGTCTTGGCAAGTAGAATCCCCAGTATTTTATATTGCTTACAGTTTCTTTGAATGGAATTTGTCTTTCTATCTCTTCCTTCTGGGTTTGGTTGAGCCTATAAAGAAATGCCAGTGTGGTTTTGTCTTACATCCTGCAACTTTGCTGAAGTTGTCAATTATTTCAAGTAGTTTTTTAGTTGATTGTCTAGGGTTCTCTAAGTATACCATCATATCATCTGCAAAGAGGGATAGTTTTCTTTCCTCATTGCCTATTCTAATTCTTTCAATTTCTTTTTCTTCTCATTGCTATAGCTCACATTTCAAGTACTACATTGCATAAGAGTGGTGATAATGGACACCCTTGCTTCACCCCAGATTTTACTGGGAAAATTCCTAGCTTATCCCCATTACAGATGATGCTTGATGGTGGTTTTAGATAGATGCTACTCATCATTTTAAGGAAAACTCCATTTATTACTGTGTCCTCTAGTGTTTTTAGTAGGAATGGGAGCTGTATTTTGTCAAAAGCTTTTTTTTTTGCACCTGTTGAGATAATCATATGATTTCTGTTTGCTTTGTTATTGATATGGTCAATTCTGCTGACAATTTTCCTAAAACTGAACCAACCCTGCATTCCTGGTAGAGATCCCACCTGATCATAGCATATTGTGCCCATGATAAATTGCTTTAATCTCTTTACTGACATTTTATTTAAAATTTTTGCGTCAATATTCACTGGACAAATTGGTCTATCATTTTTTTCTCTGTTTTAACTCTTCCTGGTTTATGTATCAGTACCATATCTGTATAATAAAAGTAGTTTGGTAGGACTCCTTCTTTGCCTATTTTCCCAAATAATTGATATGGTATTGGAATTAATTATCCCTTAAATGTTTGGTATAATTCACTTGCAAGCTCATCGATCCCTGGGGATTTTTCCTTATGGAGTTAATTAATGGTTTGTTCAATTTATTTTGCTACGATGGGTGTAATTTAGGCATTTTATTTCCTGATCTGTTAATCTAAATAATTTATATTTTTGCAAATATTTGATTTCACTCATGTTGTCAGATTTGTTTGCATATAATTGCTCAAAAATATTTCTTCTTGATTGCTTTTATTTCTTCTTCATTGGTTGTGATTTCATGCTTTTCATTTTTTATACCAGATATTTGGTTTTCTTCTTTATTTTTTTGTTTAAATTATATTAACAATGACTTATGTTATTCCCCCCCCCAAAAAAAATTCAGCTCCTAGCTTTATTTATTATCTTAAGTTTTTTTTTTACTTTCAATTTTATTATTCTCATGTTTCATTTTTAGAATTTCCAATTTGATGCTCAATTGGGCTTTTAAAATTTGTCCTTTTCCCAGTTTTTAAAAAAATTATATGTCCCATTCACTGCTCTGCTTTTTCTCTGTTTTATTGATGTAAGAATTTAGAAAAATAAATTTCCCCCATGTACTGCATTGGCTGTGTCCCATAAATTTTGGGATGTTGTTTCATTGTTGTCATTGTTTTTAATGACATTATTGATTATTTCTATATTGGCTCTTTGACCCACTTATTCTTTATGATTAGATTATTCAGTTTCCAATTAATTTTTATTCTCTTTCTACTACTTTTTGTTTCATGCAATTTTTATTGCATTATGGTCTGAAAAGAATACATTTACTATTTCTGCCTTTTTACATTTCATATTGAGGTTTTTATGCCCTCTGGTCAAATTTTGCATAAGTGCCATGTGCTATTGCAAAAAAGGTATATTCCTTTCTGTTCCCATTCATTTTTCTCCAAAGATCTATCATATCTAACTTTCACTTTCATTGTTTCTTTCTTGTTTATTTTTTTGGTTGTATTTATCAAGTTCTGAGTGGGTACAGTTAAGGTACCCCACTAGTATAGTTTTGCTGTCTATTTCTTTCTGTACCTCACTTAACTTTTCCTTTAAGAATTTAGATGCTATACCACTTAGTGCATATATGTTTAGTATTGATGTTACTTCATTGTCTATGGTACATTTTTAGCAGGATGTAATTTCCTTCTGTGTTTCTTTTAATTAGCCTGTTTTTGCTTTAGCTTTATCTGAGATCAGGATTTCTACTCTTTTTTTTTTTTACTTTAACTGAAGCTTAATAGGATACTATCATTTTTGCTATCTTTTAGAGCAAGCCTGCACAACCTGTAACCTTTCACAAGATTTTGGGCAGCTCACAAAAAATGCAGAGAAAAACATTGTCTACATTTTTCATGGGCTGCCCAAAATCTTTTGTCAGGCTTCAGATTGTGCAGGTTTGATTTACAGTGTACCTATAAGCCAAAGACTTTTTCCCCTGCTCAAACTTATCTTCCAGAGCCAAATGAATTTCAGTTACACTCATTCTGAGTTCTTTTAGATGTAGGAATTTCAAGTTAGTGTATGATATTCCACTTTGGTAGCCCTAGGGTAGCACAAAAGTTATGAGCTCTTGACTTGGGGTTCAAAGAATTTTGGCTCTCTCACTGACTAATTAAGTAGTCTTGAGGAAGTCACTGGGTCTCAGTTGCAGACAAGTATTAAAACGTCTTGAGTAAGCCATGGAAATTTAAAGTATTAAGTTAATTATTTGATTGTATTGATGAGCAGGAAACAATTTGAAATCTGTGTCATTTACTGCTCTGGGACTCAGTTTTCTCATCTGAAAAGCAAGTAAATTGGATCAATTGCCTTTTAAGACCTCTTCTAGCTCAAAGTCTTTCATCTTAGAGAGTGATAAAGGTTTTTGAGAATATGTTAGAATTGATGGGACAATGCATCTGCCTTTCCTCCCAACCTCATCTTTGATTCATTAATTGATTAAACAGATATTAAGCACCCAATATGTGCTGAACATAGGGTTAGGTGATTGGAGTACAAAGACAAAAATTAAGACATCTTGCCTTCAAAGCATGAACTTTTGAGCTTCTTTGCTTTTAATGGAGGTGATATTCAGTGAGAAAGGAAGAATGCATATAGGGAGTCAAGTGTGGGCTATTTATGGAAGCACGGAAGAATGTAGTTTGAGGGAATGTCTCCATCATTTCAGACTTTATTTTTCCTGAAACTTTTTTAAAAACTGAAACCTTTGTGAAGAATA
>CM053596.1:108826385-108840000 GCA_028646575.1 Pseudocheirus occidentalis
CTTCCTTCTATACTTCCATTCTTCCATCCTTCCTTCTTCCCTGCTTACATGTCTGGCCATACTATTCTCCTTTCAAAAATCTGTCATGCTTTTCTACTGTAAATAGGTTTAAGTCCAAATTTTGAGGCTGGCATTTAATGTCCTTCACATTATAGTTTCAACCTCCCTATATAGAGTAACTTCACTTTACCCTTCTTCATGTACATTTCAGCCAGACTAGACTACTCCCCACTCCATGCACAAAGATGAAGTCTATCCCCTAAGCCTGAAATTTCCTCCCTCCTCAATTCTTTTTAGACTAGAATTTCCACTCAAGGCCTGCGGAGACCCTTTCTAAAATGGAGCCTATCCATTAATGACTGTTTCTTCTCCCTCTCTTTGATATCCCCAACTGGGTAGTATTTACTCATCCCATTATGTGTAACAAACAATTGCACTTTTTATCTAATGAAGAAATACAAATGGGAGTAGTTTTGTAAAGTAGAAAGCACTCTAGAAGCATGAGTTATTTTTGATATGAGGTATAAAATGTCATGTTTATAATGATCTTCTTTCATTTACTCTCCATTTAGATCACAAGTTCTCTGGGTCAAGACTACACATTGTGTATAGAATTTTTTTCACAGGTGATATTCAATTACAAATAAGACAAATGATTATGACAGCTCAACAAGACAATAGAAAATGCTGTTAAAGTGTACAGAGTGCTCCACAAATCTCTAAATTTATAATATTAGGATTAATCTTTGCAAGACTGATTCAGCCTAGAGACGAGGCTCAATGACCTCCCAAAGTCATTTCCAATCCTATAAAGTGCTACCACAAAATACTAGTCTAGTTGTTTTTCTTGTTCTCTGCTGTGTCTGTGAATTGATTACTATATTGCTCCAATATTCCCCAAGCACTATATTGCAGGGTAATTTATAAAGAGCTAGGCCTTGATGCATGGTGCAGCCACTTCATTAGGATGATCACAGGGACATAGTCAATGTCTCTGTGCCCTGAGGCAGGCTTGCTGTACCATCTAATTAGTGATGGAAGAACCAAAGCTAATTCAATTGAGTCTGTCACCCTTGAAACTGAAAAATTATTCTGGACAGGCTAGGAGGTAAGCTTTCTCATGGCAATATAGCATTTGTACAGCTAACAGTAGCAGAACTTAAAAGCCGTTTCAGCTTCTGTTAAGTGGCAGCCAAATATCTTATTAACTCATCTCAAATGAGACAATGTTTGTAAAGTACTTGCATAATGCCTGACACATAGTAGGTGCTATAGAATGTTATCTATTATTATTGTTACCATCATCATCCTTAATCTCTTAATCCTCCATATCTTAATGAACTGTGTAACCCTAGACAAGTCACTTATCCCTGATTGCTTCACAAAAATCTTAATGTGATATTAATATCATACTATTATAAATTTCATACTTGTGAGTCCTTGTAGTGGAGATTCCAGTGGATCATCCATAAATTTTGGCTATTCTTCTTGGGATGTGGCAGAAAGTAAGCACTTAGTAAATGCTTTGGTGAATTGATGCATGGTACCAACCATTATCTATGTCATAATCTATTCACATGTAGGGGGAAGTAAGAGGTTAATGTCCAGTTAGTCTTGTCTTGAGGTCAAAACAGCAAAGTATCATTACCTACATACTGGAGGTCAGATAATTCAGAGATCTGAGAGCAATAGGGAATAGGTATATGTATATACATATACTTATGTGTGTATATATATATATACACACGTGCACATACATACATACATACATACATACATACATATACACATACATACATACACAGAAACCAAGTCAAAGTGTGATGCGGGAATAGACTTTGCATTTTGGATGACACAGAAAAAATAACCCAGAAGCCAATAGTAAGGAACCCTGGAGACCATCAGATATTCATAAAGCTCAGGAATGGAAAGAAACTCAAGAAGACGTTTTGCAGTTGTTGTTCAATCATTTCAGTAAAGTTTAACTCTTTGTGACTCCATTTGGGGTTTTCTTGGCAAAGATGCTGGTGTGGTTTGCCATTTCCTTTTCCAGTTCATTTTCTAGGTGAGGAAACTGAGGCAAACAGGGTTAAGTGACTTGCCCAGTGTCACATGACTAGTAAATGTCTGAGGCCAAATTTGAACTTAGGTTTTCCTGATACTAAGCCCAGTGCACTATTCACCGTACCATCTAATTTGTCCCATGTCTTTCAGTGGTGCCTCCTTTCCTTTGGATAAATAGGTAGATATTCATGATATAGTGTGGTATAGGATATGAGTTCAAAGCCTTACTCTCTTATCTTTTACCTCCTTGATCTTGGGCAAGTCATTTAACCTCTTGAGGCTTCAATTTCTTTATCTGTAAAATGATATGCTTAAATTAGATGACTTTTGAGGTCCCTTCCAGCTCTCAATCCATGAACTCCTGATTTAGTCAGTCATCTTCTCTGTCCATCGCTTTCATCATTTAGACAATTAACTCTTTGTGGGTACTATGTCTCATCTAAACTCCACATATCTTCCCAGTGCCTAGAAAAGTATTTTACATACCATAGACACTTAATGGAATCATGGTATCATAGGATTTTGAGATAGAGAAGACTTTGGCAAGGAGGTCCTATGGAACCTAGTTGAACCACCTCATTTTACAGATGAGGAACTGAAGTCTAGAGGTAATGTACTTGATATAATTACCAGAAGTAAAGTAGTATAGAGATTCCTACATAGGTCCTTTGACCACCAAATACAATGTTTTCATTAGAATATTTAGTGAGAGGTAGAGGCAAGATGGCAGAGAAAAAGCAGGGACTCTGCTGAGCTTTCCCCCAAACTCCCTCCAAATACTTTTAAATAATGCCTCAAAACAAATTCTAAAGTAGTGGAACCCACAAAAGGACAGACTGAAACAATTTTCCAGCCCAAGGCGACTTAGAAGGTTGGCAGGAAAGGCCTATTGCACCAGGTTGAGAGTGGAGTACAGTCTAGCACAGGCTTTGCCAAAAACAGACCTGGCCCCTGCAAATCAGGAACAGGTCTTAGGGGCAACTGAATCAATGTTGGCAATGGCAGTTTCTGGACCTCTCAATTCACAGATGGTAAGGGGGTCAGGCAACTGGACAGATGGAGATTACAGAGATCTCTTTGCTGGCACTAGGGCAAGACTCAGTTGCATTGCCCATAACTGGATCTGGGTCTCAGTCCTGGGTCTCAATCCTAGAGCAAGGAGGAGCACTAGCAAACCAGAGCTTATGGCCACAAGTTACTTTGGTAACAGTTCTAGGATAGAGAGTGTATGTGGTATCTCACGGACCAGTGCACAGTACAGGAGAGTAGTAAATACACTTCCCCCTAGTTCATACCACTTTAAAATAGCAACAACAACAAAAAAAAACAGTTACAGATCCCTAGAATTAACTCAGAAAACAGTTGCATAAAAAACATGACACTTGGAATGATGGCCCCTCCACCCCAGAAGCAGAGCCCCATTTTAGCAGAAAGTTAAAAGTCAAGAAATAAGCTGGAAAATGAGCAAACAAAAGAAGGAGATCCTGCCTATAGAAAGTTACCATGGTGACAGGGAAGATTAAACACAAACGTGAAAGAAGACAACAAAGTCAAAACTCCTATGTCCAAAATCTCAAAGAAAAACATGAATTAGCCGTAGACGGTGAAAGATCCCAAAAAGGATTTTAAAAATAAAGTAAGAGAGTTAGAAGAAAAAATAGGAAGAAAAATTAGAGTGATGTGAGAAAAACTTCAAAAACGAGTCAATAGTCTGCTAAAGGAGGCACAAAAAAATACTGAAGAAAACATCATCTTAAAAACCAGAATAGATCACATGGTAAAAGATGTACAGAATCCAGTGAAAAGAAGAACGATTTATAAAGCAAATTGGCAAAATGGAAAAAGAAGCACAAAAATCTACTGAAGAAAAGAACTCCTTAAAATCAGAATGGCCAAATGGAAAAGGAAGTATAAAAGCTCATGGAGGAAAGAATTCCTTAAAAATTTGAACTGGACACATTGAAGCTAATGACTTTATGAGACATCAAGAAACAAAAACAAAATCAGAATAATGAAAAAAATAAATGAAAATACAAAATTTATCATTGTAAAAACAACTGACCTGGAAAATAGATCTTGATGAGATAATTTAGAAATTATTGGACTACCTGAAAGCAATGATAAAACAAAACAAAACAAAAGAACCTATTCAGCATCTTTCAAGGACTTATCAAGGACAACTGCCTTGATGTTCTAGAACCAGAGGGTAAAATTGAAAGGGAGAGAATCCACCAATCACCTCCTGAAGAGATCCCAAAATGAAAACTCCCAGGAATATTATAATCAAATTCCAGAGCTCCAGAACTCTAGGTCAAGGAGAAAATATAGCAAATAGCCAAAAAAAATGTTTGAAATATTGTGAAGCCAGAGTCAGGATAACACAAGATTTAGCAATTTCAACACAAAAAAATGGAAGGCTTAAAATATAATATTCCAGAGGAAAAAAGAGCTAGGGCTACAACCAAGAATCACGTACCCAGCAAAACTGAGTATAATTTTCAGGGGGAAAAATGGATGTTTAATGAAATAGAGGACTTTAAAGCATTCCTTTTTAGGAATCCTCGCCAGAGAAGAATAGAAAATTTGATTTTCAAATACAAGACTCAAAAGAAGCATAAAAAGTAAATAGCAAAGAGAAATCACAAGGGATTCAATAAGGTTAGACTGCTTACATCCCTACATGGCAGAATGATACTTGTAACTCCTAAAAGCTTTGTCTTTATTAGGACAGTTAGAAGAAGTTTACCAAGAACAGAAAGCACAGGTGTGAATTGAATATGATGGGGACATTATCTAAAAAATAAAACTAAAGGGTCAGAAAGAAGAATTCACTAGGAGTAGGGGAAAGGGAAAGGAAGAGTAGGGTAAATGATCTGACATAAAATGGGCTTGAAAGAGATTTTATAGCGGAGGGCAAGATGGGAGAAGTTAGGGAGGGGCAGTGTATGAACCATACACTCATTGAAATTGGCTCAAAGAGGGAATACCACACACACTCAGTTGAGTGTAGAAATCTATCTTACCATACAGGAAAGCAATAAAAGAAGGGGAAAAGAGAAGGGTGAGGCTGATAGGAAGACAGATTGGAAGAGGTAAAAGTCAGAAGCAAAACACTTTCAAGAATGGACAGAGTGAAAGGAGAGAGAGAGTAGAATAAATAGGGGAACAATAGGATAGAGGGAAATACATAGTTGATAGTCATTACTGTGAAATTTTTTTACAGCAAGTTTCTCTGATAAGGGCCTCATTTCTCAAATATATAGAAAACTGAGTCAATTAAAAAAAATAAGAGCCATTCCTCAGTTGCTAAATGGTCAAAGGATATGTACAGGCAGTTTTCAGACAAAACAATCAAAGCTATTCGTATTTATATGAAAAATGTTCTAAATCACTATTGATTAGAGAAATGCAAATAAAAACAACTCTCAGCTACCATCACACACCTATGAGATTGGCTAATATGACAAGAAAGGAAAATTATAAGTGTTGGAGGAGACGTGAGAAAATTAAGACACTAATGCAAGGATCATGAGGTTGTTAACTGATTCAAACATTCTAGGGAGCAATCTGGAACTATGCCCAAAGGACTATAAAACCATGCATACCCTTTGACCAAGCAATACCACTACTAAGTGTGTATCTGAAAGAAAAAAAAAAACCAAAAAGGAAAAAAGGCCTTACGTGTAAAAAATATTTAAAGCAGCTCTTTTAGTGGTGGCAAATAATTAGAAATTGAGGTGATGCCTATCAATTGGGGATGACTGAAAAAGTTGTTGTATATGATTCTGATTGAATACTATTGAGCTATAAGACATGATGAACAGGATGCTCTCAGAAAAACCTGGAAAGGCATACAAAAACTAATACAAAGTGAAATGAGCAGAACCAGGACAATATTGTACCCAGTAACAGCAGTTACTTATGATGATCTACTGTGAATAACTTAGCTATTCTCAGCAATACAATGATCCAAGACAATTCTGAAGGACTTGATCTAAGTTGCTGCCCATCTCCAGAGAATGAACTGGTAGAGCCTGAATGTAGATTGAAGATGCTTTTTCTTTTATTATTCTTGGTGGTTTTTTTCTTTTTGGTCTCTTTTCTTTCACAGCATGACTCACATGGAAATGTGCTTTGCATGAAAACAATGTATAACTTACGTCAAATTGCTCACCTCAATAAAGAGAGGAGGTGATGAAGGAGAGAATTTGGAACTCAAAATTTGAAAAAAAAGAATGTTAAAAACTTTTTACATATAATTAGAAAAATATTAAACATAAAAATAAAAAAATAATATATTTATAGAATCTAGTTAAAGAAAACTAGAGTTATGCTGTATTGTACTACATTTTAAGGGAAAGAGTTCATTGGCACAGGGAGGACAGAACAGTCTTTTTTAAAATTGGTGTTTGGGGCTGAAAATGGAATCATTTCCTCTCTTCAAATGGGAACTAAAGTTTCAATGATGTAAGTGTGGATATATTTGTCAAAGGAAGCAAAGAATAGTTTAAATTTCTAGTTTATTATGAAGGTTAAAATGTGATATTGAATTAGTAACTCACCTAAATCTCCAGACTGCTGCAATTGATCATGCATTTAAATGATTCTGTCATGACTCTCTTAGTGTATTTTTCTTGTTCCCCTTTAAATCATAACTTCATTGGATACAGGAATTACGTAGTACATTTTAAAAATTCCTTACACTATAACACTATAATCTCAGAAAAATAAAAATTACAGTGGCTGAAACAATGAAGGACATGTAATGAGTAGAATCAGGCTATAGCATATTGCTTGTGAGAAGTGACATAAATAACATTAAGGATATATATGACTAGGAAAGAAGGCTGTCCAATAATAATGAAGCTACAGATTGTCAACCCAAATGCTACACTGACATTCACACTATATGAAAGGAGGCAGAGGCAAGTCTCTAGCATGTTAGGAAGATTTCTAGAAAGGAGCATTACAGGAGGAGAAAGTATGGATGAGTTAGCATCTATATCTATGTATAAAGTGAAGGGATTGTGTATAAGTATATATATATATATATACATGCATATATATACTTATAAGTGTATATATATGTATATATATATATACACACACACACACCAATATAAGATCATGTATCCATCATATCTATCAATATAGCCACCAAAACCTTAAATGAACTTAAAAGTTATTTCCTTTTTTTTTTTGCTGAAAACACTTGCATTTTGTTGAAAATCATCTTTGTCAAACAGTTATTGAGATAACCATGTCTTCTGATCCAGAGATTTCTTTGTTAGAGAAATATCTAAAGGGATGCCAGTGACAAAAATAAAGGCCTTATAGGCACTAAAATATCTATAGTAACAAAGTAAATGTTCATCATCTAGGAAATTGCAAAACAACTTTTGGTAGCACATGAATATGATGACTATAGAGAAGCCTGGGAAGACATATGTGGACTGATACAAAGTAAAGTAAGTAGAACCAGGAAAACAATACAATATAAAACAATTCAAATGGAAAAAAATCATGGACAAAACAAAATAAAATGCTTCAAAATTATAATAATCAAGCTTGACCCCAAAGCAGAGAAATAAGAAGATACCACATCCTACTTCTTTACAGAGATAGAGGTCTATGCGGATGGAAAGGTCATTTAAATCTACTTAGCTGTGACTCAGAGTTTGGTCAAGGGGAAATCTTGGATGTAGGTTTTGCTTTGTGTTGAAAAGTCTATACAATACAACCATGAATAAAATTCTCTCTCATTTAGCTAAGGAGCCTCAGGTTGGTATAGAATCTTAGCAGTTTAGACAGATAGTTAAAAACTTCTCTCCCTTTCTCCTCTTCTCTCTCTCTTTCTCTCTCTTTCTCTCTCTCTATCTCTGTGTATATGTGTGTGTGTTTGTGAATACTATGCCAGGCACTGTTCAGGGTACTTTTTGCAACTCTCTATTCACAAAATATAAAGCTCTTAAACTGGAGAATCTACCAGTGATCATTTTATATAGCCAGTGATAGCACTGATTAAATAAAAAAAACAAAGCAACCATAAGCTCTGAACTTTTTATTTAGCATTTTCCAAGATCATGAAATGAAAGAAAGGCAGAATATCACAATCCACACGAGTCTTCCAAGGATAACTTCTTGCCTCTGTCCCAGTGCTCCATCTGATAGTGGTGAGTTTAAGTAGTTTCAATCAAGTCAGCTTCAATCTCAGTTTTCTCTATGCCCTGCTCACACAGAGTACTGACTCTCTATCATTTGACTCACCCTCAACTCACCAATCTTCAAACAACATCTGAATTTAGACTACTGGTGCTGCCTTACCTTTACTCAGCCAAAACAGACAGACAAAACTCTTGGAAGGTACTTTTTGTCCAATATCCCTGCACTTGTGCAAGTCCTCTCTCTTGTGAGAGGGAGGCAAGCCAAGCCAAGGCAAGCCAAGAATTTCCATTTCGGCCTTTAAAACCACATCCCCCAGCCAGCATTTTTTTCTATGGGAGGGGTATTCAGGGTTGCAAATGAAATTATTGTTGTTCAGTTGTGTTGGACTCTTTATGATCCCATTTAGAGTTTTCTTGGCAAAGATATCAGAGTGGTTTACTATTTCCCTTTCCAATTTATTTTATAGAAGAGGAAACTGAGATAGAGTTAAATGACTTGCCCAGGATCACACAGCTATTAAGTATCTGAGACGGTGTTTGAACTCAGTTCTTCCTATCTCCAGGCCGAGGGCTCTATCCACTGTGCTACCTGGCTGCCTTCACAACAATTATTACCCATATTTTGTAGATGAGGAAATAGACCTAGGGAAAGTAAAATATCTTGCTGAAGCTCACCTAGCTAGTAAGGGGGAGAGTCAAGACTTGCACCCAAACCTGATCCTAAATTCAGTGTTCTTCCACCACACCACTCTGCCTCTTGACTATTAGAGCTGAAACGGACTTAGGAGGTCATTTCATATAAATATGTCACTTTACAGATAACAAAACTTAGGCCCAAAGATGAGGTAACTTATATAATCCAACATCACACAGCTAATGATTTGAGCCAAAATCTACTTCTTTAGATTCCAAATCCAGTGCTTTCCCCCATCAGTTGCATTGCTGCTGGCATTTTACTGAGAGCTGCTACTACACTGAGCCCTAATATTTCTTGAACTCTTATTTTGTGTCTGTGAAAGAATTCTCATGATGGGGGCTAAGAGATAGCAAGGTAAAAGGAAAAAAAAAATATGGCCTTTACATGGGAGTAGTCATGTCCCTATTTTTCTCTCCATGTCATCTATATTCAAAGCCATAATAAGTAATTTGACATCCAGAACTAGTTGCAAGAAATATATCCTGAATTCAACATTTTTTGAAGCCAAGTAAGGTTTAGGGGGAAAGTCAGTTTTGGAGAATATGGTGGGTGATGTAAGACTCTGGGACAACATAAAACAAACTTTCTTGGGAGATCATAGCCAATTGGCATCAGGGAGCATGATGAGTCCAGCTTTGGGAGGAAACCATTACCAAATGAGAGAGAGGAAGAAGAGTGGCATCTTATGGCATCTTGTAGCTATCCACTTGAAGTAATTGTTCTTGCTGACTAAATACTATAGAGACAGTGTGGCGAATTGACTAGAAAGGTGGCCTCAGAGTCAGGAAGACCTGGGATTGAATCTACATATAGGTAGTTCAGTGGATAGAACGCTGGGTCTGGCATTTAAGAAGATCTAGGTTCAAAACCAGCTTCAGATACTTACAATATGACATCGGGCAAGTTACTTGTCTGTAAAATTTGGTTAATAATAACACCTAACTCCCAGTTATTGTGAGAATAAAAGTGTAAAGTGCTACATAAAAGCTAGTTATTATTATTATTTTCATTATACTGTCTGTTTCTAGTCAAGCTGTTTAACTTCTCACTGGTTTAGATAACTCACTAATACTATATATGTTATAGAGAGAATGGGGTAGAAGTATGAACTGGGGAGTTCTGTATATGAATGAAGTCATAGCTCTATCCTAACTAGGTGTTGGCTGTTTTTGTATCCAGACTTCTAATGGTGTACAAATACAGTTGGCACCATCTATATTTTGGTACCTTGGAGGAAAAGCACTTCTACTTATGATTTTGTTTATATTAGAGCTGGGCAGTGTTGTCCTAATTCAGAGGCTGCCCCAGGTGTAACACCAGAATGCAGTTGGCTCATAGTGTCAAGTTTACCCCAGATGATCTCTCCCTTTGAATGGCATACTTCTCAGACTGTGGGTCAATTCATTTCTTTTCCCCTCCAATTTATTTATTTGTTTATTTTTAGTTTTCAACCTTCATTTGCACAAGGTTTTGAATTACAAATATTCTCCCCATCTTTCCCCTACTTCACCCCAAAACAATGAGCCTACTGAATACCCCTCCCCCAGTTTGTTCTCTCTTATGTCCTCCCTCATTCACCCCCTCCAACTTTTTAGTAGGGCAAGATGGATTTCTATACCCCAGTGTCCATATCTTATTTCCCAGTTGCATGTAAAAAGCAATTTTTAAAAACATTTGTTTTTAAAACTTTGAGTTCCATATTTTTCCCTTCTTCCTGCTTCACCCACCCCACCTGGGAAGAAAAGCAATTCAGTATAGATTGTACATGTGTAGTTATGCAAAACATTTCCAGAGTAGTTGTATTATGAAAGACTAACTATAATTCCCTCCACCCTATCCCACCCCTCCCCACTTATTCTATTTTCTCCTTTGACCCTGTCCCTTTTCAAAAGTGTTTACTTCTAACCACCCTCTCCCCAATCTGCCTTCCCTTTTATTCCCTCCTCTTATTCCCTTCCCCCCTATTTTCCTGTAGGGTAAGATACCAAATGGAATGTGTATGATATTTCCTCCTTAAGCCAAATTCAATGAGAGTAAGGTTAACCCATTCCCTCTTACCTTCCTGCTCTTTCCATCCATTGTAAGAGTTTTCTCTTGCCTCTTTTATATGAGATAATTTACCCTAATCTGTCTCTCCTTTTCTCCTCCCAATATATTCTTCTCTCACCTCTTAATTTTATTTAGATATCATCCCTTCCTATTCAACTCATCTTGTGCCCTCTGTCTATGCATACATATACATACATATGCATACACTCACACATATATTTATATACACATACACTCTCCTATATACACATATGCATGTATACACACATACACATATATGTACCTATATATTCCCTTCAACTATCCTCATACTGAGAAAAATTTTATGAGTTACAATGATAAATTTTCTATGTAGGAATGCAAATAGTTCAACTTTAATAAGTTCCTTATGATTTCTTTTTCCTGTTTACCTTCTCATGCCTCTCTTGCTTCTTATATTTGAAAGTCAAATTTTCTGTTCAGCTTTTTTTTTGTTCATCAAGAATCCTAGAAAATACTCTATTTCATTGAATGAGCATATTTTCCCCTGAAGCATTATATTCAGTTTTGCTGGTAGGTGATTCTTGTTTTTAATCCTAGTTCCTCTGACCTCTGGAATATCATATTCAAAGCCCTTAATCCCTTAATGTAGAAGCTTCTAGGTCTTGTGTTATCCTGATTGTGTTTCCACAATAATCAAACTGTTTCTTCCTGAATGCTTGCAATATTTTTTCCTTTACCTGGGAACTCTGGAATTTGGCTATAATATTCCTAGGAATTTTCTTTTTGGGATCTTTTTCCAGAGGAGATCAGTGAATTCTTTCAATTTCTATTTTGGCCTCTGGTTCTAGAATATCAGGGCAGTTTTGCTTGATAATTTCTTGAAGGATGATTTCTAGCCTCTTTTTTTGGTCATGGCTTTCAGATACTCCAATAATTTTTAAATGATCTCTCCTGGATCTATTTTCCAGGTCAGTGGTTTTTCCAATGAGATATTTCACATTGTCTTCTATTTTTTCATTTATTTGGATTTGTTTTATAGTATCTTGATTGCTCATGAAGTTATTAGCTTCCATTTGCTCCAATCTAATTTTGAAGGAATTATTCTCTTCAGTGAGTTTTTGAAATTCTTTTTCCATCTGTCAAATTTGACTTTTTAAGGCATTCTTCTCCTCATTGGCTTTTTGGGCCTCTTTCTCCATTTGGGTTAGTCTATTTTTTAAGGTATATTTTTTTTCATTATTTTTTGGGTCTCCTTTAGCAGGCTGTTGACTCACTTTTCATGATTTTCTTGCATCATTCTTATTTCTCTTCCCAATTTTTCTTCCACTTCTCTTACTTGATTTTCAAAATCCTTCTTGAGCTCTTCCATGGCCTATAATCAGTTCATAGTTTTCTTGGAAGCTTTTGATACAGGAGTTCTGACTTCCTTGTCTTCCTCTCATTCCATGCTTTGATCCGCCAAAAGGATTCTGTGGTCTGTTTGTGCTTCCTCTGCTTGCTCGTATTGCCATTTGCTCATATTACTTTATTTTTGAGTTCTTTTTCAGGGTAGAACTCTGCTCCCAGATTTCAGAGAGCTACGACCCAAATTACTGGGGTTTTTGCAGCTGCCAGAGCTATTAGGAGAGTGTCCTCCATGCAGCCCCCACAAGCTCTGGCACACTGGCCACACATTCCAGGACTACCACCCCAGACTGTGATCCAGATCCAAGCAGGTCAAAGCAAGAGTGCTAAGCCTCTGAATATTGCTTGGTCCTCCTATGCTCTGTAGGTCAGAAGCTCCTGAGTCAGCAGTAGCAGCAGCTGCAGCCACTCCCCTCTGCCACATCTCATCCCAGGGGGAGGGGCTAGACCATGCTCTTTTCCACCCAGTACCAACAGAGTTCCAGACTGACCTTTTATTTTCTCTTTGGTGTTTATGGGCTGACAAGTGTGGAAACCACCATAGCTGCTGGTGATTTACTCTCCTGAAGTCTGTTCTGGCCACTGCTGGATGGTACTGTCCTGGGGCCAGAACCCTGTGGCTCATGGGGGACTGTACTCAGCTCCCAGCACACTGTGATTGACTTTTCCTCTCAGCCTGCTGGGCTACCTTCACGGGGAGATTTGTTTCTCTCTGTTACTATGTGGGTTCTGTAGTTCTAAAATTTGTTCAGTCATTTTTTTTCATGTATTGGAAGTTGTAGAAACCAGAGCCTTGTGGAAGTACTGTTTTTACTCTGCCATATTGGCTCTGCCCCCTCAGTCAATTGATTTTAATAAATGGCTATTAAGTATGAAGCAGAGTAAAAAAAAATAAACAGCAACCCTTCCTTTTAAGAAGCTTAAAAAGAAAGAACTGATAAACAGAAGTATGTAGAGAATTATTTACACATATGTTTAGATCCATATGTGTGTATGTATACACATGTGCATATATGTATATAAATGCATATACATATTTGTATTTAATGTTAACTGTCTCTAGGTTGGGAGGGGGAGGGAAGAAAAATAAGAAACACTTAGAGGTTCACTCATATAGAATAAAGGGTATGCATGGAACTTAAACTCTTTTTGCTCCTTAATCAATTAATTGTTCTGTGCTCTTTATGTATCTCCAGTACTTACTACAGGAGCCTAAATGATATAAACACTTAAAGCCATTTAAAGGCTTTTTTTT
>CM053596.1:108840500-108868406 GCA_028646575.1 Pseudocheirus occidentalis
TTTTTTTTTTGGTCTGTGAAACTCTGCTTCCAAGGGGGGAGGCTCTGTTCCAAATTGCTGGGGTTTTACCAGCTGCCAGAGCTATTAGGGGGGATGTTGCAAGTCCCCCCAGCTTTGGCTTGCTGAAAGTGCACCCCAGTACCAACACCCAAGACCACGATCCGGATCCAGGCCACTCAACGCAAGAGCAGTTGGCCCTGATCAATCGATTCAGCCTCCCCTAGGGGCTCTGAAGTGGCCTGGAGGGGGCCTCCTCTGGTTCCAGCAGTTCCCTTCCCCCACTGCTTCCTTGCCACGGGGCAGAATGGCCAAATTTTTACCAACCCCAAATTAATTTTCAAAGTTTCACTTTCACTAACCGTCTCTGAGGATTTTAAGATTCCCTTAGGCAGGTGCTTTAGATTTTCTTTGAAGTAGAGGCTTGGTAGGCTTACTCCTCCAGGCCGCCCTGGGGCCTAGCATGGTGCATTTGTGGTTTTGGGCTGGCTGGGGCTGCGGTGGAAGCTTGGCTCAGCTCAGCCAGGCTGCTTCCCACCGCCCGGCCCTGGCCTGGCCCCGGTCTCGGCTTCAGGCTGTTTCAGCCTCCATTCTCGGCTTCCGTGATGAGCCCCTGCTGCCGAGTTGCCTTCAGTGAGAGATGTGTTCTCTGTATTTTTGTGTGGGTCTGGGAGACCTAGACTTTATCTGGGCTCCTAATTTTCTGTGTGTTTAAAGTGGCGGTGTGGGAGCTGCAGGACCTTGCTGCTTCTACGCTGCCATCTTGGCTCCGCCCCCCCCATTTAAAGGGTTTTGATAAATTATGGAACCCTTTTGATAGTATTGTGCCATTATTCTGAGTAGATGAATATGTGAAAAAGCCCTTTTTAAGCGCTTGCTATGTAAGCACTGTGCTATATTCTGGGGATACAATAAAAGTAAGAGAGATAGCACCTGTCCTCAAGGAACTTACATTCTAATGGTGGAAAGCAATACATGAAGGCATGTAAGAGTTGGAATGGAGAGTCAAATAGATAGGCAGAGGTATGGTGACATGGCTTAGAAATGTTCAAGGAGTGCCTGAAGCTGGGCAAGATAAAGGTAAAAAACTCATCAGTTAGAGGTTAGGTTTATAGGCGTGGAAATCATGGTGTTGGTGGGGCTGGTGGGAGAGAAGGCAGCATGGCTTGAAGATGGCTGGGAAATGTACTGAGAAGGTAACACACTGTTTAAAGTCAAAAGTTGATATTATTTCTAACTCCACCAATGTGTATTATAATATTGACTTGTTTTCAACTCTAGTTTTCAAATCCAGAATGCAAAGAAACTTTGAGGCCAAAGGGAATTCTAAAATATGTATTAAGTTCCTAACCAAGGAGCTGATAACATGCTAATCTATGCTTTAACAAGGGATTAGCAAAAGATGAATTATTATTCTTTTAGAGACTTGAGATGCACTAACTGTAATTAAATTTTAATAATAAATGATCAACATGAACATTGTTTTCAAGCACACAATCTGTGATTATAATCACAATACAAGTGAGAGCTTTGGTTTTTCTTTTCAATTCCTTCATTTCCCCTGAGGATTTGAAGTCAATGACCTCATAAAACAAGGTTAGTGTTTCATTAATGGCATGCCCTTCAGAAAGTAAGGCCTTAAGTGTAATGCATCAGCTCCTGAGTGATGTAGAATTATGTACTTTCCCATCAGTATTCCTTATAGAGAGAGCAGTAGACAGTAAATTTTCCCATATGAAAGCACTCAATAGATCTTGTATAATTTAATAAAATCAGTGAAGAGAATATCACTGAACTGAGCAATGCAACACACTGTCCAAAGTCATTCAAGTATTGATATGAAAAATTCAGTTCAAAAAGCATGTATTAAGCCTCTATTATGTGCCTGGCACTGTTCTAGGTATAGGGACATAAAGACAAAAGTCTTTACCATCAAGGACCTTAAATTCTACCAGAGGTGTGTGTGTGTGTGTGTGTGTGTGTGTGTGTGTGTGTGTTGTGTTGTGCTGTGTGGTGCTATGCAGATAAGTACAAAATAAGTACAGATTTGAACTAGATTTTGAACTGGGGATTACAAAATATGGTGGTGAGGAAAGAGAATTTGCCAGCAAAGGTAGTGGCTTGTGTAAATGCAGAGAGTTGAGAGACAGAATAGCATAAATGGGGGTCAGAAACAGCTATGTGAAATCCCAAAATGGTTCCTATGAAATTCTGAACCATCTTTGGAGGAAGGAACTTCTTGTGCTCCAAGAAATGATGATGTGGATCTGTAAGTGTTACTGGGTAAAGAGCACCCCCATTATAGTTAGAGGAAGGAAAGATAAGTAGTAATGGGGATTGGTGAATCCTTCTGAGGGAGCTATTGGTCAATCTGACATAAATACAAGAGAAATCTAATGTCTTCTCTGGGCATATACCTACATTTCAAGACATCCAAATCAGTGATCACTATATATTCCAAAGAACACCAGAAGAAAATATGAAAGTATTTCTAAGGATTATAAATTTCTAGATGATAGGAGGAAATATAACGGGGAGCACAAGTGATATTTTCATCACTACTACTAATTTAAGGTAGGGGATTCAGAAAAGAAAATCAGATTTAGAAAGTAAATGATTGGCCAAAAGATGGTATCTGAGAATGTGATTTGGATTTATGGACCATAGCTTGAAAAACAGGAAAGACAGGCTCTTGGTCAAAGATAAATTACATTTAATAAGAGCCATTAAATAAACAAACAAGTAAATGTATGTGTATGTATAAAATTTGTATGCACACACATGCACACACACATATGTGTGTGTGTATATATACATATATGTGTGTATGTATATATATATGTGTGTGTGTGTGTGCTTGTTCTGACAAATATGATCAATGGGGCTTAAATTATAAATGGAATTTGAGGAAAACAGGTGTTTTCTCATACTCCTTCCCCCAGTCTGCAAGACTTGTACTATAAAGCTCAGTGGCAAGTACCAAAGTACCATCTAAGAAGAATAATAGAATAAAGTACCAATAATTTAAGGAAGATAATATCTAACAATGGAGCCAGTAATAAAAATATATTGTCTCAGGTATCTACACAGATGTACAAAGCAAGGTGGAGTAGAGATCTTAAAATAGGGAGGTAATTTTGATTTTATAGATATTATTGAGACTTGGTGGGATGAGAAACGCATGACTGGAATATGGTTCTGAAAGGGTATTCTTTACTAACTACAAAAGGGGTAGTGGCGAAGCATTGTGTATTAATGAGATATACACATATGAAGAAATTTAAGAAAAAGATGGGTGGAGAATACTCGAGTGAGGGTCAAGGAAGGGAAAAAAAGAAACCGAATGCTGTGAGAATATGTTACAGATTACTTGGAGTGGTAGAAGAAAAGATTTGATAAGGAGCTGAGAAACAGATCGCAAGCTTGTTTTGGAATCATGGTATTGTAGTCATGAAGGAAATGCACAGCAATTTTCTGCAAAAAAGCACAGCAATTGAAGTTTGTGATTTGCCTTGATGACAATTTCATCCTTCAGAAGATGAAACAAACAATGTGGAAAACTGCTGGTCCATACTGTATTCTGATCAAAAAGTAAGAATTCATTGCTGAAGTAGAAATGACAAGAACCTTGAAGAAAAAATCACCATTCCATTTTAAAGTTCATGATAAAGAAGGAAAGAAGCCTGGTATAGTCTGATATATATATATATATGAGAAAATACAGGTAGGCTCCAATGGATTAATATTTCATATGAGAAGTTGGCTCAAATGAGAAGAGAATTCTGAAGAGAGAGGCAGAAATGAAAACGGGTCTCTGGTAGAGTGTCCCTGGGATCTGTCTTTAAACATATTCTGTTCCCCATTTTAATCAACAATGTGATGAATATGTGGAAGGCACGCATTTGCAGGTAACATAAAGCTGAGAGGGATAGTTAACCTATTGGAAAACAGAATGATCATATACTAACTACTAATAAGAGGGGAAAGTCAAAGAGACGAAAAAGGGAACAGTTCTGGTGAAAAAAGATCTGGGGGTTAAAACTAAATTAAGCTAAATATCTGGGGGTTTAAAATTAAACTACACGAGGAGCAGCTAGGTGGCGCAGTCAATAGAGCACCGGCCTTGGTGTCAGAAGGACCTGAGTTCAAATGTGACCTCAGACGCTTAACCCCCCAAACTAGCCGTGTGACCTTGGGCAAGTCACTTAACCCCAACTGCCCTCCAAAAAAAAAGCAAAAAAAAAAACCTAAACTACACTAAACAGGAATCAACAATGTGGCTTGAGAAGGTATACTAGAGTCAGCCCAAACTGGTTTGTGATGGAGAGTGCAAGTTAAACTTAAATGTGCCCTCTATACCTTTTTTTAGAAAGCTAGTTGTTGAACATTTACCAGCACACCATTATATGGGAGCAAACTAGAATAAGATGTTTTATGCTATAGATGAGTAAGACTTATTAAGATAATCATATCTCAAATGAAGAAGATATAAATCTATGCTAATCTGTCCTTATCAAAAGACAATTGGAGCATTGCATTCATTTGTGGCCACTGCATTTTGTAAGGATATTGATAGGAGGCCATTCCAAAGAGGGCTGCCACGATGCTGAGTGGCCTTTAGATCTTGCCATATGAGGACCTGGATATGTTTAACCTGGAAAAAAAGAAACACTGAAAATGTGCAGACATGATAGTGTTTCAAGTATTTAGTTGAAGGGTTGTCATATTGAAGAGAAATTAGATTTGTTTTACTTGGGCCCATAGGACCCGAACTTTGCAGCAATTGATGGAACTTCCAGAGAACAAAATATTTTGTCTTGTAGTGAGGGAAAACTTCCTGATAATTCAAGCAGTCTAGAAAGAGAATGGGCTGCCTCAGTGGTACCTTGTTCCCCCTCATTGGAAGTCTTCAGGCAGTACACAATAGGAATATCATAGAGGGAATTTTTGGTCATACACTATTTGTAATAAATAGCCTTTGAGCTTCTTTTAAAATCTGGAGTTATGAGTTCCTTAAACTTGACTTGGGTTGAAAGCAATGGTTAGGATCTGGTTACATTGAGAGGAAGGGAAAGGGATTTTGAGATGAGGGGAAGAAATGGAAGCTTTTGTAGCATGAAGGAGTGTGATGTTTGGAGGGTATAGTGAATGAATTTGGGTAGGACACCCAAAGAATAATCAGAGAAATATAAGATCAGGAGGAAGGTAGAAAGTGATAAGTAATGTAGCATCTTTCAAATGGTAATGTGCCAGCAAAAATAAAAGAAACCCTTCACTATCTTATTCTCTTTGGTCTATATACATTCTTTGGCCTTTAGACTTTATCTTAAATCACCACCCCCACCCCCACCCCCCACACCAACAGGAACAGCTTTAGACACTGATTTCTGTGACTAGACTTCGATAGTTGATTTAGGTCCTAGCAAGGTCTATTCTCCTCATTCAGAAATAACTTTTTACCCCAGAACATTATTGAACTTAATTTCCCCTAGACCTAATAACGATGGAGATGAAGGTCACAATTGTCTCTGGAGTGACAAGAATCCCTGGTATTGACCATCAAGAGTTTCACTGGGCAGAAGGCCCAGGAAAGTGCCTCTGAAAATATTTTACAGTGCCAAGAGCATTTGTTTTACTGAGGGACAATACATCCTGTGCAACCCTGGAGGTGAATTTATCTAAGTGGGGTTAATTATAGGCTTTTTCCTAGCCTTTTCTAGATCAGAGCTATTACTCATATATCAATGTGTCCTTTAAAGAACAACAGCTCACAACTGATCAGAATGTTTAAGGAGTGTCACTTAGACACACTGGATAAAGAAGCCTATATTATTTCCTGCTCAAGGAGAATTAAGGTCAGATTCTACCTACAGAAACAAAAACATTGGCAATCTTCCCACCAACCTCAGGCAGAACTTTTTTTTGAGGGAGAGTATAAGAAAGCGAGCAGAATGTAGTACTGTTTGGTCACTGAATGCTATCTGTGCCCCTCTCTTTAGCAGTTTAGTTGTGCTACGGATAAAGTCAGGTTAAAGTTCTCTAGCCAAGACTTCTTTACCTTGGGCCCATGAACTTGGTTTTCTAAAAGTATTTTACTGACTACATTTTAGTATTATTGACTTCTTTAATGCACATAAAAATATGATTCTGGGTAGAATGGTCCTTGTATTTCTCCAGTCTGTAAAAAAAGTTCAGGTCACAAAAATGTTTATAAGCCATGTTCTAGACTAAAAGGCCTAAACCAGGAATGGGGAACCTGCAGTCTCAAGACCACATGTGGCTTCAAGGCCACAGGTTTCTCATCCCTATAAACAATGACCCTTTAATTCTCAGTCTTGTATTCCATAACAAGTTTCTGTCACAATTAAAGAAATAACCCTGTGATTACACTAAAACCATTAAGTGAGTGAGCAACAGTGAGCTGCCAGGCTTGTGTTAGTCCTTTAAATCAAGACTAGAATTCCAAAAATAGCAGGGCAGGCACTGACCACCAGTAATAAGAGACTATGAGTTATACACTGTCGGGGAAAATAATGTTTCAAGCATAGCCCACATAGTCTTTTTATTTTAAAAGATTAGAAGTGGGAAAGAAGTGAGTAATAGAAGAGATTTGTGGGAGGAAGGAATGGCATTTATGTAGCAAGCCAGGAGTTAGCATTTAAGTAGTACTTTATGGTTATAAAAATACATACATATATACGTATATATATATATGTGTGTGTGCTATATATATGCCTTTTGTATATATATATATGCCATCTATATATTTATATATATGTATACACATATATTTTTATATATATAAAATCTCACTTGACACTCACAACAACCCTGTAAAGTATGTCCAATTATTATGCTCATTTTACAGCTGGGGAAACTGTGATTGAGCAAAGCTGAGTGACTTGCCAAAGAATGTATATGGACCAAAGAGAAGAAGATAGTGAAGGGTTCCTTTTATTTTTGCTGGCACATTACTATTTGAAAGATGCTACATTACTTGTCACTTTCTACCTTCCTCCTGATCTTTTATTCCTCTGATTATTCTTTGGGTGTCCTACCCAAATTCATTCACTATGCCCCTTATTCTGAGTTATACAACTAAGTAAGCGTCGGAGGCATGAACTGAACCCCGGTATTCCTGACTCCCAAGCTGGGCGCTGCATCAGCTAGCTGCCTAGAATGGCACAAACCAATTATTTAATAGGATTGAGTCAAATATAACACCTACATGGCAAATGTGGGAGACTAGACAGGTGGTAGTACCCTCAAAGGAAATAAGGAAGTTTAAAAGACAAGGGAATTTGTGGGAGAAGATAAGGACTTTAGTTTTGGACATTTTGAGGTTGAAACGTTTATGAGATATCTACTTTCAAGTGCTCAGTAGACAGTTGATTCAGAACTGAAGCTCAGGAAAGAGACTAGTGCTGGCTATGTAGAAATGAGTTATCTGCATTTATAATTAAACCCATGGGAATTAATAAGGCCACCTATCAGACTATTGATTACAGAGAGGTACAAGAGGGCCCCAAATAGAACCTTAAGATAGATTCACGGTAAAGGAATGTGATAGGGATGATGAAGCAGCAAAGGAGACTGAGCAATGGTCATACAGATAAGAGAAGAACCAAGAGAAAATAATATCTTAAAAAGCAAAACAGAGAAGAAAGAGTATCCAAGAAAAAAGGTGGCTAACTATCAATTACTATGGAGAGGGCAGGAAGAATGAGTACTGAGAAAAGTCCATTAGATTTGACGGTTGAGAGATCATTGGGAATTTTGGAAAGAAAAGTGTCAGTTAAGTGATGACTAGATTGCAGAGGGTTGGAAAGAGAGTGAAAGGAGGGGAAGTGAAGATAATGAGAATCAGTAGTTTTTTTTATAAGACTTTGACCTTTGGAAGTGAAGTGAGATTCTGACAATTAGCTCAAGGGAATAGTAGACCAAGATGAGACTTTTTTTTCTTTTAGAATGAGAGAGAATTGTTTGTGTTTGTAGGAAGTGGGAAAGGAATAAGTAGGTAGGGTGAGATCAGTTTAGCAAGCAAGAGGAAATGAGAGTAGGAACAAATTTCTGGAGAAGATAGTAGGGAATAATATAAGGGCTACAAATCTAGGGGTTAGTCTTATCAAGGAGAAATGGCATGTCTATAAAAAAAGACAGAGAAGGGGAGTGGGTTGATGTCAAGAGGTTTTGAGATATGGAGGGGTACAGAAGAGAGAGTTTTATTTTCTGAGAAATGAAGAAAGAAAGGAGAGAGAGAATAAGGAAGTAGGAAGGAGAAAGGGAGAGAGTAGAGGCAGAAAAATTATTAAGGAAACTATTACAAACAGTTCAAGTAAAAAGTGATTAGGATCTGACTAGGGTGGTAGCAAGAGGAGTGGAGAAAATGGGACATACCATGTGCTTTCTAAAGTCTTTATTATTCTACTTACTATCCTTTGGAAATATTCCGTTTGATCAATTGCCTTCTCAAAGTATGGTGCCAGGACTGAAGATTATGCCCAGATGGGCAACAGGTCTTGTACCTGATATGCACCAAACATTATTTTATTAGCATCCTGGAATAATAAGAACCTGAGAGATCACCTGGTCTAATGTGATTTTTTAAAATATAAAAAAGCTGAAGCTTAGTAAGATAAAATACCATCCTTAAGGTACATACATAGTAGGAGAAGTGACTACTAGCTTCCAGATAGATACCTTTCAGTGTTAATGCTACAAAATGAAGTCTAGGCTTGGAAAGACTATCTGGACAGCCACAGGAATCTAAATTCTGATTCGATACTTGCAGGGGTTTCAGTTGGTAAATCTTAATGTCTTATATTGTGTTTTAGCCATTTATTGCTGTATTTTCATCTTCTACCCTCATTTTCTTTTTTTGTTTCATTTTGTTTTTTTTTTTTTGGAGGGGGGGAAGGTAGGGAATTGGGGTTAAGTGACTTGCCCAAGGTCACATGGATAGTTTTTTGTTAAGTATCTGAGACCAGACTTGAACTTAGGTTCTTTTGATTCCAGGCCCATGCTCTAACCATAGTGGAATAATCACTACAGTTAAGAATCAGATGAGATCGGGCCTCAATTCTTACCTCTGTCACTCTAAAGAATGATCACAGGAAAGTTACTGAGTAATCTCAGCCTCACTTTCCTCCTCTGCAAAAAGAGGGGACTGGATTTAGTGGCCTCCATCTCTAACACTTTTACCACAGAAAATAATTCTTCATATACCTACCTCACAGGGTTATAAAGATCAAATAAGAAAATGTTTGAAAAAATATTTTGCAAACCTTGACATTCTATTTTACATGAGCCATTTATTATTAAGCCTGGAAATTCAGAAGTACAGAAAAGCTTTGCAAATTCAGATTACATTAATTCAAAATTTGTGATTATTCAGACATAGTTCTTTTATTGAGTAAAATCCTTTGAAATTATTTCTTCCTATGAAAAATTCAGGATTTCACTCATGAATAAAAGGGAATTTAGTCTGGCATTAGTAGATATTTCTAACTATGGGATCAAGAAGTTCTGGACTCTTCCATTATGTTTTCTTGTCCAATTATGAATTTTTGTATAACACAGAAATTTTAGGTTTATGACACATTATCATGGGAAGTAGGACTATATAAAATTAAAAAAAAACTTTTTATTGCCTTATTTCATCTCACTCATTAGCATTCATTGACTAGTTTTTATGTACCATACTTGACAAAGGACCATGACACATCACTTAAAAAATATTTTTATTAAAGTTTTCTAATAGTTGTATTAGTTTTTTCTTTATCTGTATCATATTGTAGGGTCATTTTGAGATTTTAGTCAATTACAGCAACCAGGTCTTTGTTATACAAAGTGCTGTTAAGTTGGATCTATCCCATACTGTACTTGGCGAATTCATTTTTCTGAATCTAAATGTGGGACTTTTATTCTTTTTAAATTTCTTATGATTAGTTTTGGCTCAGAATTCTAGCTTGAAAAGGTTACTTAGGATATAACGTTTTTGCTCTACTACCTATCTCTCTATGTAATCATAAAATTTGATAAACAACTTATGTTTTCATCAGTCATTAAAAAAAATGTTGAATAGGACCCTTCCAAGGACAGGGAGTATTATAGTGCCATGAGAAACTAATCTATAGGTTGATACTGATTTGTTAAATAGCACACTTTGGATAAAATTGTTAAATTAGCTTCAAAGACACTCAATTTTGCTTTTAACCACCCTCCATTTTCCCATCTTATCTATAAAGTTATTTTGAAAGAATTTGTTAAGTGTCTTAATTAAATTAAGATGCATGTAAGTCATTTCCTTTATCTACCATTCTAGCAAAGCTTTTTAAAGAGAAAAGGAACTGAGATTATTTTTGAATCCATGCTGACTCTTATTGAGCACCACATTCTCTCCTGAGTTCTTGTAAATGATTTCTTCAATACATCATTATGGAGTTTTGATAAAAATCAAAATCATTCTTATCTGACCTGGAATGGATTCTTCCCCTCATTTTGATAATGGGGAATTTCTGATCTTCTAGGTCTCTCTTAGAGTTCTCCATAATTATTCATAGATTGCAGATATTTCTAACATTTGTATCACAGTTCAGAATCCGAGATTCTGGGCAAACACCAAGGCAGTTGTAACTTGTCCCAATACTTCACATTTATCTTTCATAGCATCCACTAATTGATGAGATGTATAATATCCATTAGTTATTTAACTTTCTTTTTATAAAATTAATTTATTTATTTTCTTGTTTACATCACTAATTTCCACAAGATTTTGAGTTACAAATTTTCTCCCCATGTTTCCCCTACCCACCACTTCAAAACAGCCATCCCACTATATAGCCCTTCCCCCAATCTGCTCTCTCCTATGTCCTCCCCCACTCCCCCTTTGACTTTCCAGTAGAGGAGGATGGGTCTCCCTACCCCAGTGCCTGTATATCTTAATTCCCAGTTGGATGTAGTTTAATATATATATATATACATACACACACACACATATATATGTATATATATATATATATTTTAACATTTGATTATAGAACTTTAAATTCTAGATTTTTTCCCTTTCTCCCTTGTCACCCACTCCCACTGGAAAGATAAGCAATTCAACACAGGCTGTACATGTGTAATTCTGCAGAATATCTTCACAATGGACATATGGTGAGAGACTGATTATATGTCCCTCCTTCCTATCCCACCCTGCCTTGTTCTATTCTCTACCCTGTTCTTGTCCCTTTACAGAAGTGTGTACTTCCAGCAACCCTCCCCCATGCCCTGCCCTCCCCTCCATCATCTCACCTCTCATCACCCCCATCATCCCTATTCTCTTGTGTGACAAGATATCCATTTTAGAATTTATGTCATTCCTTCCCTAAGGCAAATTCAATGAGAGTAAGGTTGACTCTTTCCCTTTTGCCTTCCTGTTCTTTCCCTCCATTGTAACAATTATCCCTATCCTCTTCTATATGAGATGATTAACCCCATTCTGTCTCTCTCTGTCTCCTCTCATTCTAATCCTCACCCACCTCAGAATTTCACCTTTTAAAATATTATCCCTTTGTATTCAATTGATCCTGTGCCCTCTATGTACGTGTATATACACATATTCAGGCTTCAGCTGCGAATCATCTTGGCCACCCCAGGACCAATCCATGGTTTCAGGCTGGGCTTGTTTTGACTCCCAGCGTGCTAAGATGAGCTCTTCCTGCTGAGCTGCCTTCAGTGGGAGATGTGTTTTTCTGTTGTGAGTTTTGAAACCCTAAAATTTGTTTAGAGTCATATTTTATGGGTATTTGAGGTGGCTATGTGGGAGCTGTGGAACCTTGTGGCTTCTATGCTGCCATCTTGCCTCCACCCATTTAACTTTCTTTGAATGTTGGCAGTGGGTTACTAAGAAAACAGATGTGCCATTTCACATACTGGTGCCTTAATAAATAAAATTTATTTATTTACAGTAATGAAACAGAAGTAAGCTAAATCTATTTTAAAAATAAATAAGCCACATAATATCATGCAATATTATAACTTGGTATTAGATGGCAGCATGCTAAGAACAGACTAGGAAAGACCAGAATCAGGACCAGAAATCCAGACAGAATCTTAGAGTCAGACAGAATGTGGGTGTTCATTGATACCAAGTGGCTAGAGAACCATGATGCATAGATCCATGAGAACTTGGCAGTATGAATTTGGGGGGGTAAAGATCTCTTAATATCAGCTAAATTGAAAGGCATAGCTTGGATGTGCAGAGATATAGGCTAGAATGCTTTTGTAATTAGTTGAAATTGGAAGCGATTGAGCGGCCAGGCTCAATGAGAGCATATTTCATGTCAGTCTCTAGGGAGGTCTCAAATGGAATGGAATAAATAATAAGAACCTACTATGTGCCAGACACTGTATTAATGCTTTACAAACATTATCTCATTTGGTCCTCAAAACATCTGGGAAGTAGATGATTATCATCATCATTATTATTGTTATCATTATCCCCATTTTAGAGTTGAGGGAACTGAAACAGAGCTTGAGTTGCCCGGGGTGACACAGTTAAGAAGTGTCTGAGGCTGAATTTGAACTCGGGTCCAGAGCTTTAGCCCCTATGCCACTTAGCTGCCTTGTGGCATAATGGAGTTATATTTTAGGAGTTTTTATTCTTTAGCTCTGCTTTGCAAACAAGGCCTGGAACACAGCATAGTAAATTCTTAATAGAAAGCTGTTGCCCAAATGACTGAACAGTACTTTAAGAATGACTTAGATGGAGACAAAGATAGCATTTCTCTCAAATATGAAAATAATAACAAAGCTTGAGGGCATAACTAACGCACTACATATAAAAATGATCTTAGGGTATTGGATTGATTCTCATAAGATGAAATTTACTTCAGACAATTATAAAATCCTACACTGTTTACAATGCATAAGTATTTAATAGGCAAGACATGGCTGGATGACAGTTTGTGTGAAAATATCTGAGGATTTTTTAGTGGGCTAAAAACTCAATATGAGTCAGTAGAGTGACATGGCTGTCAAGAAATCCAATGCTGTCTTAGGCTACATTTATAGGTGCATGGTGGCCAGGACAAGGGAGGTAAAAGTCTTGCTCTACTCTGCCATAGTAAAGAGTCACATGTGGAGTATTAGATTCAGTTATTTGCTGCAGTTCGGGAACCACATTGACAAAATGGAGGAAAATAGGACAGTAAGACGACGGGTGGTCATGCCATATGGGAATTGGTTGGGGGAATGTAGGGATGTTCAACTTGAAGAAGAGAAAACTAAGAGATTAATGTTAAGAGATAATAATATATTATTATCCCCATTTTATAGATAAGAAAAACTGAGAAAAAACAGGGGTTAAGTGACTGTTCTAGGGTCAGACACATAGCTAGCAAGTGTTAGAACATAGGTCTTCTTGGTTCCAGGTCCAGTGCTTCTATCTGCTTTACCACCTAGTTTTCTACTGATGAAATCAGCCCATTGTCCATGCACACGCTCAGGTTTATATCCTAGCACTAACCCTCACATATAGTAGGGACTGTATAAATTCGTTGTGATTAGAACTTCAACAAGAGTTTTTAAATTGATCATCTGCTGCATGAACTGATACTGACTGAAGTGAGCAGAATTGAAGAGCATTGCATACAGTAACAGCAATATTGTGCGATGACTGATTTTGTTAGACTTAGCTCTTCTGAGTAATGCAATCATCTAAAGCAAAGCAACAATCTAAAACAATTCCAATAATTTCCCACGTCTTTGGGTGGCCTTCATGATGGAAAATGCTCTCCACATCCAGAGAAAAACTATGCCGTCTGAATGCAGATTGAAGAATAATATTTTATCTGTCTTTTTTTTCTTTTTTGTGGTTTTTCCATTTGTTCTGATTCTTCTTTCATAAAATGACTAATATGAAAATATGGTTAATGTGATTGTACATGGAGGGAGGGGGAAATTTTAGAACTTAAAATCTTATAAAAGTGAATGTTGAAAATGAAAAATAAATAAATAAAAATAAATTCATTCTCTACTTTGTGTCTCATATATTTGTGAGCAATCATTTTCTAAGAAACACTCTCTTGTCCTTCTTGCTTTTCTATTTCTGTTTTTTTTTAGAGTCTCTTGAGCTGCTCAACTACTTATTAAAGTAGGGGCAGTAACCTCTTTGTTTCTGCTTGATCCTAATCACCTCCTTCAGAAACTGCTTTCTCTGGGCAATGGAATCATCATTTAGGACCACAAGAATTTTTGTTTTTAGAGGAAATAGATGATTTTGTTTTCAAGAAACCAAACATGTTAAACCAGGAGACAAATAAGGGTTAAGTAAAGGTTTGCTAAACACAGAAGAGGTCCCTTCCCAGAGTTCATACAAGGACATCCTGACAATCCCATTGTCAGCTGTCAGGGAAGCAGTACCTTTATTAGCACAATCACAGGAAGAGAGCTGATATCTCCCCCCACCCCAAGACAAGCCTGATGCACTATCTAATTAGTGATGGAGAAAGCAAAGCTAATTCAATCTAGCTTGTCACTCTTGGGACTGAAAAATCTCCCTGGACAGCATAGGAGCACGAGCTTTCTTGTGGAAGGGTGACATTGATGTGGAGCTTGGAAAGGGCAGTGGTGTCAGAATTAAAAAGCTCTTCTAGGTCTCCTGAGCAGCAGCTATAATTTCTGCAAACAAAGTATCTGAGATTGGGAGAATTAAAGTGACCTCTGCACACAAAACAAATAGCAGAGATTACAAGAAAGTGTTATAAGAAGGCTCTAAGAAGGAGCCTACTCTTTATCATGATGAGAATGATGATTATTATTTATATTTGTTTTAAAAATGTATTCACTGATGCTCTTTTTATCACTGTCATTTCCTAACCATCTTCCCTCATAAGGCATTCTTTATAATTAAGAAGTATACCTAATTAGAACAGACTGACACATTGACCAGTGGCATACGTCCCATTCTGCAACTAGAGTACATCTACAACCTAATTACCAACAGGAGGAAAATATAGTTCGTTAAATCAATGCAGTCAAGCTTGGCTATGGATATCTTTTTGTGATATCTTCTTTATATAGTACCTTTGTATATTATTCTCTTGTTTCTCTTTCTTTTAATCTGCATGGAATCATAAAAGTCTTTTGGAATTTCTCCTGAGTTTTTTAAATAGCTATTCTCTGTTATGTCCCTGTTCATCTATATTTTGTTCATCTGCTCTTCTATCAATAGGCTTCTGCTTTTCTACTAGTTCTTATTCCTACCACGAAGAATATTGCTGTAAATATTCAGTATACCGTCACAACCAACACTGCTTCTGCTGCTGCTACCTTTACTGCTACTACTACAATGACAACAACGACAACGACAATGATGACTTACTACTACTACTACTACTACTACTACTACTACTACTACTACTACTTATCTACCTACCTACCTACATTTTACTTAGTACTTACTATGTGCGAGGCACTGTGCTAAATTATTATCTTATTTGATCCTCATAACAACTATTGGTTTGTTGTTGCCAGACTTGGAGTCAGGAATACTCATCTTTGTGAGTTCAGATCTGACCTCAGATATTTACTAGTTTTGTGACCCTGGGCAAGTCACTCAACTCTGTTTGCCTCAGTTTCCTCATCTGCAAAATGAGCTGGAGAAGGAAATGGTAAACCATTCCAGTTTTTTCCCCAAGAAAACCCCAGATGTCATGAAGAGTTGGTTATGACTAAATGGGCCAAACAACAAAATGAAACAAGCAGATATTAACTGACTTGCCTAAAGTCACATAGTTGGTGTCCGAGGTTGGATTTGAATTTAGGCCTTTCTGACTCTTCTTTACTTGGATATGTTCTCAGTCCTATTACTTTTGGGTCAAAGAGTATTAATAATTCAATTACTTTTATAGAATAGTTCAAGACTATATTTAAGAGGAGTTGATCAGTCCACATAGTAGCTTTACTAACAGTGTATTAGTGTTACTGCCTTTCTAGTCTCTCAAAAATGGATTATTTCTCTCTTTTAACATCATTGCCAATGTTTTGACTATGAAAACTCGTATTTGCTTTATCTGCATTTTTGTTATCATTAGTGATTTGGGCATTTTTTCATATGGCTATTGACCATTTGCATTACTTATTCTGAAAACTGTCCATAACTTTTGAAAAAATTGATTGAGGAATGGCTCTGTCTTATTTACATAAATTCTCCATAAATCTTGGAATAGCATACTTCTATCAGAGATATTTGATGTGAAGATTTCCCCAAATTGATACTTCCTTTTCCTATTTTTAGTTGTGTTAATTTTGTTTGTGTAAAAGTTTTTACATTTTTTTTAAATCAAAGAGATCAGTCTTGTCTTTTGTGATTTTCCCTGTCTTTTGGTTATAAATTTTTCTCCAAATCAGAAATCTCAAAGGTACCATTTCCTCTTCAGTAGACCCTACTTTTAGCTAATTGTATTGTTTTGTGCTATATTAAAAATATCCCTTCATTATTCAGGTTTGGTTAGGCATGGAATAGTCATACTCAGGGCCTACAAGAATCTAGGTAGAAGCTAAAAGAGATGAGATCAGGAAAAATTATTATAATAAGAATTGAAAATGTCATCTATGCAATGGATACTTCCTTGCTCCTGAATTATTTAAATATCCCCACTGAACCTGTTTATCCTCTACCTGTGGGCTCACACTTTCTCACACTCTAGGGCCAGTTTTGCAATTTGTTATACAGAATATATACATACACACATATAAATACATGCATATGTATATATATGTATATATACACATACATATATGTATATGTACTTGTATGTACACACACATATTGAAAATATATGCTGACCCTCCACTTGCTTTACACTGTAGTTTCCAGGAGCTGGTATATTGTCTTCTTCCTCAGTAACTGGGTTCCTACCTTGTCCCCCATTTCTTTTGTGATGAGATATTTGCCTTTTACCTCAGTTCTCTTATAATTGAGTCTAGTGTTCTGTATGTCAGTTGCTTAGCAGTTGTGTCCTTGCCTTAGCTACTGATTCTCCCAGTGACTGAATTTCCTTTTCTTGATTCCTAGGCTTTTTTTGTCTAACCCTAGGTCTTTAATATCTCTTGCTAATCTTCTCTAATGCTAACCTCCTGCTTGTATTTTTTGTTGTTATTGTGGTTGAAACAAGTTCTATCTAACCCATGTGGGAAATATAGTTGCTTTTTATGGGTCTGGTATCACTTCTTCCAGTCCCATAAGATCCTGTTTCTGACCTGGGCCCAATTCACCTTAGCCTGGTAGCCTTCATTCTTCAGATGCAAAAATTAATGATAACTCCATATATAGTACTTAAGTATCTATTTAAGCATGATTGAGTGTGGAATATGATTTCACTCTGCTACCATGCTAAACCACTAAGTAAGTTACAATATGGAAACAGATACTTCTCCTTCTCACCCTAGATTTATCTACTGTTGGAGATTCCCTGTGCTACCCACTGTTCTTTTAGTAATAACTACCTGCGGTTTCCCAGTACTTCTCTCCTGTAAATTCCCTAGATTAATTTACCTAGATTCATAGAGTTTGAATATGTCAAGGTTTTTGGGGGGGTTTATTATTTTTTTGTCTGTTAAGATAAGTTTGGATTGTAATTCTATCATCCACTGTGTAGTTAATCTTTCCTAACTTTGTCATTTCTAAATTTTAAGAGCATGCCATCAATACCTCAATTTACACCATTGATAAAAAATATAGAAGGAATAAAAAAGTATTGGTAATATCCATGTAGTACTACATTAAAAACCTCTTTCTAGGAGGACATTGATAAACTAATCACTATCCCCCAGGTCCATCATTCACATAGTTTTGATTCCATCTAACAGTAGTAGCATCTAGTTCGTATTCTCTGTCTATTGTGAAAGGTTTTGTCAAATGTTTTGCTGAAATTTGGGTATAACATGTCTATGGAAACCTTCTAATACAGAATCAGTATTTTTAGCTAAATGTAACAGAAATTAGTCTGCCATGATCTGCATTAGATTAACATATGTTGGCTCCTGTTGAGTACTATTTTTCTTTCCAAATGCTCAGAAATCATCCTTTTTTGATATGTTCTGCAATTTTGTCGGAAATCAAAATCAAGTTTACTGGCCTGTAGTCTTCAGAAAATTTGATTTGAGATTTACTTAAGTCAGATTATCCTAAGAACATTGAGGGATGGAATTAGAAGGACAACAAATAGACATGAAATGGAAATGGAAAAGATTTGCTAATATTTCTCTAATGAACTCTTTATCATCAGTGATAGTAGGCCCATAACATTCTATCTAATGATAGATAATTAGTATCTAATATGAGTAAATAGAAATGACATTTGAGGAGATTTTAGAAAGTAGTATTAAATCTAGGAAATTAATATGAACCATATGGTATTTTTATTGAACAGTGGGAGCTTTATTATGAAAGCAAGTGAACATTTGTAATGGCAAGGGAGTATGCAGATCTTCTCTGCCCCTTAATAAGGCTAAGGGAATTTGAGGACCTTCCCTGATTTGAAAATATTCTGTCCCATAATAAGCTGAATGTGGTCATATGGAACTTGTGGTAGGAGGAGTTTGTTGAAGGGTGGAATGGACTCCAAGAGGAGAAATTTGGTTAGGGGAGGTTTGCTTTTCAGGAAGGGTCACCCCTTGTTACTTTGTAACTAGTAAGTAGAGCATGAGGGTTGTGGTTATCTCTGACTCTGGAGAAGGCTATGTATAGTTTCAAGGTGAAGTTTTGCTTTCAGGTTCACTTATGAGAAGAGGAATGTGATTTGGTCAGTTGAGACTCTGGGCAGCTGTTGAGCCCCCTGGCTTTGGATGCGCAGATGGTGGTGATTCTCTCTATGGTAACTAACACTGTATGTAGGTAATGGTCAGACAGAAGGCCTGGCTGTTGTTCTGTTGAAATGTGTTATTTTCTCTGTCTGTATTTTTGTCTGCTTATAACTTCTGTTTGTATTATCTGAACTTCAGGGTGCTAACTTTTCCCCCTGAACTAGGTAAATGATACATGTTTGATTAAAGTAAGATGGTTAATCCTTTTTGAGTTGCTTTCCTTAAGAACCTGCACTAGCAGCCATCCTGGGTATTCTAGGTGGCTTGCTGTACAGCATTAGATATACCAGCTTCAAAAAGGTTGGAAATCCCTCTTTTTGAGACTAGTCCTCTTAGCTTTACAATTGATATGGCCACAAGATGAGTTAACTGATGAGTTAATAATTTTACTCTCATTCATGTAATTAGAAAATCCCAGCCATGCCATACTATTTCAGTTCTGTATTTAGTTTTAGAAGGCAACTTAAAGTCTAAATGTGTTTGAAAGAATCTATATTTCTGAGGCACAAAGGACCAGAAGCATTGTCTGGAGTCATATCAGCCCATTCTGTCCCCGACTGTTGCTTCATGGAAAGAATGACAGGTGTTCTTCTTCTGATTTGTTTTTATCCCATGTGATGCCTCACAAGCCTGGGATAGAGAGAGATAATCCTTAGAGAAATGATGGTTTTCTTCTTCTTGCACTCAGTAAAATGAGAAAATGGGGTGAGTATTCCTTTGGTCTCATCTGCTGTGTTGACAGGTTGCCCAGGTCATTGTTCCATGATTGGGTGAGGGAGGGAGGGTCACAAAGACCTTGTGTGAGTTGTCATTTGGCAAGAAGACACTGGAGGGCTTCATTTAATAAATTCCAGTAGCTAGAAGAGGTTGCCAGAGATCACCTCGTCATCCACACAAATACCCCCAACAACAGAGATGTACTGTGGTGTAAGAGAAAGAATATTGAACTTGTATTTGAATCCCTGAATTAGAAGTCTTGGTTCTGATGCTTTTAAGCTGTGGGACCATTTGATCACTCCAGATTTTCATTTGCTTATCTATAAATGGGAACAATAATATCAAATGAAATGATGTTAATACCTCACATTGGTTCTGCATCTTCTGTTCTCCATTCTGAGAATGCTCTCCTTTAAGAATCAGCTGAAGTGCTCCCTTTGTATGAAACCTTTCCTTGTAATGCTCCCTTCAGATGTTTACTGTATACTTACTGATAGGTGAACATATTTCTTCCAGTGTCAGAGTGTAAGCTCCTTGAAGGCAGAGACTGTCTTGCTTTTATAGACTTAGTACTTAACATAGTTCCTGACACATAGAAATAATCAATGCTTGTTGATTGTGCCCCCAAAGCACTATATTAATTTACTCATCATCAACAATAAGAATCATATGAATTGCGAATGACTTAACTGTTCTTAGCAATACAATGATACGAGAAAACCCCAAAGAAGTAATGATGAAACATACTATTGACCTCCAGAGAAAGAACTGAGGTTGTTTGAATACAGACTGAAGCATGCAATTTTTCACTTTCTCTCTTTTATTTAATCCTTCTTGTACAAAATAACTAATACGGAAATGTTTTACATGATTGCACATGTATGACCTATAGCTGATTGCTTACTGTCTCAGGGAGGGGGGAGGAAGTGAGATAGGGAGGGACAGAATTTGGAACTCAAAACTTAAAAAACCCCAAATGTTAAAAAAATTTTAACATGTAACTGGGGGAAATAAAATATATATTAAAAAAAGAAGAATCCTAAGTAACCTGGAGAGATTGCTGCCAATTCTATTTTTCAGCTTTTTATAGTCCAACACATTTTTATAAACTCAAGAATCTTTTATTTTCCTAAGAAGGGAGAAAGAACATGTATAGAAATAATTTCAATCCAAGGCAATGAATCAGGAATTTTGGGATTGAGGAATGTTTAATGGAGGAGGAGACCCTAAGTTGAGACTTGAAAGAAGATGGGAATCTGAAAAGTGAAAATGAGGAAGGAGTGAATTCCATGCTTGGAGAATGGTTTATGTAAATGGACAGGCAGGATTCGGAGCCGAGAATTCAGGAAATATCTAGCAGTCTGTTTGGACAGAAAGTAGACTGTATGAAAGGAAGTAATATGAAGTAAGTTTGAAAAGGTAGTTTGGAAGCGCTTTGTGGAGGATCTTGAATTCCAGGCAAGGGACCTTATATCTTATCCTAGAGGCTACCAGGATCCATTAAAGGCATTTGAGCAGGAGAGCAACTTAGTTAGACCTAGATTTTAGGAGAATTGTTAGAAAGACTGTGTGAAAGACAGCACAGATCAGGGAGAAACTGGAAAGTAATCATGGCAACACTCCAGGTAAAAAGTGAAGAGCATCTTAAGGAGAACAGTGCCAGTACAAGTGGAGAAGAGATGGACAAGAAAGATATTTTGGAGGTGGACTAACCAAATGACAATTATTTGGATATGGAGAATGAGAAAGGAGTCTAGGATGCCTCTGAAGTTAAGAATGTGGGCAATTGGGAAGATAGTGGTGCCTTTAATACAAATAGAAAAGTTGGAGTGGGGGAAATTTGGGGGGGGGAAACCTAATGACTTTCTGTATGCTACTTGTGAGATACTGTGAACTTGCACTTGGGAGCCATGTTGCTGTCCTCTTCTGTTTATCTTCCTATTTTACCTGTGTACCTATTTTCTCTTCCTTTAGAAGGCAAACTCCTTGAGGAAAGGAATTGTTTTATAGTTATCTTCATATTCCCAGTGCTTAGCACAGTACTTACACATAGTACAGACTTGACAATTATACAGTGCACCTTTGAATGAGAGGAGAATAGGCTATATCACATATGGGAAATTTCAGAGCAATTTCAAGTTTTTCTCTGAAAGAAAAAGCCTTATAAAATACCTATATTCTTCTTTTGATACTGTATGACTGTGAATTATTGAATAACACAACCTCTGAAGAATTATTGTTGTGGATCAACCAAAGAAAAATGGATAGATGTATGAAGCATATGAATAAGTTGCAATGTATCAACTCTGAGCCTTTGCATACAAAAAAAGTACAGGAGACATTGTTAATAAGATGTAGGGAGGTGGGCTGGTTATGTGGAGATTTTGGACAGGTTACAGTGGACATCATGCATGTTGATTTGTTTTCCATGTAACAAGAATAGCTTTAGAGGCTGGGTTGACCCCCATTTAAGATTTACAGGAGGACATGAACATACAGGAGGTTAGATGGTAATCCTCAGCATCAGAGGTAATAAAGATCCCTAGAAGATTACAGATCCATTGGAATATTGAACTATGGGGAGGAGGATAGTGGAATATTAATAAGCAGCAATGCCTCAAAAAGGGAAAAGCAGCAGAGGGGTAAATGAGCCTGTAGAAAACTGGACATGAGTCTCAGTAAAGTCAGGTCATGCCAAGAGCATATATCAGTTAAATTAGAAAGAGGTTAGCATTTAGATCCCAAACAATACAGATTTGCCAGGATTTCTATCCTAATCTGTCTTCTTCCTTGATTATAGTGGAATCACTGTACTCCAGCATAACTTCAATACTTGATTTTCTGTAGTATAAAATCATAGGATTTAGTATTAGAAGGGACCTTATAATGAGAAAGTAGAGATTGTGCTAACAAAGACCTCAGGAAGAGGGGCTAGACCTACATGAAATCTGTGTTCAAGGCCTCACAATTTTAAAGATGCTAAGGGATTAATTTTCATAGACTCTCAAAGACGGGGAGATAGAAGCATCTTTAAAAAAAACATAAATTGTATAATTCCAAAAGGAAAGAACTTAGAAAACCTAATCAAATAGGTGGCACAATGGATAGAACCCTGAGCCAGGAGTCAGGAAGATCCAAGTTCAAATCTGACCTCAGGTTCTTCCTAACTGTGTGGCCCTGGGTAAGTCACTTAATCTCTGTCTGCCTCAGTTTCCCCAACTTTAAAATGGGTATCATACCTGTTGCCAAGGGCTGTTGTGAGGACAAAATGAGAAAATATTTAAAAAGCATTTAGCACAGTGGTTAGAACATAGTAGACAATTAAATGTGTGTTTCCTTCTATCCCTTACTAGCTCATATTCCTGTCATTTCTTCTCATTAGGAGAATGTTCTTTGCACATTTAATGGACATTGTTGATGGGAATAAAAGATAGAAACTGGCAGACTTTTATAGCTTTTTTATAGTATGCAACATCTTCACAGTAACATGATTGACTGAAGAGTGCAAAATATATAAGACCTAGCTCTGCTTATTGTTTGTTGGTTCAAAGTAATAAGCTTTTGACTCACGAGAGCATGACAGTCTTACAGAAACATCATAACAAAGTGAAGCTTAATACCATGAAAGTATAAAAAAATACAAGATTCCCTAATAGAAAAGTCACAAATTCTGGTTTGTTCAGTAATCCTATTTATTAATACCAAAAAAGTTATAGTGCAGGAGAAATATACTCATCAAAGTTATGTTCCATTGTCATGGAGAATATTTTGTGCAAAGGCTAAATGGAAGAGAGATTCTTTATTGATAAGGAGATCAGGCACTCTTGTTTTGGGTGACTTTGTACTGATTGCATTGAACTTCAGAAAAATACAGTATTTCCTCCATGACCCTTCAACAAAGACCTAATAATCCACATAGAAAAACCAAAGTGAGGGAAGGCTAATGCCTAAATTATGACATGTGGTTATTTGGGCAGCTGATTCAGTTAGTCCACCAACATATCTGTATGAAATAGGCATTGTAGATGGATGATATAAATGAATAGGAAGTGAAGTGGGCTACATAGCCTTTGGGAAATTACATAGTACTTTCATTGATTTTCCACTGCTCCCTGACACAAAACCCAGCGAATATTCTCCTAATGAGGCTATTTGACTGTGAATCATGAAACACCTTGAGTTTTGAGAAACTGAAATTGTGACCCAGTGGTGTGTATAAGCAGGTCAGAACACATTATCAGCAATGACTCTTTCAAAGGGACTAGTATAAGAGATGTCATCTGAAAAATGCATAATGAGAAAAGGAAACGCTCATTTTGGAGAATGAAGGATAATAAACGGATAGCTATGCTGCACTGGTACCTAACAAAATATTAACAAACCAAGAGCCAAGGTTCTATAATATTTTTGAGTATTAAGATTTTTTTAATATCCCCAAATTTTCAGACTCCTCCAAATAAAAGTTGTACTATGAAAAAATAATGAAATGAAGAAAAATACCTTTTAAATGAGTTTTCATTTTATCAATCACAATACCATCTTCATACATTTGGAAAATAGCACATTTATGTTGGAAACATTATTCTTTTTAACTTTGCTGAAGACATGTTCACTTTTTTTTATACTGAGTCATATCATCTATTTTGTCAGAACCAAATAAACCTAGCCCAGGGCAGTAGGTAGACAGCTGGCTTTGAAGTGAGGAAGACCCATTATCAAGTCCTGCCTTGGATATCCATTGGCTTTGCAGCCTTGGTAAGTCACTTAATTTGTTAGTGCTCTAGGGAATTCTGGAAGGCTTTGAGTTGGAGAGAAGGTGTTGATCTGCACTGATAGAGGAAGTTTTTGAATTCAGAAGTTTTCCCATAACCAATGAAACAACAGGTCCAGTCCCTAGCCCTATGAATAAAGATTGAAATGACTGCTTGCTGTGTGCTCAGATTCATGGATCCCTTGAAACATCTCTATGCCCCATAGGTGGAAGCTACAAAAGGAAAGCCTTCAGAAACTGGGTAAAGCTTCCACGGTGAATTTATAGAAAAAACACAAATAGCATGTACCAAGAAGGTATGGATGGATGGGCCACAGTCTATACTAGTATCCACATTGAGGAAGTATTGACACTGAGATCATGGAACCATCATAGTCTTACAACAAGTCTAAATTTCTATCTTTGGCATCACTTAAATAGTTTTTTCTTATTTAATTTTTTAAGCAATCAGGCCTTCAGAAACTCTTGCAACCATAACAGTACATTTTTCAGTTAGTCTGGTATATGATCTTCTGATCTGGTGACAAATTTATTGAAAGGAATGAGATATCCTTTTATTGGAGCTTTTAGGTGTTGCAGTGAATATAGTTACCAGGAGTCAGGAAGACCTGAATTCAAATCCAGCCTCTGACATTTACTACCTGTTTGACTCAGTTTCCTCATCTATAAAATGATTTGGAGAAGGAAATGGTACACCACTCTAGTATCTTTGCCAAAAAATCATCAAATGGGGGGTGGCTAAGCAGCACAGTGAATAGAGCACCAGGTCTGGAGACAGGAGGATCTGAGTTCAAATCTACATTCAGACGCTTAACACTTATTAGCTGTTTGACCCTGGGCAAGTCACTTAGCCCCTATTGCCCTGCCCTCCCCCTTCCTAAAAGGAAAAACAAATAAACAGACAAAAATCAAATGGGACCACAAAGAGTCAGATAGCACTGAAACAACTGAACAACAACAAATCCTTTTACCATTTTCTCACTTATATTTTGATTGAATCCCATTTAAGCCATTATGGTTTATCCCACGGAATCCTACAATACCTTAGTCTTAAGGTCTCTTTTCTTGGTAAAAAAAAAAAAAAGTGAAATGAGGGTTCTGGACCTGGGGTTGAATCTCTCATTTTTTCTTTGTTACGTTTGTGACCTTGAACAAGCTGTTTAATTATGTAGGATTTAGTTCTTCATCTGTGAAGAAAAAAGGCTTTGCCTCTAATGTCCTTTCCAGTTCTAAATTGAGTCCAGTAAATATGCCTCCTTATATTTTTTACCCATTTTCATGATCTTTTCCACTCCAAGCAACAGTCCTGTCTCTAGTTGATCTCTCTTCACCAAACATAGCTTTAAAAAAGGCCTTTTAAGTCCTTAGCATTCATCTCCGGTTTGAGCTCATTCTAGGCTTTCGTCCAGAATAGTTAGGAACTATAAATACATTCTTGACACTTCTTAAAGCACCAGGCTACTCTTTTATATTCACCTACAATTACTCATCCTTACTTCTATCTTTTGTACATGTTCTTTAAGAAAGCCAGATTATTTGATGTATTCATTGTGCAGTCATACTGGTCTTTTTAGATAGCTTCTATTTTTCTTCCACATTTAACTAATTCATGTTTAGTTACTCAGATTTTCATTTTTGAGAGACTCATTTATTTTGGACTAAATATTTCCTTTGCTGGAGTTTTATCTAGGTTAGTCCCTTTAACTGTGGTATCTTCCGAGGCTCTATCCTGGGTCCTTTTCTTTTATTCCTCTATACTATTCGACTTGTTGATCTCAGTTCCCATGAATTCAATTATCATCTCTACTCAGATGATTCTCATATATACTTATCCAATCCTAACCTCTTTTTTGGCTTTAGTCTCACATCTCCTACTGGACACCTCAAACTGAATGTCCTATAGATATCTTTTTTTTTCTGGTGTGTGTAAATATTATTTTATTTTTTCCAATTACATGCAAAGACAATTTTCACCATTTATTTTTTATAAGATTTTGAATTCAAAATTTTTCTCCTTTCCCCCTTCCTCAAGAAGGCAAGCAATCTGATAAAGGTTACACACATGCAATCATGTAAAACATGTTTCCACATTAGTTATGTTGTGACAGAAGAAACACAACAAAAGAAAAAAACAACGTAAAAAACAAAGTAAAAATAGTATGTTTTGATTTGCATTTAGACTCCATCAGTTCTTTCTCTGGATGTGGATATAATTTTCCACTGTGAGTCTTGGATCATTGTATTACTGAGAAGAGCAAAGTCTATCAAAGTTGATAACTGCACAATATTGCTGTTCCTATGTACAATGTTGTCTGAGTTCTGCTCACTTCAATCACTTCACTTAGCATCAGTTCATGTAAGTCTTTCCACGTTTTTCTGAAAACAGCCTGCTCATTATTTCTCATAGCATAATAGTATTCCATTACATTCACATACCACAACTTGTCCAGCCATTCCCTATACCCTCAATTTCTGATTCTTTGCCATCACAAAAAGAGTTACTTTAAATATTTTTGTACATTTCACTTTCCATTTCCCCCCTTTTAATACCATACACATCTTAAACACATGTCCAAAACTGAACTCATTATCTTTTCCCCCAAATCACAAATTATTACCTTTAAGGACATCACCATTTCTCCAGTTATCCAAGCTCATAATCTCCCTCTCATTGTTGATTCCTCACTCTCGCTCACTTCCCTACCCATATCCAATCTGTTGCCAACTTCTTTTAAATTTACTTTTGTAACATCATTATTTTTCTTTTTTAAAGTTAATTTATTTCCTTGTTTACATAATTTCCACAAAATTTTGAGTTACAGATTTTCCCCCATCTTTCCCCCACCCATCACCCCAAACAGTCATCCCACTGTATAATCCTTCCCCCAATCTGTTCTCTCCTGTGTCCTACCCCATTGCCACTCTGACTTTCTGGTAGGGCAAGATGGATCTCCCTACCCCAGTGCATGTATATTTTCATTCCAATTGTATGTAGTTAATAATAATAATAATATACATATATATTTTTAACATTTGATTATAGAACTTTAAATTCTAGATTCTTTCCCTTCCTCCTTCATCACCCACTCCCACTCAAAAGGCAAGCAATGCAATACAGGCTGAATATGTGTAGTTATGCAGAACGTCTCTACAATGGACATATTGTGAGAGACTAATTATATGTCCCTCCTTCCTATCCTGCCCCACCCTTGATCTGTTCTCTACCCTATCCCTTTACAGAGGTGTGTGCTTTCAGCAATGTTCCTCCCCCCACCCCGCCTTCCCTTTTGCATCCCCATTCCCCCTATTCTCCTGTGTGGCAAGATACCCAGTTTAGAGTTTATGTCATTCCTTCACTAAGCCAAATTCAACGAGAGTAAGGATGACTCTTTCCATTTTGCCTTCCTGTTCTTCCCCTCCATTGTAACAGTTATCCCTTGTCTCTTCTATATGAGATGATAAACCCATTCTGTCTCTCCCTGTCTCCTCTCATTCTATTCCTCTTCCATCTCACAATTTCACCACTTAAAATATCATCCCTTCCTATTCAATTGATCCTGTGCCCT
>CM053596.1:108868906-108886655 GCA_028646575.1 Pseudocheirus occidentalis
AAGACCCGAGTTCAAATCTGGCCTCAGACACTTACTGGCTGTGTAACCCTGGCCAAGTCACTTAACTTCCATTTATCTCCACTGTAACATGGGGATAACAAAAACATCTATCTTCCAAAGTTATAGAGTCAACTTGTAAAGCATTTAGCACAGTGCTTGACACATAGTAGGTGCCATATAAAGGTTTATTCCGTCCCTATGAAGCAAAATTTTACTTTACGAGGTCTCCAACAACAAAATGTCTCCCAGCCATATATCACAATCCTTTAGAATTCTTTGAGAGACATGGTGCAAATAACTAGGTTAAATGATCCTTCGGGGAGTCAACATCAGACAAGACATAATGGAAATGTAGGCTTGACAAAAGTGGATAGCACTGGGATAGAATCAGTCCAGTGCAGAATACAACTTAAGGAGGGATTCTCTATAAGATATTGACATGCTCTTGTTTCCAGATGACACTGGGTTGATTGCATTAAGTCCCAGAATATTACAGTCTCCGAGAAGAGATCTACAACTATTCCACATGCAAAAGATCAAGTATGAAGTATGGCTATTGCCCTTATTTCAATAAGCCTTTGGATTGAAAAAAAAAACGTACTTCTCCATTCTCGTGTATGCCTGAGACAGAATAGATGAACAGTGAGCTTGTTGCAGATTTGAAGCATAGGTGGAAAGCAGGCTGGATTCCCTTAGAGAAATTACAAAGCTCCTACAATGACCCCAATTTTCCCATGAAAGTAAAGGCCCATCGTTTTAACAGCAACACCCTACCAGTGTTTTGTACAGTAGTGAAACATGGACTGCAACTATCCCAAGGAAAAACAGTATTAGTATTATTAACAAGTATTTCTGTAGCTCCTATTATATTCCAGGCACTATGTTAAATGCTTTATGAATATTTCTTCATTTTATCCTCAACAATCCTGGGAAATGATTATTGTCTTCATTTTAGAGATGAGGATGCTGAAGCCAACAGACTTGAAGTAACAATTATTGTTACTCTGAGGGCAATGGGGCGGTCCCTGGTAGTCCTAAGAAGATTGTAAGATATAACCAATGAGGAACTCTTAAGAACAGGAATAAAGATATTATCAAGGACTTTTGTGATAGGAAGACAAGTCTGACTAGTCACTTGGTTAAGGATGACAACATGGATAAACAGAGTGCTGTAATGTCAGGAGAAAGTAAAAAAAGCTTCTAATACATTGAGAAAATCTCCTGTGGTAAATTTATAGAAGGTCATGAACAAAATTCCAAAAGAATGTGTATACATGGATTTATACAAATCCATTATCTGGATTTGTATAAAGCACTGTGCTGAGTCTTGGAGCATAAAAAGTGAATGAGATGAACCCTTACTCTTAAGGGGTTAAGTCTAGTATAATCAAAGGTCTATATGTAGAAGGGGGGAATCAATTGCAAAGGAATAAACAATCATGTTAGTATAAAAGAGGTGAGCAAAAAATTATTATATGCGTGAAAATTCACTTATTAAATATAAATATTTGGATAATATAATTAAAGTGAAACTTAATATTAAGCTCCTACTAGACTATTGAATTTAAAATATAAAATAAAGCTTATGAGGGCATAATAGAGAAATAAACCAAGTTTTCAATAAGTAAAGAGGAAGGATTGATATTCTATCAATGGGGAAAATGCTTTGTGGAGAAAGTGGCATTTGAGCTAGGTCTTAAGGAATGAATAGGATTTATATGGGTAGAAGGAGAGGCATCATTCTGAGCGTAAAAAACAGCACAAAGGCAGGAAATGCAGTATTAGAGTTACCTGGGAGAAATTGGACAGAGAGAAAAATGGTCCCAAGTAGCTAGCAAGTACTTCATATTCAGAGAAACAGGGATTATGTGGAAGAGGGTAGAATGACACAGAACTGGAAAGTTTTTGTTGAGATGCAAGATTCCACAGGGAAGTTCCAGAAATTCATTGGAAAAAATGTTGCCACGGTGATGCTTTGTCAAAGGGAAATTGGGATGAGATGGAAGGTTTCCACTAGTTCAAAATGCCTGGAAAATACTGGATTAAGTCATATCATCATAAATTTAAAGCTAGAAGGAAATGAGAGGTCATCAAGATGACCTTTTGTTTCTTAAATGAGGAAATAGAGGTGCATAGAGACTAAGTGACTCCCAGGGTCACGACCAGTGTTTTCTGGTAGACTTGGCATGTCAGGAGAGAGTAAGAAAAGCTTCTAATTCATTGGGGAAAAAAAAACTCAGTCATTGACTGAGGTAGGCTTTGAATGCAGGTCTTTCTGACTCTTTCTGTGGAGCTATAACTGACATTATCAGATGAGAGAATTAGTTCTATGAAATCTCAATTTGGGGATTCAAAAACTATCTCTGATGAGTGGACATGGTTTCAGTAAATGAACTGGCAGCACATTAGTAAACATTTGGCTGAACAAAACACCCCATTGAAATCAACAAGGACTGACTTTAACAGAGCAAAACATAGACCTCTCCCTGAAGTAAATAAGATGGAAATTGTGTATACTAATGCCACAATAAGGGAAAATTGATTAAAACAGTGAGAGGAAGATGTCATTCATCCCCAATTCAGCCATTTATTCTGAATGCTAAAATACTTCAGTGCAATTACCCTCTTCAAATGTCTGCACAGATGCTACTCTAGGAATAATTTAACCTGACAATCATTTAATGAGTAACTACTGTACTAAAGCTGCACAGCGGGTAGAGCACCAGGCCTGGAGTCAGGAACATTCATCTTCCTGAGTTCAAATCTAAACTCAGATACTTTTTACTTGCTGTGTGATCCTGGGAAAGTAACTTAACCCTCTTTGCCTCAGTTTCCTCATCTGTAAAATTAGCTACAAAAGGAAAGGGGAAACAACTCCAGGATATTTGCCAAGAAAACCCCAAATAGGGTTGCAAAGAGTCTGACATAACTGAAAAATGACTAAACGAAAATAATACTGTACTCAATGCACTACAATAGACTTTGGGAGAGATAAAGTCCAGAAAGACAGGATTCTTGCTCTCACAGATCTTATGGTCTAGAAGGGAATTATGACAAATACATAAACAAAATAATACATATATACCTCAGATAAATGCAAAGTCGTCCAAATAGACCTCTGTAAAATTCTCATTGAATTTCCAAGTTGGAAAGATCAGATCTGTACCTGAACAAGAATCTGCTCTACAACATTCAACAGGTATGACAAGTTATCAATCAGCCTTTGCATGAAGGCTTTTGGTGAGGGGGCAGCCTACTGCCTCCCAAAGCCATTCTATTTGGGGATATCTCTAACAGTTAGGAAATGTTTTCTTACATTGAAACCATCTGCTTCTTCGTAGTTCCCACCCATCGTTCCTACTTTCATCTTCTTAGACCATACAGAACAAATCTAAATACCTCTTCTGTGGGAAGCTCTTCCAAATCCTTGGAGGCTACAATCATGCCTCTCCTCCCCTACCAGCAGTCTTCTCTCCACCAGGCCATTCCCATTTCTTTGAAACAATTCCTAAATGGCATAAATTCAAGATGCTTTATCATTGTGCTTATCTGTCTTTCTGTCTTTTTAAAATGCCCTCCCAAGATGTGGTACCCAGCACTGGAAACAAAATTACAGTTGTGATTTGTGCAGGGCAGAAAACAAGACCATCATCTCCTTAGCCCTAAAAGTTCTGCTTTTCATATTCTGTGAGAACTGACGGGGGAAATGAACCTTACTGATGGGGAGGGGAGCATAATGGAAGACTTTCTGAAGGAGTTGACATCTGAATTAGTCTTTCAAGGATAAGTTTCATAGGTCAAGTGGTATGATACTTGAGGCACAAGGGACAATGAATAAAGACTTGAATAAAGACACAGGCAGGAAATCAGTGGACATTTTTATGAGTTACTGAATAATCAGGGTTAGTTAAAATAAAATATGTAGAGAAGAAAAGTATGAAATAAGGCTGAAAATGTATGATGGAGTCATGAGGACATTGAATGGTAGGCAAAGAAGGTTGAACTACTTAGTAAGCAACAGGCAAGAGAAAGGAAAAAGAGAGGAGAAAAGGAAGAAAACCACCAATCTTTTAAGTACAACCTAGTAAAAACTATTTTTAGGGAAAATTGTATCTTAATTCAATATAATTACAGTACTTCTGAACCTTTCTTTTCTTCTGCTGAGAGGCCAAAATAGGGAGGGTTATGATAGTATATCTTATATCTTTTAGAGTTACATCTGAGCCCTTGGATAAGCCAACTTACTTCCTTATTTCTATGGGAAACCTTGGAATAAAAATGCCAGAGAGCTCAAAGGAGCACAGCTTAATTCCATTGTAAGCCACTAAAACCATTTTGGAATTGATTCCACCACTCCAGGGTTCCTTCTGAGGTTGATAGCAGCAAAGGTCAGCAGGCTTAGTTCCTTTTGTCAACATCTTAAAGCCATCTCCAAGACCTACATCCTGGAAAAACTTAAAGCTACTGTCTCCCTTTCGCCCATTTCTAATGTTTAACTGTCTCCCCAATCTTAAAGACAAGAAGTCCCTAACCCCACAAAGAACATTGACTCCCAGCTGCTCTTTGCAGTTACCATTTCTTCTTCTGGTGCAATGGGATCATTTTCAAACCTCTATATCTCACTCCATCTCCTTTCTTGCCTTCAACACCCACAATTTAAAAATCTAGTAACAATAGCAGTAGAAATCAATCAGTCAACAACCATTCGCATTGTGTGCAAAGCAGTAATACTAGGTAACATGATGAGCAGTACATTAGGATGCAGTAAAGAAGTGGAGCAATAGAGTGAGGGGCTTCAGGGATGAAGAAAGCACGGCATGACATATATATGGTAGAGATCATTAGAATTGGAGTTACCACGAGGGACATGAGTTTGAATGCCATCTCTACTACATATAAGCCATGCAACCTTGAATGTTAACCAATCTGGACCTAGGCTAATTTCAAAGATCCCTTGGAGCTCTAGATCCTGTGATTAAATCTGCTGTTTGTAATGAGCAAGGTATTTACAGTGTCTGCCTACACATAAGGAAAGCCTGAACCTTCAGCACTTTCAGAAGTACTTGAGAAAATACCAAGTCTAGAGTCTTCTGAGGCATTTGCCCTTTTAGACACTGAAAGAGGCATAGAAGCCACCCCATGTGGGCTGCTCAAGGGTTCCTGTACTCCGGGAAGTTCCTTGCAGTTGTTTTTCTTCTGGTTGCTTGTCTGTGTTTCAGGTTTAACTATGATTCTGACTCAGACTTTCCAGCTCTTCGAACTTCTTTTTGTTGTTGTTATTGTTCACTCCATTGGTCTTTATTTATGGCAGTACCCTGCTCCACTACCCTGGTCTCTCAGCTCCCAGACTGCTATCTTGACAATGCTGCTGCCAGACTTTCACATTCATCATTTTGTCTCCCCATTTCAAACAGATTAACCAATAGGACCAAAGTTTTCTTTTCACCCTGACTCACCTCCCTGAGATGAGGAGCATATAGATTCCATGGAACTTTGAGGGCCTTCCCATGTGTACTCAGCCAATAAGTCACTTTGAAACATTGCCAAAAATAATATCTAGCACTTATAGAACTGTAAGGTGGGTGTTATTATTATCTTCATTTTACAGATAAGGAATTTGAGAAATAGAAAATTTAAGTGATTTTTCTCTGGATAATAACAGCTAATAAATGTCTGAGGCTGAATTTGAACTCAGGTCTTCCTGACTTTAAATCCAGTATCCTCTCCACTGTACTAACTGGCTGAATAATCATACTTCACTTAAAGACTCTGTGTGTGTGAGTGTGTGTGTGTGTGTGTGTGTGTGTGTGTAACGGGGACAGGAGTGGGAGACCGAGAAGAAAAAAACTTATTACCAGCTAAGGAAATCCATTCCATTTTTTAAAAATAACTGTTACAATTTTTTTTTCTTTATACTCTGCTGTTGTTGTTCAGTTGTTTTAGTCATGTCTGACTCTGTGATTCCGTTTGGGGTTTTCTTGGCAAAGATAGTGGAGTAGTTTGTCATTTCTCTCTCCAGCTCATTTTACAGATGAGAAGAGTGAGACAAACAGGGTATAGTGACTTGCCCAAGGACACACAGTCACTATCTGAGGCTAAATTTGAACTTGAGTACTCCTGACTTTAGGTATAGAACTCTGCCCACTGAACCACCTAGCTACTTATATTCTTCAGCTTCCACCAATTATTCCTAGTTCTTTCTAGTAGGAGCAATCAATTAATCAATTGCTAAGCATTTATCAATTCCTATTATGTGCCAGTAGACCAAGAAGAATCAACTTATTTCCTCTTCTATATGACAGGCCTTCATGTACTTTATAACATTGATTATGCTCTCTTTGAGTCTTCACTTGCCCAGACTAAAGATCTCCAGACCCAGAAACAGTACAGACCCAAGACTCTCAACACGTTAGTTACCCTCCTATTCCCTTCTCCAGCTTTTCAGTTTCCTTTACTGGTGCCAGGCTGTATTCAGAGACCTTCAGATAGGCTGCTGAAAGGACTAGAAAACAAACCCTATGAAGATCATTTGAAAGAATTTGGGGGTGAGTTTAGCCTGGAGTATAGAAGACCCCATAACACAAGAACAGTCTTCAATTAACTAAAGCACCGTCACACACACACAAAAAGAAATTAGACTTATTTAGGTTAGCTGCATAAGGAAGATACAGGAACAAAGGGTATAAGCTTCATGGAGACAGATTTCATTCAGCTCAATCAAAAGAAAACCTTCCCAACATTTACAGCTACTCCAAAATCAGAATAAACCTTTTTAGGAATGTAGTGAATCCTCCATCTTTGAACATAGGCTAGACACCAAGTAGAAGGGATTTTGTAGTTCTTGTTCAGATTTGATTCAAACTAGGTGATTGTGTCTTAGAGCCTACAAAATTCGGATTTTGCGATGTAAGCATTTGGTGATGTGTGTGTTCTAGCATTCAATTCACCAAATGAACAGATATTTACGAGGTGCCTACCATATGCAAGGCCCTGTGCTAGGTTCTGGGGATACAAAGTCAAAAAGGAAGTAGCCTGAAACTTCAAGGGACTCCCATTGTATGTGCACAGCTAAATGAACACAGGGCAGTTCAAGGCGGGAGAGAATGCTAAAATTGGAAACCAGAGGCAGCTACAGAGAGGAGCTGGCACTTGAGTTGGGAATTGAAGATGAGAAATGAAGAGAAATTGCCTTCCTGGCATGGGGCAATGGCTTTAACCAGTGAGTGCAAAGTGGTAGAATATGAAATTTCAAATTTGGAGAACAGATTTACTAGAAAGTAGAAAGTAATAATGAAAGTAATAGAAAGTGAGGTAGAAAAGGTAGATCAAAACAAAATTGTGATGTTCTTTAAATAGCATAAAAATAGGCAGGTGTTCGTACTTTATTCTCAAGGCAATCAGGAACCACCAAAGGTATTTTGACAGTGCAGCTAGACGACATAAAGGAGTGGCCAGAAGGCCACATACAGTCCTCTAGGTCCTTAAGTGTGGCCCTGTGACTGACTGCAAACCTCACAGAACAAATGTAGTTTGGATTTGGATTTAGTCACAGGGCCATACTTGAGGACCTAGGGGGTCACATGTGGCCTCGAGGCTGCAGGTTCCCCACTCTGGCATAGGGGATAGAATGCTGATCTTGGAGTTAGGAAGAGTCAAGTTAAAATCTGGCCTATGATTCTGAGCAAGTCACTTAGCCACTATCTGCCTCAGTTTCCCCTCTATAAAATGAAGGTAATAATAATGATAATGATAATAATAATAATAACAATAGCACCTACTTCCCAGGGCTACTGTGAGGATAAAATGAGCTAAAATAGGTAAAATGCTTTGCAAACAGCACTCAAAGTATTTTAATAAATAATAAATTAAAGTGCCTTCAAAATACTAGCTAATATTAGTATTATTATTGATCTAGGAAGTGATATGGTCAGATCTGTGCCTTAGGAAAACTATGCTCACATTTATGTGGATAGTGGATTAAAAATGGAAGAAATCAAAAGCAGGGCAACCAATCAGCAGTCTCTAACAATAATCTAGGCAAGAGGGGACAAGGACCTGAACTATGTTGATGGCCATATGAAAGGGAAAAGGAGGATGACCACAGTAGGTGGTATAAGCATCCAATGGTTATGACTTAGTAACTGCTCGGTTATGAAGACTCAAGGAGAGAGAAGGGAATGTCCCCCTGAGTAACTGGATAGATAGTAGGTTCCTCAACAGAAACAGGGAACTTTGGAGGAGGGACAGAATGAGCTGGAAGGTATGGGAGATTCTGTTTCGGACATGCTGAATTTCGGATGCCAGTGGGATAATGTGTGTCACAGAGCAAGGAAGAACAAACTCAAATACCTAAAAGTCAACAGCCTCGGGGACAAAGAAAGGAGAGGACGCTATGCTGCAGATGCTTTGCTAAGCAATCATCATGTTACCCGAACACACATAAAACCTGATCATCTTTTGTTGAGCTTCTGCAAAGATAAAACTGCCAAATGTTGCAGTGCGATCTTTCATTACAGGGATTCGATTAATTTGACATGATGTACTACTGCAATTTTGTCTGTGTACTATTAAGTATTATCATAATTAAAACTCAATCACACCTGTCAGAATAAATGAAAAAAAAATCCATTTTGTAGCTCCTTCTTGCTTTATTATCAGTAACATCCAATAACCACTGACAGAGTCATGCCCTAGGCTTCCCAGTGTATACTGGGTGCGTTGGGGTTGATTTTGTGCTGCACATTTATGCAGTGGGCACAGGCTCTATTTCCTAATCCTGTAATGAAATGGAGCAGATACAAAAAGAACAGAGAAAGGCACCAAGGTCTTTGAGCTCTGCATCCCTTCAGAGAATAGGCATGAAGTAGGGAGGGGATGGTGCCTACTTTAGCTTTCCACCTTTGTGGGGGTCCTTCTTCAATAAAACTAATATTTCATCCCACGACAAAGCTGTCCAAAAGCAGGATGGGTGGCTTCCTGAGGACATAAGACTCCTTACAGAACTTTACCTGGATTCCTCATTTATTCTTGTCAGTATTCTTGTGAAACATGCAGGGTCTGGGACCTCAGTACTTAGAAGAGCAAATAAAGACTTTTCTTAGTGAAATTGAATACAGGCCCTAAAAGTTTATCCAGCTTGTGAGGATCAAAGGAGAAAGCAAAAAATTCATTTATGCAAATTCAGGTTCTCCCCAAATGATTAGAAGTTCTTTGAGAGCAGAGGCTGTGTCATTTTCCATAATTTTATCCCTAGTCTCTAACCCTGGTCCTTGCACATATTAAGTACTTAAACAATGTTTGTTGACTGGCACTTACATGGGTTGGAAAAGGTCAGATAGGTGCAAGAGCCATGGAGAAGATATCTGTGAAACCTTGGCAAAATTTGCAAATTTCTTCTCCTATGTTAAAAAAATATCATGTCCAGTCTTTATTCTTCCAAGTCAGCAGAAGTTTGGGGTCTTCGTTATGGCACACGCCTTTTGACTCCTCCATTATTAGACTATGAGCTCCTTGAGAATAGAAACTATGGTTTGCCTTTCTTTGTAATCTCAGCATTTAGCATAGTGCCTGGCACAAAGTTAGCAATTAATAAATGCTAGTTGACTGACTCTTCAGAAAATAAATGCCTGCCTACCATGAAGAGAAGAATTTTCAGGCACTAATAACATGTGGCTTTATACTTCAATGTATCCTCAATCCAATCAATAAGGGTAGACTCTGCATCAGGGATCACAGCTCACTCATTTCTGTGCGAATCTTTTTCATGTTCATCCATAAAACCTTCAGAGACATTCTTGATTTCTTGTGATCTTTAGAGCTCTGTGTCAAGTCATCTACCACAGTAGAGGGGCCACTTTTTAGCTGGCAGGCTTGACAGTAACTACACCTCCTCATTCCACTCAAGTTGTTCCAGTTGTTACTGGAGGAGACACAGAATACACTAAAGCCAAACTTTTCCTTTTCTTTTTCTTTTGTTCTGCTTGCCATGAGGAAAAGAGGATGCGACAGAGCCTGGGACCTAGGAACTTGGAAGAGCAACTATAGATTTTATTTTTTGTGGAGTCATATGAAAGCATCTGAATGTTTATCAAGCGTGTGAGAAGATCAAATACCAAAGGAAAGCTGCTTATTAGGACTTTTCATTTCAAATTGCCCTGAAATCCCAAAGTCAAAAACATACATAGATATAAGCACACACATACACACATATATACATAGTCTAGGTATGCATACATGCATTTATATATGTGCATACACACATATGCATTTGTATGTGTATATATACATGCATGCATGTGCTCCATGTGTATACATACATGCACCTGTGTGTGCATATACATGTGTATGTGCACACCTTCCAGAAGATTTTTGTCTCCAAGGAAAGGTTAACAACAGAGACTAATGGGACTACACATGATTTTACCTGAGAGCAGTATTTCTAAACTAAATTATTCTATAAATATAAGGTTAATACTAGTATAAGTATAGGTTTTGATTGAATCAATCACCCTGATCTATTAGCCAGGTGAAAACACCCTTATTTAATCAATCAAAGGCATTTTAACTAAATGTAACAAGAGATATATTCAGATTGACTAAGGAGCCTCAGCCACCTCCTGTGAAGCTTGTATAAAACTATCAATTTAATTTGTCTTTGGACAGTGTAGGGTCTGACCAGTGATCAGTAGAAGCACTTTCAGATGATAGCCTGAGAAGGAATCACTTTGAGTTGGGGAACTTCTGTATCCTCTCCTCTCATTTCCTTTGACCAAAAGAAGACCTTATGAGTTTTGGGCTTCCGATTTGTATGTTAGCGGTATCGCCAGGATTGCAACGTCTGGAGGCAGTGACTTCATTGGGAGTGAAGAATGAACTAGATCACAAATGAAAAGTCAGTTTTGACACTCTACAAGAAGCCTAGCAAAAAGCTTCACCATTCCTAAGGGGAACTTCTCCCCACAAAGGGGAGAAGAGAACTTCTGGCCCACAAGGAATTATGAATTACTTCTCTTCAACATGGGCTTTCTAAATTTGAGCCCATTTTCCATTGACCTCTGCATGTGCTTTTGAGAGACCATGTCACAGACTTTTGAAGATGTTTATACCAGCTCTTCTTACTAAGCCAACTTGATAAATACCCATTTCTAAAAGTTAATTATGTCTGGTTGGCTAAATGATACCAGCTGATAATCATGGGTTGAAGCACATAAATTAGGGCTCATAGCTATAACATTGGAATACTCCCTCTTTCCCCTCACATTCACTGAGAACCTCATTCCCTAGGGACCCAATCTTCTAGTGCAAATGGGAGTTGTTCCAAAGTATCACCACATTAGCGATCTATGAGTAGTTTACATTAAGGCTTTGTTTTTATGTTTGGGGGCAGCTAGGTGGCGCAGTGAATACAGCACCGGCCTTGGAGTCAGGAGGACCTGAGTTCAAATCCAGCCTCAGACACTTAACACTTAAGCCGTGTGACATTGGGCAAGTCATTTAACCCCAATTGCCCTCCAAAAAAAAAAGTTGTTTTTCTGTTTGATGGTGAAAGTGGTAATAAGAAAAATACAGTTGACTGGAATCAGATTAACCTACTCTATCCATTAATCACTGAGATAATTAACCCACCTATTAGGTGGCTTAAACCCACCTATTAGGATCATGTGGTTACAGCCCAAGCATCACCATTCACCTGACTAGTTACAGGAACTTAGGATACTAGGGAGTAGTTTATGTGAACAACCTCAAATTAACAATAGAAGGGCAACATCGTAGTCTGGCAGAATTAACTTTTGGATGTTCATAACTCCTCATATGCTGTGTGCCCAGAATCACTTTGGCTGCCATGACCAGAGCCAGGTGGGAAGTTGCTGATAAATCTGGATTGGCTATGTCATGGTAAACTAATGCTACTTGCCTCTCCAACCTGTAAAGACACAGCATATACATTTGACCAGATAGACACCTGGAGAAAAAAGAAATCAGATTACGATTTATAGCTTCAGCCTCTTAATTTAACCTCAAATGGGATCTCCTGGCAAGTTGACTTGGCTTTCTTGGTACTTAACTATCACAGGAGTTTGTTCTGTCCTTGGGTCTGACACCAAAGCTGTACCTAGAGGCCTTAGACTTAAGGCACAAAGTGCTGGACCTAGAGTCCCAGAAGACCTGAATTCAAATTAGACTTTAGATACTTACTAGCTATGTAACCTTGGACAAATTGTTTAACCATTATCTTCCTCAATTTCGTTGTCAATAAAATGGGCATAATAATAGCTTCTATTTCACAAGGTCGTTGTAAAGATCAAATGAAATAATATCTATAAAGCACCAAACACTATACCTGGCATACAATAAGCACATAATAAATGTTTATCTCCTTCTTCCCTCCCTTCCTTCTCCCTCCGTCCCTTCTTTCCTCCCTTCCTCCCTCTCTTCCTTCCTTACCCCCTTCCTCCCTTCCTCCCTCTATTCCTTCCTCCCTTCCTTCCTCTATTCCTTCCTTCCTTCCTTCCTTCTTTCCTTCCTTCTTTCCTTCCTTCCTTCCTTCTTTCCTTCCTTCTTAGAGGGAGAGAAGAAACATTGGCTGCCTTTGTCAACTCATAACTTCCTCTGCAGTCAACATGAAGGAAGCAAGATTAAACCCATTGTGACTGATACATCTGCTTTTCAGCTTGAAGGGAACTTGACTATCTAGTCCAACATACTGACACAAGTAAAGTGTTTGTGTCCCCATTTCACAGGTAAGAAAATCGAGATCCAGAGAAAAGGAGTCAAAATAGCTTACATTATATAGTACTTTAAGGTTTACATTCAACCCTATGGAGTAGGTAATGGAAGTATTACTATATCCTTTTTTATGAACAAGGAAACTGAAAGCTAGAGATATTGAGGCTTATCCAAGACACTTAGGATGAGGGGGAACTAAATCCTATGTCTCCTACCCCAATACAGTATACTTTTATTTATACTGTGATATTCATGGGTCTAAAAGTCAGAGTCTTTACATTAATTAATCAAGTAAAAAAAAGTACTGATTTCAGTTCCCTGTACCGGGACTATGGGGGATACAAAAACAGGTAAGACATGTCTTTTCCTTGAGAAGCTTAACAAACTTGCTGCAAAAACCAGTGTATACACCCCAAATAAATAATGACCAAAATAATCAATGAAGAATACCAACTTCTTCCCTCATTCCTGCCTCAGGATCTTCTCCCTTGTTGTTAGTCAGCTCTTACTCTTTAGGTTATGCTTGGTGGCTAGACACCCTGTGTAGAAGTCAAAGGGATAAATGAGATCACTCCAGCTATGAAATGGCAGACAGGGATGCCCTGCCATTTAGAGTATGAATTGATACCCAAAGAAGCAATCCTTCACCTTCCCCCTGCAGTTGAAACATGAATCCTTCTGATCCAGAAGGAATAAATGTCCATCTATAAATCACTGCTTCTGCTATGATGTTCACTGATACCTGCCTATATTTATATCTAACCAAAGGGTGATTTCATTAGGGTACAACCTAGTCGTAATGATGATACTTTTACACACAATGTACTACTTTAATGTAATGATGGTGTAATAGCAATCAGTTTAGCAGATACTTAGCACTTAGTAATTTAGGGCTAAGTATGGAAAGTGTGAGCCCTGTCCCCTGTTGAGAGGGTGTGAACTCCCCTATTGACTGTGGAAGAAGGGGACTGGGTGAGACAGGAGGCCAGTGTGTGTATATAAGCAATAATTTCAGAGCCAGAGAGACAGAATTGGAGTTTTCCTGTTGGAGGAAGAAGGATTGTCTCAGCATCTGGGAGCTCAGCTGCTGGACTGAAGAAGCATGACCAGGATAAGACTTTATTTGTTCATGGCCTGGCTGATCCTTGAGTTCCAGGCAAATGAAGTGGTGAAGGGTTTGAGATGTGCTGGATGCTGTGAACTTCAGTGTGTGCCAGGGACTGCCCTGAGGACTGGACAAGGACCTGGGAGCTGTCTACCTCTGAGGACTGGATGAGAACCTGGCAGCTCTCTGCTTCTGAATCCAGGTGACTGTTTGGTGGATTCAGGAGGGAGCTGGGACCATAAAAGGGGATCCAGGGAATCAGAGAGACCTTCCAGAGTCAAGATGAAAAAAAGGCCTCTCCTTGGATGAAATTGGGGTTTGCTGGACACCAAGGGGTGGAGGGTTTGTGTGGTTTTCTAATGATTGTGCTAGTGATTAATGAGATTTAGTAATTGTAAATCTAGATTAGTGACTAATTAAGTTAATGTTTGCCCCATGAGTGGAAGTTTGATTATTGCATTATGAATTGATTGAATGATTAAGTTAATTGTTGCCCCATGAGTGGAAAATCGATATATTGTGAACTGATTGAATGATTAAGTGAGGAGTGTTTCTCCCTTATGGAAACTAGATGATTATTCTTTTGTTCCTTGTTCTAAATATTGTGGCCACTGTAGTGAAAACTGAGTGGCCATTCTAATATTAAACTGTTATGAACACCATATTGTGATTTTCTATGATAAAATGTAATGCTGTAAATATTATACTGTGAATGTTTGCCTTGATTTGTAATAGAATAAACAGAATGTTCACTATTACTGTGTAATCTGAACCTCAAAAGCTGTTCACAGTAGCATTCTCTTGGGAATCTGCTGGTTCATGGCTTTGCAGATGGGTAAAGGATCATTTCACTTTTGGATGCTAGTATTTTCATACACACACACACACACACACATGCACGCACATACACACACCAGTGCTATAGTCAATAACCACATTCATTTACTATAGATGTTTCAGGAAACAAAATAGCTTTGTTTTGTTTTCCAACTTTTACTGTCCTTTCTTTGTGGTGGTTTTTTGTAGCATCAGCTCTGAAAATCAATGCCATGAAACCTCGAAACTGTAAACTGTCTCACAAGCAGTGCTTGCCCATCCAGCAGACATATATAACTATTTATATCTAGTGGATAACAAAGGAAGAGAATTTCATTCACCTTACTACCCATCTCCTTTGGAGCCAGGGAGAGGGGGGACAGGGAGGATAATGATGATGACCGCCACAGCAATGACTGAGATGACATTTATAGAACACTTTAAGATTTCCAAAGGACTTTATGTATATTACCTCACTAATGCCTCACAACAACTTTGCGAGACAAACCATATGTTATAACACGGGGTAACTGAGACTCAGAGATCTTAAGTGATTTACCTATGGTCATTCATCTAATAAATGTCAAAGGAAAGAAGCTTTCTTTTAAAAAAATTGAAACCTCGTTTTAAAAAAAATAGTACTTATAAATAGATCTGAATTCTAGTTTCATAGGAATTTCTCTTGAGGCTAATGCAGATATGGCAATGTATCAATGCTATATGACCTGCCTTAAATGAGCTGATGTTCCTGTCTTATTAGTTTGTCTTTTTTACTGGCAACCCCATGTTAGAGAATTCTTCTAGCAGGGCCCAATTCATAAGCTTGCCAAGTTTGAGTTGTTCATCAGGATGCCAAGAAATTTATTTTTCTCTTTATGCTTGATGTAATCCTCTACTTGGATCATTTGACAAAGAAACTTCCACTGAGATTAGAAGTTAATGGTATCAAATTCAAGATGGTATCAAATACAAAATCCAAAACCAACCAATTCTGTGGCTCAAAATGATTAATCAGGAAATATGTTTTGCATGACTGCACATCTATAACTTATATGAGATTGTTTACTATCCCAGGGATGAGGGAGAAAAATGAGGAAGGAATTGAATTTGAAACTCAAACTCTAAAAATATAATGTTTAAAACTGCTTTTACATATAATGGGGGGAAGGGAATAAAACACTATTTTAAAAAACTGTGACTGAGTTTGGTGTGCATGGGGAAGGATTGTTTATAGTTGTCTTACAACATTAAATCATTAGATTTGCCCCCTGGAGTTGGAGTGTGATATACTCACTCCAACAGGCAATGAGATAGGGCCATGTCACCAAGAGTGATAGCAGGCCAGCAGCAGATTATGAGGCAGCATTTTGACTGTTGGGGCTGCAAACTGAAGGTAAGTTATGCTGCACAGCTGTTACAAGAATTCTACCTGTCACATCTTTGGAGTTTTCCTGGTCATTAGCATGAACACTCAACTCCTGAAGCCACCAGCACACTTATAGGCTTGATTAATAATGCATTTGACATCAGCAGCTGTGGTGATTATTGGAAAAAGTCACAGCATCTTCTAGAAAGGAGCTGGAGGTCAGTTCCTATGTATTTTTTCCAGACTTAATTTCCAATGTTTATAAGAAGTTCTTAGACTTTTCAGAGTCAAAAGTGAACACAAAATTGTATTCCTGGGATGGTTCCCGGCTCTCCCAATTGGGCTCTACTTCATCCTTTCTAACCATCATGAGTATACTTTCATTACTACCTGATGTGACCAGAATCAAATTAAATCGTGCTGGCTATCAGGTAGACAGCCAACAAGCAGAATGATAGTCTGGCCTTTATATTGCTCAAGGCTGCCTCCTAACAGCAGCTGACACTTTGCAATGTAGTACTGAGCTTACAAAAAAAATAAATTAAATAGTTGGAGGTGACTAAGCTGACGCTGAGTAATTGACTTTTCCAAGAAGATGCTTGACCTTTTTCTTGATCTGATGGCTGCCTGACCTGAACAATATAAACGTTCTGTCTAAAGATCATAATTCAGGTTAAATTTTAGCCCAGTCATTGTTCACAGAACACATAATTGTACTCATCAGCTCACATGTCAATAACCTTTGTCTTGGGTCAGGTCTGAGATCACAGAGAATCGTGACCTATGCATGATGTTGGAGGAGGGGAGCAACCTAGAAAACTGAAATGTTAATGATTTCTGAATAACTAAGATTTCACAGATCAAATGCCATGGGGAAATGCTCATACCTGAAACAACTGAGAGCTGTGTTTTAAAGGAAGAATGATCAAGAGGGCTCTGGAAGAGAAAAAAATTTAATTAGATCTGAATTGCACACAAAAGTGCTGTTGAGCATTTTCTCAAGTTGTTCTGAATTTCTGATCTTGAATGATACACTCATGAACAGGTAGGTGGTCCAATGGATAGAGTCCAAGACTTGGGGGAAGGGAGGTGGCCAACTCAGGAGGCTTGGCACATGCTGCCCATAATTCCATTGAAACATCATGACCAACTAGGTATGGAAAATGAGAGTAAATGCAATAATACTAAGTATTAGAGATCAGGTTGCATCACAAAAATGGTCAGCTCCCCGGCAGGCCTTGCATCTTGTCTTCCCCATCTTGTACAGAATCCCCTAGTCCTCAACCACTGCCCTGCAACTGATATTTCTGCACATCGCAGCTCTTAAATCCTGATGGTTCATAGGTATCCTGATAACTGTCCAGACTAGCTTATCCATCCACATACCTTGCTCTCTTCCAACAAACTCAAGTCTTTAACCCCAGGCAGGGAAAGCTCTTTCCCCCATGTGGGGCTTTTCCTATTCACTGGCTAATTTTGCCCTCACTCAGACAAGATGACAGTTTAGTTCAGGGTAAACTGTGACCTCACGGCCACATGTGGCCTTCTAGGTTCTTGAGTACAACCTTTTGACTGAGTTCAAGTTTACAGAACAAATCCTTTTATAAAGAGGATTTGTCCTGTGAAGTTTGGATTCAGTCAAAGGGCTGCACTTGAGGAGCTGGAAGGCCACATATGACCCTGAGGCCACAGTTTGCCCACCCCTGGATAATTTAACTCCAAAAAGAGACCGATTA
>CM053596.1:108887155-108908632 GCA_028646575.1 Pseudocheirus occidentalis
GTACTCCTGACTCCAGGGCCGGTGCTCTATTCACTGCGCCACCTAGCCGCCCCAGGAAACTCCATTTCAAGGAAGAGTCCGGGTCTTTAATGTTTACTCCTTCATTCTTCTTTGAGTTCTGTTCCTGACTGTACTTCTTTCTTTGCCATGACCCCTCAAACGTACCTTTTCTCTATACTCGATCCCTGCCTCCCTTTTTATGTTCCTTCCATCTTTTACCCCATTAGAATGTAAGCTCCTTGAGGCCAGGAACTGTCTTATTTTTCTGCTTGTATTTTTATTTCAAGTACTTAGTACCATACCTGACACATAATAAGTTCTTAATAATTATTGTTGACTTGACTTTCTATTATTGGGATGCTAAGAAAATAGTCCTTCGACACTCATGAACTTTAAAGGTATGGAGGTTGAAATGATCCAGTTTTGTGTCCTGCAGTCTTCCTTCAAACATTCAGAAGGGAAACAGACAATTTCAGAGCTTTAGTTCACACAGTAGCCTGGCTCAAGACAGTTTTATTTTCCCCAAGGTGTCCATAAGCCCAGAATTGGAACCAATAAACCCAGAATGCCTGTTCCCATGAGTAGGATGGGACGACTGAATGTACAGAAGTGATGGGATTGTACCAAAAGTTCTTGGAGTTTACTGGGCAATTATCAACTTATATGTGACACCCGTGGGATGATGGGCAAGGATGTCACTCATAGCATTGCTGTTTTTGCTCGTATGGGGCCAAACACTGCTTCTGGGAAGTGCTGATACCTGATAATACAGTACATACAAATTTAACGCATCATCCTCCATATGTGACCCATCAGTATAGTATTTATTGTACATAACTTTAAACCTATGATGTTAAATGCTAACTGCATTACTTGTGCACTCAGTGCAATTTTCAAGGGATCACACATTCTTTTAACTGTTAGAAGAGAATGTCACCAGCACCTCCTGGAGGTTCTGATCTATGAGATCTTATCTAGTCCCTTTGATAGAGACATAAAAAGCTTAAAGGACAGTCAGCGCTCCTAGGAATCCCAATATCACAGAATTTGAGAGCAGGAAGTGACATCACTGGTCATCCAGATCAGTCAGTTTATGGAAGGAACCTTCAACAAGCATTATTCATTCAGCCTCTGCTTGAAGGTAGACAAGAAGATGGAACCTACGACCTCTTAAAGCTCATTACACTTCTGGACAGTTTTAATTGCCAGGAAGTATTTCCTGACATCAAGATTAAAATCGCTTCTTTAAAATTCCACTCATTGTTACCTCCAATTCTACTATTGAAACAAACAGAAAAAATATGATCTTCTTCTCCCCCTACATGACAGCCTTTCAAATGCTTGAAGATGCTTGACCTATCACTCTGAGTCTTCTCTTCAGGCTAACTATCTACAGTTCCTTCAACTAGTCGTGTGAACTTAAGTCTTTTTGCCATCCTGGATACCCCTCTCTGGACACTCTCTGGTCTTCTTCAATGTCTAGAAAAGGTCTGATGAAGGCAGAATAAAGTGGAATCATGACCTCTATTTCTGAAGCCTCTGGCTATACACATCCTGAAAGATTTTGAATACCAAACTTTTATAAAAAATGTTTATTGAAAAGATTTCCCCCAGTCTGTTTCTTTTTTCCTATTATGTATTCATTGCTTTTTTTTTTAACTGTAAAAGCTTTTTGTTTCTATATAATCAAATTCATTAATTTGTCTCATAATTCTTTCTAATTCATGAATAATAACGATTTTCTCCTTCCCAGCAATTGTGAGATTATAACATTTCATTACCATCTAATTTTAAATGATGAAAAATATTTAGATCATTGCTTTATTTAGAATTTGTTATAATCATCTATATTGATATGTCTGTCTACTTTCTTCCTCCAGTTCCCTCAGGCTTTTTTTTTTCAAATCACATTCCAATTTCCTTAATAGTTACTCGCTATTGAATAATGAATATGTCCTCTGGTGTTTTGAGATTATATTTATTTAACATTAATCTATTGTATGTGTATTTGGTTATAGATCATAATTCTATAATCCATTCCATTGATCAATTATTCTATGTTTAATGCATAATTTTAACAAGTATTACTTTACAGAAAAATATCAGTTCTGTTTCCTTCTATTCCCTACCAGAGATTCTCTTAATATTCTTGATGTGTTCTTTTTCCACATAAATTCAATATTATTTTACTTTTATTAAATATCCACTGGTATTTTGATTGCATTGCATTAATAATAATTACAATAATAAGTAATAATAATATGCCACTTTAAGTTTTGAAAGGACTTTCATGGCATCTCATTTGATGTTCATAATAACCGTGCAAAGTGTGTGCTATTATTATTCTCATTTTGCACATGAAATTGAGGGTAAGGGCCTTTAAATTAGTTACCTCGGATCACAAAGCTAGTAAGTATCAAAGGATGAATTTGAGTTTGGGCCTTCCTCATTCCAGATCTAGCATTCTTAATCAGTGTACCACCCACTGTCTTAGGCACTAAGATTAAACATGCATATTGTCATACTAATTGATAATTTGCAAAAAAAAAAAAGAGTCTATGCATTCATTATCTCATTTGAGCCTTACAACCCTGTCAAGCTGACACCGCCAATATTATTGCCTACATTTTATAGATAGGAAAACCAGAGCTCAGAAGACTTAGGTGATTTTCCTACAGTCATATGACTACTAGGTTTTAGAAATGGAATTCAAATACAGGTCTATCATGAGTCCAAATCCCATGTTCTTTCTAGTCATAATTCTGTCTAAATCATGAAAAGTGAAGATTTTTCCCCTTTGCACCAATTGTGATAGATACTTCATTTTGGTTTCTAAATGATTCAAACATTTATTGTTTCATTTAGAATTTATGTCTGTCTACTCCCATTTGCCCCTCTTTGCCAAATTACTATCAAACTCAAAAATTTTTTGTTTCTATAATTTTGTTTTTGACCAAAGTGCTTTTCATTTTACTATATTAATTCAAACTAGTTAAGCATATTGAATGTCTCCTTATTTTTGTTCCTCATTTATTTTTAAAAAATTATTTTGTAGTTATCTTTATGTAAATCTTACATGTGTAGGAAGGTTAATATCTGAATTTTTATCATTATTATTTTAGATGTTATTTATCGTTTGTTCATTAATTTACTTTTGTTAATAACATACAGAAATAATGACTTTATGAGGTTATTACATTCCAGTATTTTATTAAAGCTATTTATTTTAATACTTATGTTGTCATTTTATGTTTTCTAAATTAACTATTATATAGAATTATTTCTTGCCCATGCATATTCCTTTAATTTCTTTTTCTTGTCTTTTTTAAATTTAGCACTTCTAATATAAAAATCGGTTGGAATGGTTAGAGAATGGAAAGCCTTGATTTATTATTAGTCCATTATATATTGGGCTGGCTTGTGGATTCAATTAAATGATTTTTGTGTTTTAAAAATATAAATATGTGTTATGTTTTATCAAATGTTTTTCCATATGTATGGATATAATCATGTGGTCATTATTAATATGATTTATTGTAATTTATTTTCTTAATATTAAATTATCTTTCCCCTCCTATATAAGTCAAACTGGAATGCTATCCAAACAGAAAAGTCACAACGAATAATTTTAAGAATGCTGCTATATTTTATTCACCAATATGTTATATAAAAATATTTGCATTGCTAGTCTTTAAGTCAATTAAACTCTGTGTGATTTAGGCAACTCCCAAGAATGTATCTACTAAGTAAATCATAGATAGGTTGCAAACTTTTTGTGGAGGGAGTCCTGCAGAATTAGGATTTTTCTACATTGATGAATTAATAGGTTCTTGATATAGTTGTATTTGCTTTTGCAAATATTAACCCAATTGTTTCATATTCTGAATTTTTTGAGACATAAGTCTAATGATCTTTGATAATTTTCTTAATTTTTTCTTTATGTGTTATGATCTTGGCCTTTTCACTTTAACTTGGGAAAACTAGTTTTCCTTTTTATATTTTATTACATTTACTAGTGGTTTATCCATTTTATTGGTCTCTAAAACATCACTTTATTTCATTTATTAATTCCACTATGGGTATTTTACTTTCAATTTTGATAATTAAAAATGGTGATTTCTCTTATGCCTTTTATGCTTTACTTTGTTTCTAACATTTTAACTTATAAACAACTTAATCTTCTAATTTTCTTGTCACAATAAGATTTCTTGGATAAAATTTGCTTCTTAGAACTTCTTTACCTCAATCTCATTATTTTGATGTTGCATTAATATTATAATTATCTTTAATACAAGTGTTATTTTGTTATTGGACCTGCAATTCATTTTAAAATCTCAATCAAGGGCTTCATCTATTGATGATATTCTCTTTAATGATTGTCATTTTTATGTTGTTATGGTCTTTAAAACTAACACTTATCATCTTTGCTTTTCTGAATTTATTTATAAATTCGTTTTCCATATAGGAAAGTCAATTTCGTGAAAATTTCATGTACATGTGAATAAAAATATTCCCTGTTATTCCCATGGAATTCTCTCCATATAGTTTTAAAATAGTTTTAAAGATCCATTCTGCTCAAATATGCAATTTCTTTATTGTTTGCTTTTCATTTTGATTTGCCATATTCCATAAGTGGGACATTGAAATATTTTGTTATTGTTTTTAGTTTAAAAGTTTTTGCTAATCAGTTAAGTTGGTGGTACAGTAGAACAAACCCCAACTCTAGAGATAAATGACCTGGTTTCAGATTCCACCTGTGTGATCTTGAACAAGTCCCTCAGTTGGCTCATATCAACAGTGAGAACATTGGACTACATGGGCTCTGACATCCCTCCAAGATTTGTAATCCCATGAATGTTACCTTACTTGGAAATGAAATGATATACATATATTATTCAATGATACCTTTAAGAATGATGTGGTTTTCATTTATCTTTCTAAATGGTTTCTAATTTGAAATTAGACTGTTTTCTTTATCATAACAGCAACTATTAATCCTTGGAATTTGCTGAAATATAGTATATTCTAACCTCTTATTTTAAATCTGTACCTTTGGGATGCATTACCTATAGTCAACTCTGCTTGGTTTCAAATCTGGAGAACAAGACCCTCACCACCTGTAACAGTAATCAGTTTAGCAGATACTTAGCTCTTAGTAACTTAGAGCTAAGTATGGAAAGTGTGAACTAAGTATGGAAGGTGTGAACTCTGTCCCACCATTTAGAGGGCGTGAACTCCCATATTGACATGGAAGAAGGGGATTGGCTGAGACAGGAGGCTGGTATGTGAATATAAGCAAGAATTCCAGAGACAGAGAGACAGAATTGGAATGTTGCTCCTGGTGAAGGAAGAATTGTGTGCCAGGGACTGCCCTGAGGACTGGACAAGGAACCTGGGAGCTGTCTACCTCTGAGGACTGGACAAGAACCTGGCAGCTGTCTGATTCTGAATTCAGGTGACTATTTGGTGGATTCAGAAGAGAGCTGGGACCATAGAAAGGGATCCAGGGAATAAGAGAGACCACCCAGAGTCAAGATGAAGAAAAGGCCTCCCCTTGATGAAATTGAGGTTTGCTGGACACCAAGGGGTGGAGGGTTTGTGTGGTTTTCTAATGATTGTATTTAATGACTGATTGAGCTGATGTATGGTTGCCCCATGAGTGGAAGATTATTGTATAGTGACTGATTAAGTTAATGGTTGCTCCATGAGTGGAAGTTTGATTACTGTATTGTGAATTGATTGAATGCTTTGTTCTAAATATTGTGCCACTGTAGTGAAAACTGTGTGGCCATTCTAATGTTAAGCTGTTATGGAGACTATATTGTGATTTTCTGTGTTATGATATAACGTTGTGAATATTATATTGTGATGTATTGTGAATGTTTGCCTTGATTTGTAATGGAATAAACAGAGTGTTCAGTATACTGTATAATCCAAACCTTAAAAGATATTCATAGTAGCATTCTTTTGGTGCATTCTGCTGGTGCATGACATTACACCATCCCAACTAGTTACACCTTTTTGTGTCTTCCCACACCTTTTCCAGTTTTCTTTTGTTTATTGTGTTCTCTCCTTAGATTGAAAATTCTTTGAGTGTAGGGACTATCTTTCTTTTATATTTGTATCCCTAAGGCCTAGCACAGTGCACTCAATAAATACTTATCAAATTGAATTACTGCTTTAAATTTTTAAATATATTTTGCAGTAATTTTCCTTATATAGGTGAATTTAATTAACTTATATTCAGTTCAAGTTTAGAGTTAATTAGCATGATTTTCCTCTATTGTACATTTTATTTGTTTTATCAGAAAAAATTACATTTCCTCTTTGTTCTCTTCATTCCTTGTAGTTCACTCACTCAGTCTGAGCTGCTTGAATCCCAGACAGCTGGTAACTCAGCTCATCCTCTCCCTCCCCCTCTCCTTCTCCTCTCCTTACTGACCATATTTCCTTCCCTTTCCTTCCTTCCTTCCTTCCTTCCTTCCTTCCTTCCTTCCTTCCTTCCTTCCTTCCTTCCTTCCTTCCTTCCTTCCTTCCTTCCTTCCTTCCTTCTTTCCTTTATTTCTAAAACCTTAAACCCATTTCACTCTGAAGTTCCCAGATTGAACCACAGTAGGTTCCTGTTCAAGTTCCACTTAATGACTATATTTTGAGCCCTCTTGGCTTAGAGTGAATGTCAGTGGTAACTGTTTGTCTTTGGAATAGCAACCCTGAGGGTCTTCCTTTCCCAGTTTGATTTTTTTCCTTCTTTTTTTCTAATTAAAGGGGCCAACCCTTGACTCACTTCTTAAAGAGGCCTATTCACTGAATGGGCCTTACCTCACTCGAAATGAGATCATGAAAAGGCCTAGGCCTAAAAGGGCCAGTCTCCCTTTGCATCCTGGATCATCTCCAGCCATCCTGATGAGTATCTGGTCTCTGGACCCAGATAACTCTGGAGGAGAAAGTGAGGCTGGTGACCTTGCACAGCCTTCCTTCTTTCAACTCCAAGTCAACTGGGAGTCGTGTCATCATTTCTCTGGTGTCATGGTCTTCTTTGAAAATGAAGGACAAAGACAACAATAACAACAGCCTTGAAGTTCAAGGTCATAGTTTTGGGGATCTAGAATGATGAGAAAGAATTAAGTGGAAGTTAATTTTGATAATTTAGGGAAATATTCTGTGTGATCCTCTGATTATAATGGTCTGATATTTTCCTTTATATTTTTGAGAAGGTCAAATAACTCAGGTTACCTTTCTATCATCTTTGATAACAAAGTCAGCATATTTTCTTCCAGTTGCTTTGATTTTTGAGGTTGTCTTTTTAATTTTATTTTTCTATTTTCTGTGCTTTCACAGTTCTACAGATTTGTGAATTTAAAGATTTCTATTTTCTCATGAATAATTCCAAGTAATTTCTTTATCTTATTTTGTACTGACTTAAATAATGTCAATTCCCTCTTTATTAGTATCAAAGCTTCCCTTATTAAGAAGCATATGTGCTTATGAATTTTTGTATCTTTCTTGTATGAGTATGTCAACACATTTTATATATTACCAAAACAAACAAACACAAAGCAAACAACTCTGTGGGGTGATCAACTTATTGTGAAGTTTCATTTCCATTTGATTAAATTAAAAAGTATTTATGAAGCACTTATATTACTAGTAACTATGCTATGTGTGGGAAATATAAAAAAGAAGCCAGACAGTCCCTTTGAAGGACTTACATTCTAGAGGGTGGCTAGGTGGCAGCTAGGTGGTGCCGTGAATAGAGCACTGGCTCTGGAGTCAAGAAGACCTGAGTTCAAATCCAGCCGCAGACCCTTAACATTTACTAGCTGTGTGACCTTGGGTAAGTTACTTAACTTCAATTGCCCAGCATTCCCCCTTCCAAAAAGCAAAAAAAGAAAAAAAGAATTCTAACAGGAGAAAGCAGCACATAAAAGGCAACTAGATTTCAAGAGAGAGTATAGATGGAGGAAGACAAAGAGGTCCAGAGTACAGGGTAGTATGGTTCAAAAGTGTCTGAGTAATGATATGGTGGCCTGGCTCCAGAGCAGTGGGTCCCAGGGTGAGTCCAAGTTCTGACAGTGGGAAGATGAAGAGGATCAGAGTATGAATGTCTTGGTTTGAAAATAGCTGCGAAAACTCCTTGAAATCCTGAATCCAAAATAATATGTTGAGTTTGAATATGGGGTAGTTCAGAACTTTATTTTCTGTAGCACCTTGGTGCTACTCAGTGAGAACTGTGATAATTCCAGCCTTCTGGGGTTTGAAGGTTGTGGGTACAGTGTTGATGTTATTTATTATTTCCCCCCTCTGCTACCATTCTCTGTTTTCTTCTAGCCCACAATATCTATTGACTTTGAGGAGTGTGGGGTATTTGGGTTTTTTTTATTCTTGCTGTCTTTAATTCTCTGTAGTCTGGTTTCCAACTTCATTGCACTGAAAGTACTCTCTCCAACACTGACAATCATCTCTTATTAGTCAAATCTAAATGATCTTTTTCTAATTCTCATCCTTCTTATCCTTTCTGTGGTCTTTGACACTATTTATCACCCTCTTCTCTTTGATATTTTTTCTTTTGCTTTTGTGACATGGCTTGCTCTCTCCTGGTTCTCTTCCTCCCTGTATGACATTCCTCCTTTGCTGATCTCCATCCAAGTCAGGCCCACTTTCTACAGGTATACCACAAGGCTCTGTCCTGGGCGCTCTTCTCTTCTTTTCTTTCTCACATGCTATGAAATTTCACTTGGTCATCAGTTTCCACAGATTCTGTTTTCATCTCTACGTAGATGATTCTCATTTTTTCTAATTCTAACCTTTCTTGATCTCCAGTCTTTCCTATCCAACTATCAATTTGACATCTTGAGCTAGATATCTTATATACTTAAAATTTGACATGTCTAAAATGGAACTCATCTTTCTCTAAATCTTAACTGCTTCCAATTACTGTTGAGGGTCCCACTATCCTCCTACTTATTTAGGCTTACAATGGGTGCCATCACAGCTACCGCACCCTTCATATCCAATCAACTGCCAAGCCCCATTTCATTATTTTCTACCTTTATAATATCTCATGTACATGACCCTTTCTCTCTTCTGGCTTTGTAACCCTTCTGCTGTAAGGTCTTATCACCTCATGCCTGGACTATTACAATAATCTATCACTTTGTTTCTTTGCCTCAAATTTCTCTAAGCTGTCCTCTACTCAGCTGTCAGATTTATCTTTCTAAAGAGAAGATCAGACCATGACAACCTCCCCCTTTATTTTCTACCCTTGCACCCTATTCAATAAACTTTAGTAGTTTCCTATTACCTATATATTAAATTTAAAAATAAAATCATCTGCTTCATTTTTAAAACCTTGCGTAATCCTTCTTCCCTCTTTTTCAGTCTTGTTATTCTTTATATAATCTGAGATCCAGTGACACTGGTCTCCTCGCACAGTCATGTTAAACAGAGTGGAGGTAAATTCAATGGCATTTAAGGTAAAAAAAAGTGATCCTGTTGGGCTTGTTTTTGTTATTTCCAGTTTATCATGTATGTATCTCATTTGACATAGTTTTTGCATGTTTTCCCCCTATCAGATTGTGATCTCTTCCAGCAGGGATTGGTTATTCCTTTTCCTTGCATCTAATGCATTTAGCACCATGCCTGACACAAAGCAGATGCTTAGTAAATATTTATTGACAGACTGACTCTATGGCCTCTAAGGTCTCTTCTAGCCCTAAATCTATGACCTTGTGATCCTTATAATTTTAAAACCCTACCTAATTGTGGGATTTGGCTGCATATTTGGAGTAAACCCACAAATGGGGAATTTTTCTGCCCACTCTTCTATAGGAATTTAAGAATAGTCCATTAGATTGAGTGGATTAAAAAAAAATGCAATATTCTGGTTCCAGACATCTGCAAGGGCTATAGTCTTTTATCTGGTCCATGAATTTAAATCCTCTGTTGGGAAAAAAAACAAAATGAAACAAAACATCCCACTTTGAATTTCAATTAAATTACTGTCACAAATCAGTACTTAGAAAAACCTCTGAAAATTCCAAATGCTTTTCTTTAGGTCACCACTCTTTCCTCCAGAGAGGATGAAAGCTCCTGCAGTGTTGACTTAAGCCATTTTAGGTGACTTGCTCTGGAAAAAAAAATACAGCACAGCACTTTGAGAAGTGCAATCAGGGGAGTATACTGACTTTTGATACTCCCGTGGCATCTATTATGGTCAGATTTACAAAAGTATGAAAAATTGAAGGCTTCCCAAGAAAGACAAAGATTAATAATGAGCCCATGCGAAGAGATGAATAAGGGACTAAGGACCTTTAACAGACATATGGGAATGAAGTTGAGCAAGAAGGAGGAAGGGCTGGATTTTAGGGGCAGGAGAATAAGATTCTAGTTGCATATCATGGAGGAGGAGTAGGAAATAGAAAGGAGAGGGGGTTAAGATGCTACTTTTTTTTAATGCCATGATCCTCTAATGCAATTCTCTTGCTCAAGAATGGTATTATATTTAAGGTTTCTTTTTCTTTTTTTTTGTATCCTGATTTAATGGGAGAACAAGGGCATGGAATAAGAGAGAGATTATGAACAGTAGTAGGAGTTATTGAGTATTATTATCTGAGCTTCATGTATATGCATGTTGTTATTTCTAGGCTTTGCAGAAAGCATTTGCAGCAAAACTACCTTCTAATGCTGGTTGCAGATTAGAGTTATTGCCAATATCAAATGGGCTTATGACTTTTATTTTTCTGTATGCATCTCCCAGACTCCTTATTTTTATTGTGTTTACACAAAGAATACTTTAATTTCTGCCTAGAGCAATACAATTTGTTGTCTCAGCTGCTTTTTGCAAAATGTAAATGAGAGAGGGGGTGTTTGGCTGTTGCTTTGGCCCTGAAAAAGCACAAATGTGCTCCCTTCCTGAACTCTAAGCACACCTGGAATAATTTTCCAGTTATACAAAGGGCAAGTGAATAGGGAGGATGGGGGCCCAAAATATCATTGATCACCTATAATTTCCATTCACCCTCCCTAGATGCAGCAACATGGAAAGAAAGACTGGAAAGCAAGATTACAGAGGGAAGAATGACATGTTTAGTCTGTGAGCCACTATTTCAGACAGCATAGCATCCTAGATAGAGAGCTCTCTTCAGAGCCAGGAAGATGTGGGTTCAAGTCCTGTGTCCAACATATGGATATACTAATAACGATAAGAATTGCAACAGCAATACTGATAATGACTAGCTTTAGTGGATGACTTTCAGGTTTGTAGAATGATTTAAATGTTATTTCATCCTCACAATAACTCTGAGTTAGGTGCTATTCCCATTGTACAAATAAAGAACCTGAAGCACAGATTGATGAACATAACTGGGTTACAAAGCTGGTGTCTGAGGCAGGATTCAAACCCAGGTCTTCCTGACTCCAACTATGGTTCCTCATTCATTGCACCAACTGTGCCACATATATTTTTGACCAATTATGTTACCTCTTGGTTCTGAGAGCAGCTCTTTAAGACCATACTTAGCAGAGAAAGTGTCAACCTGTAGTGTTGGAGAGATTTTCCTTTCCTAGGAATTCTCTATGTCAGTGGAAACACAGGCCGCATACATCTTTCTATACTCGATGACCCAACATCAAGTATTTAGTCTAAGTTGTGATTCCCTTGTGAAGAGAAAGGCTATGGATTTCAGCATGTTCTACTTCTAAGCATCCTTAAGTTAAGAAGAGTTGAGGTTGAAATAAGGTGTGAATAAAGGAATTTCCTAGCATAGGAATGACTGTTTTACTTACCTAATCTTCCATACAATTCTCTTCAGGTGATATGGAGGCAACTCTGTGTTTTCAAGGTTTATGCCAACAGAACATGAACTCTATCAGGTCCTAGTGAGCTGAAAAAGGGTATATCTTTTGCCTGAGAATCAGCCTAGGAAAGTGCAGAGAAGCTCTGAATTGTATGCGGTAAATTCCCCTTCCCCTCCCCCCAGAAACTCTGAAAGCCCCTATATGGAATGGTACAGATAGGAATTGCTGTTGGGGTCAGTGGAGAGAGTACTCAATAAGTCAATAAGAATTTATTATGTTCCTGTTACATGCCAGGTATTTTAGATATAAAAATAAAAGTGAGGCAGCTTTTGCCCTCAGGGATCTTACAAAGCACAGGACATCACCAAGGTCAAAGATCCTGGAGGCATTGAAATATTATCTGGCTATTAATAATACTTACAATAACATCCCATTCCCCACCAACATTGATATTCTTTGCGTGCCAAGATTTTGCCACAGTAACTCAAGGACAATAGTACATGTGCTTGCAGAACTTATTTGAGTAGTGATAACAGACTTGTGCTTGACCTGTGCTCTGCTCAGCACTAAATGACACAGCCACTGTGGACTTGAGAAGCAGCAGGGCATAGAGACTACAACATTAGATTTTGAGCCAGGAAGATTTGGATCCTGCCTCTGTGTGATCCTGGATGAGTAATATCTCAAAGCCCTCTGTAAAATGAACATGTTGTATTAGATGAACTCTGAGGTTCCTTCCAGTTCAAAATCTTTGATTCCATTATCCAGTGGATTAGGTAAATCTGGGTGGGCCAAGGTTAATAAAACTTTGGCATTTTACTCCTGTACCACTATAAGTATTAATAAGGAGAAAAGGCATAGTTATGAACTTGTACCTCCTTCAACATTTTTGTGGATCTATTATCTCAAACTTAAGTTTTCCCTCCTCTGCTACTTATAATCAACTCCTTATCCAGGTCTTCTCATCATACACAATTTTTGTTTTTGTCCTTCTACAAATTCTCCCCAGAGATCTGCCTGACGTGTTAAAGACTTTTTCCCTGATATTTGAAATATTCTGTGGATATCAGTGCAATGTTTGGGTTGTCTTCTCACACTATTGTTACGTGAGAAACCAATTTAATTCCTTTCCTGAGCACTTTCCTTTTCTATGTCCTTGATTATGCTTTGTATGCTAATTCTCATAATTACCAATATGAAGCAATACACCATGAATTTGCAAGGGTAACAACATACAGGTCTCTGACTCATGAAATTCTGTGATTCCAGAGAAATTCTGTGGAAAGTCTGAAAAAAGAAGATGAGATTGAAAAATAAAAAGAAATGCATGGCTACAGAATCTCCCAATTCACTTCTCCTATTCTGGGATCTTTAGTTCCTAATATTTCTTTAATGGAATAGATAATTGCAAGGTGGAGGCGGGGAGCTGTCCACCAATGAACAAGGGAAAAAGACCAAGTCATTGTGAAAGGTGTTTACTGTCTGGGGCAGGCCAACTGTGTAGCTAAAAATTGCTCTTTTACATTTCTTTCTTTTCTCTTAAGTGACTATATTCTTGGTCCCAGGTGTAAGCAGGCAAGGCTGAAGCTATTTCCCTACTTCTATAATTGCAACTCTGCACCTATATTCCCCGCTTTTCCATGTTCCCTTCTTTGTTTTAGATCTTAGAACCAGCCCTGTCTAAGAGGCTAACAGAGGCAGTCACAAATGCTTGGCCTCCAAAATGTCAATTTTGAGAATAATGAGAAAAGGAAAATAATTTTTAGCAGAACCATTCATGAATGCCCATGGGATCCCTCTTTCTCTCTCAGCCCTTGGAAGTGCAGCATGACCAATGAGTCAGCCAAAACTGATTTACAGAAGCAAGGCAACAGTTAGACAGGGATGACCTGGTACATACATAATTGATGCTTGGTGAATGAAAGGCTCCCAAAGATTTTCTGCCAAACACTGGTCATTTAAATAGTTAGTGACAGAACCAAGGCTTGAACCAAGGTCTCTTTTCTCAGTAATTTCAGGACTTTCTCTCAATCTTTATACTTCATCAGGTGGTGTTGTGGGTCCCTTATCACTTCCCCTTCCCTTCTGCTCCTAAAACATGACTGTTTTGGTTTGATCCAGTCTCACCCCACCTCTTCTACTCCCTCATCAATTAATCCCTTTCCTGAATTAGCACCAATTTCATACTCTTCCCTTTTCAGTGTCGTAAGTCAGAAATAGTGTTTCCCAATTAACAAGGAAGTAACATCCCATTCCCAGCTAAATCCACAGAGCATTTAATAGAGTGAGGTCACACTAAAGTACTTTGACCCAAATATGAAAGGCATCAAAATATCGGTGGTTCCATAGATGTGATTTGACAAACCGTGTTTTTTTTTCTTCTTTTTTGTTGTTGGTCCTAGGTTACTGTTCTTTCCTTAGACTGAAGGCCACAAGAAAGCTTGTTGCAGTTTTTTTCACAGTTTTTTACTATCTGTGGAACATGTAGAAGGTGCCTCATTATGCACTATCCCTTCTTTTCAGCTCCCAAAGAAATAATTGGCTCAGAAGCTAAGATATGGCTGGAGAGGAAGAAACAGGGTCTATAACTAGAAGAGTTGCCTGTGGCATTTTTTTATCATTGCAAGCTGGATGATAATTTGTCATCGATGTCATAGAAGAGATTCCTCTTAGATATGTGTTGGGTAAAAAGGCCAGCAAGATGTTTTATAATTCTGAGATTTGCTGCTAGATACTCATTTCTCTTTTATATACTAGACACTGAGCTAAATGGTGGAAATACAAATCAAAGAGAAAGAAAATTTCTTCCTGCCTTTAAGGCACTTACACTCTACTGAAAACACATAAAAAGGGGCTCAAAAATGTGTGTGTGTGTGTGTGTGAGAGAGAGAGAGAGAGAGAGAGAGAGAGAGAGAGAGAGAGAGAGAGAGAGAGAGAGAGAGAGAGATGCTCATGTGGAGGCATGGTGTTAAAATCTAAATAGTCAGAAACAGAACTAGGAGGACAAAAATAGGTTGTGAACCAGGTCCCTTCCCTAAGATGGAGGTACAAAGAGGAAACCATCAATAGGAGAAGGAAGCTGGCATAGTAGGAGGATGTTCCAGGGTGAGAAGATGCAGACATTGAAGGAAGTTCCAGGGTGGAACTAGAGTCATGCAAAATCAAAATGGCAACTAACTTTGTGAGAACCAGGAAGCAAGGATCAACAAGTGAGAAGAAAGACACTTCTAAATTTGTCATTCATCTTGCTGACATTGATGCAAATAAAGCCCAACTGACAAAATCTTTTGCACTTAGTTTGTATGGTTTTCTCAGAAAAAATATATCTGTCTACAAGACAGTGTACCCACTGTAGGATAAGACTAGATTTAGTTAATCAATAGTAGATAGTGTGGGCCTCAAAAAGTATCATTATAGACTTCTGGGTCATGTGGACAAGATAGAGGTCTGGACTTTTTCCCTGATCCCCATGACATTTCAAACCGCCAGAATCAAAATTATTCTCCAAAGATAAAAGAACTTTAGTTGTTTCCATGGTTCAGGATACCTAGAATTGAAAGGAAGGTTAAAAAATAAATACTGACACTTGTTGACTCAGTTCGCTCAGCAAACCCACCTCCCACCTCCCATGCTACTGGTGGCAAGGCTGCATTAGTAGATCCAAAGACTTGATAAACAGGCTTGCAACAAAATGCAACCCCACACCCTATGGAGACTCTAGTTCCATGCTGTGGAAGCTTGCTTAAGCCAGTTAGTGTGGCAGAAACTATTTAGGAAGAAATGTCTTTTGGAGGCCATAACAGCTGCAGATGATCTCATTGCACCAACATTTCAAAGTTCTGAACTGCCAGTACTGGGGTGAAGATTCTCATAGCACCATTATGGCAGCTTTTTGAACTTCTCGTTCTGGGTTGGAGAAATATGGAACAGAGGGAGTGGGATAGGACACTTTGGCTCTGTTTCTCTCTGGCTCTGTCTCTGTCTCTGTCTGTCTGTCTGTGTCTCTCTCTCTCTAAGGTGGTATGTGTATAACTGTAGCATTCACAAAGTTTGAGGGAAAGAACACAGCCTTCAGTTGAGATCAATTCTGTCTTCCCAGAAGTCACTTGTAGCGGAGACATAGGTAAGTGAACCATGATCACGCTCCATCCAGTGATGGAGGAAAATGAGATTATTTTGAGATCCAGTTCCCAAGGAAATGACGACCAAAACCAGAAAGTAAATTAGGGCACCATCAGGAAAAAAGAGACTGAAATTACTAAAGATCTCAGGAAGAAGAAAATTCAAAGACCTTGTACTTAAAACAAATATATCAACAAGGAAAATATTATCAAGAGAAAACATGGCCTTTAGGTGTCCCTGTGTGTGTGAATGTGAGTACATGGAATGAAAACACAGCTTCTGATTGGTTCAAAAGAGAAATGAGAAATAAAGGGCCAGAATTTATGACTCGTATAGTAAAAATAATGGGCAAAATAGAAAAATCTAGAATCTGTGACGGTAAGTCTCATCAAAGAAACAGACAAGAAAACAGTAGATACAAATATACAGAAGTAAAGGAAGAAAATAGGAAAATAGAAAAAAAGAAGCAAAAACAGTAACATTAAAAGAAAATGTGCTCACTAGGCAAGAAAATCACACTGATCCTAAAGATGAGATACATAAGGACAACTTAAGGATTATACGTCTCCTAAAAGAACACGACCAAAACAAATGAACAAACAAAAACCACTTTATAACCAAAATACAAGAAATCATAGATAGAACTTCCAAACATAGAAAATGTAATACCAATTGAAAGAATTCATAGATCACCTTACGAAAAAAACACAAATGAAAACAAAGCTGCAGTCTCCAAGACACATAATGGTTAAAATTAACACTCCAATTTAGAAACAACAAATACTGTAAGCAATCAGAGAAAGATTTTCTAATACAAATGAAAGGAAATTCCAATAAAACAATCCTATCCTGCAACCAGTAGAAAATGTAGGAGTGAATAGAATAATGGGTTTCAAATAGTGTTGAAGCTTAAGGATGAAGCTCAGGGCAACCTACTCTGCAAACCTGAGCTTAACCATAGCAAAAAAAGATGGATGTTCAGTAATGAAGAAGCGTTTGAAACACTTTCAAAAAGTAAATCAAAGTAAGTAGAGCACTAGCTCTGCAGTCCAGGAGGACCTGATTGCAAATCCAGCCTCAGACACTTGACACACTAGCTCGGTAACCTTGGGCAAGTCACTTAACTCCAATTGCCTTGCCTTTCTCACCAAAAAATGAGATAAAAAGCAAGTAAATCTAAACTGAATAGATTATTTGCTTTTTCAATAGTTTAAAAATCAGAAATGTAGAAGTGAATAAATGAAGCAGATAAGGACAGCAACAGTGACAGCAGATACCTATCAGACTTTTTTCTATGTGTGTGCAAGGAGACAGAAGAGAAGATGTAAGTCTGGTGGAAGTAAAAGTGAAGAAGGAGGCCTGGAGCACTGTGGACAGAGTCTGGTGACACCTGGTTTACAGATGAGTAAAGTGTGTGTGTGTGTGTGTGTGTGTGTGTTTGTGTGTGTGTGTATGTGTGTGTGTGTGTCTATATTGCAGCCTGGGACGGTTCATAAAGTGGGGGAAGGGAGCAAGGGAGGAATGTGTGATGTGCCAGGATCAAATCAAGGGTTAACAGTGAGGAGAAGGTGACTCCTATAGTCTCAGAAAGCTAAGAATCTACCAGAGACATGGTGAGAAGGGAAGGATTGAAAAGGGGGTGGAAGAAGGAAAGGAAAGAAGCCAATGATGGTGGGACATATGGACAATCATTGTACTGTGTGTGATCCTTTCTCATCCCAGGGTGACAGATCTTTCCTGCTGATCTTCTAAATCATTTATCCATTTGACCGTATCTTGATATATGGTGTGAATGTTGGTGTGTACCTAGTTTCTTCTAAATTGCTTTCCAGTTTTCTAAGTAATTTTTGTTCAATGGTGATTTCTTCCTCCCAAATCTTGGATCTTTGGGTTCGTCAAACACTATATTACTATGGTCATTTATTATTGTATATTTTGTACCTAATCTATTCCACTGATTCATCATTCTATTTCTTAGCCACTACCAGATTGTTCTCATCATTAGCACTTTGTAGTATAGTTTGTGATCTGGTATTGCTAGGTTACCTTTCACATTGTTTTCAATTGATTTCCTTGACCTTCTGTTCTTCCATAAGAAATGTGTTATTAATTTTTATAGCTTTGTAAAATAATTCTTTGTTAGTTTGATTGGCATGGCACTGAATAAATAAATTAACTTAGATAAAACTGTGATTTTTATTACATTGACTTGGCCTAGCTATGAGCAATGACTATTTCTCCAGTTTTTTAGATTAATATTTATTAGTGTGAAGAGTGTTTTACAATGGTGTCTATATAATCCTTGAGTTTTTCTTGGCAAGTAGATACGTAAGTATTTATATTGTCTATAGTCATTTTTAATGGAAATATTCTTTCTATCTCTTCCACTGGGTTTTACTGGCAGTATATAGAAATGCTGATGATTTATGTCTGTTTATTTTATAAATATTTATTATTTATACATATATTTATATAAATATTTAAATAAATAAATATATATTATTATAAATATTTATCCTGAACTTTGTTAAAGTTGTTGTTTCAGCTTGTTTTTTAGTTGATTCTCTAGGGTTCTCTAAATATGTCTTCATATCATCTGCAAAGAGTAACAGTTTTGTTTCCTCATTGCCTATTTTTGTTCCTTCAGTTTCTTTTTCTTGACTTATTGTTATAGCTAGCATTTCTAATAGAATGTGGAAAAATAGTGGTGATAATGGACATCCTTGATTCACTTCTGCCTTTATTGGCAGGGCTTCAATTTTACCCTCATTATAGATAATACTTCCTCTTGGTTTAAGATAGATTCTAGTCACCATTTTAAGAAAAGCAATCTTGATCCTATGTTTCTGTTTTTTTAAAAATAGCAATGACTTGTATCTTGTCAAAAGCTTTTTTCCTATCTGTTTATAAAACTATATGATTTTTGTTGTATTTGTTATTGATATGATCAGTTAAGCTGATAGTTTTCCTAATATTGAAACAACCCTGAAATCCTGGCAAAAACCCTACTTGGTCATAGTGCACAATCTGTGATTCATTGCTGTAATCTTTTTGTAGTATTTTATTTATAATCTTTGCTTTGATACTCATTAAGGAAAGTATTGCATAGTTTTTTTTTTTCCCTTCTATTCTTTGCTCTTCCTGGTCTAGGCAAAACAAACTTGCATCATAAAAGGAATTTGGGGGGTGGCTAGGTGGCACAGTGAATAGAGCACTGACCCTGGAGTCAGGAGGACCAGAGTTCAAATACGGCCTCAGACACTTTGACACACACACAAAAAAGACTAGCCGTGTGACTTTGGGCAAGTCGCTTAACCCCAACTGCCCTCCAAAAAGCAAAGTAAATAAATAAATAAATAAATAAATAAATAAATAAATAGATAAGTAAGTAAATAAATAAATAAATAAATTAATTAATTAATGGAATTTGGTAGGAATCTTTCTCCGTGAGAAATGGGAAATAACGGCACAGGTGTGCCATATGCATGGTGTGCCCATATCAAAGAAGACTACTGTATTCCATGAGTAAAACAGAATTGTAGAAGAACAAAGGAAAAGTGAGCTATGCAAACCCAGAGGTCCTTCTACTCCTTCTACTCTAAATATTCCAATATACCACTTGTGTCCAAGATGGAACTCATATTGGACTTATCAACCACAGCCAATCACGTTGTCCTCTGACTCCAACAGTGTAATGTCATTGATGTTCTTTGAAATCCTTGATCTTCTTTGAATGACAATACACAATTGTCTTTCTATAGTTTTCATTTCCTTTAATTTCTTTGCCTAATTTTTCCTCTATCACTCTTATTTGATTGTAAAAACTTTTTTTTTTTTTAGCTCTTCCAGGTATTCCCGTTGGACTTGTATCTAATTCATTTTTTTTCCTTTGAGGCTTTGTTTACAGCTGTTTTGGTTTCATTATCTTCTTCTGAGTAGGTGTCTGTATCTCCCCTGTCACCATAGTAGATTATTATGGTCTGGTTCTTTTGTTGTTGTTTGTCCATTTTCCAAGACTATTTCTAGACTTTGACTTTATGTTAAAGATAGGCTTTGTTTCTGGTCTTTGTGTGTGTGTGTGTGTGTGTGTGTGTGTGTGTGTATGTATGTGTGTGTGTATGGGGGGGTGGATAAGGGGTGGTGGATTGTCTTAAGCTTCAGAATTTTTTTCCTGTGCTATTATCAGAGCTCAATCTTGGGGTTTGGAAGGTTTTGGTCCTTCCAAGGTGATGTGATCCGAACAGAGGTGTGTAAATTGCTTTTCTGGTTTGTACTCTGGTCCTTGAACAGGAAGGTGCCCTGATCTCTTGGAATTGCAATTGATTCTGCTCCTCAGGGTCCCTGCTCCCTTGGAATCAAAAGTAATATTGTTCCTTTCAGTCCCTGGTCCCATGTAACTAAAAATACTCCTTTTTGCCCCTGAATTTTGACCTAAGAGTGAGTATAGGCAATGGAGTTGCCAAATAGTGTCTAGTCCTACAACTCTGCTATCACCGGAGTCCCCTGTAATCTATTTCTGACTAGTTTCCAGGTCCACTTACAATCTCTGGCTTGAGAGCTTCTGAGGCTGCTGTTTCTTCTGTTGCCACCACATAGTATCCTCCAATTGGTATGGCATCCAAGTGGGCTCTGGGCCAATCTCCACCCTTGTATCACAGATTTCTCTTTCCAACCTCCCAGCTTCTCTTTGACTGGAGGAATATCTTACCTTGACCTTTCGTTGAATTTGCCAGTCAAGAATTTGATTTGAGGTGTTATTTTAAATTTGTTTTGAGGCGAATGTTGTAGGGAAATGTTGGTTGAGTGCTTCCTCTACTCCTCCATTTTGGCTCGATTCCCAGAAGTCCCCACAAACATTTATTACTTGCCTATGATGTGTCAGGCACTGTGCTAAGCACTGTGGATATGCGTGAAGGCAGAAGACATAGGTGAAAAACGGATGTTGGTCTCTAATCTGTAGCTTAATATCTAATTCTTTAATCTGATGCATTTCTTGGACAGATATTACAAATGAACAATTAGCTTGGCCCAAAATTGAATGAGGTCAAAGAAGAATGGTGGTGAATTAATTTGGGAAAATATGTCCTCTTCTTAAGGAGCGTAGAGTCTAATGAAGGTGGGGAGCCATAAGATATGGCTCCTCCAGCTGACTACAGTCTAGTTGAGAAGATAAGACTAACACCAAAGCAAAGAAAGCAATTTGGAATTAAGATCCATGTGGCACAGCTGATGATGTTATGGTTTCAGGATCGCTCTCTTTCTTTCTCTCTGTGTGTATATACGCATACACATATATTACATATATATGCATTCATGCATGTATATATGTATGTATGTATATACACATGCGTACACATATACACATATGTATGGGTGTGTGTACTCTTCACATTCCAATGTGTGATCTTGAACTAAGACCATCATTGGATTTTGTATTGTTATTTTCTTCTGACAGTCCACTTAATATTGTTTCAAATTATTTCCTCTATGCTTTTGTGTTTTTTTTTCATGGGTTTTATTTTTTTTATTTAATTTTAATTTATTTTCTTGGTTACATCA
>CM053596.1:108909132-108929842 GCA_028646575.1 Pseudocheirus occidentalis
AGCTCCCTGCCCTGCTAGAAAGCTAGAGAGGTGTTGGAGGAGGGCATAAAAGGGAACAGATAGTGGGAGGGGTCTTACAGTGGGATCAATGTTCTGGGCTGGGGGGTAGGGACAAAAAAGGGGAGAAAATTTGTAACTCAAAACCTTGTGGAAATGAATGATGTAACCAAGAAAATAAATTAAAATTTAAAAAAAAAATGCCAAATAGGATCATGAAGAGTTGGATGTGAATAAAAAATGACTGAACAACAAAAACCACAATGCATCAATGTCTATACAATTTAAAGGTAGAAAGAGTTTTAGATAGAATCTAGTTCATTCTCAATTACAGTGAAAGAAACTAAGGCACAGAGAGAGAAAGACTTAGAACAATGCTATAAATGGAATATATCATTTATGGTAGGGGGAGATAATGCAAGAATGGGTAAGGGTAGTAATGGAATTGAACTAGTTAGGATGATGAAGGTTTTATGACAGAAAGTATAGAGGATGGCAGAGGGAGGTAAAACCTGGGAGCCACTGAGGTATGAACAAGAGAAGGAGAGGTGGGGATCTGAGGCTGGTTAGATTGGCAGCTGCTTGGTAGGACTAGCTAGAGATGGAGGGGATGAACTGATGATTGCAGAGGGCTTGGTAGGACTAGCTTGGTCTTGCTTAATTGACTGAAAGATGATAATAGGATCATAGATTTAGAGCTAGAAGAGATCTTAGAGGTCAGAAAATCTCATTTTACATATGAGTGAACTGAGGCATGGAGAGGTTAAGTGTGTGACCCAGGATCAACTAACTACTAAGTGTCTTCAGTTTCTGAACCCGGCTCTTTCTGATTCAATAGTCAGCCCTGAACTCACTACATCATGCTGTTTCTTGAATTGATCTAAAAATTAAGGAATAAATGAGGTTATACATGAGTATCATGATAGTAAGAGTTTGATAATAGTATCTTGCCAATGAAATTATTGATATTTGGGACACTGTTATGTATGATATTTTTACGTTTACCAATTTCATTCTTATCTATTGTTTCACTTATTCTCACATATTTCTGTGTGAGAGAGGTATAGACATTCTCCAATTTATAGATAAATAAAGGGACTAATAAAGGTCCAAGACAGCTTGCTTGTAGCACCTGGATATCAGTGACTGAGCTAGGAATAGCTAGAAACTGAGTCTCTATTCTGTTTCTACTCATTCAACTTTATGAAATGAGATTTATGAAGTGAGACTATCTTCTGGCATACTCACCTCTTTAATCTCTAGCTCACCACATGCCTCAGCAATGCAGTTTGTTGTTTCTATGGACTGGTGCCCTAGGTCATCCTTTTTCCCTTGGTTGGAAAAAGTCCCTAATGGGAGGAGTCCTGTCTGTTTCTCCTCCCTGAAGAATGAAACTACATAGGAAAGTGATAGGAAAGACTCAGGCATGGCATTTGACACTCCCTGCGGTTGGGAGGGTAGATGGGTGAGGGTCTTTGGGAAAGGGGGAGGGGTCGTCCATAACATTCAGTTCATTTTTCTTTTCTGTTTTGTAGTCTCCCTGTTCCTTCCTCCATTTCTGTCTTACTGTGATTTTCCATTTTCATATTTCAATGACCTCAGTTTCAAAAGAAAGGTGTTATAGGAGACTAGCAAATGGATGAATATGTGGCTCTGTTTGCAGAAACCGGGGTGGGTATGTTTGTGATATAGTGCCCTTGCTTACACAGTTTTTGGGTTGGATCTAATACTCTCCCCTTTCATAGGAATAATAATCTTTTCTTTGACTTAAATTGTGTAAAATTTCTAGGCTCCCTGACTTCTTTCTTCTAGGACTCCCTATGGTCAGATCGCACAGGTGATTTAGCCAGAGGCATCTTAGAAAGAAATGAAAACTCTAGGTCCTGAAGAAGCATCAGAAGTCACCTTGGCCATCACTGCACTGCTTTCTGGAAGCACAGAGTAGTTGCTCATTTTAAAAGACCCTCATGGGAAGAGCTAGTTTTCCTTTCCTCTTTCATATATTCTAAGAGGATATAATTAGAGTTTTAGTTTTTTCCCTTGTAATAATATTAAACTAATTTTCTTATTTTCTCTTTTTGGTGGACCTAGAGGTTAAGAGATAGACCTAGGCAAATTGATGGTACTTTTTATATTCTTTTAGCATTTCCCTCCATATTCTCCCCATTTTGTATAATGTCTAGTAATAGTTCACATTTATTTAGTGCGTAATATGTTCCAGACACTGTGCTAAGTGTCTTACAAATATAATTTCATTTTATTCTTACAATGATCCTGTGAAGTAAGTGCTATTATTATTATTTCCATTTTTAGTCAAGGAAACAGGCAGACTAAAGTTAAGTGACTTGCTCAAGGTCACTCAGTTGGTAAGTATCTGAGGTTGGATTTGAATTCAGGTCTTCCTGGCCCAGACCCAGTACTCTGTTGTACTATCAACTGTCAGTGTAGGGTTCCCTTGCATTCCCTCTCACCTCCCACCGTGTCTTCTTTAGTTTATTTTTCCTTCTCTTCAAAGCTTCCTTTCACAAAATAAAGAATTTTTAAAAATAGATGAATGAAGGAACAAACAAACATAAGTAAAACATTGTCTGTCCTGGATTCTATTCCCTTACGGCCTTGGTAAGTAACAGCTGGATACTAATGGATTTCTGTGTCATCCCTTCCAGGAAACATTTGTGCTTAACAAGCTCCTTCTGGAAATACAGCCACAATGCAAAGTGGACATTCAGAAGGTTGAACTTTTAAGACCTGTGACAGGTTATTGAGGGAGATATTTGGGAACAGGCTTGTTATTAGACACATATTACACTGTCTAAGTGGAAACCTGCAGTGACTCTGCATAGTTCTGGTTCGACAGAGAACAACTGGTATTATATTCTGCCACTTAATACTTGTGTTACATTGGCCAAGTCCCAACCTTTCTAGGTCTTAGGTTTTTCATTTGCAAAATGATCAGATAAGACTAGATGACAGTGTGGTACAGCTGAATGAGCTTGGAATTTGGGGTCAGAGGATCTGGGTTCAAATCCCAACTCTGCTTCTTAATACCTATGTGACTTTGGGCCAATTATTTAACCTGCATTGGTCTCAGTTTCCTCATCCATAAAATGAAGGTGTTTATGCTAGATAGTCTCTGAGGTTTCTTTCAGCTTGAAAACTTTAATCCTAGGATCCCATTTGACACTTGGAAACATATCCTTCCCCTTTACCAGTTTAAATAATTTCTCTTTGGCCCCCACCTCCTTGATTTCAATCATCTTTGTTTTTGTGCTGGCAGTGTGGTATAGTGTAAGCATTATGAGACAGATGACTGTAATGCCAAGCAAAGGCAACTTCCAAGGTTTGGATTACCAGCATAGCAAACTCCATTTATTCACAGAACAGAGAAAATCAAAATACAGTATAACTCATTCATTTAGCAAGTAAGTTCTCAATTCAATTGCAAAGTACAAGGTCCAAGTATCTCACCCCTGACCAGTAGTCAAAATAGCCCACTCCTGGGCAACACATTCATTTAGTCAGTCAAAGTCTCTCTTCTCAAATGGAGATTAGTTTCCAATCATAAACAAAGAACATTCATTTGGTCAGTCACAGAGCACAAAAAAGGCAAAGGTTTCCCACCCCTGGATCACAACTGAATTACAATACCATCATTAATGCCAAGCACTTTCTCAAAAGGGGCAGGAGAGCACAAAAGGCCATTCACCCTTAAGCTACAACAAGGTTAAGATATCATTACAGCATTCAGTGCCCAAGGAGAGGTCCTGTCTTCATCTTGACATGAGGCAAGTACTCAGCAATCCCTCTTCCTGGGGAGACAAAGCTCAACAAAGCCACTCTATACATTGTCAGTGTCCACATCAAGTTCTGCATGCCTGCAGAACAGTCCCAGAACCCCTGAAAACATCAGCAAGGCCCTCTTATAGGATTTCTGTAAAAAACAATACGAAAATTCTCCTTCAGGGCTTCTGAACCAACAGCCAGGTTCCAGGACCTCTACAACAGCATTGTCCTTCACCAGGAGGTGAATCTGGGAAAACAATATCAAAACGGACAAACAAAATACTGGCATCACAGCCATGCCTCCTCAGTTCTTGGCAGCTCTGGGTGGCAGTTATCAAAAGTTCTTCTGGCTTCCTCTGCTTCGACCTCTCTCTGCTTTGGCCTCTCTCCAAATTCACAGCTCCTCCCAGTTCAGCCCTCTCTCTTCACTTCAACAAGTCCATCCCACAAGTGGGATTCACAAGCTCTGGGTTTTAACACTCAACCCAAAAACCAAGCCAATACAGGGGCATCTTTAAATTCTATTACCATTACAATGACCTAGAAGATCTTAGTTCAAGTCCCAGTACTATAATTTACTAGCTGTGTGATCCTAAGCAAATCATTGCATTTCTCTGAAGATTTAGTTTTCTTTTTAAATGACCAATTAATTAATTAATTAACTTTTCATTTACAACATTCAGTTCCACAAGTTTTTGAGTTTCAAATTATCTTCCCCTCCCTCTCTCCCCTACCTCCCCATAGTGGCAGGCAATCCAATACAGGTTCTACAGATACCTCCACATTAAATATTAGTCAAATTGTAAAGAAGGATTATAACCAAGGGAGTGAACAAGAAAGAAGGAGCAAAACAAAACAGAAAAGAAAGAGAGCAAGTAGTTTGCTTCAATCTGCATTAAAACTCTAGTTCTTTCTCTGGATGTGAATACCCCCTCTCCATCATGAGTCTTTTGGAGTTGTCTTATAACCTTGCATTTCTGAGAGGAGCATAACCTATCAAAGTTAGTGAGACTTGGTTTTCTTATGCACAAAATGGGTGTGATGATATTTGTAGCACCTACTTCATGGGTTCTTTGTGAGGATTAAGTGAGAAAACTTATGTAAAATGCTTTGTAAAGTGCTGCTTACAAGTATGAATTCCATCAAACTAGCATTTATTAAGTACTGGCATTGTATCAAGCCTTGGAATCACAAAGACAAAAGTGAAACAGTTCCTGCCCTCAAGAAGCTTATATTCTAATGGAGAGACAACATATACATTTCTATAAAGGTACATTCAAGGTACAAAATAGATACTAAATAAGGCACATAGTCAACATAGTGCATAAAGTAATGGGCCTGGAGTGAGCAAGATTTTGTCTTCCTGAGTTCAAATCTCATCTCAGCCATTTACTAGCTGTGTGACCCTGGGCTAGTCACTTACCTCTCTTTCCTTCAGTTTCCTTACCTGTAAAATGAGTTTGAGAAGGAAATGGCAAACCTCTTTGCAAAGAAAACACCAAATAGGGTCACAAAGGGTCAGACATGACTGAAAAATGACTCAGCAGCAACAACAATAGATATCAGGTAACCTTAGAGGAGAAGGAACTACCATTGGGGGGATCCGCAGGTTGAGCCCTCTTCTGTTGGTAGGGGATCAGAGAGAAAGGCAATACTCTTTCCTGCTCCCTCTGCCTATCTTTTGACCTTACATGACTGGAACAATAGGAAAGAAATACTATTCTATTAGCCTCTCCTATTTATCACTTCACTTAAGCTGCCTCATGCATTAGGAGGATACCCTTCCTGAGATCACTTAGCAATTATTAACAGACTCCTAATTGGTTAGATACTCCACATCCCCATGATCACTAATCCCTATCTATCATTATCCAAACTTTATACTTCATCTACCACTGTCCATTCCCTTATTTCTATCCTCTTCAACTCATCTCCTCCCAATGTCAAACTCTGAAGCTAGTCACCCCTTCCATTGTGTTCTCTGGAATACCTGCTCATAGGTTACAAACTTGTTTTCATCCTTTCATCTATTTGTTCTCTCTGAGACATGGCTCTCTCCTGATAACAAAGCCTCCTTGGTGGAACATTGTTTCCGTTCTCATGCATTCCTTGAGTTGTAATACTCCTTGTACCCCATTGCCACTTCTAGACTCTCTTTCTACTTCAATCACTCTGTAACCTCTCCTTTTCTGAGGTTTACTTCACCCATATCTAACACTCAATGAAAATTCTGTTAGCTGTTGTCTACAGATGTTTGGAACACTCCCTATTTTTCCCCTCAATGAATTTCACTATTTGGCTCACAGTCTTTCTCTCTTTCCCAAGAATTGTCCTCATACTAAGGAATTTCAGCATACATTTCAATTTTTTCTCTAATACTCTTATCTCTCTCTTCCACAACTTGATCTTTTCCCATAACCTACTCCTCCACCCCACTTCAGCTATACACAGAGACAGTCATAGTGTTCATTTTGTTATCACTCACAAGTGCTCCAGTTTCATGTTTATGAACTCCGAACTTCCCCTATCTGATAAAAATGGATTGTCATTCTACCTCTTTCCCACCTCATAACCTCAAACCCTATTCTTCAACCTCACTGTGATCTTGGATCCCTCGAAGCTCTTAGTTCTTTCTCAGGCCATTACCCCTGTACTGACTATACTCTTCTCCCCTCCTTGTTTGCCTCTTGGTGAACCTGTTCAACTCTACACTGTTTTATTCTCTCAAGTCCCTTGCCCCCTTATTCTATCACTAATCTTACCCTACCAAGTCTCACCCTTGAATAATTCCCACCATCTGCTGTCTTTACTCCTACTTACATGCTGTCATTAGAAAGCTGCAGAAAACCACAAAATCATGCTGACTGGTTTACATTACATAACTTCAACTGGGCCCTCACTGTGGCAAGGGAACAATTTTATACTTCACTAATTGACTCCCTCTCCCACTCACCACAGTAGTTTCCAAACCTTTTCATCCCTTCTCAAATTTAGGATGGTTCCCCCTATCACCCTACCTCTCAGCTGAGAATCTTACTTCATATTTTACAGAAAAAAATAGAGGTCACTCCAAGAGTGTTCCCTCTTCTTCCTTTCTCATCTCACATCACCCAGATGCCTTTTGACATTATTTTCTCCTTCACTCTGGTTTCACATGGAGAGCTTGTCCTTCTTGCCAAAACTAACTCTTCTACATGTACAAAATATCTTATCCCATCCAATTGTCTGTAGCAGATTCCCCCCTGTATGATCCCTACTCTCTCACTCATCTTTAATTGCTCCCTGTCAACTGATTATTTCCTGACAACCTGCAAACACACTTATACCTCCATCCTGTACAAAAAATCCTTACAATATCCATCTATCCCTGCTAGCCAATGTCCTATAATTAGCCTCCTTTTGTGGCTAAACTTCTGGAGAAGACTATCTATAATAGGGGCCTACATTTCCTTTTACCTCTTCTTAACTCTCTACAGCAGCAGTTTCCAACCTGTGGGAACAACCCTTTCACAGGGGTCACAGCGATCACCTACGACCATCAGAAAACATATTCCCAATGGTCTTAGGAACTGAGACACTGTTCCTCTATCCATCTCCAGGCAGGTCTGCCCACATGCAGATACACCCACATATGAATATTAAAGGGTTGCAGCATTAGGAAGGTTGAGAACCACTGCTCTACAGTCTGGCTTCTGAACTCACTATTCAATTAAACAGCTGTCTCTGAAGTTACTAATGATCTCTTAATTGCCAAATCTAATGGTCTTTTCTCAATTCTTATTCTTCTTGACTTCTCTGCAACCTTTGACACCACCAATCATCTTCTCTTTCATAGTCTTTCCTTTCTAGGTATTCCTGACACTACTCTCTCATTTTTCTCCTCCTACTAACCTCACCACTCCTTCTTAGTCTCCTTTGCTAGATCTTCATCTAGGTAACATTTGATCACAATAAGAGATCCACAGGGTTTTGCCCTGGACCCTCTTCTCTTTTCCCCCAATACTATTTTATTCACAGATACCTATGGAATGAATTAGCATTTCTATGTTTATGATTCTTAAATCTAATTATCTAGTCCTAACTTCTCTGCTGATCTCCAACCAACTACTGGACATCTAAAAACTGTATGTCCTGTAGATATCTTAAGCTCAATATGCAAAAAACTGAACTCTTTATCTCCACTTTCCCCAAACCATCTCCTCTTCCTTATTACTATTGAGGATATCACCTTCCCTTCAGGGATACCCAGGATTGCAACCTAAATATCAGCCTCAATTCCTTATTCCTTTTTACCCTTCATATCAATTTTTTTTTGCTAAGGTCTGCTGGTTGATTTTATTGTGGCAAGATTTTGTGTATATATATTCCCCTCTCTCCTCTGACATTACTACCATCCTGGTACAGGTACCTCATGCCTGGACTATCGCAATAATCTACTTTTGGTGTTCCTATGACAAATCTCTTCCCACTACATTCTATCATCCACTCATATGCCAAAATGACCTTCCTAAAGTGCAGGTTTAATCATGTCATGATCCATTCCGCCTGCTCCACACTCAATAAACATAATGGACTCCCTATTACTTTCAGGATCAAATATAAAATCCTCTGTTTGATGTTGAAAGCCCTTTATAACCTTCTACTTCCCTTTTTCATGCTTTTTATTCATTACATCCCCCATGTACTCTGTGATCAACTGACACTGGCCTTTCTGCTCCTTGCATAAGATATAAGATATCTTATGTTATGATTTTGATAAGAATCTGATTCTGAGTATTTTCACTGGCTGTTCTCCATATCTATAATTTTTCCTCTCCTTATTTCCATCTCCTGATTCCCCTGCCTTCCTTCAAGTTCTCACCTACAGGAAGCCTTTTCTGATCCCCCTCTATTTTAGTGCCTTTCTTCTGTCATGCTTCTGATTTATCTTGCTATATAGCTTGTTTGTCCATAATTGCTTTTGTGTTATATTGCTCACTAGACTGCAAACTCTAGAACGGGGAATGTCTTTTACCTTTCTTTGTATATGTGGTGCTTAGCACAATGCCTGGCACAAATGAGGGGCTTAATAAGTGCTCATTGACTCACTGACTATCTAATGGTAGCTATATAGATATACTTTAAACCTCACACCTTAAAATGGATAAGTTTGATTACATTAAATTTAAAAAGCTTTGCACAAACAAAACCAATGCAGCCAAGATTAAAAGGAAAGCAATAAACTGAGAAAAAATTTTTGACAGCAAGTTCCTCTGGTAAAGGCTTCATTTCTCAGAAATATAGAGAACCGAAAGAAATTTAAAAGAATATAAATTATTACTGAATTGATAAGTGGTCAAAACATATGAACAGGCTATTTTCAGAGGAACAAATCAAAGCTTTCTATAATAAAAAGTGATTTAGAGCATTTTTTATTTTATTAGAGAAATGCAAGTTGGAAAAAACTTTGAGATACCACTTCACATCCATTAGATTGACTAATATGACAGAAAGGAAAATGACAAATATTGGAGTGGATTTGGAAATGTTGGGACACTAATACAGTGTTGGTAGAGTTGTGAACTGATCTAACCATTCTGGAGAGTGATTCAGAACTACACCCAAAGGGCTATGAAACTCTTCATACCCTTAGATGCCAAAATACCATTACTAGGTCCATATCCAACAGAGATCAAAGAAGAAGAAAAAGGACCTATTTGTGCAAAAATATTTGTAGTAGCTCTTTCTGTGTTGGCAAAGAACTGATAATTGGGGGGATGCCCATCAATTAGAGAATAGCTGAACAAAATGTGGTAAAGGATTGTGATGGAATACTCTTATGTTATAAAAAATGACAAGCAGAATGGTTTCAGAAAAACCTGGGATGACTGACATCAACTGAGCCAAACTGAACTGAGCAGAACCAGGAGAACTTTGTGCATAGTGACAGCAGTATTGTATGACAATCAACTACGAATGACTTAGCCATTATAAGCAATTCAACAATCCAAGACTGTTCCTAAGGACTTATGATGAAAAATGTTGTCTGCCTCCAGAGAAAGAATTGATGGAGTCTGAATGTAGATTAAAACATATTTTTCACTTTATTGGTCTTACTTTTTTTCCTAACAACATGGCTAAGGTGGAAATATTTTGCATGATTTCACATGTATAATTGATATCACATTTTCTGCCTTCAAATGAGTGGAGGAGGAATGGGAGGGAGGGAAAAAAATTCAGAACTCAGAATTTTAAACATGAATGTTAAAAAAGAGCAAACAATAAATTAAAAAAGGAAATCCAGACCTTATTAAAATTTTCAGTGTTACTTATTACAAGGAAGTATTTAAGAGCAATACTTTATATTATCCTGACTGTGATTGATAAGACTTTTAAACATTAGTAATCTATCTGTTTCTTCCTCCTTTTGCTTCTTGTATCTCTTGAGGGCTGTTTTTTGTTTTGATCTTGTAGTTAGGAAAAATTCTGAGTGACCATGGCTGACATAAAATGGAAAGAAAAAAAACCAAAAAACAAAAACCTTGTGCATTATTGTTTTTCCTGCTTTGGATTGTAAATTAAGAAGTTGTACTCTAGTTCTAATTCTTCTGTTAAGTTGTTCTGTGACCTCCAGCAAATCACCTTATCCTTTGGTGCCTTAATTTATTCTTCTGTAAATACAAAAGTCATCCTGGGAAAATTTGAACTGACTGCCTTGATGGGTGAGGTGGAACAAAGTTGTTAATGACCCTGTTCATTGTTTATCAAGAAGGCAGAAATACATTGAGGGATCAGTCTAGGAATGTAAAGTTTTACATATTTCTGGAGAAATGAATGCCAATTACCAAAACTGTTTATGAACAAGGCTCTGGGGATGACATTCTTTTAAAAAAATTTTTTAATTTTATTAAATTGATTTATTTACTTTTAATTTACAAGATTCAGTTCCACAATCCCTCAAATTTCAAACTTTCTCCCCTCCTTACCCCCCCCCCCCCAAACGCCCATGGTGGCATGCAATCAAGTATAGGAGCTGCATATACTTTCACAATGGACATTAGTCTGGTTATATAGAAGGGTTGTAACCAATGGAATGAACAATGGAAAGAGGAAACAAAACCAAACATGGAAAAGAAAGAGAGCATGTAGTTTGCTTCAGTCTCCATTAAACTCTGTTCTTTCTAGATCTTTCTCTGAATGTAGACATCTCCTTCCATCATGAGTCTTTTACAGTTGTCTTATAACCTTGTGTTGCTGAGAAGAGTCCAGTTTATCAAAGTTGGTAATCACACATACGTTGTGTCTGTCATTGTGTACAAATTTCTCTTGGTTCTGCTTTTCTCACTTAGCATCAGTTTGTATAAGCTTCTCCAGGTAAATATGAAGTCCATCTGCTCCTCATTTCTTATAGCACAATAGTATTCCATTACATTCATATACCACAACTTGTTTAGCCATTCCCCAATTGATGGGCATCATCTTAATTTACAATTTTTTTGCCACCACAATGAGAGCTGCAATAAATATTTTTGTATATATGGGTCTTCCTCCCACTTCTATGATCTCTTTGGGATACAACCCAAGGAGTGGAATTACTGGGTCAAAGAGTATGAGATTATTTATAGCTCTTTGGGCATAGTTCCAGATCGCTCTCCAGAATGCTTGAATCAGTTCACAACTCCACCAACAATGCATTCATGTTCCAATTTTTCCACATCCTCTCCAGCATTTGTCATTTTCCTGTTGTCATCTTAGCCAGTCTCACTGGTGAGATGTGGTACCTCAAAGTTGTTTTGATTTGCATTTCTCAAATCAGTAGTGATTTAGAGAATTTTTTCATATGCTTATAGATATTTTAAATTTCTATCTCTGTTCATAACCTTTGACCATTATCAATTGAGGAATGACTTGTATTCTTATAGATTTTACTCAATTCCCAGTGTATTTTAGAAATGAGACCTTTATCAGAGACACTGGTTGTAAAAATTCTTTCCCAATTTCCCACTTCCCTCTTAATCTTGGTTATATTGGCTTTGCTTGTATAGAAACTTTTCAATTTAATGTAATCAAGATTATAAATTTTGCATTTTATAATGCTCTCCAACTCTTCTTTGGTCATAAAGTCTTCCTTATTCCATAAATGTGACAGGTAAACTGTGCCTTGCTTCCCCAGATTTCAGTGGTTCTCAACCTTCCTAATGTTGCAACCCTTTAATACTCATATGTGGGCATATGTACATGTGGGTGGACCCACCTGGAGAAAGATAGAGGAGGGGTGTCTCAGTTCCTAAAACCATCAGAAATATGTGTTTTCTAGTGGTCTTAGATGACCCTGTTTGACCCCCAAAGGTGTCAATATAGGTAATGTAGGTTGAGAACCACTGGCTTACAGTATCAGCCTTTATACCTAGAGTATAGACATTTAGACTTGATTCTGGTATATGGAGTTAGATAATAGTCTATGCCTAGTTTCTGACATACTATATTCCAGTTTTCCTAGAAGTTTTAAATCAAATAGTGATTTTTTTATCCCCAAAACTTGGGTCTTTGGGTATCAAATCATATATTACTATAATCATTGAATACTGAGTCTTTTGTACCCAATCTATGCCACTGATCCAGTATTCTATTCCTCAGCCACTTACCAAGTAGTTTTGATCACTTCTGCTTTATATACAGATTAGAATCTGACACAGCTAGGCCACCTTCCGTAGCATTTCTTTTCATTAATTGCCTTAATATTCTGGATTTTTTGTTCTTCCAAATGAATTTTGTCACTATTTTTTTTTAGCTCTGTAAAGTAATTTTTTGGTAGATTGATTGGTATGGCACTAAATATGTAATTTAATTTAGGTAAAATTTTCATTTTTATTATATTAGCTTAACCCAGACACAAGCAATTAATGTTTTTCCAATTAGTGAGATCTGATTTTATTTGTATGAAAAGGGTTTTGTAGTTGTGTTCATATAGGTCCTGGGTTTGTTTTGGCAGGTAGATTACCAAATACTTTATAATGTCTACAATATCTTTAAATGGGGTATCTCTTAGTATCTCTTGCTGTTGGACTTCATTGGAAATGTATAGGAATGTTGAGGATTTATGTGGGTTTATTTTATGTCCTGCAAATTTTTTAAATTTAGTTATTGTCTCAAGAAGTTTTTTTACTTGATTTTCTAGGATTCTCCAAGTATGTCATCATGTCATCTGCAAAAAGTGATAGCTTAGTCTCTTCTTTGCCCAATTTGATTCCTTTGATTTCTTTTTCTTCTCTGATTGCTACTTCTAATATTTTTAGTACCAGATTGAATAAGAGGGGTGATAGTGGGCATTCTTGTTTCACCCCTGATCTTATTGGAAATGCTTCTATTTTTATCCCCATTACATATAATACTTGCTGATGGCTTTAAAGAGATGCTACCTATTGTTCTAAGGAAAACTCCATTTATCCTATAATTTCTAGTGTTTTTTTCTCCATATATGGAGATAATCATATGGTTTCTGCCAGTTTTGTTGTTGATATCAATGATACTGAGGTTTTCCTAATATTGAACCATCCTTGCATTCTTGGAATAAATCCAACCTGATCAAAATGTATTATTCTTGCTATAAGTTGCTGTAGTCTTTTTGCTAATATTTTATTTAAAATTTTTACATCTATATTCATGAGGGAGATTGGTCTATAATTTTCTTTCTCCATTTTTGTCTCTCCCTGATTTAGGTATCAGTACCATATTTGTGTCATAAAAAGAATTTGGTAGGACTCCACCAATTTTCCCAAATAGTTTGTAGAGTGTTGGGATCAATTGATCTTTAAATGTTTGCTAGAATTCACTAATAAATCCATCTGGCCCTGGAGATTTTTTCCTAGGGAGTTCACTGATGGCTTGTTCCATTTCTTTTTCTGAGATGGGGTTATTTAAGTAATGTGCTTCCTCTTCAGTTAATCTGGGCAACCTATATTTTTTGTAAATATTCATCCATTTCACTAAAATTGTCAAATTTAGGTGCATACAACTGGGCAAAATGACTCCTAATAATTGTTTTAATTTCCTCTTCATTGGAGGTAGAGTCACCCTTTTCATTTTTGAGACTTGAAATCTGGTTTTCTTCTTTCTTTTCTTTTTTATCATATTGACTAAAGGTCTATCAATGTTATTGGTTTTTTTTTTCATAAAACCAGCTCTTAGTTTTACTTATTATTTCAGTAGTTTTGTTAATTTCAATTTTATTAATCCCTCCTTTGGTTTTCATTATTTCTAATTTAGTATTTAGTTGGGGATTTTCAATTTGTTCTTTTTCTAGCTTTTTCAATTGCATGCCCAATTCATTGACCTCTATTATCTTTAATTTATTCATATATGCATTCAGGGATATAATACTTCCTCTAAGAACTGCCTTTGCTGCATCCCACAAGTTTTGGTATGACGTCTTATTATTGTCATTCTCTTGAATGAATTTATTGATTGTTTCTATAATTTCTTGTTTGACCCACTCATTCTTTAGGATTAAATTATTTAGTCTCCAATTAATTTTTTGTCTATCTTTTCATGGCCCTTTATTGCATATGATTTTTATTGCATGATTATCTGAGAAGGAGGCATTTAATATTTCTGCACTGAATTGTGAGGTTTTTATGTCCTAGTATATGGTTGATTTTTGTATATGTGCCATCTACCACTGAGACGGTATATTCCTTTTTATCCTCATTCAGTTTTCTCCAGGGATCTATCATGTCTAGCCTCTCTAAAATTCTATTTGCTTCCTTAACTTCTTTCTGGTTTATTTTAAGGTTAGATATATCAAGTTCAGAGAGGGGGAGATTAATAAAGATTTAATTTCCCCTCCTAGTATCAATTTATTTAGAGATATTACATCCTATACTGCAAGCCTTTTTACCTGAATGAGCCTTCAGTCATTTTAAATTCTAATTTTTCCTCAACTATAAAGAAACTAGGGGTTAGTTACGGATTACATATATATATACACATATGTATGTATGTATGTATATGCACACAGCCCAATAAATATAGGTCTAACCAAATATTGTTAATTTTTCTAAGTGGGAATTCAGTGATATAGCATTTCTAACTTTTTATTTAGTATAAAAATCTCCAAAGACAAAGGGGTTAAGGAGGAAGGAGCTGTGATAATTCTTGCTGATCGCTTATAACCTCCATAACTGATAGCCAAATCCATTGATGCTATATAAACATGAAAGTATTCAACAAGATGATTCTTTATGCCCTTCTAGCTTTAAGATTCTTGGATTTTATGAGTTTGAAATAACCTAGGCAATGAGGCCCCCTTTAATCACTCTGTTATGGTAGCTAAGGAAGAGTTGCTTTTTTTAAAAAACAAGATTGAAGATTTGTGTTTTTGTCTTTTATTGGTGTGTTGATGTGTGAGCATGCATGTATTTTCTTCCTACACAGTTTTACTTGTGATCAAAATGTTTTAGGATTACTGAGTTCTTACGGAGTATACAATTAAATAACAGATGCTCAACTCCTAAAAAATATAAAGCAAATGAGATACTTGATCTGTTTTTTTGGACAATCTCTGATAATTAGGAGAACTGCGCACATAACTCAAGGATTACCTGAATAGGTCTTCTTCCAGACAGACTCCTGGCCTTCTTCATGGGGCCTTCTCTGAAATCTATGAAGTGGCTGAATTAGTGTGAGGATAAGATCTGGCCTTTCTTCAGAGGGCAATCAAGTGAAATCCATTTGGTGCCCAATGTTTAGACCCTGATCTAAATGTAGAACAGCAAGCAAAATGCAAAGCAGGAAAATGGGAAATCTGATAAATAACAGGGATTCTGTCAGACCCTGCTATATGTTCTTTTTCATGCTGAAAAGATAATCCTAGAGCTGTTTGAAAGAAGGCAGAGCTCTGAATTTTGAAGCAGTGCCAGTGTATGTTTGCAGAGAGAAGGGCTGCTATTCACAAACATTTAGTGATATCATCTACAGAACAAAGGAGGCCCTGGGGGAGAGATAAAGGTAAAATCCCTGGTTCCTATCCTCATGGAGTTTATAATCGAAATATTTTTCCATAATCACAGAAGCATAGAATGTTAGCCCCGGGAGGACTGTTTTGTTGCTGCATTTGTTTTGATAACACATTTGTTTCAGGTTATATTTCTCTTTCCTTCCCTACCCAGTGAGTCATCTCTAGTAAAAAGATTTAAAAATAAAGAAGAAAAGAAGTCTTAAGAAAACCAACCAATGTGTCAACAGGGTCTGATAGAATATATAACATAATACAGCTATAATTCCCCTTAACATTCAGTTAAGAAAGTAAGTCTTCACTAGAATCAAACTTGGACATTATAAATAAAAGGCATTTCATTTTATTTCAGTGTTCTTTCTGTTTATATTGTGTATACTGGTTCCCTGTTTCTCCTTAATTTACTTTGCATCAAATGGAATAAATTTCTATGTTTTCTGAATTCTTCATATTTGTTATTTTTTATAGCACAGTAAGTTCAACTACATTTGTGAGGAGTGGGCCTGAGGTTATAATCCTATTTGTTTAGATTCCATATTTTGATAAAATAAGTTACTCATAGCTCATTAAACAGTTAGCCAAAAGGGTTTACTTAGCCACGAAATAACAAAGATATTTAACAAATATATAATAGTACTTCTGATCTTCAGTAGACACTGCCCTCTCCTCTCCATATGGGCATGTCTGATGAGGGCTAGTTCAACATGGGCGGGATCTATGAAGCCCCTAGGCTAGCCACATTGAACTGGTCCATATCAATCATAGAATGAACAAGAGGTAAAATCACTCCAGTCAGAGACTATCAGAAAGATGCTTCAAGGATGACACTGCTTGAGCTTTGCCCCAGTCCTGGGGATCAATCAAATCCTTGTTTTGCCATGTTTTATGAAATATCCAGCTTAACATGTGAATGGAAGCAGGGTTACTCTAGTAGATATCAGACCTCTGTCAGAGATATTTAATGCAGATTTTTCTTGGTAGGGAATCAAGATATTATCTAGTTCAACCTTTACACTTAATAGATGAGGAAACAGAAAGTTTAGGAAAGGTTAAATGACTTTCTCAAGCTTTGCTGACACAGATATATACATATATCTGTTTATGTGTTTAAGCGACTCTAAACTGTATGATGTAGAAGACTTTCACAGTGTTCTTGGAAGAGAATTTTAAGATGGATGGAATCGAAAAAGATAAGAGAGAAAAAGATAATGATTATTAGACTTGGCTGCTGAGTGCTTGCTTCAGCAGTTTTCTGTGGAGTATTTCAGAACCTGTACCTATCAGAAATCCATCTCTCTCATGGCAGAAGCATGTTCATTTTTACAATGTTACTTTGGAAAGGATGCAAACTTGTCACATACTTTTCTCAGTATATCACACTTTAGAACACACTTTCATTTTTAATGATCAATAAATAGATTTTCATGATTTGTATTGACATTTGTTCCTTTATATGCATTTGTACCTTCCTGGCTACTTGATACTGAAGGTGTGGAACTTAGAAGACTATAAAGGTATAGAAATTAGAAACTACATTTCTCATTCAGTTAAAGTTGGAATTCTTCTCTGATGGTGGTCCATAGATTCCACTGATATTTGCTTCCCCCCCTCAATACTTCTATAATATTTCCCCAGACTCTCATGTGAACTCTCTCATTTTCAATTTCTCCCTGTAAACTGGCTCCTTCCTTATAGTATATAGTATATCCTATATCTTTCCTTATCTTTATGGCTAAATTCCTTGAGAAAATAATCTACAATACATGCCTCTAAATTTCTTTCCTTATACTCACTTCTAAACTCTTTGAAATCTGGCTCCTGACCTCTCATTTAAATGAAATTGCTCTTGAAAGTTGCTAGAGGTCTCTCTTAATTGCTAATGTACTTAAAACTGATCAGCTTTACCTCTCTGCAACTTTCATCACTGTTGGTGAATTTCTCCTCTCTAGGTTTTTGTGACATTGCCTTCTCCTTGTTCTCCTCCTATTTCTCTAGTCACTGCTCCGTCTCCTTTCCTGGTTCTTCACCTAAAGAATGCCTTCTGATAGTCAGGGTACTTGCAACTTTGACACCATGACTCTACAGGGGTACCTTCACTTCTCCCCTTGCACCCCAAAAGTCATTCATGTCTTATATGTTGTCATTACTCATTAGAATATAAGCTTTTTGAGGGCATGGTCTGAGTTTTTACTTGGAGACACAAACCCTTTTACAAGGGTAAAAATACTATTTATAGTGTTATAAGCATGCATTAAGTAACACCCAGTCAAGTAGGAAAAAAATAAGGGGTAAAGGTAAAAGATCATAATCCTGGCAAAGAATTATACCTTAATGATAATTTTAGAGAAGAGAGAAATTCTGTTCTAGCTCAGAAGTGGTTGGTGAGGTGAAAATGACATGGACCTAGGGGCGGCTAGATGGCACAGTTGAGGCGGCTAGGTGGCACAGTCAATAGAGCACCGGCCTTGGAGTCAGAAGGACCTGAGTTCAAATCCAGCCTCAGACGCTCTACCCAAAAACTAGCCGTGTGACCTTGGGCAAGTCACTTAACCCCAATTGCCCTCCAAAAAAAAATGACATGGACCTGGAGAGGGAAGTGACCTCTCCTTAGAATGGGGTGGCCCCCATTATCTTTCCCAGTTACCCAACTTCATAACCTTGGAGTCATCTTTGACCTTCCCTCTTACTATTTTTTTTTACTTATTTATTTACTTTTAGTTTACAAGATTCAGTTCCACAATCCCTTGAGTTCCAAATTTTCTCCCCTCCCTTCCCTCCCCCCCACCCCGCCATGTTGGCATGCAATCAGGTATAGGATCTGCAAGTACTTTCACATTGTACAATAGTCTGGTTGTGTAGAAGGGTTGTAACCAATGGAATGAACAATGGGAAAAAAGAAAGAAAACCAAACATGGAAAAGAACAATAGCATGTAGATTGCTTCAGACTCCATTTACATTCTGGTCTTTCTAGATCTTTCTCTGAATGGAGGAGTAATCTTGTCAACTCCTATAAGTTCAAGTATCATATTTATGCAGATGATTTCCAGATCTATATATCCAGATAAAGCTGTACATCTACAACTGCCTGTTGGGCCTTTAAACTGGACATACTATTAGTATCTGAAACTTAGCATGTTCAAAAGAATGGTGTCTTCCCATGTTTTCACTCTAATTCTTGACTTCCCTATTACTGTTGAGAATGTCATCATCTGTTCAGTCACACAAGATTTCAATCTTGGCATCATCCTCAATGAATTGTATTCAATTCATGCCCAAATCTCATCATTTCTAGAGACAGGTAGGTGGCACAATGTATATGATGCATGGCCCTTGACAAGGAACTTAACCTATGTCTACCTCATTTTTCTCAATCACAAAATGATGAGAACAATAGCACCTTTCTACCAAGGTTATAATGAGGATCAAATGAGATAAGGTTTAAAAAGCACTAATACAGTGCCTGGCACATAGGAGATGGTTAACAAATGCTTATTTTTTTCCCCCTACCTTTGCAATTAAATGGTACAGTGGATAGAGTATTGCACATGGAGTGAAAAAGACTTGAGTTAAAATTTGGCATCAGACACTTGATCAAATCTTGTCATTTCTAAAAGTAGTTAAATGCTGCAATGAAGATAGTGCTTCATTATAGCCATAGGCAAGCCATTCAACTTCTATATACCTCAATTTCCTCATCTGTAAAATGGGCATTAATAATAACACCTAGTACCTACTAGGGTTATTGTGAAGATTGAATGAGATGATACTTTAAATTGCTTTGCAAACCTTAACGTGTTATACAAATGCTAGTTATTATTAATATTTTCTCATTTATATTCTCCCCTCTCCAATCATAGAGTAACACCCTGGTTCAGACCCTTATCATCTACCATCTGGACTAATACAAAAGTCTTCTAACTTTTCTTTCAACCTTAAACTTCTCTCTATTGCTTTCTATCTGCCACTCAACTTTCAAAGTAATTTTTCCCCCTAAAATCTGACCATGTCCCCTCCCTGCTCAATAAGCTTCATGACACACTATTATTTCTAGGATCAAACCTGACCGATTCCTACCTTTCTAATTTTCTTACACTTTACTCTTCTACAATACTTTATTATCAACTTAAAATGGCCTACTTGTGGTTCTTCACACTCAACACTCCATTTCTCATCTTCCTGTCTTTGTCTCCTATGCCTGGAATGTTCTGCCTCTTCCTCTCTGTTTCTTAGTTAACCTGGCATCCTTCAAGGCTGAGCTCGAACAATACCTTCTTAGAAGATTTTCCTAGTTTCTCCCCTGCTCCTAACTGCTAATATTTTCCTCTTTTTTTCCTCTTTCAGAGAACCTAATATTCTAAGGTTAATAGTTTTTCCTTAAAAAAATATTGAAACCATTCTCAAGATTTAGTTGGTTCAGGGGACTAAGACTTGGGCTTCTACTGTAGCTTTCTAGTTCTCTGTAGTAAAAAAAAAAATAGCCAGTACAAGTTGGGCTAGAGATTCTTGTCCAGGTTTCTGGTCATTGATCTTCAGCATGACTGTAATGGGAATCTGAAGCTCGTTCCTGCCCCTAGCCCCTTTGCTTAAATGCCTCTGAGAATGTTCCCTGATTTGGTGGTCATGTGGAGCCTGTGGTGAGAAGCTTGTTTTTTGGGAATGGCCACACCTTGTTACTTTGCAATTGGACAATGGGTCAAGAGGGCTGACCCAGGAGGAGTCTATATATACGCCCCAATGTGAGGTTTCCTTTGGGGCTCACTTTGAGAAGAGTTGTATGATTTGACCAGATGAGACTCTGGGAAGCCGTTGAGCCCCCCGGCTTTGAAAAACCCAGATGTCGATGCTTTCCTCTCTGGTAATTTGAATGGGTAATAGATATGTTGGCCAGATGGTTGGAAGCCCATCTGCTGATCTGTTTCTTGGTCTGTTTGTAACTT
>CM053596.1:108929942-108953430 GCA_028646575.1 Pseudocheirus occidentalis
GTTCAGCGTGCCGACTTTTCTCCCTGAACTAGGTAAATGATATGTTTGTTTAATTAAAGAAAGATTGTTAACCCATTTTGAGTTGCTGTCCTTTAGAAAAGCAGATCTAAGAACCTGTGCTAGCAGCTGCCCTGGGTATGCTAGGGTGCTTGCTGATACAATGACCAACATTGGTACAAGAAAGCAGGACTCAGCTGAATCAAAGATTTATCTTAGGTGAACATATCATCCCTCGTCTGAATGACCTTCCATCACTATAACTAATTAAAGCTCAATCTGACTACAAGTTAGATGGACTAGACGTGTCCCATGTCATTACAATTTCAAACCAGAGATACTGACTGATCTGGTTAAACCTGACCTATAACTTTTCTTAGGACATTTTTTCTTTATAAGAGTTGCGGATAGTTAAACATGGTTTTTTGTAAATAATATCCTTGGATCATGGATTAAATGTTTGAAGAAATCTTAGCAATTGTCTTATTCAACCCCCTCATTTTATAAAAGAGGAACTGAAGCCCACCCAGAGATGTTAAATGATTGCCAAAGATCTCACAATGGTAAATGGAGGAGTCTGTATTTGAAATCAGGTTCTGTGGCTCTAAGTTCAGTATTATTTCCACTGTAGCACATACATAAAATGAAAAGTCAGAGATGACTTTTAAGTTCTCTTTTAGCTCTGGCCTTCTCTGATTCTGTGACCTATGGCCAGTGTACTAATATTGAGAGGAAGTTATTAATCTGTCACCCACTTACGCATGCTACTGCATAGGAGGTAAGATGTAATTACTTTGGCATCCAGGAAAGGCCAGAAACAAAATCATGGAATAAATCAAAGTCATCTTTGGTGTTCACTTATCTCTTACTTCTGTGTCATTTTCCCTCTCCTAATGAACATCCAATCAATATTCTCTTTTCTTTCATGTTGTGTTAAGTTCTTCCTGTCACGAAGAACCCTGAATAAGTAAGTTAAATTCTTATGCTCCTAGTGATTTAATGTGTTAACTTTTCCAATGTTTGAATTTTATTTCATTTAAAAATTATATTCTATTCTATCTTTACTTCACCCTCCTTTTCCAAGGTATTTTTCCACCTCACCTAATCAGAGAAGTATTCCTTTTAACAAAATATAAAAAAAGAAAGACAAATAGCAGTTAATCTAAACTAATCAACACTTCATCTTAATCCAATATTATGTTTAGTGTTTCATGACCATAGTCTCCAGACTTTACAAAGAAGGGAAGGAAATGCATTCTTAAATCACTTCTTTGGAGAAAAACTATCATTATACATCATTCAATTTTGATTGTATTGTTGTTCTTTCAATTTATATTGAAATGTTTGTGTACATTATTTTCCTGGTTCTATTTACTTTACTTTATATATACTCTTATGCTTTGCTGTAATCTTCCTCTTGGCTTTTTATGGCATGATAATATCTTAATTATATTCATGTTCCACAATTTATTTAGCTATTAGCAATCATTATTCTTACTATTCTTGTTCCCATTCCCTAACAGAGAGGTCTGTTTTATTTTGAGTTCTTTGTTACAGTAAAAAGTGTTCCTCTGAATATTTCCATGTAGATAAAACCTTTTCTTTTTAGCTATGACCTCCTTAAGTATTTCTGGGCCAAAAAATAGGGACACTTTGCTCACATTTGTAGCATAATTAAGAAGTATTTATATTCTTAAAGAGCAAGGCAATCTTGGATGTATAAACCAAAGGAATGACTCTCTTTTGGCAGGATTTCAAGTGCCAGGACACCTGGAGGGTCCTGGGGGAAAGGAACAATGTTAAACTCTAACTCATCATCCATCACCAAGTCTCTCTTCAAATACAATTTCCACTGATGAAAAGTTTAGCATTACCTTCTGAGTCTACCTAGTTATCTGTAGCCACTGGTTAACTTATCTGAAACCAAATGGTACTGAGCCCATAAAACCCAGCTAGTGGTTGACTATAAAATACATTTCCCCAATCATGCCTTTATTAATAACATCCAGTCCAATTTGTCTAACAATATGATTTCATGAACTTCCTCCCACTTGCTTCCATCTCTCTGAAAATCAGCTTACATGGGAGATTTTATTGTCTATTTTAATCATGTTAGGTAAGCTCTCTGTAATAAAGCAATGCATTGCATTCAGCTCTGCATAATAGCTACAGGCCTGCAGAGCCCATGGAGAGACAAAGTGAGTGAAACTCAGCTCAATTTATTTGAAAAATAACATTTCTGGAATATAGGATTGCTGCCATTCCACTCACACCATGAAGTGGTCATAGGAATTAATGACACCTTATCTATCAGCTTTGATTTCTGTTTGGTTATGCCTGCCTGTCCTGAGTCACTGAGCAGCTCTTTTCAGCTAGAGAGCAGCAAGGGGAATTTGAGGACACTTTGTACTTTTGCTTGAGAGTAAACAATTCTTGTTTGAAATGTAAAAGGTCATAGGGTACTCTTCCGAGGAATTGCTTTTCTGGGGGTAAAAAATGGAAGGAGGAATGGAATGGGTATATTGTGGAGCTGTTCCACCAGCTTGCCCTGTGAGTCAGCCTCAGGCATCCATGTCAAAGGATCATGAGAATATAGATTTGGAGCTAGAAAAGTCCTTTGAGACCATTTAGTTTAATCCTCTCATTTCATATATGGGGAAACTGAGGCCTAGAGAGATGATATTATTTGCCTAGGATCACACAGATAATATGTGGCAGAGTAGTCATTTGTACTCATGTTCTCTGACTCCAAGGTCCTTTACCTCCTTGTACCTCAGTTTTCTCATTTGAAAAATGGAATGATCAGGGCAGCTAGGCAGTGCAATGAATAGAGCACTGGCCCAGGAATCAGGAGGACCTGAATTCACATGCTGCTTCAGATACTTAACACAAAAACTAGTTGTGTGACCTTGGGCAAGTCACTTACCCCCATTTGCCCTACCTTCTCCTCTCCAAGAAAAAAAAATAAAAAAGAAAAATGGAATGATAGCTAATAGTTTATCAATTGGAGAAACCCATTGTTAACATGAATGGTCCTTAAAGAAGTTGGCAATGGTCTCACTCACTGAATTCCCTGAACAGATTTGCTATTAGTTCTTTTTCAATATGGCTTTTATTATTTGTCCTGCCTTCATCTTGTCAGGATTATTTTGAATTTGAGCTAAGTAAAACCAGGGTTGAAGCCTAATTTTAGGTTTTGTTCAGTGTATTGCTAAATGATACATGATATTTAACATCTATTGAATCTAAATATATGTCAAATAACAATAATAAATTGTTAAATTGTTTTAAAATAATACTAGAGCTTCTGGAATAATGCTCAATTTATTTGTTTCCTTTTTGAGACAGAGAAATGTATATGGTTATGGAATGTCTCCTGTGGGGAGAACTGGGTGTTCCAGAAGGTCCTTGAGGGAATGGTGATTCATTTAGTAATTATATAACAGATGTACTTTTCACTTCAACCAAGAATATTCAAAATAGACTAAACTTTTGATATAAAACTGCTTCCTTCCTTTCTTCTTTCCTTCCTTCCTTCCTTCCTTCCTTCCTTCCTTCCTTCCTTCCTTCCTTCCTTCCTTCCTTCCTTCCTTCCTTTCTTCCTTCCTTCCTTCCTTCCTTCCTTTCTTCCTTCCTTCTTTTCTTTTCTCTCCGCTCTCTCTAATAAATTCCATTTCTTCTTATAGTTTAATGGCAAAGAAAGAGTTTACGCCATGTGAAGTAATCTTGGGGAGGCAGAATACACTGGCTTTTGGAGTCACAGGCACTGCATTCAAACCTTGGCTCTGCTACTTACCCCATGCACGACCTGAGACAAGTTATTTAATGTTCCTGGGCCTCAGTTTCTTCATCTATTAAGTAGAAAGGCTGAGTAAACTAGATGCCCTCTGAGGTTACTTCTAAATCTATGATTCTAAGAGTGAATAAGAAAATGGGAGTGTTTATCTGATAGAAGAGAAGACTTAGATGGATACATGACAGTCCCTCAAAAGTACTTTGTATTTGCATTTTGTATTTACTTATTTCTGTATATTGTTACCCATAGTAAAATGTAATCTCTTTGAGGGTAGAAACTGTTTCATTTCTCTCTTTATAGTCCTAGTGTTTGGTATAGCTCCTGGTATAGAGCAGTTGCTTTCCAAATGCTTAGTTCGATGAACTGAATTAAATTGAATTGAATGGGAGTTATGCGAAAAAGATACTGGTTTTATTGTGCCTGGGCCAGGAGGGTAGAAGGAAGAAGTTGTAGATAAAAAAAATTTTGGCTAGATGGAAAAATATAAAACTTCCTGACAAGTAATGCTGTCCAAAAAGCATTTAGCACTCCCTTGCTGATGGATTTCAGCAGAGGCTGGATGAGTCTTTTAAAAGAAATATTATGAAGAGCATTCTTGTCCAGGATCGTGGACCTAAGTGGCCTCTAAGGTCCTTCTCCATTTTGGGATTCTGTTAATTTTGTAACTTGAAGTAAGTGACCCACTGTGGTTGGAACAGAGAGTACATGAGGCAGGACCTTATGAAATAACAAAACCTGGTAAAGTTGTTTGGTGTCGACTTGTGCTAGACTTCCAATGTCAAGCTAAGGAATTTTTTTAATCATATTCAGAAAACTAAAATCTGTCCCTATACCTATGTCCTTATCAGCTCTAATCTCTGGTCACTTGCTCTGAAAGAGGGGCATCACGAGTAAGGTCTTCATGACACAGGACTTCCTAGGATCTCTGAATCTGAAGCAGGCAGGAATTGTAGCTAGCTCTCCTATCATAAGCACTGATGGAAACAGATGTTTGTCTCTGGCTGCCTTACCATATAATAGTTTATTGTTTCCTTAGATTTCTAATACAATGGGTAGGCAGCCACTCAGTGGAGAATTTCTGAAGTTTTGGCCATAAATATGGCTTAGATATGACCACAATCCCATCAAGGCCATCTTCTGTCAGGTACACAATATGAGAAAAAGTAATTTCCCTTTTTCGAACAATGAACTAAGCTCAGGAACCTGCCAGAAATGAGCAAAAATCTTTGTGCTCGCATCTTTGCAATGTAATTTTGTGAAGGAAAAAAAGGTGTTTAAATGGAAACTGAATTAAGAGAAAAAAATATCAGACCTATTTGAAATCTATGCCTTTAATAGTGGTTCAATTTTCTACTACAAAGAAACAAAGTAGAATTGGGATTTTAAAATATGGAAACTGCTGAAAAACTTGTAATGGGTGTCTATGGCAAAAGTACTCCTTCTTTGTCTCCTGAATTCAGGGTCAAAAGGCATAGGATCTTATATCCAGAGCTGCAGGAGACTCAAAAGGCAATCTTGCCTAATCTCCTGCCTTCATTTTATACATGAGGAAACTGAAGCTCAGAGAGAGTGACTTTCCCAAAACATACAAGTAATAAATGACAGAACTGGGATTCGAATCTAGCTCTTCTGTGCCCAAATTTAGCCTTCTTTCCATTGAATGGCATATTTTCTATGTGCCATTTATTAGATTGTAACCTTACATAGGGGGAACATGAGGCCTAGAGAGTTTAAATAACTTGCTGTGAGTAGTAATTGGCAAAGCCAAGATTTGAAACTAGGTCCTCAGATTCTAAATCTAAGATGCTTTCCATTACAATTCATTATCTCCCTTGTATTAATTTTATTTGTGTATAGCTACCCTCAAAACTCAGTCTCTCTCACTTTGGTGTTTAAGTTAAAAAAAGAAAAACTCCATCCTTGCCATTAACCTCACCATATGTGCCTCAGTTAAAAGAAAGTACAAACATCCCTAGAAATGATAATAATGACCTGGATGACAATTAATAGAATTCTTTATTCCTGTGCTACTCTTTGCAATAACAATAACCATTTGCATTAATTTGGCAGTGATATGTACAGTGTTCTATTCCCTGGGCTCTTCACCATAATTAAGATTAATGATCATTTACTCTGAAACAGTCTCACCGAAATTTCATAAGATATAAAGACAAACTGACGTGCCACCTGAACACTGGAGGAAGATTTGGGCTCCTGAAATTACCTGGGTTCATAGCACAGTGATCCTTGTTTGCAGGTACTGATCCGATTATTACCCTCCCAGCTGTCCAAGTTTCCTTAGTCTCTCTGTAACTTCCACTTCTCTCTAAGTCACCTCACATTTCTCAAACTTTTTCTCTTTTCCTGCCCACTACTTGTCATGTCTTGCCAGGTACTATCCCTCAGCTACTGTGATTCTGAAATTATCCTTCTTCCTAAGCTTCCTTGGGAAACTGCTAACCAATGGAATGATACAGAAAGAATCAGGGAAATTTCCATGATGCTCCATGATGCAGAAGGAAAAACATCTAAACAATTAGGTATGCCCCCAAAATGGAATGGATTGCCTTGGGAACAAGTAGGTTTCTCTTACCTGAAGGTGTTGCAAAGAAGGCTGAGAAGCTCTTTGCCAGACATGATGTAGAGGGGATGTTTGTTCAGGTATGACTTCGACAAGATGGCTTCCAAGATAGTATCAAATATTAGATTCTGTTATTGTGTAAAACTATAACAATGAAGACTCAATCAGTTAATCAACAGGCATTTATTAAGTGCGTATTGCATTCTAGGCACTGTCCTAGATGCTAGTAAGAAAGAGAGAATTTGTTCTCAAGCAACTGAGAGAAATGATTATTTTTCTCTTGTATTAATAACTAATTATTGCATTAGGTGTAAGGTTTTTCCTTTTTTCTACTTCCTCATCCAGAAATCCACCAGTGTGGGAAATCTTTCTAAAACACTTATCCAGCCAGGATGGTTAAGGTCTAATCAAAGATAGTGAAAGAAATTCCAATTTTAGGCTAATTGGTGCATTCCTGCTTATTGTGTTTGCTCAGGAAGTACGGATTCTCCCTTTTGTCAGACAGGTGATATGGAACTTAATAAGTTTCTTTGACCAAAATTTGGATGATCCATGTCACATATCCCAAGACCCTTGTTGTAATATAGCCTAGTCTCTCATAGCAGTATTCATTCTCTCGTGAATTGTTAAACAGTCACAGTTGATTGTCACCCTCAGGAACACCTTCTCTTCCAAGGGCATATAAACTGTGAAGTCACCACCATGAGGGATCTTTTGTCTCAGAGGCAGACAGCCAAATGTCCATCCTTTTATTAATAAACACACTAGCCTTATTTTAAAATGATTAAATTACCCAGCAACGATGCATCTTGAACCTTTTTAAAGGCTGTCACACAGCTTACATTCTACTGGAGAATACAACATAGACATTAATGATCTTGTGGAGAGTCATCTTAGTTCTTGTAATAGAAGGACAAACCAGCTGACCTTTTGGTGGAAAAATACTGCTACTGGGGACCAGAGATAAAAAGGAAACTTTTATGGTGCCTTTACATCTATATCCCTTACAGAAAAAATGGAAATGAATGAACCAGGGTTGCGTTTGGATACCTGGCTGTTGACTAGCAGACTGCTGTTGTGCCCTCAGCCTTAATTTGCCAAATGTGAATGAACAGAAAATACTTTTTTACATTAGCTTGCTTGCCATGGCACTAGTGATGGCAGTAACTCCAAAGAAAAATAGTTGCTGATTTGGGAGAAAATGCATTTCTGAAAATCATGCCACAGAGCAGAACAGTGTCTTCAAGCAGCACTTATGTTCCCACAGGAAGTATGTTGTTAGAGTTGGGAGACACATTCTTGAGATAAGATATTGTTCTACTTAAAATAAGTCATTGACATGACAAATGGTGTATTATAAAAGCAAAGAGACAACAAACATGAACTTTCACCATCAACCAAACAGTAAGTATATTCTCAAATGATATATTTTGAAGAGGAAAATAAGGCAGAACCATTAGATGCCATACATTCCAATCATGCCATTTCATAGATGAGACAACTGAAGTCCAGAGAGCTTAACTGTCTTGTCCAAAGTTAGACAATGAGTGGCAGAACCATATGTGAAAGTTTGCTCATGCCACTCTGCTATACTAGCTCATTATGGTAGTTCTGATAGAAGGGTATAAATATGTCATAGACAAGGGACTTATAAGTATGTAGTGATTCTAGACTTTGAACTCAGTCCTCCAACACATAGGTATACTAGCACTTGAAATCTCTAGAGTCAGGTTCTATTTACCCTCGGGGTTCTAGGGGTGTTCCTAAAGGACAATCAGATTTTTCTAAGGCTATCTACTCAAGTCCTTATTCCAGTGTGTTCCCTCAATATCATTACCAGTGATTAGTGTCCCAGTATCTATTAACCAAATAACATCTTCTTGATATCATTGGTAATTAATATCAACAAACTTTTCTAAATAGCATTTTATTTTTCCTCAATTATATATCAAGAAAACGTTTAGCATTAATATTTACAAGATTTTGAGTTCCAGATTTTTCTTCCTCCCTTCCCCTTTTCCTAAAATGTTGGGCAATTTTATATAGGTTATACATGTGCTTTCATGTAAAACATATTTCCATATTTGTCACAATTGTGAAAGAGGAAACAGATCCAAAAGAAAAAAACCTGAAAAAGAATGAAGTGAGTGAAAAAGGTATGCTTTGATCTTCATCCAGAGTCCATCGATTCTTTATTTAGACGGTGATAGCATTTTCCTTTGTGAGTCCTTAGTACTTGTCTTGGATCATTGTGCTGCTGAGAAGAACTGAGTCATTTATAGTTTATCATCATGTGGCATTGCTGATACTGTGTACAATCTTTTCTGGAAGTGTTCATTTTAATTTGAAGCAGTTTGTGCAAGTCTTTTCGGTTTTTTTCCCCTGAAATCTGCCTGTTCATCATTTCTTACTGCATAATAGTATTCCATTACATTCCTATGTCATAGCTTGTTTAGGCATTATTGATGGACATTCTCCCAATGCCCAATATTTTGCCACCACGAAAAGGGCTGCTACAAAGTTTTGCACATGTAAGAACTTTGCACTTTTAATAATCTCTTTGAGATACAGACACACTAGTGGTATTGGTGGATCAAAGGGTATACACAGTTTGGTTGCCCTTTGGACATAGCTCCAAATTGTTCTCCAGAATGGTTGGATCAATTCACAACTCTGCCAACAGTAGATTAGTGTCCTAATTTCCCCACATCATCTCCAACATTTATCATTTTCCTATTTCTCTTGTCATATTAGCCAACTGTACATACATGAGGTGGTACTTCAAAGTTGTATTAATTTGCATTTCTGTAATCAAAAGTGATATTAGAGCATTTCTTCATATGCCTAGAAATAGCTTTAATTTCTTCATCTGAAAACTGCCTTTTCATATCTCTTGATCATTTATCAATTGAAGTATGGCTTCTATTCTTCTAAACTTTGCTTAGTTCTCTCTCTCTCTCTCTCTCTCTCTCTCTCTCTCTCTCTCTCTCTCTCTCTCTGTCTATCTCTCTATCTATCTATCTGTCTATCTATCTATATGAAAAATTAGGCCTTTATCAGAGACACTCATTGTAAAGATTGTTTCCCAGCTTTTCTTTTTAATCTTGGTTGCATTGGTTTTGTTTGTGCAATTTGATATAATCAAATTTAATTTAATATAATCAATTTATATGATATATATACTATATATAATATAATATAATATAATAAAATTGATATCATCAATGAAATAATCAAAATGATCAATTTTACATTTTGTAATGCTCTCTATCTCTTGTTTGGTCATGAATTTACTTAACTCACTTAATTTCTCTTTTAAGAATTCAGATGCTATGCCATTTGGTACATATATGTTTAGTATTGATACTCATTTTTTATGGTACCTTTTAGCAAGATGTAGTTTCCTTTCTTATCTCTTAATTCTTCTATTTTTTTTTTATCTGAGATCAGGATTGCTGCTTTTTTTTTTTTTTTACTTCAGCTAAAGAATAATACATTCTTCTCCAGCCCCTTACCTTTACTATGTGCGTGTCTCTGGTTCAAGTGTGTGTCTTGTAAAAAATGCATTATAGGTTTCTGGTTTTTGATTCACTTTCTATCTGCTTCCATTTTATGGGAAATTCAACACATTCACATTCACAGTTAGGATTACTAGGATTACTGCGTATTTCTCTCTATCCTATTTTTCCTCCTGTTTGTCTTCTCTCTTCTTTCACCCTTTCCCTCCTCATCAGTGTTTTGCTTCTGTTTAACACCTCCCCTGATCTGCCCTCCCTTTTGTCTGCCCCCTTTCTTTATCTAATAGCCTTCCCTCCTACTTTCTTGTCAGGTAATGTAGATTTCTATATTCAACTGATTTTGTATATTATTCCCTCTTTGATTCAATACTAATGAACATAAGATCCCAAAAATTCCCATTGCCTACCCTCACAACTTTCCCCTCCACTATAATAGGTTTTTCACATCTCTTCTTGTTAAAAAATGTACCCCATTCTCTCTCCCTTTCTTCTGTACCCAGTGTGTATTCTTCTTTCTAATGCTTTAATTATTATTTTATGTCACTCTCTCAAATTCACCTTGTACCAAATGCTCTCTATGTTTACTTCTTCTAACTGTACTATTAGTAGTACATTTTTTTTTAAAAGAATTACAAGTATCATCTTCCCATATAGGGATGTAAATAGTTCAAGTCTGTGGAATCACTTTTGATTTCTTTTTCCTTCTAACCTTTTTAATCTTCTCTTGTGTCTTGATATCAGAGATCAATTTTTTTGTTCAATTCTGGTCTTATGAATGATTGAAATTCTTCTATTTCATTGAATAACCATTTTTTCCCTTGAAGAATTATGTTTAATTTTGCCAGGTAGGTGAATTTTGGTTATAGTCCTAGGTCCTTTGCCTTCCAGAATATCAAGTTCATGATCTCCACTCCTTTAATGCTGCAACTGCTAAGTCATGTGTAATCCTAACTGTGGATTCCCAATATTTGCATTCTTTCTTTCTGGCCACTTTTAGTGGTTTGTACTTGACCTGATACTTCTGAAATTTGACTATAATGTTCCTTGGAGTTTTCTTTTGGGGTCTCTTTCCTGAGGTGATTAGTGGATTTTTTTTCAGTGCCTATTTTGCCCTCAGATTGTAGGATATCAGAACAGTTTTCCTTGATAATTTCTTAAAAGATGCTTTCCAGATCCTCCTTCTGATTCTGGCTTTAAGGTAGGCCAGTGAGTCTGATGTTGTCTCTCCTGGATCTATTTTCCAGGTCAGGTATTTTTCCAATGAGATACTGAACCTTTTCTTCTATTTTTTCATTCTTTTGAATTTGTTTGATTGATTCTAATGTCTCAGAGTCATTAGCTTATATTTGCCCAACTCTAACTTTTAAGGAGTTGTTTACCTTGGTTTGCTTTTGTACTACCCTTTCCATTTGGGAAATTTTTAAGCAGTTGTTTTCTTTTTTCAAAAGAAGAATCTCTCGCTCTTTCTCTCGCTCTCACTCTCGCTCTCACTCTCTCACACTCACTCTTGCTTTCTCCCTCTCTCATCACTCTCATTTTCTCAAATTCCCCAATTTTCTTCTACCTGTATTATTTCACTTTTAAGCTACTTTTTGAGATCTTCCATGAATTTTTTCTGAACTTGAGACCACTTCCTGTTTTGTTTTGGGGTTTTGCTCATAGGTGTTTTGACACTCTTGTCCTCTTCTGAGTTTGTGTCTTCATATTCCCTGTTACCATAAAAGCCCTATGTGTTTAGATTCTGTTTTTAAAATCTCATTTTGGCCTTTTCCCCTTCTTTTAAGTTTGAACTCTGCTTCTAGGGTGGAAGGGGCACTCTCTTAGGCTTCATGTGTCAAGGGCTGCAGGCCCTGGGTGTTTACCTGTTGATACACTTATGTGACCCTAAAGCCCATGGGGGTTCTCATATCTGGTGCTGAATTGAGAGGTTGGGGTGGAGGTAGCTCGCACTGCTAGAAGGCCTTAGGGGACTCGCAGCTTACCTAGTGATGAACTGAGGTCCTCATGGTGATGTCTGGAGTATGCTGAGGCCAGAGGGGTGTTTCTGAGTTTTCCTGGGGATACACTGAAGCACTTGACAGTTTGTCTTCTGGAGCCTATTTGCCCCAGAATAAGCTGAAGTGGTTGGAGCTGAATTCTGCCTATTTCCCTGGTTATGCGGAGACATGTGAAGGGTTCTGATGTTGCTTTTGCCTGTTCCATTGCACTGAGGTCCAGGATTTCCCACTGGTTTGCTGAGGTGGGGCTTATTGGGATGCTTCTTGTCCTGGACTTCACTCTTCCTTTACCCAAATGAAACTGACCTTTTCTGCCAATTTTTTAAGTTTCTTTGGCTAAAAGATTGTTTTTCTCCATCTTTTTTTGCTGATTTTGCTGTTCTAGGATTTTTTTTTTGAAGCACTATTTTATGGTTGCTTAGAGGTGAATATGGGAGAGTATGGCGATTTACTGCTTACTTTGCCATCTTGGGTCCTTGAAGAAGAGCTATATCAATTAACTTTTACAAAGAGATATTTACTAAAAAGATACAGTGAGAATTAATTTACTTTAACTGAGGTATACTCTCCTCTATCACTTTGGTGCCTAGGGATAATCGACTCAAACTTAATATGGTGGCTACAAAGGATTTGCTCCACAGAGTTCACTTCTGAATATAGCATGGTTAATTGATGGAGTGGTTTCCTTGCTTCTAGATCTGGGCTGCCAGGGTGATTTATTGTTGGACTGGGTCAAATGAATCACTTTTTAGAACTGTGACATCTTAAAATATGAGTGAATTCTGCTAGTACTTTTGACATTTCAAAACTCATGAATTCATTTTCTCTCCAATTATCCTCCATTTAAGAACAGGAAAGAATAGATACAATACAGGTAGTAGCCATATAAGTATTATATGTTGTAGGTTCCCAAGTGAAGAATCCTCTTCCACGAGGAAGTCCACAGTGGTTCTTTCCTTACTTGCCATGATGGAAGGAAGAACTCAGTTTTTCTGGTTAATCCAAACTCAGTTCTGCCTCTGACAAATAGCCTGTTCTTCACTACACCATAAGTGGACAAGAAACAGTCACAGAATAGCTATGTGTGTTCTGGTCAAAAACCAAGTCTCTCTATTATACATCATAATACACTTTTAGAGCTAAGCTCCCCAACTTTCCCTATCATGGTTTGGCATTAAGAAGACTCCCCTAGGATTAGGATTTTGTGGGCCAATTCCAACCCTGATCCCATTATATATGGAAAACACCTATCTACACAGGAAAATGAACAAACATAGCTCTGCTAAGTTATGAATTTTACCCACTAAAACTGCTAGCTATGAGATAATTATTAAATAATAAATTCATAGTCATTTTTATTGCTTTCAAAGAAGTGATTGGAGAGGTAACTTCAACTCTGTCTGTGTCGTGTGTGTGTGTGTATGTGTGCGTGTGATAAAGTATTACATTTGACTGAAGACTTTGGGCCTCTTTATTGATAAATATTCATGTAGATAGTAGAGGCATTTGAAGTAATCCTACAAAGTATTTCTTTACAAAGTAGAAAATGCTGATATACTACTTAATTTATAAGACAATCAAGTCTCTCTTGAATCTCCTTTTTCATTATTTTTCTCCTTCAGCCCTCCACCTATTCTCCTCTCCTACCTATATTAAGAACAATTTTGGAGAGTTCCTCAAATGGTAGTCTGAAGGATACATAGATGAAAAGATGAGAGAGGGAGAGGGAGAGGGAAAAGAAGGAGAGAAGGAGAGAGGGAGAGAGAGAGAGAGAATATTGCTTTTTTCCATTGGTGGTAATGGTAATCTGTTATCACTGAATATATGTTTATAACCCCCAAAAGTTTTCTTTTCTTCAGTTTTAGGTAACTAGTTCCTAAATCCCCTTCTTATAGTTGTAGTCCATGTGGAGTCCCTGCTATAAAGTCTGAGAAAGAGTGGGTAAAGTCCACAAAGTCATCAAGAAGCAAAGTCTAGGTGTAAATTAGACAATATGAATAAGTAGAAGAACGATTCAAAAAAATATAGCTTTTACTTAATATGTAGGCTTTCCTCCCTAGGGGAAACTAAACTATTTCTTAGCTTTTCATGTAAGATTAAGTGAGCAAAATTGTACAATGAGTATAGAATCATGTACCTTCAGCCTAAATGCCTTGGGGGAATTTCACGTCACTGATATATGGAAGGGTCTTATTTTGAGGTCTTCCCTCTATGGGTCTTTATTGGCATCAGTATTGTGATAGTTTCTGTTCTCAGTGTCAAGGCAGAATCAAATGAAGCTTGGCTTCAAGTCAGGCCTTAGGGATTTAGGCAATAGGGTAGGGGACAAAGTAATGGATGAGAGGATTAGATTCAAGAGACTCCTACACTCTAATTCTTTGTAACCAGAGTCTAACTAATGATGATGATGATGATGGTTATGAGGATGATGATGATAGCTAACATTTACATGACATATTCTTGCTATGTAGCAGGTATTATGCTACGTGCTTCACAATTATTTTTTCATTTGATCCCCATAACAACACTTGGAGGTAAGTGATATTATTCTCATTTGATAGTTGAGGAAAATGAGGCAAACAGAAATTAAGTGACTTGCACAGTCACCTAGCTAGGAAGTGTCTGAAGTGAAATTTGAACTCATCTTCTTGACTTTAGATCCAGCATTCCCCCCTCTACACAACCTAGCTACAAATACTGATGCTAGTTGCTCTAGAAAAGAATGACTTTGAATAGATCCTACTAACCACATTTATTATTGAAAATGAATGACATCATTTAAAATATTCTGGAAGGCCAGTGGGGCTCTTCTAATTCTATCCACTGAAGCCTTTTTTTCAGTTGTGTCTTATTTAAACACAGCACTCAAAGAGTTGGGAATCATCTGTGCTATTGTTAACATATGGCTTAGCCAGGACCTTTTCAGGGCTGCTCATCCATCTTTGGTATGCAATTGGTCATCCAACTGTCTCTTGTAGCCCCAAGAAGCTGTAACATGTACAGTGGCCATATCCCACTACAACCATTTTGAAAGATAGGCTCAACCAGGTTGAAGATAGTCAACAGGCCTCAAACATATCAGCAAGTTAGGGGGATATCTACTTAAAGCATGTGAAGACTTGCCTCCTTCCCCCACCCCCATGCAATGGGCAGATAAAAACAATCTGTTTCAAAGGCCATGTGGAGTGGTTTAAAGCTTGGTCAGACATCAAAGACTCCAAGGTAATCCACTATATTCAAGACCATCACCAGTAGTCCAAACTTTTGTCTTACCCCTGGATTTTGATATCTTAGGAAGAGAGAGTGAGGCTGAAAACATGCAACTTTCTCTCCAATGACAACACTCCATGTCACTGATCCTCTTAAAAAACAATACATAAATGAGCTACATTTTCAACTTAAATGATCACTACTCAATACTGACATTAAGCTTAATGTTTCCATCTAGTCAGAATCTGAATATAAAAGTTTTCTCCTTCTAGAATGTTCTTCTGTTTTCTCTTTTATTCTTCGAATTTTATGCATCATTCTTTAAGGTCTAACTCAACATTTATATCTCCTATGAAAACTTCCTTGGCCACTACAGTTATCCTTAATTATATCCCTCTGCTCTGAATTCCCACTACTTTACTCATACTTAAAAAAAAAGCTGAATTGGGAATAGTATTGAGTCTTTGACTTAACCTAAGGCATGAGAACTTTTTTTTTAAATCGATAATTGTGTTTTTACTAGAATTTATTTTCTTTTTAATCCCATCTATTTTATTTTGTGTATTTCAAAACATCATTCTGAGATTATAAAAGGAAAAAGGACTTATTTGTACCAAAATATTTATAGCAGCTCTTTTTGTTGGTTGGTTGTTGTCCTTCATTCTCAAAGAAGATCAAAATGACATCACTGTCTTAAAGTCAGGTTTCAATGTGTCAGACTGTGACTGATCAGACCAATAAGAACTCAGAATGCTCTACCACAGGTTGGACACAACTAGTCCATTTGAACATTTGGGTGATTTATCTAAATTTATGCATCCTGCATTTCTTTTGAGCTGTTTCAATCCTGCTTTGTTCATAGAGCACAGCACCTTCTCTGCTGTAGGCATATCATGCTGAGATGTCTTGTGCCAGTGTCTTCCATGTCACACAATCAATTCCAAAGTTCTTGAGAAAGACCTTGACAGTGTCTTTGTATTGCTTCTTCTGGCCACCATTTGAACACTTGCCCTGTGTGAGTTCTCCATAAGACAGTCTTTTTTTTGGTACGTGTATGTTTTGCATTCAAACAACGTGGCTACCTCATCAGAGTTGCCCTCTCTGAAGCAGAGTTTGAATGCTTGGCAGTTTAGTTCAAGTAATGACCTCACTTTCTGGTACCTTATCCTGCCAGGGGATCTTCAGGAACTTCCTAAGACAATTCAAATGGAAGTGCATAAGTTTCCTGGCATGACTCTTATATACTGTCCAGATTTCACAGGCATACAACAATGAGGTGAGCGCCATGGCCCTGCAGATGGTCAGTTTTGTAGTCAGTCTAATACCTCTTCTCTCCCATACTTTCCTTTAGAGCCTCCCAGACACTGAGCTAGCTCTGGTAAAGTGTGTATCCACCTCATTATCAATGTGTACATCCCTGTAAAGTACACTACCAAGGTAAGTGAAGTTATCCATAGCATTCAAAACTAATTGGAAATTGAATGGATGCCCACAAATTGGGGAATCACTGAACAAGTTGTGGTATATGATTATAATGGAATATTGCTATGTTATAAGAAATGATGAGCAGGTAGATTTCAGAAAGACCTAAAAGGACATAGATGAATTGATGCAAAGTGAAATGATCAGAACCAGGAGAACAATGTACACAACAACAGCAATACTGTACAACAGTCACCTGTGCATGACTTAGTCATTCTCAGGATTACAATGATCCAAGACAATTATAAAGGCTTCATGATGAAAAATACTATCCATCTCTAGAGAAAGACATGATGGAGCCTGAATGCAGATTGATCCATGCATACTATTTTTCACTTTCTGTATCTTTCGTGTTTTTTCCCTTTGCATTTGTTTCTTCTTTCATAACATGAAAAATATGGTAAGTAAAAAATCAAATTAGAATAAAATATAGAAAATGACCCAAATAAAGGAAAGCATATGAAAAAAAATTATTCTGAGAAAAGGTCCACAGACTTCACCAAACAGCCAAAATCATCCATGATAAAGGGGGAAAAAAGACTAAAAACCTCCAACATAACGAATAGAATACTGAACTTGGAGTTGTGAAGAACTCAATTTAAATCTTACCTCAGACACTTAAAAGCTATATGACAGTGGGAAAGACACATTAACTGGTGGGGAGAGTGTTAGATTTAGAATGAGAAGGCTTAGAATTGAATCCTGGTTCTGAAATAGTGACTGGTGAAGACATTCAATCTCTCTGTGGATCCATTTAATAATTTGTAAAATGGAAGGACTAGAAGATGAAGTCTAAGTTCACTTGCTACTATAAATCCACCATCTAAAGTCTGCTATGTGTTACAGTTGCTTGTAGCCTTCAGGGAGAAGGAGTTCTCACACCTGGAGTTCACATATAAACAAAAGCACAAATTTTTGACCTATACTTGTGGGCTAAAATCAAGTATGTAGAATGCTATAAGAATGAGTACTGCAAAACATTTAGCACCATTGTCTTTTTATCATGTACTATAATTTCATGAGTTTAAATCTTATTTCCCCATGGAGATTGCAAGTACATTGAAATCTGGCATCTTATCTTAATTAAATTCCACAAACATTGACTAAACACATTCTATTTTCAGAATACTGTACTGAGCATCTTAAGGTGGGACTGAAGCATTTTTACAGCTGTAGGGTCCTTGTCCTTAGGAAATTTGTAATCTAGTAGAGAAAATCAGGCAGCTAAGTAATTCAATGGATAGAGCACTGGGCCTGAAGTCAGAAAGACCTGAATTAAAATCATACCTCAGACACTTATTAGCTATGTGACCCTGGCCAAACCACTTAACCTCTGTTTGCCTTAATCCACTGGAGCAGGAAATGGCAAACCACCCCAATATCTTTGCCAAGGAATGCCCATGGACAGTATGTTCCATGGGGTCATAAAAGGTCAGACATAACTCAATGACAACACCAAGGGAAATTAAACACATACATGTAGCATCCCTTCTGGGTTACCTTTCTTGTTGTGAATTTACAAGTTGGATACCCATGGGATTATCTAATCCAAGTTCAAGGTATTCTGTGGGTTTCTTCTCCTAAAATTACAACTAATGGGGTCCCCATTGCTGTCCTTAATCTTATCAGTCAGTTGACACAATTAGATCAAAACAAATCATAGAATAACAAAATTCAATGGAATTGAACACAATGGAAGTAAACACAGTGGTCCTATAATCCTGACTGGACATGGAAAAAGAATCTCCACTATGATATATCTAAAAAGTCATCTCGCTTCTTCTTGAACACTCCTGAGCAAGAGAAACTCATCATATCTCAATGCACCATATTCCACTTTTACACACCTCTCATGGTCAGGGAGTTTTACTGAGATAGCAATGTAAAAACTATAGTGAAAAGAATTCTACCTATTACCTGGGTACACTTTCTCACAACTAATCATGATGTCAGCAGGAACAATGGGTCCACATTAAAAGTACACCAACAGAGGGACACACACTTAGGAAACATTTGTGGCCAAGACAACTCACACCACCAGCACCGCAGGACCACAGTGTCCTTTGCCTTCTCTTCAAATATTGGTCTCATACTGTACCCATGGAAGTGTCTCTGCTGGATGACATCTTTCCTCTGTATTCTCCATTTTAAGTTTAACTTAAAGCTGATAATACTCATTTCTTTCACCCTTTCCAACTTCTTTTACTTGTCTTTACAAGTAAGTGCATAATCAGATTGAGGTACTAATAATATAGTAGAAGTGGTGGCTTTATATGCCTATACACATATGGTATATCTGCATGGTAGCAAAGCATACACACAAATATAAATCATACCTAGATGACAGTGGAACCTGAAAGGAGAAACAGTAAAACAAAAAGTGTATTATGAAAGCCAGACTAACGACATCAGTGTTTCTAACTGAGTGATAGGCAGCATCTGGCATTACTGTGGCTTAGCTTCAGACATGAGACCTGTGTGTTTATGACTCCTGGATTTGAATATATGGGGGAAAAAAAGGATACATAGGTAGCATTTTTGTTAGAGAAAAGCTAGGGAAAATAGCATCATTGAATGCTATATTTGAACAAATTCCTATACTCATTCAAAAAATCAACCTTATAAATACATAAAGATAGAAGATATGTACCAACACAAGATTTCACGTAAAAAAGATTTGTGCATTTTAATGACCTACAGACTCAGTATGAGACAAGAAAGGTGATGTTTCCATAGATTTCAATGAGGGAGGATACTAGAGATGGGAAGTCATCTAAGCCTTCTCATCTTGTGTGACTCATCATTTATTCCCATAAATCCTCCACACTGGCTCTTCTCAATATGCTGGAAATCTTTCTCTAGGTCCCCTGACCTTACTTTGGTATTTGTCCTGTCTGTCTTCCTTCAGCTTGAAACATGATCAATCGACCTCCTTTGTAGACAATCAAAAATTTTATTATACTTCTTTCTGTCTGAAGAATTGAGTACAATTCTTCTTTGGTAATATGTTATAACTTTTGTATATCCTCTATGCATCTCTCCATTGCCTTTGAGCCACCTGAAATTTAGAGTTTGGGGAACTTACAGAATGTAATTTGTAGCCAAAGACCATAACCATAAGAATTTTTTCTTTTAAAAAAGTATTTATACATCTATATATGTACTGCATATGGGCAATGAAATGAACCCAGAATTGAAAAGGAGGAAGAGTGTATGCACACAATAGCTCTAAGTATTGTTCCCTCACCTATATATTATCATCTGGAAAACCAGTATTTTTCATCCACTTCATTATTTCTATGTAAATAGTTTAGTCCATACTCTTCTTTGTGGTTATGCATGATATTTAAGAGACTTCAAAATGTACTAGGATACAATGTTATACACAAACTGGGATGTGTAATGATAATGGAATTTGGAGATGTCCCTGAATTGACTTGGTTTTTGGGTTGAATGTTAAAACCCAGAGCTTGTGAATCCCACTTGTGGGATGGACTTGTTGACGTGAAGAGAGAAGGCTGAACTGGAAGGAGCCGTGAATGGGGAAAAAAGCCCAAACCAAGAGAAGGCCAGAAGGACTTTTGCAAGAGCAATATCCAGTGTCATGGAGACTGAGTTACTGAGTTACGGAGTTACTTTCTCTTTTTTTAAGAGAAAGACTGCTGAGAGCCCTTTGGGGCTGCCCAGGACTTTTGAGAACTGTCACCCGGAGCTGCCGAGAACTGAGGAGACATGGCTGTGATGCCGGTATTTTGTCTGTCTGTTTTGATGTTGTTTTGCCACATTCATCTGATGGTGAAGGACAATGCTGCTGTTGTAGAAGTCCTGGAACCTGACTGTTGGTTCAGAAGCCCTGAAGGAGGATTTTCTTGTGGTACAGCAATCCTGGAAGAGGGCCTTGCTGATGTTTTCAGGGGTTCTGGGACTGTTCTACAGGCAGAGAGTGACTTGTTGAGCAATGCATCTGTTGAACCTTCTTCTCCCCAGGAAGTGAGATTGCTGAGCATTTGCCTTAAGTGAAGATGAAAGAAAGGCCTTGGGTTTTCAATCCTGAGATAATATCTTAACCTTGTTGTGACTTAAGGGTGGATGGCTTTTTGTGCTCTTCTGCCCCTTTTGAGAAAGTGCTTGGTGTTAATGGATAGTATTGTAATTCAGTAGTGTCCAGGGGTGGGAAATCTTTGGCCTTTTTTTGTGCTCTGTGATTGACTAAATGAATGTACTTTGTTTATGATTGGAAACAATTCTCCATTTGAGAAGAGACTAAATGAATGTACTGCTCTGGTGTGGGCTACTTTGAGTACTGATTCAGGGGTGGGATAAAAGGACCTTGGTACTTTGCAACTGAATTGAGAACTTACTTGCTAAATGAATGAGTTACACTGTATTTTGATTTCCTGTGTTCTGTGAATGTTTTGCTAAATAAATGGGGTTTGCTATGCTGGTAATCCAAACCTTGGAAGTTGCCTTTGCTTGGTATTATAGAAGGGAAGGTAGGAAGGAAGGAAGGTAGGAAGGTAGGAAGGAAGGAAGGAAGGAAGGAAGGAAGGAAGGAAGGAAGGAAGGAAGGAAGGAAGGATTGGTGTAAAGATACTGATCAAGTTTATACCAAAAGTGATGCAAGAAAATGAAGCTTCTTCCATTCTTTGAAGAGGTGGGGAACAACAGGTATTGAATACAGTATATATACAGAATACAAATCTTGCTCTACTCCATTACTCTATACAGATCTCTTAGTCTCTGGAGAATACCAGAGAATAGTGACTATCATCTATGAACTCCTTCAAGTTCCCTCCTGTGTTTTAAGACACTTTGTATATTTTCCCATTTCCACCTTCCTTTATTGTCTCATAGGAAGAAGTTATTGGTGTTCTCTGATATAGGATCCCAACTAGATCCCAATCTTTAGTTTCTCAATATCCTTCTTAAAATGTGGCACCTAAAGTGAAAATGAGATTCCAGATATGGTTAGATCAGAGCATAGTAAAGGGACTATCATCTCTCATTCTAGATACCATTCCTCTCTGAATGCCTTCTAAAATGGCATTAATTTTCTGTGTAGTTGGTAGAATGCTGAACCTGGAGTCAGGAAGACTTGAGTTTAAATACTACCTCAGGTAATTCCCTGTTATATTATACTGGTCTAGTCATATAACCTCTTTCAGATTCAGTTTCTTCATCTGTAAATTAGGGATAACAATATAACACCTCCTTCCTCCTTCCAGGTTGTTGTGAGGATCAAACAAAATGACATGACCAAAACACCTTACAAGCCTTAAAGTGCCAGATAAATGCTAGATATCATCATCATCATCATCATCATCATCATCATCATCATCATCATCACTTGCCTATTATGTAATAATCAGATAATTCTGAGTTCTTGAAGGTTATGCCACCAGAGTAAAAGTTCTTCTTCAAAGACTCTGAGTATGATTGAAGAAAAAATATATGTCTGCTTTCTAAGGATCAGCCTGGACAAATACAGTAAGATTAAACATTAGTTAACAGGTTGGACTCCTACTGTGGAATCCTTTGGCCAAGACAACCCATGAAACTGAAAAACAATTAAATGGCCTCCAGTCCTATGTGGCTCCTGTCTACTTCTGCTATGAAGTGAATAAGAGTGGTGGAAAAGTGTGCTGTACATCATACATTTTTAAAATTACATATAAACACTAATTTAGTTTTTGGTCCTCTAAATATGAGATCCTTGTCTAGTGATCAAGGGACAGATTACGAAAGGGTCTTATATCTATATCTATAGATTTCTATCTAAAGATATAGATAATTATTTTCCTCTATAAATGAAAATGGAAGAAAGTTGCAACTAAATGGAAAAATAGTTCAAAGATTTTCCTTAAAGACAGATAAAAGAGTTAGAAGAGCAGATTTTACCAGGTAGTTAAAGACAATAAGAAACATAAATTTAGGGGAAATGTGGCTATTTTATATGGAAATATTGAAGACAAATATATAACTATGTAGACTGTAAAGACTACCATGAAGACAATTGTAACTTCTGTATAAACATCTCATAGAGAAAGGAAAAGGGAGAAAAGTTTTGTGAAGAATTCAATGAGACATTCCAAATGAAATCAATATATGTTATAATGTTTAATTTTAACATAAAAGTAGAATTAGTCAAGACTGGAAAATATGTTGGAAAACATGGTTTGGGAATAAAAACTAAAAGAGGTCAAAGACACATAGATCATACAGAATCCTCATTCTTGTATATTATTAAAATTTTCTTTAACAAGAAAAATAAGCATTGGTGGACTTGCTGATCACAACAATGCAACTGATGATATTTTAATGGGCTCCTTTGGGGTATTACCTCCTAATCAACGTTTTGTGAAGAATCAGATCACTGACTTGTCAAAGCAAAAGTCAAAATTTGAATGGAAATGAGAAGACAGAGCGTACAAATGAAGTAACTCCAATCTAACCTATTTAGGCAAGTTATTGATGAGAATAAGAATTAGAAATGAGGAAAAGAACAGACACTGGCATAGAACATTACAATTTCTTACAGAAATTCAAATGATATAAATCAGTTGAAATATCTAGGAGATGCAAAAAGACAAAAAAAATACTTCAGTCAACAACAACAAAAATATTTCTTTGCATGCATTTCCTTGCTAAGTGAAGAACTATGTTAGCCTGCAGAGGTTTAGTCAATTATACTTAATCTACTTATCCATTTCATAGATGTATAGGACTACAGTATGCAAAGTAGTAAACAAAAACCCTGAGCAAATGTTAATAGATAAGCAGACAGAAAGCAAGTAAGCAAGAAAAAAAGAAAGAAAAAAAGGAAGGAAGAAAGAAAGAAAGAAAAAAGAAAGAAAGAAAGAAAGAAAGAAAGAAAGAAAGAAAGAAAGAAAGAAAGAAAGAAAGAAAG
>CM053596.1:108953930-108973506 GCA_028646575.1 Pseudocheirus occidentalis
CCCCGCCTGCTGCGCTGCCTGTAGTGCTTTCTGTCTGGTGGAGAGTTTTGGAGCTTGAAAATCTGTTTAGCGTCCCATTTTATGAGTTTTTTAGCGTATTTGTGTGGGAGCTGTGGTGCTTTGCTGTTTCTACGCCGCCATCTTGGCCACACTCGACTTTAGTTTGTTGTAGAGTCTTGAGAGGGAGAGAAAGAGAGAGAGAGAGACAGAGAGAGAGAGAGAGAACACCTTTGGAGACTCTGGAACAAAGAATAACTCCAGGAGGCAGTCAAGAGAGAGACTTCTGAACAGTGAACTCAGAGCCATAGACATGTTTGGTAGGTATGTAGTGACACACTGCTGTCCTTCCACAAAACCACTACATGCTTGCAAAACCTAAGACAACCTTATGTAACAGCTCTTAGTAAGCTTAAAATATGTTTTCCATGAGTCTTGAATTGCAGTATCAATTTACAAAACATTTTCAAGCAGAATCACGAAGCTTATTGTATTAATGTATTATGTATTTGATGGGATATATATATGCTAACAGAACATTTCACTTAAGAAGACATTGTGATTGCCTTATTTCATATACTTTGAAAGTGTAATTATAGAATGATATTGCATCCTGGATTACTTGCTTAGAGCATTATATGTTCAGGTTACATCTGTATGACAGCAAAATAATCATTATTTATAGGAAAAAGTCAGTGGAGTATTTAGTACTGTTTAGAAGAAAATGAGATAGTGATGATGGTTCTAGAAAGTCTATTTATGTGAATGAATAAGGGCATATGAATGTATTGTGAGAGTAGAAGAAAGGAGAAGAGATAAAAAAGAAAGAATGAGAGAGGGAGAGAATGAGAAAGGGAGGAAGGGGGAAAATGGGGCAGTGGAGAAGGGAGGGAGGGGTTAAGGGTGGAAGGAAAGAAGCTCTTAAGGGTAGGGTATCCAAAGAAACTCACAGTCAGGTACAATGTATACTTAATGGTTTAATAAAATTGTCCCACACTGATATTTTGTAAACATACTAAGGTCTCTTTTCCCTTTTCAGTTTTCCTGCCTAGGCAGAGCTACTAAAAACAAAACTCCTCTGACTGAGAACATCAAGTACAAGTATTAAAAAGTGACTTGTATAGATCTGAAGTAAGCTGGAGTAGGAAATGACAAACCACTCCAGTATTTTTGCCAAAAACAAAACGAAGCCCAAATGGGGTCATGAAGAATCAAATAAAACTGAAATGACTGAACAACAACAACCTGACGTTCCAAAGGGTTTTTCTGGCTAAGCTGCTTCCCAGGTCAATAGAGAAGTCTCTGTTAATTCGTATCAGACCCAGTATTACCTGTTCATTGGAATTAAAACTGAACTTGGAGATCTGGGTCTTACATCCTCTAGTGTTACCTTGCTCAAGTCACCTACCTCCTACCCCAGAGCTTCAATCCTCTCTTCTATGAAGTTCCAATCAATTTAAAATTGTGATTCATATTTCCTAACCTTCTCTACAATAGTGAAACTATCACCTAAGAATAATCCTTGTGGCTAATAAAAGAGACTAAAAAATTGGATGACTAAATACTTTCTTATTCTTTTTGTGATCCAAGGAAGTAGTTGTAAAAATCCTTTTATATGCATCATTATAATTCTAGGGCTGGAGTGAATAGCTTTAAAGAATAAAAGAAATAACAAAAAATAACCTTTAAAATTATTAGACAAAATCATGCATTGACCAAGAAAATCACTGTATCATGTGGTATAGTTATTTCCTGTACTTGAGCTGCACAATTAGACAAGGACTTTTAGAATTGGCTTAATAAATGCATTTCTTCTTAAGATATGAGAATTTTTGGGGGGCCAAACCATACTTGTAATTACATTCTCACATGTGTAGAGGCAACCACATTGGCATACCAGGATAGCTGCTAGCACAGGTTCTTAGATCTGCTTTACTAGGAAAGATAACTGTTTGAGGGATCAACAATCTATTTTTAATTATATCCACTAGTTCAGGGGAAAAGTCAGCACCCTGAATTTCAGATAAAATGTAAACAGAGAAATAAAGATCAACAGACAGAATTCTGACTGCCTCAATATATACTTTACATATGTACATGGATTGAGAGAGCCTTTACTTCTGAGCAGTTGGGGAGCTCTGAACATATGGGTCACTCAGAATCTTGACCATGGAATCACAGGGTCCTTCTCATCAGCAAGTCCCCCAAAGCAAAATATCAACACGGAGTATATATGCACTTCTCAGATCCAGAAGTCATCACAAACCTCATGACTCAGGGCCTAATTAGAAATTAGCAAAAGATGTGAAAGCCTTCCTACCAGCAAACTTCCCCTAAGCAAGTTTCCTTTAATGGGCTCCATGTGAAGTCTATTAATGGATAGGGAAGATTATATATCCCATTAATATTACAACATGGAACATTAATAATAATTGGAATATGTTTAGCGCTTTATACACATTATCTCATTTGGGCCTTATTATGAAATAAGGTTCTTATTGGTATAAAGTAAATATTATTATTATTCTCATTTTAAAGGTAGGGAAATGGAAGCTTAGAGAGGTGAATTAATTTGTTATGAAATTTTTCTCTTTCTAACTTTCCAGTCTTCTTACATTTCAATTCCCATCCAATGCAGCTTCTCACACTCTACAATTCAGTTACATTGTCTTATTTGATGTTCCTTGAACAAGATACTTTATCTCTTGACATGTGTATCTTTGCATTAGTTGATCCCAAGCCTCGAAGGTTATACACTCTCCTCTCTACCTCTTAGATTCTCTGACTTCCTTTAATACTTGGCTCAAATTCAAACTTTTACAGGAATACTTTCCCTCAGCTGCTGTTGCCTCTTCCACTAAGATTATTTTTCATCTACTCTGCATGTATCTGCTATTTACCAGTTATTTGCAAGATATTTCCTGTTAGAATATAAACTCCTTGAGCACAGAAACTATTTTTAACCTTTGTATACGTCTCACTAAGCACAGTGCCTGACATACAGTATGTACTTCATAAATGCTTACTAACTGATTGATTACATTGAATCTAAATCTACTTTTTATAAATTCCACCTATTACTCATAGTTTTTCCCTCTAAGGAGAGGGAGAACAAGTTGTAACCCCTGTAATCTCATGTTAGCCCCTCAAATACAACTATCAGGTCAACTCCAAGTCTTCTCTCCACCAGGCGAAATATGTTTGATTCTCAGAGATCTGAATCTCTGGTTTTCTTACTTTCTCTAGTGTGCCTGTTCTTCATAAAAATAAATCATCCAGTAGTTAACATGATAACACACCTTTAGACTTATTAGGGTAGAGAAAAATGGAAATATTATTTTCCTTGTTTTATAAACTGTTCCTCTCTTGATGTAGCATAAGATAGTTTGAGCTTGATGGAGTCTGGAGGAAGATGGCCATATTCCTCACTTACATAAAGTTTATGGTTATTATTCTTATCATTGATTAGGGTCATATGTCAAACATGATAGAAAACTAGACATTTTCTCTGATCTCTATGATCCTCTAAACCTCTTGAAAACAGAAATTATGCACCAAAGGGAAATGTCAGCTGTCTCATCTAGCATCCTTGTAACCACAAAGGTGGTTAAATAAAAATACCCATGAACTGATAGCCATCTTGAACTCACTCAAAACCCCTCTTGCTACTCACCATAATATCAGCAGTGATGTTGCATGAGATAACCGAAGAATTCTACCCAAGGGCTCAAACAAAACCCAACCCTACTCCATGGCCCCCTCTCTGTCTTTCCAGTACTATGGAGACCCAAGTTGCTGGGACTGTTTCAGTAGCATTCTGCGCTGCATAGATTTCAGTAGAGTGGAAGAACAGAGATAGAGGGGCAGAATACATGTTTGGGTCTAAAATAGGGGAGTTTAAACAGGGCACAACCCCATCTCCACCACCACCCAACTCTCAGAAACCCCAATTCCGAATAATGACTGAAATTACTCAGAAGCAGTAGCACCAATATGTCAGCATTCTGAAATTCAAAGGCAGAGAGTTAAGGAACAGGGGAAACAGAACAACACACCATGTGGGGTGGAGGAAGCACTGCATTGCATTGCATTAGGCCTGAGAGAAAGAACTTAGCATCTAGCTGAGGGCAGTTTTGTCTGTCCAAAAGTCAATTGAAGTAAAGACCTAGACTGGGGAACTTTGAATTGCCCAGTATGGGAGGATACTAAGACACTTTGAGATGCAGCACCCAAAGAAACCCATCATTGGAGGGGACAGAGTCAGAAAGAAAATAGGAGAAAGTCAAGGAAAAAAGAGACAAATTACTATGGATTTCAGGAAGAAAATGCAAAGATTTTGAACATAAAACAAATAAATCAATGGAGAAAATGTTAAGTGCAGAAGGAAATATGGCTTCCACATCTAGCAAATGAATTCAGGCATCTAATGAATAAACACAGCAAAACAACGGAAATCAATTCAACATTTGATGAGACAAAAGAACCTGTAGAGTTGGAAGAGAACATAGAGCTACAAGATGATATTCCTGAGCAATTTAAAAGAGAAATGAAAATAATGGAAGCAAAATTTATGGCCTGTACATCAAAAATAATTGGCAGAACAGAAAATGTTAAATCTGCAATGCAAGTCTCACCAAAGAAATAAAAGGTAGATTGATAGGGAATGAAAATATACTGAAGTGAAAGGACATTCTAGAAGAAGAGAAGCAAAAAAAATCCCACAAAAATCCCCAATAGCATCAAAGGAAAGTTTGCTCTCTATCCAAGCAAAGTACACTGACCTTGAAGACAGGATGCATAGAGGAAACCTAAGGATAATAGGCCTTGCCCTGAAAAACATAAGTCAAAACAACTGAAAGTTGTAATACAGGAAAAAGAACAAGAAAACTATGCAAACCAACCAGTAAATCAATTAAACAATATTTTGTGGCACTACATTGGAAAATGTAAGAGCACATGAAATGGGAGAAGGGATCAGGGGGATAAAGGGAATGTGTGAAGTGACCCAGTCAAATCAAGGGCTAGCAATGATGGGAAAGTAACTACTGTGGAAGAATTCTTCTCAGAAAAAGAACCTGTAGGAGAATAAGTGAGGAGGAGAGGGAAGGACTGAAAGGAAAATGAGGTAGAGAGAGGGTGGACTTGCTTTAGTGATAGGGAGGGGACATACTGATAAATCCTCTTTTAAATGAAGAAAGATGTTTTGTAAAGGGAGATGGAAACATTATGCTGAATGTTGTTTGGGGGATTTGTTGCTTGAAAAGGCAAGGGGTGGGAGAAGAGAGTTGGAACTCCTAGGATAATTGGCACCTGGAAGAACGAGGTATGGCATTTTCTAAATGGTTCTGCACCGCATCAATCAAGCAATTAATAACCATTTATTAAGCACTTACTATGTTCCAAGCACTGTAGTGGGAACTTTTACAAAAATCCACCATGTATTAGGGCTCAGAGACAATGTCAATATATGTAATAATTATGACTAAAATATATTTAAAATAGCCATTTGTTTAGGAACCACAAGCAAAAGCTACAGACCCAAATGACTACATCCCAAATAATGAGTGTGTCATAGAAAAAAAAATCATAGAAACTATTAATAATCAGTCCTCCACCAGATTATATTCCTACAAATATAGATTAATACATAGAAAAAGAGAGGATAATAAAAAATATGCATTTAAACAAGTGAGTCAATAAAGAAACCTAAAACAAGCACTAAATAAAGAAATCTAGAAAATTAGAGGTGAAATGCACAAAACTGAAACAAAAAAGCCCCAAATAAGCAAAACAAAATTTTGTTTTGCTTTAGTGATAGGGAGGGGTCATACTGATGAATCCTCTTATAAATGAAGAGAGACGTTTTGTAAAGGGAGATGGAAGCATTACATTGAATATTGTTTGGGGGATCTGTTGCTTGAAAAGGCTCTACAAGGAATGGGAGAAGAGAGCTGCTTTTACATTAGTCTTTGAAAAGACTAATGATATTGGGGGGAAATAGCCAATCTGATTGAAGAGTACAGAAAATCAAATCAATAAAATAGCAAATGAACAAGGTGAAATCACAAAATGAAAGGAAATAGAATAATAAGAACACGTTATGCACAATATACCCGCAATACATAAAACACAAAAGAAATATAGGGATAACCTCAACTAGAAAATACTTAATCAGAAGAACAATAGAGATATTAAATAACTCAGTCTCAGAAAAGGAAATAGAAATAGCTATAAAGGAACTACCAAAGGAAAAAACTCATGGTCCCGGTAGACTCATGGGAGAATTCTATCAAAATGTTAAAGCACAATTAGTACCCATACTTAATAAATTGTTCTCAAAAACTGGGAAAGAAAGCGTGCTACCAGAATCCTATTATGAGAAAAATATAGCCCTAATCCCTAATCTAGGGGAAAATAAAGCACAGAAGAAAAACTATAGGCCAATATAATGCATGAATACTGACTCACAAATTTTAAACACAATTCTGTCACACAGAGTACAAAGATAAATCCAAGAAATCATTTGTTATGACTAAGTGGGATTTATACCAGGGGTACAAGAATGGACCAGCGTCAGGAAAGCAATCAACATAATTAATCATATTAAAAACCAAAAAAAAAACATGATTATCTCAATGAATTAAAAAAAAACTTTGACAAAATACAGTACAAAGCCAGGTCAGATTTCTGGAAAGTTACTTGTTTACTGGCTCTTAGTCCTGCTTGACTGGTTCTTGATAAAATCTTATTGGCAAGTAAAGGTAACTCTTTCCTTTTTCTAAATGTTCAGAAAACATCCTTTTGTTCTAAAATTTTGCCCTCAATAGAAATCAGTTTCACTACTCTATTGTTTGCAGGCTCCAGCCTCTTTCAGTTCTTGAAAGGTGGGACAGTGTCTGTCCTCTTGTCTTACAGAACTTCTATTCGCCATAATATTTTAAAGGTAATTGACAATGGCAAAACAACTGCATCTGCCAATCCTGTCAACAACATAAGATAAAATTTATCAGCAGCTTGTGACTCATACTTATTGAAAGCAGCTAGATTTTGTTTCACCATTTCCTTATTTATCTTTGGTTCCAGTTGCCTAATAAACATTTTTGCTCTGTCATAGTTCAAAGTTGGAAGATAAATAAAAAATAGTTGAATAGTTCATTTGTCTTACTGTTATCCATTCTCATAGTTGGATCCATCATAGAGGTCCATTCCTTTCTTGGATTTGACTCTTGGCCCAACATAGCTAACAATTACAGCCATAATCACCAACATCGCTACCTCCCCCTTACTCTTAACCATGACTAGACTCAGTCCCTTTTCATATTATTTATACAAGATGTGCTTGTTTTTCATATTCATTCTCAGTTACTTGCTATTACAGCCAATTTCTACAAGAAGATAATCATATCTAATAGCCAGCATTTATAGTACTTTAAGGTTTGTAAAGTACTTTGTACATATTATCTCATTTAATCTTGCTTTGTAAACCTTACTATGTAAGTTCTATTATTAACCCCATTTTAAAGAAGAAGAAACTTAAGAAGACAGAGGTTTACTAACTTTCCCAGGATCCTATAGTTCAGCAGTTCTCAACCTGTGGGTCACGACTCCTTTGGAGGTCGAATGACCCTTTCACAGGGTCACAGGGGTGGCCTAAGACCATTGGAAAACAAATATTTCTGATGGTCTTAGGAACTGAGACATGGCTCCTCTATCTATCTCCAGGTGGGTCCACCCACATGCAGATATGCCCACATGCAGATATGCCCACATACAAGTATTAAAGGGCCACTGTATTAGGAAGGTTGAGAACCACTGCTATAGTTAGTGAGGCCAGATTTGAACTTAGGTCTTCCTGACTCCAAGTCCAATATGTTTTATCCACTATGCCACCTAGTGGACTATAGGTACTTTGGTTTGGCTTAAATTCTTGGCAAAATTCTACAACAGAAAATTGGTTTGTGAGCATTTAAAATGGGAAAAAAATTTTTTTTCCTGAGTCTCTAGAATGTATGGTTGGAATTTTCCCTCTGGAACAAGGTGGGAGAAGGGGTAAGGTCACCTCCCTACACACCCCTTCACCCTCAGAGCAAAAATGACTGCTTGTACATGGCAGCTAAAACCAGGTCCTTGGAAGTCATCTAGTTAAGGCCCCTCTATAATGAAATCTATTGGGTAGACCATAGGATCTAGAACTTAAAAGGGCCTTTTAACAATGGTCTTTTAATAGGCTATCAATTCCTATAATTTTTATAGAAAAAGAAACTAAATCTCAAAGAGAATAAGTGGATTGTCCATGGTCACATAGGGAGTTAGTAGCAAAATAAAGGATTTGAATCTAGGGTCTTTAACTCTGAATTGATTTGTTCTTTGCACTATACCAAATGACTTCCCATGGTTGGCTTTGCAAGTATTTCACAGAATATTTTCCCAAAGGGTGAACAGGTGAAGTGTTTGCTTTTTAATACTTTTTTTCTAATGGTGTGTAAATGATAACTAGTTCTCAAATCTGGAGTAGCTCCTGGATAAATATCTCTTCTCTCTCACATGTGTTCTCTTCCCTTTCTCTGCAGACCTTTCCTGAGTATAGGTGTTGAAGGATTTCTTTAATTTTGCTTCTCAGTATTACACAGCAAGAGCATAGGACATCCTCCAAAGTCCCTGGCCTAGCTCCAGAATGATTTGTCACTTGGGCAGGGGATGTTTGCTGAGCTTTATGGCACACAGAGCTCTGATTGAGGAACAGTGGGACAGTATAAAGGAAGTTGAAACTCATAATCCCTGACCTGATGGAGCTACTATCTATCTCTCTATCTTGGGGAAGAAAACAAAAGTTTTTAAAACATTGACAAGGTGAACTACACATAAGGTAAAGACAAGTTAGTTTGTGTCCTCAGGTGCCTGACTCCTGGGATTCCACCTCCATGAATCTGGGGTTAATAATTTGTCTTGGGTCTGATGGGACCTGGTGCATGGTTGCCTTTAATTGTTCCTTAATCTCTGACATATTAGTGTGGAGGCAGAACTGATGGCACTCACTAATTATAACTTCAAGCCCACATCCTTCTATCAATGTGTCTTAACTGCTGCCTCCTTCAAAACACTAGAGCCCACCTCTTAGGGATCTGCAGGTGAAAATCACCTACGTGCTTGATACCAATTAACTTCTGGAAACGCCTCTTTGCCTATAAACTTTGGAAGGGAAAAGACCTACTTTTACAATTAAGTTTGGCTCTTTCAATTTATTTGAAAATAGAAGGAGTTATTTAGCCTGGAGAACACACAGCCTGGGGTGACAATCACAGTTTCCAAGGCTACAGCAATTGAGTTCCTGTATTTTTACAGACTTTTTAAAGACCAGTGATTTCTATTCTCCATTGAGGATGAGAGTAAATAGTTATAAAATGAAACATAAGGCATTTTAGGTTAGGTATAGAAAGAATTTCCTGATCAGGAGCTTTGTTAGACACCAAAAGAGATGACCAAGGGGAAAATGTGCAAGAATTTATAGACAAGATTCATAGTAAATAAACACTTATTAAGCACCTACTATGTGCCAGGCACCATGCTAAGTGCTGGAGATACAAAGAGAAGTAAAAGAAGACCTGCTCTTAAGGAGTTCATAATCTAATGTGAGGAAAACACAGACCACTAAGTACAAACAAGCTAGTTACAGGATAAACTGGAGATCATCAAAAGAGCAAAGAATTAAGGAGGTCCAGGAAAGGCTTAATGTTAGGACATGTCAGAAGCTGGGAGGCAGAGATGGAGGAGAAAAACATGCCAAACATAAGGGACAGCCAGTGAAAATGCAAGGAGTCAGGAGACGAAATGTCTCATTCTGTGAACAACAAGGCCAGTGTCACTGGAGCAAAGAATATGTGAGAAGGGGATGAAGTGTAAGGTGTACACAGACTGAAAGATAAAGGGGAGCAGATTATAAAGATTTTTGAATACCAGGGAATTTGATATTTGATCCTGGAGATGAAAGGAAGCCCCCAGAGATTATTGAATAGGAGGGGACATAGACCTATAGGAAAGTCACTTCTAGTACAGTACTAGGAATTGGAAGGAACCCCTTTGCCACATGTGTCTCTATACATGTGCCTTACTACTTTTATACTTTATTCCCTTTCTCCCCATAGATCCTTAATATATTTTTGAGAGAATATGCCCCACATTTTGATAGGGAGTAGGAGGAGGAGGGGACAGGGGCCGGGGTTTGTGAAAACTGTTCTCCCTATGGTTATTCAGTTTGTCTATTTGTTACTCTGTGGACAATACACCAACATTGTCCATAGAGATTTCTTGGAAAAGATACAGGAGTGTTTTGCCATTTCCTTCTCCTACGGACTGAGGCAAATAGAAGTTATGTAATTTGCCCAGGGTCACACAGCTACCAAGTGTCTGAGGCTCAATTTTTAACTTGGGTCTTCCTGACTCCAGGCCCAGCACTCTATTCACTGAGCCATGTAATTGCCTAGCTGCCTGGTTCTTGCTATATCATTTACCAAATATTGGTAAAGAAACTAAGTAAATCTTCTAGCTGATTGTTAATGAAAAACACACTAATGGGAGTTTGTGAATTACAGAACTAGAAACCTATCCTCTAAGAGTTATCCCCTGGAACCTAGAATACTGAGAAAATGCATGAATAGTGAGTCTTCTTCCAGGAACTCCAGACTGTATGAGTGCCTAGTTGGGAGAGTGGCCTTAAAGATGGGTGTTACATTTACCATTCCCCTTATCATGTAACCATCATGATATAATAACATATACTTTCTGGAGCAATGTCTCCTTTTCTTCCCACTCACAAACATGCTTCCAGGGCCCCAAATCCCGCTATTCCTAGAGTGCAAGGTAGTGGTGAGAAGCACAACCCATTCTCAGAGACAGTGGTCACAAATTACCTAGTTGAACTCATTACCAGTCTCCTGTCACAAACACCCAACATCTATGGGATCCCTCTGCAACTATGGCAGAATATTCACATTCCTCTGCTAGCCAACCTCTTCTGTTTCTTTCCTTCGTGACTGAACCAGCGCTATGTTGGAACTGCCATGAACTGACTGGGAGAGCCAGTTGTTAAATTTTCACCTCAGAATTCAACTACTGCTACAAATCAGGTCCAAAGTTATTGTTCTAGGCTGTCTAGCCTTCAGAAAGTGTAGTTAATGCAGATTAAGCTTAAAGGTGTGTCTGGCAAGTTTTAGACTTTTTGCATCTCTTTGCCAGCATTCAGCACAGTTCTGTGCCTGCAGTGTTTAATAGTATTTTTCATCCCTTTATTTTCATTCATTAATGTCGAGAATCATGTCTGATTGTAATTTCACTTGATCTGACTGATGATAATAGTGCTTCGAAGCCCCATTGGTTTTAATATACCTGTAAGCTGCTTATGCATTGGATTCATTGCAACTTTGAAGTGTCTCCAAATTCTTTTTCTGTGTCAGTTTAAGCCTATTTATTGAAGAAGAGAGAAAGATGGAATGTTACTGAAAATTCTTCCTTAGAGTTTGATGTTCCTTTGAATGTTCAAATGATCATTTCAAAGGATCCACTGGGGGTCCAGTTTTAAATCGAAAACAGCCTCCATCCAATTTTCCAGAACATCCAACTTTTTAGTAAATTTGAATTGTGTTTCCTGTGACTTCCATTCATCTTATATTAATTTACATAGCACTTTCAAGAAGAAATGTTGGCATAGTGTGTTAATGGGTTAATGAGTATTCACACTAGTAGAGCAACATGCCCAAAGCAAAAGCAAGTTGTTTTCTGATTTTGTGTAATTTACTACTGTAACTTTAGAATACTAATGAGACTTGCGATTAGCCAATCAGTATGTTATGTAGAATCATGGGATACTAGAGCAGGATGGGACCTTAGATATTAACTTCTCTAACCTTCCTGTTTTATAGGTGAAGAAACTAAGGCCTAAGTAGATGGAATAATTCAGTCAAGGTACTTAGGCTATGGCTATATGATACCAAAAGTACCATTTAATTCAGAGAAAAATTAATAGTCAAACATTTTTTGTCATCAGGTTGAATGCAAAAGAAAAGGTAGGGTGAGGGCTATTGAATGGGATTTTCCCCAATCTAATTTCTTAGATTGGAAATTGATACACCAATGGTTCTCAAAAACTGTGTTGTGTTTCCCTAGGTGATCTGGGAACTCAGGTACTATGTTATTGCAGATAAAATAAAATTCATAATAAATTTATTTAATATAATTTTTGCTGGATTTGCAGCATATAGAGATGGTCATATCCTTGATCTTGACATTACCAAGAAGAATTCCACTTCCATCATCATGAACTCTGAAATTCCTTTATTTGACCTTAATATACTGATTCCAACTTTTCCTCTGCTTTACAATATCTAACCATGTTCTTTGTGCTCACCATGACTTATAATCACTTCATACCTCAGTTCTTTTCCAGGTCATCATCCCTGCACTTTCTATACCTCTCCTTCTTATCCTTGATAAAGAAGCTCAATTCTTCACTGTCTTCTTCTCCAGAGACCCTTACCCCCCTCATCCTATAATATATCTTGTTTTGCCATGATACAACTTTGAATCACTCCCACTCTCCTACTCTTGAGCTGCTGAAAAAAAAACTGGAGAAAATCAGTGAACAGCATTGTCTTTGCCCACTAGACATTCCTGTTAGATAATCACAACTTAGTCCTCACTGAAAAAGGCAATCCTTTTATACTTTCCTAATCAGTTCATTATCTCACTTACCACAGTGGATCTACCAACCCTTTTCATCCTTTTTCAGACTTCCCATGACTCTCCTAACCCCTAACCTCTCAGTCAAGAACACTGCTTATTTCATTTTTAAAATAAGGTCATTTACTGAAAGCCCTCTTTTTGCCTTCTCATCTCACATCACTCAGATACCTTCTCCTTATGATGTCATTTGCCCTTGTCTCACATAAAGAAAGGGCCATTCTCCTTGCCAAGGCAAATAATTCTACATGCATAAATGATCCCATTCCATCTTATATGGTATATTACATGTTCTGCCATACCTACTATCTTCCATTTCCCCCTGTTTTCTGCTTCACTTTTGCCTACAAACATACCCATGTTTTCCCCATCCTCAGGAAATCTACTCTAGCTATGGTATTATATCTCTCCTTCCTTTCATATCTAAATTCCTTGAGGTATTTTGTGCCTCATTTCCTCAACAAGATGAGGCGCCATCTACAACCACTACTTCTACTTCTTTCTTCTCATTCTTTTCTTAAGTCTCCGAAGTCTAGTTTCTGACCTCATTATTCAAACAAAACTACTCTCTTCAAAGTTACCACTGGTTTTCTGATTGCCATATATAATGATTTCCCCCCTTAATCCATGTCATTCTTGAGTTCTTTGCAGACTTTAACAATTATCATCTTATCCTTACTACTTTCTTCCTACTAGGTTTTTGTGATACTGATCTCTCCAAACTCTCCTACTTCCCTGATGATTTTTTTCAATCCTCTTTGCTGAATTTTCATTCATGACACTCCTACAACTTGTAGTTCTTCCCAAGGATATAGCCTGGTCCACCTTCTTTGCTTCTCTATATTATGTTGCTTAATAATTTCATCAGCTTCTATATATTCAATTATCATTTCTTGCCTTTCTTCTTACTTCCATTCTTATATCTCCAACTTCCTATTGGATTTATCAAACTGTATGTCTCATATACAACTTAAACTCAGCATGTGACTTCCTTATCTTTCCTCCCAAACTCTTCTATCTCTCTCAATTCTCAATTACTGGCAAAGTCACTCCTTCTGCCCAGTCACTCAGGCTTACAACCTTTTTATTATTATCAATTCCTCCAGCTCTCATTTCTCCATTTACATTATGTTTCAGATTTCTGTCAATTCTATCTTTCTAATATCTTCAATATATCCTCTTTTTTCTTCTTTGATGCTGCCACCACCCTTGGGTACGCTCCTACCACTTCAATCCTGGAATATTGTAATCTATTCCTTTTCTTCATTTTTTAAAAAAGAATGTTTTTATTTCCTTTTTTTAATTACATGTAAAAACAAGTTTAACATTCTTTTTTTCAAACTTTTGAGCTCCAAATTCCTTCTTTGCTCTCTCCCCTTCTTGGGAATGCAAACACTTTGATATAGATTATGCATGTGAAGTCTTGCAAAACATATTTGCATATTAATCATGTTGCAGAAGAGAACACATACCAAGAACAATAAATAAATAAAAATGAAGAAAGTTTTTTTTAAATATGCGTTGAGATCCCAGTCCTTGGGATAAGAACTATTTGACAAAAACTGCTAGGAAAACTGGAAAACAAGAGGTCACAAACCAGGTATAAACCAACATCTCATACAATTTACTAAGGTAAGGTCAAAATGGGTACATGATTTAGACCATAAAGGGTGATTCTACAAACAAATTAGAAGAGAAAGGAATAGTAAGATGCTTTCAAGGAATAGTCAGGACCTGTCAAATCTATGGAGAAGGGAAGGATCCATGACCAAACAAAAGATAGAGAGCATTATGAAATGTCATTTTGTTTATATTAAGTTAAATAGCTTTTTCACAAACAAAATCATTGCAACCAAGATTATAAGGAAATCAGAAAACTTGGAAATAATGTTTACAGAAAGTGTCTCTGATAAAGGCCTCATTTCATAAGTAGAGAACTGAGTCAAATTCATAAGAATACATGCCATTCCCCAATTGATAAATAGTCAAAGGATATGAACAGACAATTTTCAGATGAAGAAATCAAAGCTATCTATTGCCATGTGAAAAAGTGTTCTAAATCACTTTTGATTAGAGAAATGCATAGTAAAACAACTCTAAGGTACTAGCTCACTCCTCTAAGAATGGCTAACATGATCAAAAAGGAAAAATGACAAATGTTGAAGAGGATGTGGGAAAATTGGAACACTGATATACTGTTGGAAGAGTTGCTATCTGACCCAAGTATTCTAGAGAGCAATTTGACATTGTGCCCAAAGGGCAACCAAATTGTACATAGCCTTTCATACTGCTAGGTCTATATCCCAGAGAGATCATAAGAAAGGAAAGCGACCTACATGTGGAAAAATATTTATAGCAGCCCTTTTTGTGGTAGAAAAATATTGAAAATGGAGAGGATGTCCATTAATTGGGGAATGGCTGAACAGGTTGTGGTATATGAATGTAATGGAACATTACTGTGTCATAAGAAATCATGAGCAAGCTTATTTCAGGGGAAAAAACTGGAAAGTCTTGTATGAACTGCTGCAAAGTGAACTGAGCAGAACCAGGACAACGTAGTACATAATGTTACTACAATGATCAACTATAAATGACTTAGTGCTTCTCAGAAACACAATGATCTAAGACAATTACAAAGAACTCATGATGGAAAGTGCTATCTATATCCAGATAAAGAACTGATGGACTCTGAATGCAAATTGAAGCACACTTTTTTCACTTACTTTATTTTTTCTGTGTTTGTTATTTCTTTTTCAGTCTGTTTCTCCTTTCACAACTGTGACTAATATGGATATGTGTTTTACATGATTTCACATATGTAATGAATATCAAATTGCTAACCGTTTTAGGAAGAGAGAAGGAAAGCAGAAAAATTTGGAACTCAATATCTTGTAAAAATGAATGTTAAAAATTGTCTTTATATATAATTGGGGAAAATAAAATACTATTTCTAAAAACTATTCCTTGATCTAGATTAAAATTCTATCAGCTGTTTCTCTGGAGGCAGATAGTATTTTTTATTATAGGTCTTCAGAATTGTCTTGTGCCATTTTATTGCCAAGAATAGCTAAATTATGCACAGTTGCTAATCATACAATATTGCTGTTAAGATGAACAATGTTCTGGCTCTGCTCACTTCACTTTGAATTGGTTCATATAACTCTTCCCAGGTGTTTCTGAAGCCATCCTGTTCATCTTTTCTTATAATACAAAAGTATTCCATCACAATCATACATCACAACTTGTTTGGCCATTCCCCAGTAATTAGGTACGCCTTTAATTTCTCATGTGTTGCCAACACAAAGAGAGCTGCTATAAATATTTTTGTACAGATGGAACCGTTCCCTTTTTCTGTGATCTCTTTGAGTTCATATTCTGCTTCTGACACTTAGTTGTGTAGGTAGTTAGATGGCCCTCAGCAATGAGAGCATTCAGCCTGGAGTCAGGAAGATCTGAGTCCAAATCAAGCCTCATACATTTACAAGTTCTATGACCCTGAACAACTCATTAATAACTATCTGCCTCAGTTTCCTAAACTGGGGTTAAATTGGTGTTAATAATAGCTAGGTCGTTGTAAGGATTGAATGAGATATTTGTGAAGTTCTTTGCACAGTGAAAATTGCCTATTCATATCCTTTGCATGGTGGGCACTTCTTTCTTTTTGTGATCACAGGCAAGACATTTAATTGACCTCCCCAAATCAAGAGTCTCCTAAGACTTAGTTTTCTCTTGGTTTTCAACTCACACTGCTGCCAGAGGGGGAAAACGAGATAATATAAAGTTCTTCGCAAACATTATGTGTCTATTTCAGCTATATGCATATATGATCTCATGATATTACAAAGCACCAGGTCAGTCAGAGAAGCCCAAACCACAGTGTACAGACTATAGACAAACTTACTCTCATTTAGTCAAGTCAGTGTTTGAGCTTGGTACTGGGGTCTATGGCTATTTTCCCATAAGATACCTTATGGCTATCTGTTCACTGACAATTCAGTCACCTGAAATACATGAATGTCAAACTATCCTTAGCAGAACTAAGGCAGAGACCAGAAACAATAATTTCACTGAAGGCAACTAAAAATCTTTGTAAAATGATTTTATAGTCAAAATGCTCATAAAGAAAATTATTTTAGAGGTGGAGCCAAGGTGGTGGAGCTCTCCCTCAAACCCCTCCAAAACTTTTAAATAATTATTTTAAAATTCTAGAGCAAAAGAACCCACAAAAAGATGGAGTAAAACAACTTTCCAGTCCAAGGCAACTTAGAAGGTCAGCAATAAATATCGGTTGAACCAGAGTGAGAGGAAAGTGCAATTAAGCACAGGCCATGCCAGCACAGACCCTGCCCTAGCAAGCCAGAAATCAGAACTTAAGGTGACTGAATCAATGGCAGCAGTGGTGGTTCCCAGACCTCTCAGCTCACAGGGACCAAAGACAGCTTAGAAGGTCAGCAGGAAGAGTCTGTCACACCTGGGGGAGAGTGGAGCACAATCTAACACAGACCCTACCAGCACAGCCTTGGCCACAGCAAACCAAGAACAGGCCTTGGGGGCACTGAATCAGCAGCAGCAGAGCTGCATATGTAGCTCATAGCACACAGATGGTAAGGGGGTTGAACAACTGGTTAGAAGAAGATTACAGGGGTCGCTTTTCTAGGACTGATGCTGGACTTTGTTGCTTTTCCCATACTTGGATCAGGGTCCCATTGCTTGGTGATGGTCCCAGGCTGAGAAGAAGCACTAGAACACCAGAGCTTACAAAACCACAGTGGAATGGGGCCCCTCTCTCAGTTCCAAGGCAAAAAAAGAGTGCTTGTGGTCACTCATAGACCAAAGCACACGCAGGAGAGGAATAAACACCTCTCTCAAGATCATACCACCTTAGAAGAACTTAAAACTTATAAGTGGCTACAAGTATCTCTGTAAACAACTGCACAAAACCCCTGAAGCTTGGAATAGTGCTCCTTCAACCTTGGAAATAGAGCCTTACTTTAACAAAGAATTAAAAGTCAAGTAATAGCCCAGGAAAATGAGTAAACAACTGAAAAAAAATTGACCATAGAAAGTTACTGTAGTGACAAGGAAGATCGACATACACACTCAGTGAGAGGAGCAGAACCAGGAGAGCATTGTACACAATTACAGACACATTGTGTCTGTGAGGACTAACTTTGATAGACAGGGCTCATCTCAGCAATGCAAGTTTATAAGGCAACTCCAAAAGACCCATGATTGAAAAGGTTATCCACATACAGAGAAAGAATTATGGTGTCTGAATGCAGATTGAAGCAAACTACTTGCTCTCTCTTTTTTGTTTTGTTTTGTTTTGCTTTGCTTTGCTTTGTTTTGTCTCTTCTTTCTCATGATTCATTCCATTGGTTATAATTCTTCTTTACAACTTGACAAATGTTTAATGTGAAGGTATGTGTAGGACCTATATCAGATTGCATGCCACCTTTAAGTAGGGGGTAGGAGAGAGAGAGGGAGAAAATTTGGAACTCCAAAACTCATGGAACTAAATGTTGTAAACTAAAAATAAATACATTTAAAACAAAAAATACACTCAGAAGAAGAGAACAAAGTCAAACCTCCTACTTTCAAAGACTCCAAGAAAAATATGAATTGGTCTCAGGTCATAGAAGAGCCGACAAAGGATTTTGAAAATCAAGTAACACAGGTAGAGGAATAATTGGGAAGAGAAATGAGAGTGATGCAAGAAAATCATGAAAAATGAGTCAACAACTTGATAAAGACACAAAAAATGCTGAAGAAAATTATATCTTAAAAAACAAACTAGGCTCAATGATAAAAGAGGTACAAAAAGGCAATGAGGAGTAGCAGAACTCGGCAAATGGAAAAAGGGACAGAAAAATTCACTGAAGGAAAAAAAAACTCCTGAAAAAGTAGAATTGGTCAAGTAGAAAAAGAGGTACAAAAGCTCACTGAAGAAAGTAATTCCTTAAAAATTAAAGTGAAGCAAATGGAAGCTAATGACTATGAGAAATCAAGAAACAATAAAACAAATAAAAGAATGAACAAATAGAAGACAATGTGAAATCTCTCATTGGAAAAACAACTAACCTGGAAAATAGATCTAGAAGAAATAATTTTAAAATTATTGAACCATCTAAAAGCCATGATGAAAAGCAAGAAAGAAAAAGAAAAACTAGACATCATCTTTCAAGAAATTACCAAGGAAAACTGCCCTGATATTTTGGAACCTGAAGGTAAAATAGAAATTGAGAGAATTCACTAATCACCTCCTGAAAGGGATCCCCAAAGGAAAACTCCTGGAATATTATAACTGAATTTCTGAGTTCCTGGGTCAAAAAGAAAATACTGCAAGCAATCAGAAAGAAACAATTCAAGTACTGTGGAACCACAGTAAGGATAACACAAGATTTAGCAGTTTCTACATTGAAAGACTGGAGGGCTTGGAATATGATATTCAGGAAGGTAAAATAGTTAGGTCCAGCAAATAATCACCTATCCAGCAAAACTGAGTGTAATTCTTCAAGTAGAAAATGGGTATTCAATAAAATAGAAGACTTTTAAGCATTCTTGATAAAAAGATCAGAGTTAAATGGAAATTTTGACTTTCAAATACAAGATTCAGTGGAGGCATAAAAAGGCAAAGAGGAAAGGGAAATCATACAGGACTTAATAAGTTTAAACTGTTCACAAAATAAGAACAGAAATAAAACTCTAGAATCTTTTTTGTGGACAAAAAGGATCAAAGCATGGAATGGGAAGAAGACAAGACAGTCAGAACTCCCACACCAAATGCTTCCAAGACAATTGAAGAATGCCTAGAAGCTATACATCAACTGAAAAAGGACTTTGAAAA
>CM053596.1:108974006-108994740 GCA_028646575.1 Pseudocheirus occidentalis
ATTGTGGGAGGGGTCTTACAGTGGGATCAATGTTCTGGCCTGGGGGGTAGGGACAAAAAGGGGAGAAAATTTGTAACTCAAAACCTTGTGGAAATGAATGATGTAACCAAGAAAATAAATTAAAATTAAAAAAAAACACAACAAACTAAAGTCTCTTTTGCAGGAATGCAATATCATGCTCAGTATTGTCTCAACCAATCAGGAGTCATACCTCTTTCCAGATATATAGCATTTAACAAAGGGCTGTCTCCTTGGAAAAGGCAATTGGAACATTTGGATATACATAGCATCACATTTTTCATGTCTGAGGGATTCAGTGAAGAAGAATGATTGATTGCAACGTAGCTAGGTATATTGGCAGACTATGTACAACAATTTCCATTTTGTTTAATCCCTCTTAATTCTAGTACCTTCCCTCTGTTATTTATTTCCCACATAGCTTTCTTTGTATGTATTTATTTGCATATTGTCTACTCCATTAAATAGTAAGCTTTGTGAAGGCAGGGGCTATCTTTTGCTTCTGTTTATATCTTCATTGCTTAGCAAAAGACTTGGCACATGGACACTTAGTCAATCAATCAATCAATCAACAAACAGGTTTTGTAACAGCCAATACTTGGTTCTTTACCAGGCTGTGGCTATTACACCAGCCTGAAATAGAGAAGAACTTGTTGTGAATGGATCAGATGCTCCAGAACACTTGATGCCAGAGATCTGGGAGGTGTTTACTCATTATCCTAGTAGCTAGTAGCTATACTATGCTAGATACCAGTAGATGATATTGCAGTTTGGGGTGGAGTTCTTACCCCTTAGAAGTGGAACATGGAGTTCTTGCCCCTTGGAAGTGGAAAACAGAGAAAACAGTAGCTGCGTACCCAAAAGAGATAGGGCTATGTTTTTAAATCAGTTATAAAGGTACTAAGAATGAGTGCAAATACATTAGCCTGAAATAACACAAACAAGTGATCTTTATCATTGGGCATACAACATGGTCAGTTCTTCACAGTCTTAGCTTCTATCTACATTGAAACCTGAGGATGAAATTGAGTCACTTAGGGGCATTCAGTGCTCACCTTTATAGGGGTCACTTATCTGGGTTGCCACCTGGCTTAACTAGGACACAGGTGTAAGCTAATACCTGGATGATCCTGACTAATTGTGGACACCTGGTGCTTTTAAGCATCACGTCAGGGCACAGCCTCCATTGCTGTAACCCCTCATTGAATCTTTGCAGACATCTCATATCAATTTCTCTTCTAGTTCAAAAACTAGCCGCTCTGTCAGGATTCTTTTAGATTACCCTCCCCACCCCAGTCGCTGGAATAACCTGTAAGAAACTGTTGTATGTTCTTAGCAAGTTACATGACCCACATAAAGGACCCAAGTGCACATAGGACTTCATGGGAGGTACCTCAGTCAAGAAAATCATGTTAATGCCCCCCAAATAGATGGGAGGGGAAGAGACTGAAGATGGCAGGCTACTTAGCAGGCTGTTGCAGTAACCCACTCAAAAGGTTATGGAGGCATAAATAACGGCACAAGCAGTATGAATGGGGATAAAAATGAAGATAGCTGTTAGGCAGCCACAATGGAAAGATTTTAGTAACTGACTGGATGCAGAGATGAGGGAGAAGGAAAGGTGACGTGTAAAAAATGCTTGATTTTAAGTTATATCTCTGGGTTCAAACCTTGCTTCTGACACTCCCTAAGTGATGCTAAGTAACTCATTTCTCTCATCATTTGTTAAATGACGTTATTGGACAGGATGGACTCTCAGGTCCTATCTAGCTTAAAACTTAATATCATGTAATCCTATAATTTGGTTTGCGGTTTTGAAAGGAGGCCAAGTTGAGAACCTTTTGAATCTGCTGGATTCTAGCCCTAACTCCTATTAATCATGACTTTTGAGAAGTAATTAATCTCTTTTGGCTTTGTGATCTTTATTTACAAAAGGAGGAGTTTGGACTAGGTAACATTGACGACCTCTTTCAGCTCTATTATTCCTAAAGCAGAGGTCTAGCCTTGTCACACCTATGCAAAGAACTTCAGTATCTTTTTGCTGACCCTAGGATGAAATCCAACTCCTGTTTGGCATTCAAAATGCTTCCTATCCTGGCTCCACTCTGCCTTTCCAGAGTAATTTCATACTCTTCCCCATCAGACATGCCATGTTTTGGTTTGCTGCTCCCCATTTGTGATATTCTACTAGACTTCTCTGTGTATCTGCAAGGGCAGCTACCTCCCATCCTGGAATGCACTTCTCACCTCAGCTTCTTGGAATTTATAGCTTCATTCAGGACTCGACCCAGGCAATACTTCCTCTAACGGAGGTTTCCTAATTTCTCCTTGTTTTTAGCACTGTCACCCGCTTCCCTCAAATACTTTGTATTTTGAATCATGATCACAAATTTAGAACTGGAAGAACCTTAGAAGGCTCCCATGTCAAACCCTTTCATTTTATAGATGAGGAAACTGAGGCTCAGAGAAATTAAGCCACTTGCTCAGATTCATGCAGCTTACAAGCGTCTGAGGCTGGATGTAAACTCAATGCCCTATGCTATGCCTCCTCCATATTACTTTATTTCCATTTTGAGTTTGCTTTTCTATGTACATCTGACTTTCCCCCAGGTGAGTAGAGATTGTCTTGCTTTTGTCTTTGTATACTGAGTGGGTAGGATACTGTTTTCTCTTAATAAATAATAAGTCTAAATAATAATAACTTAGCAATCAAATCAAATTAAATGAAAAACTAGAAAATTAAGTTTCATTGAATTGGCTACTGATCTAGGAATTGAACCAAACAATAACAACAAGAACAACGACAAAACAAAAGAAGCACTTTTCTAAACCAGTTTAAAATTGAACTGTGCAGTTCCAGTCATTCCCCAAACATTTTTCAAGTGTCTTTTATATGTTAGGCACTATGCTAAACTCTGGGGATACAAAAAGAAGCCAAAGACCCTGATCTAAAAGAGTTAACAATCTGTTGGAGGACACAGCATGCAAACAAATATGTAGAAAGCAAACTATATATGGGATAAATGGGAAATGATATGGGGAAGACACTGGAATTTAGAGGCGTTGAGGAAGACTTTTCCTTTAAAATGTGGGTTTTTAGTTTGAGCTTAAAGGATGCCATGAAAGGTCAGTGTCCTTAGATCAAAGAGTATATGTTTTGGAGTAAAGTGTGAGAAAGGTAGGAGGGGGCTAAGTCATGAAGGGCTTTGAATGCCAAACATAGCATTTTGTATTTGATCTTGAAGGCAATAGAGGCCACTGGAGTTCATTGACATGAATGGACCTGAGCTTAAGGAAAATCACTTTAGTGCCTGATTTCTGGATGGATTGGACTCGGGAGAGTCTTGAGGCAGGCAGACCCACCAAGAGGCTATTGCAATGGTAGAGATGTGAGGTAAGGAGGGCCTGGACTAGAGCAGGGGGAGGTCATAGGAGAGAAGGGGGCATATTCAAGAGATGTTGCAAAGGTGAATCTGATGGGCCTTGGCCCATCAGATAAGATATGGTGTGAGTGAAGAATTCAGGATGAATCCTAAGTTGTGAGCCTGAGAGACTGGGAATATGGACCTCTCCAAGGCCTCAAAGGTGGCGACATTTGTTCTGAGCCTATTGGGTTCATTAGAAATTGAAGAGACTCAGGGGGACAGCACAGCACCTTCCAACTTAGCAGTCATGTAGCAACAATGGTCAATCTCTTCTCAAAATGTTTCCTGCTACTGGCACTCTTTGGCATTGGCACTGAATTCCAAAAAAAGGACACCTCCCACTTTTGTACACATCACTTTGGAAGGGAGGTGATGAAGTACTTCAGATGAGGGGATAGTAAGTTTGGTGTCAAACAAACACCAGAAATGTACTATAATTCTTCCATATGACAACACTCTCAACTTGCTTTATGCCATAGATATTTATAAATCAAATTCCCTTCAAAAGGTGCTTGACTTCTATAGAGACACCATGATAAATACCTTCAAATAGTTGTATCAGTTTGAAGAAAAACTATTTCACCGAGAGTAGCCCTTATGGTTGGTTTTTGCCAAGGTTATGAGGTGGCAATTAATACTTTTCATTTCTAATTTGTACATCAGTGAAAAATGTGTTTCATTTATCATGGAAATGGAACTGCAAGTATACTTACAGGTCCCTGTGTACTTTAATACAGTAACATATCAATGGTGCAGACTCCACAGTCAATCAGATTTTCATTAAAGGCAGATCTGTTTTATCCCTATTCTCCCCATGAATTTTATGACTTACCTGTTTTTGAGTACTATTAAAGTGATGAAAGGCATTGTCTACCGTGTCAGTCTTTGTGCCTATACTACTTAGCTACATAACTGTGAACAAGTCTTTGCCTCAGTTAACTCAACTATAAAATGAGAATAATACTTGAACTACTTTCTAGGATTGTTGTGAGGATCAAGTGAGATAATATTTTCAAGCTTTTACTTAGTGCTTGGCACATAGTATGTACTTAATAAATGATTCCTTCTTCACTTCCTCACTTCTTTCTTTCCTCTTTCTCTCCCTTCCTTCCTTCCTTCTTTCCTTCTCATTTTGGGGAGGAAAGGTGGAAAGAGGAGATTATCTTTGGTCTTATATTTCTCAGTCTCTGTTTTGAACTTTCCAGCATTTCGATTAATGAGGGAAAAAGGCATTGCTTTTTACCTGCTGTTCTAGATTTATGCCTCAGTGTCTGTGGGAATTATAACAGGTCAGAGAGGCAAAAGGGGAGGGGGCTACCCTGTGTTGTGCTTATTCTTGAAAATTAAACAAGACACATGGGGGGGGTGGGCAATCATGGCCTTCCAGGTGATTGTTTATCTTCTATATACATGTAGTTTTATAAGCAACTTGTGAGCGTAGGGAGGGGATTGGTATAGGGAAGCTTCTAAGGAAAATAAGCAGAGTGTTATAATATCTCTAGGGAATGACAGTGAGGTTGTGATCCTGAATGACTGGAAGAACAGTGGTTCCTAGAGTAATTGGGGAATTTGAAAGAGGTTTTGATGAAAAGATAATGATCTCAATTCTGAACATGTTGAATTTGAGATGTTCAATGTGACATCCAATTTGAAATGTCCAAAGGGCAGTTGGTAATTTAGGACTGGAACTCAGGAGAGAGATGGGAGCTGGATATGTAGATCTCATAGGCATGTGTGTGGAGATAAATATATGTCTATGCAGAAAATATGACTCTTAAATAAGAAAATAGAAAATAAGATCTGTAGAGAGCATGATACATGTTAAAATATATATTCAAATAGATCATTTACATATGTGTACATGCATATATGGATTGATATGCTGTTAGAGATTTAACAAGCAAGAAAAAATATCACAATGTACCTATATATGTTCACATGATAATACAGAACATTTCTTTCTTTCTTTAAAATCTTCTATATAGAGGATCTTCTTGCGGTTATGCCATGCTATACCTAAATGAATAGAACTCATGACTGATTTAATACTCATCTGGGTCAAAATCTTTTCATCCTTCCTTGGCCTCCCACTACAAAGGTGAGTCATCTTTTTGTGTTACAAATAATCCCCTTCTAACGGTGTAGTAAATTTGGAACTTTGATGTGTGAATCTTTCTTAAAATGAGGCACACCTGGGTGGAGAGAATAAGGAAACCATCCAAATCATAAAAAACTGCTATAGACCAAGGATAAAAAAATGATGGTTTTATTCCCTTCATGTATTTAGAAAATGTTCCTAGTTTGTATGTTCTGACAATATCTGAGACCTCATGGGTTCATCACCACAGAAATAGCCCAACAATGATTTGCCCAAAGTATCTAAGACAGAAAATCAGGTTTTCTGAAAGTTTGCAGAGTTGGAAATTGCAGTTATGTAGATTCTTACCCTAAGAGAAAATTTATAAGCAGCTTACAAGTGAAAGTGTATTGCTATATTTAGAGAAATTGTATTTCTTTTTATAATTTTGCTCATTTTTCTTAAGCCTTTAAAAATGACTTGAATACTTAAGCACTTATAAACACAGTCATCACCATCGTTATGACTGCCTATTCAACTGCAGGCTTCTGTTGACTCCTGCTGTGGGAGAGAACTGTATTAGTAGAGTAGTGAGACAACTCTGGCTGTTAAGGCCTTCATTTATAGCTCCCTAGCCCATGTCCAAAATGCCAAGTGATTCTGGAATAAGATCAGGTCAGTTATTCCCAACCACCAATGGGGCATCCTGTGCAGAAACATAGCTCTTTTTCCTTAATTTATGCTAATGACCACCTTTAAACAAAGAACTGTGATGAGTCTGTTTCCTTGCAGCCTTTGGCAGATTCATTTTTGAACCTTGCATAGTCTGAATGGGATGGATCAATGTCTCATACAGATGGTCTTCCATTTGTAAATGAGGCAATCCATATATATTGATATCATTTGCCTTCAGGGCACCTTGTCACTGATTTCTTAAGACTTTGATGTAGCAATCCTCATTGCAGCCTCCTGTTTCATTCAAAAAAGATATGGAGAAAATCAGTATAAATTTGGAAGCGAACTTTTTTATTTCACAGCCAATCAACTTGTTTAAAAACTAATTAGAATGTGTCTTTCACATCTCTCCTCAGGTGTGATCAGTTAGAAATAATTACCAATTTGATGCTGGCAGCATTAAAAAATCACAAAAATGGAGAGAAATAATCTGTGACTTCTCAGAGGAAAAGTTTTCAGTCACAGTATGCCATTGAATCTAAACTAATGCTCTGAGGAGACTGGAAGGAATGAGAGGGAGGATTTGAGAAAGAAATCAGATTTAATCTTTGGCCTTTTCTTCCCTAAAACCTTCAGATCAAATTTGTAGTCTTTTTTCTTTTTTTTTTCTTCCAGCCAAAAGTAAATTCTCCAAATCCTTTCTAGTCTTTTCTTTGTCTTTGAAACATCTGATGTTTTGGATAACATGTTTGGGAGGTCATTTCTCTAGATTTATTTTCCCTCATTTCCTTCATTTGGCTTTGTTCCCTGACTCATTGGTTATACTTATGTATCTTTTGAGTAAATCATATTTAAGTTCATTGCTGTTTCCAGTCATGCAGTAAATATTCTTCTCTGGAGCACAGAAGCCAGTTATCTTGGTACTAATGCAAAGTTTCTGTTGTTGGCTATTCATTCCTATGAAACAGCTGGACTTGCTGGATGGTGCTTTGCAACAAGCTATATCTATCCTGATGAAGATGCCCATCAGTCAGTGGACTACCTCAGCCTTCAGCCCTAGCATATCCCCTGATCAAGACAATGCAGATTTTGTTTGCTAGAAGTGAAAGCTATCTGCTTAGCCCTACACTCCTTCACTTGCTACTATATGCTTTTGTGGATGGTATTTAGTCCATTCTTAATTACTCCACTTGTCAGCTATACCTTGCTAGGATGAGTGTCAGAATCTGTACTCCCCATCTGAAACATTCACACAAAGAACGGTCAATAAACATAAGTGATGAGCAAGAGGATCTCTAAAGAAATAGTGATGGGGCAGGCTGTGTTTAGTAAGGCTTCCTCAAGGTTCAATTGAACAATTCAGTAAACATTTACTAAATGCCAATTATGTATGAGGCACTGGACTGAACAGAGACAGATACAGTAAATAATTAAATGAATTTAATTTACTTCATCAATCATTTGTTACATATCTCCTAATTATAAGGTATTCTACTAGATGTTGAAGACACAAAAATGAAACAAGATGGAGGGTTTGATTCACAAAAGTTTATGCTATAGTAGGGAATAAGATTATCCCCATGCAGATTTTACCACCACATAGAGATAACAGCTACTCACTAGTAATTCCCATGGTTAACTTAGAGATTTGTACATGTGCCACTGGGGTAAAAAGGCTGGGTCATTACAAGGTTCTCTGTGGTTACTAGAGTCAGCCACATTTTACCCCTTTGACTCTATCCTCTTGGCTCCATTTGCTTCTAAAAGGTGTTTCTACCCATAGTTTAGAGTACTGTGGATTAATGAACCCACCTGATCAAAACTAGCTGTAAGCCCTCATCTGCTAGGTAACTCTTCCTCCTTTTGAATTTTAGTTTTTCACTGAGAGCTAATCATGTGACCTTGGCACAATAAAGTTGGTACTCCCCAAAGAATTCACACATATTGGAATGCTACATATAATGGTTTTATTCTAAATATAGAATTAAGAAGTAGATAAAAAGTACTTATTAACCAGAGAACATGATGCATAATAAAATGCTTTAATGTCTATCTAGTGGTTATGAGATTTTTGCTTTTCTAAGTTCCTGAAGTCTCATTCTCTCACCCTCAGACATGGTAGATTTATGAGGACCCTGAAGCTTTAAGACGTACATAGCTTGAGTCTTTCCTTTAGCGGGCAAGGGATTATAAACCACAATTCCTCCAGGATTTCTCAACTCACACTTCCTAGAGGACATGTCATCAGTTTCAGACTTTGGAAATCTGAAGTCAAGTGCTCAGATCGTTCATAATAAAGTAAGTATATAGAAGTATATTAAAATAACTTGCAGACATGATTACTGAATCATTTTGGCATTTGAAATATTGTGGAAACTGGGAAGAGTAACTTAGAAAAACTGGATATGAGCAAATGTCTGACTTTTGAAAAAGTGAAGAATAATGGTCCTCCAAATACACTAGCCTTAATACAAGTTTTATTCTGAGAAGAATTCTAGTACATATTAAATAGAAGGTTTGTGAACATTCAAGAGAGAGAGCATGGCATAGCATATTGCTTCCTGGACTTGAAATAAGTAAAGCCTAGGTCTACAAACTACATCTGACATTTGCTAGTTGTGTAACCATGGGTAAATCACTTAAACTCTCTGATTCTCAGGAATTTTTCTGAGACTGTAAGTGCTATCTGGTTTTTGTGAAGGAAGCTCTCATAGAGATAAAATCATAGGTCCTTGCTATATTGTTAAGTGTTAAGAAAGGAAACCAATGATCCCTGCTGTTTGGTGTTCAGTTGTATTCAACTCTCTGTGATCCCATTTGGGGTTTTCTTGGCAAAGATACTGGAGTGGTTCACCATTTCCTTCTCCAGTTCATTTTACAGATGACAAATGAGGCGAAGTGAAGTGCAGGGTCACACAGCTAGTAAGTGTCTAACGTCAGATTTGAAGTCACAAAGATAAGCCTTGCTGACTCTACGTCTGGCACTCTACCTAGTGCACCACCTTACTACCTATTTAAGAGCACAGGACTAGAATTCAAACTTTGAGTGCTCTTCATTACTTGTGTGATCTTAGCCTTCACTTAACCTTTCTGGGACTCCATGTTCTCATCTATGACATTAAGAGGTTGGAGTAAATGAGGTCTCGGTGCCTTCTTGCTATAGATTTTTTGGTCCTTATGAACTCACAGAGAGCTTCAGGACTTAGTACCCTGGAATTGCTTTTGATTGGCCATCCAACAGAGGCACTGTGCTAATCACTGGGGAGACAATCACAGGCAAAAAGAATGGCAGTCCCTGCCCTCATGGAGCTTAAATTTTCATGGGAAGGACAATAGATACAAGGAAGCTGACAGGGATGGAAGGCACGACTAGTCCAATTAGTGCAGGCTGGTCGACAAAGAGGAGACAAAGGCCTGGGCACCCTTCTTAATAGAGGTTCTGGGAAGAGGCCTCTACCTTGCAGTCTGAAGGAGGGGCCACAGGGGCACAGGCTACTTTGGAGGTATGATATCCAGGACTGATGTCATCTTCCTGGATGGAGAATTTCTGGGGCATACAGAAGATGTCTAGCTGGAGGAGTGTAGCATGATGGGGTGAATAAGTTGCAGATCTTTGAATAAGTATTTTGTCTTCCTTTTTTTATCAGTTAATGCTATACCATTTCATTACCGCTCTCCATGGCTATAGGCCTTAAATTTTGTTTGGGCTTTACTACATATAATTTATGTGCTCTAGTTCTAGCCATTTAACTCCAGTTATTATTTTGCCTCTGCCACAGTTTAGAAATGAGCTGGAATCTAGCTAGAGGGATATCATTATTAAAGTAATTAGGGAAAATTTATGGTGATTAAATTGTATCATGTGGTTCAAAGTTATATTTAATAGAATTATATGCCTAAGAAAACAATTTTACAATTACAGCATGAAACATTGAATTAACTTTCTAGTGTCACTCAGTTACCACTAATGTAGAAATGGACACATCTACCCATTGCAAATTAACCATGCACATTCCGTCTAAGGGGTTAAAAAGAATCATTTTAGGGGCACCTAGGTGGCACAGTGAGTAGATCACCAACCCTGTAGTAAGGAGGATCTGAGATCAAATCCAGCCTCAGATGCTTGACACACTTACTAGCTGTGTGACCTTGGGCAAGTCACTTAACCCCAATTGCCCTACCTTCTGCCCTCAGGAAAAAAATATTTTAAATATTTACTTTCTAAAATAATAAAATATTTTAACTATGTTTTCACTTCTTCACTACAAGAAAAACAGTTTAAGCATCTGGGATTTTTGTGGTATGGGCATTCTTTCCACTAACATAATTAACAACTCCTCTATAACTTAGTTGATGAGTTTTGACAGTACTTGGGGCTGAAAAATTCATTACCTCAGCATCACCCTAGGGTTGAGCTTCTTACATTTGGTCCTCAGCTGGCAGAACTGTATGTTATCAGGTCCATAAGGCCCATAATCAAAGCCTTTCCTGCTTGGCAGAATGCCCCAGAGCTTTGCACTCTACTAAAATAACTTTTGAGAATTCAGGATCACCCCCATGCCATGATAATGTATCAGAGTAAGACTGCCATAGACTTAGGCCTATGTATATACAGTCAAAAATTTCATCCAGTCAAATATTGTCATCCAGATGCTTTCTTAAAACATTATTAAAAGAACCCACTGGTTTTCTTTAAAACAAAGCAGCATAGCTTAATGGAAGTGATGTCCTGGATTTGAGAAGCTATAATATGAAAGTTGTTTATTTTTTTTCTGGTAGCATTACATTCAGGAGAGTATGACAGCATCTGTTTATGTTTAACTTACAAATGTGTTAAATGCTTTATTATAGATCAGTTGTGGGTTTAAAATATTTGGCTCATTTAAAAAGTCAGGCTGCTGAGTCATTCACTCAATAATAGGGCCTCCACCTTGTTCTAATTAGTCTTATTTTTTAATTCTACTTTTATCTGGTAAAAAAAAAAACAACAAAAAACCCGTTCTTTAAGTTTTGTTAGTTTAAATAAATGTTTATCTTAGAATATAAATAAGGGCATGGTTTTTTTCCCCAGAGGTCCTTAGTTTCTCATTCTGAGGGCATTCATTAATAGCACGTGAAGAAGCACAGTAGGAGGTATAAAGAGATAGAATGTTGGTCTTGAAGTTAGGCAGACCTGAGTTCCAATCCTGCATCAGATATTTACTAGCTACAGATCTCTGGACAAGTCACTTAATGTCTTTCAGCTTCAGTTTCCTCATTTGGAAAAGTGGGTCAACAGTAGTTCCTACCTTCCAGGGTTGTTATATGTGAAGTGCTTTGCAAACCTTAAAGCACCGCATAGTTGTCAGCTATTTCTATTTCACTAGGAGAGGGTTTTGATGTTTCTGCTCGTACACAGGCTTGTGCTCAGGCAGGATATTTAGAAGAAATACTGGTATGACTGGTAACTAAAGCCAGCACCTCAACAATTGGCATTTGCAGCATGATTCTTGGTGGGTCAGGAGGGTGGAAAGGGATGAAGGTGAGGTCACTTCCTTTCCTAGTAGAGAAAGCTGAACAATGATGCTATGGAAAGATCACTGCCTTTAGAGATGTAGGAAGTGGGCTTGCATTCTGGCTCAGTTACTTGCTAACTGTACAATCTCTGGAGAGTCTTTTTTAACTTTCTCTGGGCCTGTTTACTCATTTGTAAAATGATGCAGTTGGACTAGATAACCTCTAAGTTCTTCCCTGCTTCTAAATGTATGTTCTCATTTTCTTACGTTTATAAAATCTGGAAGAAGAGGGAGGGATCATTCTGGTTGCCTCAGGTTGCAGAGGTCACTGGTTGATGGTGACTTCCCTTTTGTGTTAATGTGCCCTGATGGTATGTTGACCTTCATGAAAGGCAGCTAGGAGAGTGAGTTGTATCTGTATTTTCCTCACCCTCTTTTACTGTCTTGCATACCTGAAGCCAGGTCAGTAGGTTCCTCTAAGTTCAGGCATAAATGGCACCATTAGGAGAAATTAGCAATGTCCCTGTGCCACTCAATTCATTAGATGCTGAGTAGCTACTGAGCCTTGTATGGATCTGATTGGATCAGCTGGGGCTAAGAACATATCACCCATGTCTAGCTTCCTATGCAAACTTTGGTCAAGGTTGTCATAGGTAGAAATCTTGCTTGTGGGTGAAAATTGGACTAGATGACATCTGAGTTCCTTCTAGCTCTTTGCCTCTATGAATCTATAATGTTTCTACCTAAGCAAATGGTCCATAAATCAACCAGCAGTAAAGGGCATTGTCTGGAGGAGAAGCAATGAAATTCCTTTTAGGACATATACCAGATTCTCAAATGATGACAGAAACACCCCAAAGGACTATAATGGGAACTCATATGTCTTTATTTAGCTCTATAGAGAGAAGCACTCTGTTCTGTACACAGAATCATGAGAGGGTCATAGATTCAGACCTAAAAAAGACCTTAGAGATCATTTAGTCCACTCTCCTCATTTTAAAGATGAAGTGAGGCCTCAGTGGGTTAGAGTGCCTTGGTAAATGTCATACAGGATTTTGTTGTTGTTCAGACTCTTCAGTCGTGTCTGAGTCTTCATGACCCCATTGAAAGTTTTCTTAGCAAAGATACTAGAGTGGTTTTCCATTTCCTTCTCGAGTTCATTTTAAGGATTAGGAAACTGAGGGAAATGGGGTTAAATGACTTGCCCAGGGTAACACAGCTAGTGAGTTTCTGAGACAGATTTGAATTCAGGAAGATAAATCTTCCTAATTCTTGGAACTCTATTCACTGTGCCCCTAGTTGCCTGTCACATAAGATACTAAAGAACAAAGCCAGCATTTGAGCCCATGACTTCACAATTCAAATCAGAATGTTTCCTACTATCCAGGGCTTTTTAAATTTTTTCTAATCTGACCACTTCAGCACTTTTTAAACTCTAGCTGTGGGGTCTCAAAGCATGCTTCAAGAAGCACTGTACATTTTCTGATTATTTGTATAAATTCCACAGCACAATTTAAATACAAGATGTTCCAAAAGTTTTAATGAAGTTTTTGGCTCTAATGGCTGAGACTCTCTCTAATCATAGCTAAACCCATGATACTAAATTGTCACGTCTTCAGCTCAATTGCTATGCCCTTAGTCTTTTAGTGTTTTCAAACCTATATGAATAGTAGCCATTGGTTTTAAAATCAAATTAATGTGTGTCAAATGTTACAGCAAGAACTATTAGTAGCTGAGATTATTAGCAGCTAGATGAGTAGATATTCTATTACAGTTTTATATAGAGACGTTAATTTGATGATTTTGTAGGTGCATAAACAGAAATGGAAGTTGATGTATCAGTATTTTGTTCTCTCTTAAATTATATTCTGCTGAAAATTGGGTTTCTTCCCTGACAGTTTATGACTACACAAGTTTCTGAATCAGAGCAACTTTAGGACACTGAAGTTAGATTTTGTAAGACTATTGCTTTATGATTTATTATTAGATATGGGGGTAGTTGGATTTAGAAGTACATGATCAGATAAAAATCTAGCTAGACAAGTCTAGGGCCAGTTTTCATACATTGATTCTGCCTCTAACAGCCTGACTGTCTTTGACTAGCTTCCTGAAAATAAATGGATCCCCCACTATGGAAACCCATTTTCCTGGGCACACAGGAAGTAAAATCTGTCTTCTTCAGAGCAATGCCTCAGGCACTGATTCAGAGGAAACACATGTTCACACATAAGGGCAGAATTAGGTCAGCCATCAGATAATGCATAAAGAGATCCTGGATACCTTTTCTCCTTGCCTCAGGTTTCTCCCCTCTCCAATTAGTCCTCCATATATCTGTCAAAGTAATTTCCCCAAAGCTAAGGTCTCACCTTATCATTCCCTTACTCAAATTCCGGTGATTCCCTATAACCTCTAGGGTCAAATAAACTGCTCTGGCATTTAAAGTCTTTCATCACCTAACTCTAACCTACTTTTCAAGCCTTGTTATATGATTATTCTGTATACATTCACATTTTCTATGGTCCTTCCACCACATCCTATCACCAACTATCATTTAAAGTTAATATTTTTTTCTCCAAAGACACAGCTTCATCTCTACTTTTTATACCTTATACTACCTATCTCCCATCTGAAATGAACCCTTTACTTACCTTCACCCCTTAGAAGCCTTAGTTTCTTTAAAGATTCAGTTACTCCTGCATGAAACCTTCCCTGATTTCTCTAGTTGCTAATGCCTCTTCCACTCCTCATTACAATGAACACACAAATGTGCACACACACATGCATACACACATGCACACACACATATATGATCCTCTGATGCTATCTTCTTCTCCCCTCCTTGGTTAGAATGTAAATTTCTCAGGGCAGGATCTGTTTCTTTCCATCCTACCACAGGCTGAGTACACGGTGGACATGATAAATTATGATTGATTGATTCATTGTTATACACACATAGCCACCACTTGATGACAATTCTGTAGAAAGACTGGGAAAACCACTCAGCAGAATAAGTCGCAACTGAAATCTCTACCTGCTAGTGTAACTGGTATGGACCACACTTTTGAATGGAAAAGAGAATGGTGGCTCCTCTATGGTTGTGGGTGTAGTTGCTCTTTGCAACATCTTGTTTTTAAGTCAACATGTGTGTGTCTCTGAGCCCTTTGCTGAGGAGTTGTAAACGGTCTTCAGCTTCCAAGTCCCCAAGACCCTGAAAGCATTCCCCTGAAATATTGTGTGGGATTAAGATTTATCGAATCTATTATTTGAATTCCTGAAATGAACAAAGGACTCATGCTTAAAATCCCAGTACCAACTGCAACAGTATCACAGACACTGATGTTAATTCCACTTCTCAGTGAGCTGCTGCCTGTTTTGGTCAGGATATGGGTTTCTTTACAGAACACAGACTAGTTACCAGAGACCTGTAAAATTTGCTCCATCCATTTTTCGTGGGCCTAAAGGACTGTAAAGGGTGGGCACAAGAGTCTCCAGTAAAAAATCAACTCTATTATTTCAAACCCTTCCTATTTATTCCTGTTCATATTTTTTTTAATCAGTTCATGTGAAAATGCCCCCTAAAAGACTGTTTTTTTCTTTGGATTCCAAGGAACTGAATTATTCTGGGCCTGGTTTGGGGAAGTATTTAGAATGCAGAAGCATAGCCTCTCTATCTGTCTAAAATGCATCAGGCTAGAAATCTTGTAAGGATGAATTTTGCCCTCAAGAATTCTAGTCATTTTTATCTCTAATCCTGGCAGAAGTATTGTAAGGATGACTTCTTACCCAATACAGAAGCGCTCCTGGATCCAACCATAGCAGAGAGTAGAAAGTTCAAGGACATGTAAATCTCCAAAATCAAGTCATTGAACCATTTTTAGTTCCTCTTCTGTCTCACCTCCAAAAACAAGCAGGAAAAAGATTAGCCTACTTGACAGACTCTTTTTTCAGTCCAAAGTAAGGAAAAACATAGTAATATGCTTCTCTTTGTTGGAAAGGGGTCTAATCTCAGGAGCTGGCTTGCCCCCAAGGAGGGTCCCAGGGTAGGTCATTCCCATCTTTGCAAACTGTTGGCTGCAATTCCAGTGAGACAATATGACATGGTTTCAACCTAGGGTGTGCAAAAGACAGGAGTTTTATCACATCCTAAAAAGTTCTCAAGCTGTCACAAACTTCTCTGTGGTGTGTTATAAAGCTTTTTTGAGCTAAACGTAAGCTGACACGTGAAAAAATAATGATTTACAAACACATTGAAGGACTTTCAGTGGGCCTGTTTTTCCCCCTCTGCTAACACTTAGATAGGGTTAGTCTTTCCCTTTTTTATCTGACTGTAAAAGTTGCCTCTTCAAATCTCCTTATGCCCTTGTATCTTTTCTTGCCATAGACACATCAGCTGGAGTTTTATGCTGCATCAGTAATCCTTTCATATTCCCTTGCTGCCCCCCAAACCCTTCTCTTACAGCTGCAAGTATGACTGGCCTTCTGTCCTGATATCTCTCTTGCAGCTGGGCTTCAAAGATCCCACAGCCTTCAAAGATGTTTTCCTTCTGCAAGGTTTTCACAAACCCTTGCCTCCCCTGTTTCTCAGCAACCAAGGCATCCCAGGGCAGTGAATGGCAGGTGTCTGATCAAATGTGGCAGAGAGCAGTGGTGGTGCTTATTACTTCAGTTGTCAGTAAAGTGAATTCTTCCTTGCAGTCCAGTTTCTCAGTCTTTGAGCTAATTGGCATAGCTACAGTATATACAGAGCTCTGTGCTTAGAAATGCTTCTATTGTCCTTAAATTATTCTACCAGTGCTTTTGGGAGGAAAATAAAAAAGAAAAACAATTACAAAGGGGCAACATGGACTATTAAATTAAGAGGTAGTGTGGTGTGGAGCAAAAAGCAGCACAATTTGAGTTTAAAAAAAGCTGGGTTAAAGTCCTAACTCTGACATTGATTATCTGGATAATTGTGGGCAAATCATTCAATCTCACTGGACTTCATCTTTTCTATCTCTAAAAATAAGAAGAGTGGTCTCACTGGGTGTGCTGGCAAATGTTTAACAATATGCTGTCTGGGAAAAAATGCATGCATTACATATGCTTAAGTTTAACCTGTTTTATTAACATTTTCATCATTACATTCTTAAGTCTAGATAATTAGCAGAAAAAAATCAAGCCCTGACTTGTAGCATTTGCCGATTTCTGGGGTGTAAGTGTTTACACTGAATACTTAATCAGTTCTTGAGAAATAGTTCAAGCTAGACTGAGTACATCCTTGGGACTAAGTGATCTCAAAAAGTATCTCCCAGTGATAAAACTATGATCCTGAGATACACTAAAAGAACTATAATTGTAACTTTATTCCTTTAATTGATTTAATCCCAAAAGAATAAAATGCTGATTATTGAATATGGTATCCAAAGATGCTTTTCTATTTGCATGATGGAGTTGATCCTGTTAGGAGAAGAACACAGACTAAGGCTCAGTGTCAAAGTTTCCAATTGGTGGAAACTTTGAACTGACTTTGATTAGGTAAAGTCACACTAAACCTGTTTTTTCATAGATAAAAGTAGAAGGCCGGGGGCAGAGCTAAAATAGTAGAGTAGGGGAAGCACTCAGTGAAGCTCTTCCAATATTCCTCTAAAAACAACCTTGAAATAATTCCCTAAATCATATTCTGGAGTGACAGAGTCAACAAAAGGTCATCATAACTAGTAATTAGAAAAATTAAAATCAAAACAATTTTATCTGATTGGGTCACATGACTGAAAAGGAAAATGACAAATACTGGAAGGGTTGTTAAAAGTAGGTGTACTAATGCCCTGTTGGTGGAGTTTTTAACTAGTCCAACCATTCTGGATGACAGTTTGGAACCATTCCCAAAGTACCATCAAACTGTGCTTGCTCATTGACCCAGCAATGCCACAACTAGGTCAGCATCCCAAAGAGATCAAAGAAAACAGAAATGACCTATTTTTACAAAAATATGTATAGCAGCTTTTTGTGTGGTCACAATCAGAAACTGAAGTGCTGCCCATCAATTGGAGAATGGCTGAACCATATGCTTATGGTGTAATACTATTATGGTATAAGAAATAATCAGGATAATTTAGGAAAAACCTGAGAAGACTTATATGGACTGATGTAAAGTGAACTGAGCAGAGCCAGAAGAACATTGTACACAGGAACAGCAATATTATAAAGCTGATTAATTATGAAAGATTTAGTTACTCTGATTAAGAAAATGATCCAAGATGATTCCAAAGGCTGCATAATAAAAAATGCTATCCACCTTCAGAGAGAGAGGAAGAGAGTACCAATGAACTCCAAAAGTATATTGAAGCACATGTATTTATTTCTTTTCTTTTTTTGTCTGTGTTTTCTTTGGCAACATGTGGAAATATGTTTTGCATGACTTCCCATGTGTAATTCATAGACACTTCTTTGCCTTGTCAAAAGGGGTGTGGGAGTGAGGAAGAAAATTTGGAACTCAATTGTTTTTTAAAAACTGATGTTTTTTACATGTAACTGGGACATATTTAATAAAATATATTGAAAACAATTAGAAAGCTATCTAGTCCCTGAATACAATAGAAAGCTTGGCTTTTTTCTAGTATTTCCCCTAAGTAGGTTGGAGTACATAACCATTAGAGTAAATATATGCATTCTGAGGGCCTGGTCCCTCTTGATGAGATGGATCAGGCTAGTAGCCAGCAACAATGACTAGTGGTTAAATTAATCAATCTCTAGGTTTTTACACCTTTTCCTCTCCTTTACCATGTGGTTTTCTCTTTCTCTCTCTCTCCCTCTCTTTCTTGTGCATGCATGCACGTGTTATTGCTCTGTCTCTGTCTGTCTCTGTCTCTCCCTGTCTCTCTGTCTCTTTCTCTGTCTTTCTCTCTTTCCCTGTCCATCACCCTCTTCCTCTTCCTCTCTCTCCTTCTTAAATTTAGGATCTCTTACATTATCCAACTAATGAATATCTGTGAGTGCATCTCCTTATTGAAAAAAGAAAAACAAAACAAAACAATTCTCTGTGTTTATACTTGTTTTACCTGCTCATAATTGGTAAATTTCAAAGTAGATTGGTTCTGTTTACCCCAGATGGGGACATCTATCTCCTTTTACCTATTCTTATATATAATTGCATAGCCCTTAACATCTGTGAGCAATTCAATGGTAGGGTTATCTTATTTTGGATAGAGCTGACCTTCTTGGCACAGTTATGGGTATGACCCCCCCCTACCCCAGGCCAGACAAAGTTGGTGTGGCAGTGAAGCAAATGCATACATACCTTCTTTAATCATCTTCTATGTGTGATTAATGTCCATATACTTTTATTTTATAAACCCTAATGTTAGATCAAATGAATGTAAAACTTTCTCTTTGTTCTTTGAAATTCTATAGTATCATAATACTTCTCAGATTTTTGCAGCATTGTTCTCCTTCATTATCACAAATTCTAAGACTAAATGATCACTGTTCCTCAAGATTACCATCATTTCCACCCCAGGCACCAATTTCTTATTGGAAAGAGCCAGATCTACACCAAGCTTTCTCCTTGTTAATTCTTTTATCTGTATCAATAAAGCAAATCAAAAAGAGAACTTCAGCAGATGTCCTGATAGTTGATTTCTCCTGTTTTCATGATATTACACCAAAAGAAGGTGAAATATCCTCCAAAATATAGGAACTGTTGCTCTGAGATTACTGAATGCCCCTCCCCAATCTTCCACACTATTAGTAGTGAAGCTGTATTAGCAAAGCCAAGGACAATATAATTTTGTAGTCTTACATCAAAACTGGCCCCTCCTTCCCAATTTTCTTCTTATTTCTAGTGTTGTGGTGACCCTGGCTCCAAGAGGTAGAAGTTTGCTCAAGCCTCCTGCAGTCAGTTGGGCCACAACCCTTCAGGAGCCAAAACCTGCCAGGGGCTGCAATCTAGAAATATCAATGCTACAAATCTCAGAATTATTGGCATGAGGAGTAGAGGGGTGGAGGTGGGGAACAGTTTCTGAACTGCTTATGTCAGGTCAGCAAACTGAGACATGGGGAGAATAACAGGAAAGGATGGTGTGTGTGTGTGTGTGTGTGTGTGTGTGTGTGTGTGTGTGAGTGTGCATGTGAGCCTGCTTGCCTAAGATGGGGCCAGTTCTGTCCACTCAAAAATCACTTGGGTCACCTAGACTGATGAACCATGAATTACCCCAAGTGGGCAGAGGCAGACTCTTTGAGATTCAGCCCCCCAAAAAATGAAGGTAGAGGAGAAGGAAACTGATAGTGATTAGGAAAAATATGGGGGGGGGGTGGCAGAGAAGACTGAAGGTACTATAAAGATTTGAGGAAGAAGTTCAGAAATCTAGAGGAAGTTCAGAAATACTGGAAAATAAAGTAAAACGTTACAACAATGGATGAAACAAAGGACCCTGTAGGATTTGAGGACATAGGAACATAATATATTGTTGCTGAGTAGGATAAAAGAGAAATGAAAATTATAATAGTAGAATTTGTCCTGCCTGGGTAAAATAATGAGCAGAATAGAAAAACAAGTCATCTGCAATGACAATCCTCATCAAGGAAAATAGAATAAAGAATAATAGATTGGGGAATACAATTACATAGAAGTGGAGGACAAACTAGAAGAAGAAAAGCAAAAAAAAAATAACATTAAAAGAAAATACCCTTACTATGCAAGGAAGACATATTGAACTTGAAGACATACTAAACACTATAATGAAGGAAATCATATGAGGGAACTGCCCCAAACTTCTTTTGATTTAAATTAACTTTTGTTTATTTTTAGTTTACATAATACATTTCCACAAGATTTTGAGTTACAAATTTTCTCCCCATCTTTTCCCTACCCACCATCCCAAAACAACAATCCCATTGTATACCCCCTCCCCCAATCTGCTCTCTCCTATATCCTTCCCCATCACCCCACTCACTTTCCGGTAGGGGGAGATGGATCTCCTTACTTTGGTGCCTGTGTATCTTAATTCCCAGTTGCATGTAAATAATAATGTTAATGATTATATATATATATATATATATATATATAT
>CM053596.1:108995240-109023937 GCA_028646575.1 Pseudocheirus occidentalis
GGGCAGGGAGGAGCTCCCTGCCCTGCTAGAAAGCTAGAGAGGTGTTGGAGGAGGGCATAAAAGGGAACAGATTGTGGGAGGGGTCTTACAGTGTGATCAATGTTCTGAGCTGGGGGGTAGGGACAAAAAGAGGAGAAAATTTGTAACTCAAAACCTTGTGGAAATGAATGATGTAACCAAGAAAATAAATTAAAATTGAAAAAAAATTGAAAAAAAAATCCACAATAAGAATCTACAGCTGTGAGGAGAGGAGAAAAGCCTAATTTTAGTTAGTAAGTAGTTTTTGCAACTGATGATTTGGAAATGAAATTGGTGTCCTTATGGTTTTTCGTAACTATAGTAAGATTTAAGTGTAGTGAAGATCAAAAAATCAGTGTAGGCCAGAAGTAGTGTTTTATTATCAATTTTTAGGTTGAATTTTGTTGGAATTAAAGATGTAGAATGTGTTTTTAAAACAATTAGGTCACTTGTGCTTTATAATGTGTGTGTGTGCCCCATAGAAAACCAGGTATTTACACGTTTACCTATAGTTAAAAAAGAAAGTTGTATCTAAAACCATTTGGCTATCACTTATGGAAATTTTTATCAAAGTTACTTTACTGTTTTGACAATAAAACCTAAAGTTAGTTGCTAGCTGTATGTAGAAAGAGGAGATTAGGTGAAACCCTTACTTGGATTAATTCTGTTAATTTAGACTGTTCCTCCTATATGCATAAGATTGCCTATGTTGTAAAACTGCCAAAAGTCCATGGGAATTCTCTAGAGACAAGGTCATTCAGCCAGAGAAGTGAATTTGTTCTATTTAAAATTCGTTAAGAAATTTGCCAAATATTTAAAAGAAGCTCTAATATTTCTAGGTTTAAATTTGCAAAAGAAGAATGTTAAGTGAAATTCTTTTCATAAGAGAAACTTAATTTGTTTATTATAGCTCCATGGGAATAAAACATTTCCTCTTAATTCTAATTGGCTATGAGCCATGATTTGGTGAAAGAAACTTCGCAAACTGCTCAAGACTCACCTTAAGAGGATTCTAACATCACTAAATTTTAAAGTAATGTGAAAAGATTAGTTTACAATACCATTTCTGGCTAAAACATCTTTTAATATCCAAGAATTCCAGTTATCTAGAAATTCAATTGATTATAGTTTTAGAATTTGTTACCTAAGAAATATTTATATTATACCAACCTAGTTTTAATCATCTTGATTGGAAAGGTTTGTTTTGCTCTGAAGTATTCACAGAGATATCCAGTTATAAATGTTTGGTTTTTTGAGTATCTCTAGGGATGAGTGTGCACCAGTGGAGAAGCAGTTTGGGATGTACACACTCCCTGTGTAGAATTCCCCTAACAAACTGGGGAAGACCTGACCCTTAACTATTGCAGGGAGAAGCTTTGTTTATTTTCTTTTGTTAGATATTGCTGTGAGAATGCAAGCGTGGAGTTCCATGACCCATCTTGTGGATACAGAACTCAGAGAAAAAGGATTGGGAGAACCCTTGTAGAAAGACAACTTAAGAAGAAGTGACTTAGAGCCTTGCATTTTCACAAGATACTACCCTCCAATGGACTATTACTTGTTTAACTCACCCTTATAGTGGAACCACTCTCTTTGGAACACAGTGATTTTTGGACTTTTGAACATGGGACTGATTGCCACAACTTCCCTCTTGGTGTTAGCGGCTATTTCTTCTGTTTTTTTGCTGAGTGAAATGTGAACTGTTCAATTTGTGGATGAATTGGCTGACAATGTTGGCTTGAAACCTGTGTAGTTGTGCCTATGCTTGTCCCTAGGTATGGAATATTACTTGGATCGCATACACTCATACTTGATGTATATTTTTGCCTTGTGTTTGGTGTCTTCTGTCAGGTGGATGTACACTACATGGAATTTCTACTCTTTAAGAAAAGGGGGGAAATGGGGTCCTGTCATTGTTGGACTTATTGTTGGACTTGTTATCCATGTCAGATTCCTTGTTTCTAGACTCACTGCCCTATTGTTGTATTCTTACTGAATTTCAACCATTGTGTTTACAATTTCTCTACTTAGAAAATCCAAGAAACTGCGCAATATGTTTATAGACTTTCACAAAATGTTTCTATAGACGTCAAGACACTACATGATATTAGATAACTTCTGTATAGGATCATTTTATTAGAATCATTAGTACTGTATTTTGAGTTATGAGTAGGAAATTTTTAGACTCAGCTGTTGCTTGGATGTGATTGTGTAGTTCCTTTGCCATAATGTTTTTGGGACAGAATACATGCCCAACTTGATACTCACTTGGCACTTTTTTCAACAGAAAAAGGAGAATTGTAGGGATCAGTGAGTCAAAGCACCTGTGGTGCTGAGGGTCACAGCTCAGTTGCTAAGCTCACAGGGAGGTTTCTGGAGAAATTACTCACCTAAAGAGTGGCAGCTGAAACAGCTGACTTGGCTCCTCCTCCACTGATCAATCTCCTCTCCCATTGGTCATTTCTCCTCCAGTGCACATGAGAACCATGCTAGATCTAAGGCTATAGCGTATTTAATGAAGGATGCTGCAATGCAATAAAGGTCAGCTGCTGTATACTTCTCTCTTGACTCAATCCTTCCTGAAACTACCACCTAAGGCTGGCCCTTAGGCTACTAAATTAAGTGGACGGCTACATTCTCCAGTATATACAACTTTCCAAATTATAAAATTGTGTAGTTTAACATAAAGTAATAGGAAGCCACTGGAGTTAGTTATGTAAAGGAGTGACATAGCCCAATCTACATTTAAGGAAAATTACTTTGGCAGCAATGTGCAGGAAAGGCTTTAGGGGTGAGAAACTTAAGGAAGAGAGATCAATTAGGAGACGGTTGTAATAATTTAAACAAGAAATGTTGAGGGCCTGAAGTAAGCTTGTAGCCATGTGACTAGGAAAAAAGAATCAGATGTGAAAAATGTTGTAAAGGTAAAAATGGAAAGATCTGGCACTTGATATGGAATGTTGTAGGGAGCACTGCCGTCCCACAGCAGGGCTGAAAAAGAGTTGCTTACCCAGAGGCTGAGAGAGTGCACAAAAGAGATGGGACTCCGAGAGTGGTGGAAAGGAGAACCATCTTTATTACCCCACATACAAGCTTTTATAGGGTGCTTCCTAATTGTTTTCCCCTGATGATACTGCACACTTCCCTGTTCCCAGGCTGGAGGTGCATATCACACTTATCTCCATGACCCAATGCTCGCACCTGTGTGTTTCAGCTCGTTCCTGGGGGATGGGAAACTGATTCAGGCCTGATACCAGGCTCTTCAGCTAAGAGGGCTTATTCAGCCATTAGGGTCAGAGTCCCAGAGGCCTGTGGTCCTCTGCAGTATGTGATATGAAAGAGAATGCAGAGCACAGAATAAATGCAAAGATTATGAATGGAAAACATTGGGAAGATGGTAGTACCTTCAGAAAAAAAAGTTGAAGTATGTGAGAGGGGGGAATTTAGGGGGAAAGGCAATAAACTCAGTTTTAGACATGGTCAGTTTAAAACATCTCTGGCACATCAAATTTGAAATGTTATAGGGAATTGGTGATACAGGCCTGAAGTACAAGGGAGAGATTGTGTCTTGATATGTAATTTAAAAAATCTTCTAAAGAGGAGAATGAAACCAATGGGAGCTGATAAGGTTACTGAGAGAAAGAATACAAAATGAGAAGAAAAGAAAGGCCAGGATAAAAACTTACAATAACACCCAAAGATTGAGAGTGTGATGTAGTTGATGATCTGGCAAAGGCATCTCAGGAGTGGCCAGATGGTAGGAGGGAAATCAGGAAAAACTACTAGCATGAAAACCCACAGAGAAGAAACTATCTTAGAGAAGAACATTGTTAATGACGTCAAAAATAGTAAATAGATTGAGAAGGTTTAGGACTGAGAAAAATCCTTGTGATTTGGTCATTGAGAGATCAATAGTAACTATGGGGAGAGTAGTTTCAGGTGATATGATGAGAATGAAGAGATAAGAAGTCAGATTGCAAAGGGTTGAAGAGTGAGGGAAGAGGATATGGAAGCAGTGAGTATAGGCAATTTTCAAGGAGTTTGAAGCAGAAGGGGATGAGAGATATAAGATGGGATAGAGAGACAGAGAGGACAGAGTACAAGACAGTCAAGAAGAAAAGGCTTCAAATCCAGCTTCAGGATCTTTGTGGCATGGACAAGTTTCATTACTTCTCCCTTTCTTTTTCCTCAGCTGTAAAATGGGAATAATAATACTATTTATATCTTCTTCACAGGATTGTTGTATGTCATTAGTGAGGTAATATATGTGAAATGCTTCACAAACTTTAAAGTGCTTTGTAAATATCAGTTATTATTATTGAATGTCAGGCTAAGAAGTTCTGATTTTATTCAATAGAAACAAATGAGTCACTGAAGACTTTTGAATAGGGATTTAAACACTAATTCCTCCTCTTAACAACAGTAATATTTGCAAGTGCCTTGAAGTTTCATTTTATTCTTATACTAACCTTGTGAAGTAGGTGCTATTATTATTTCCATTTTACATATGAGGAAACTGAGGCAGATAGGAGTTAAGTGACTTGCTCAGAGGCACAGAGCTACTAAGAACAGAAGCCAGTAGTCTAGCTCAGGTCTTCCTCACTCTGAATCCAGTTCTTTATCCATTGTACCACCTAGCTGCCCATATTATTTCTAGAAAGGAATGGAGACCTTGATATGAACAGTGACAGAAAGGATTTCATCGACTATTGATGCTCATAAAAGACAGCCTCAAACTGTCTGTTTCATGATGTATCAAACACCAAAATGGTCACTTTAATAATGTTCATTTTCCAAGAAACTAAATGACTTCTTACTAATAGAGTATTTACTACTATTTTCCTGCTAGATTTTGTGGTCAGTAGACTATGAGCTCCACAGTAATTCCAGACATAGGATCTCCTACTATATCACTTCAAAACTTGAACAAGGAGGGGGCAGATTCAAGATGGCCATGTAGAAGCAGGGAGACTCCATGGCTCCCCCCATAACCACCTCAAATACCATAAAATAAGACTAAAAAATTTAGAGCTCCAGAACCCACAAAGTGACAGACAAACAAAGCTCCCACTGAAGGCAACCCAGCAGGTGGACAGGAAGGATTCATCACAGCTTGTTGGGAGCCAAGCCCAGCCACACAGTTTTAGCCCTAGGGAGGCTCGATCTGCATTCAGGAAAGCAGATCACCAGCAGCTATGCTGGTTTCCAGACTTGTCAACCCATAAATGCCAAAGACAAAGTGAAGGGTCAGTGGAACTCAGCTGAATTTGGGGAGGGGGACAGAGGAGTGGTCCAGTCCTCTGCCCCCAGAGCCAGAAGCAATGGAAGCACTGGCCCTGCAGCCACCTCCAGGTGGCTGCTTCAGAGTTCCCAGGCTGCAGATCACAGGAGGGACAAGTGACCATTCAAAGGCTAATTGATCTTGCCCTAATCTGCCTGGAGCAGGATTATGGTCTTGGGTGGTGGTCCTGAGGTATGTGACCAGTGAGCCAAAGATGGTGGGGTCTGTAGATCCAGTGACCTCCCAATAGCTCCAGCAGCTGTGAAAACCCCAGCAATTTCAGACAAAGCTCTCCCCTCTAGAAGCAGAGTTCTACTGTGGCAAAGACCTCAAAAGTCAACTTAATTGACTGGCAACAGGAGCAGGCAAAGGAAGCAAAGCAAGCACAGTAATTGAACTTAGATTCCTTTTGGGGGGACAAAAAGGATCAAAGCATGGAAAGGGAGGAAGACAACACAGTCAGAACTCCTACACCACCAAAAGCTTCCAAGAAAGATATAAACTGGTCACAGGCCATAAAGGAGCTTAAGAAGGATTTTGAAAACCAAATCAGAGAAGTAGAGGAAAAACTGGGGAGAGAAATGACAATGATGCAAGAAAATCATGAAAAGAGAGTCAACAACCTGACTGAAGAAAATAACACCTCAAGAATAGATTAACTCAAATGGCAAAAGAGGCCCAAAAAGACAATGAGGAGAAGAATGCCTTAAATAGGTGAATTTGCCAGATGGAAAAAGAATCACAGAAGCTCACTAAAGAGAATAATTCCTTCAGAATTAGAGTAGATCAAATGGAAGCACATGACTTTATGAGAAATCAATCAATACTATTAAATAGTTCCAAACAAATGAAAAAATAGAAGGCAATGTGAGATATTTTATTGAAAAAAAAAACACTGGCCTGGAAAAAAAAGATCCAGGAGAGACAATTTAAAAATTATTGGACTACCTGAAAGCTATGGTCAAAAAAAGAACCTAGAAATCATCCTTCAAGAAATTCTCAAGGAAAATTGACATGATGTTTTAGAACCAGAGGGCAAAATAGAAATTGAAAGAATCCACCTATCACCTCTTGAAAAAGATCCAAAAAAGAAAACTCCTAGGAACATTACAGCCAGGTTCCGGAGTTCCCAGAGCAAGAAGAAAATATTACAGGCTGCCAAGAAGAAACAATTTGAAAACTGTGGAAACACAATTAGGATAACCCAGGATCAAGCAGCTTCTACATTAAGGGATCAAAGGGCCTAGAATATGATATTCTGGAGATCAAAGGAGATAGGATTAAAACCAAGAATCACCTACCCAGCGAAACTGAGTATAATGTTTCAAGAGAAAATATGGTCATTAAATGAGGTGGAAGACTTTCATGCATTCTTGATGAAAGAACCAGAGCTGAATAAAAAGTTTAACATTCAAACACAAGAAGCATGAGAAGGTAAAAAGGGAAAAGAAATCATAAGGAACTTATCAAAGTTGAACTATTTACATGACTACATGGAAAAATGATAATTGTAGCTTATGAAACTTTTGTCAGAATGAAGATATTTTAAGGGAATCTAAATTCATATATGTATATGTATACATACACATATGTCTATATAGGAGGGTATGTATGCATATGAATACATATGTGAATGTATGTATATGTGTGTACAGGTGTATATAGACTGAGGACACAGGATCAATTGAATAGGAAAGTATGATATTTAAAAGGTGAAACTGAGAGGTGGGGGAAGAATATAATGAGAGGAGACAGAAAGAGACAGAATGGGATTAATTATCTCACATAGAAGAGGCAAGGGAAGAGTTACAATGAAGGGGAAGAACAGGAAGGCAAAAGGGAATGGGTCAATCTTACTCTCATTGAATTTGGCTTAGGGAGGGAATGACATACACTCTAAATTGGGTTTCTTATCCTACAGGAGAGTAGGGGGGAAGGGGATGGGGGGAATGATGGAGGAAAGGGCAAGTTGAGGGGGAGGGTTATTAGTAGCACATACTTTTTTAAAGGGACAGGGACAAAGTAGAGAATAGAACAAGTGGGCAGTGGGATAGGATGGAGGGAAATATAGTCAGTCTTTCACAGTTTGTCCATTGTGGAGATCTTTTGCGTAACTACACATCTATGGCCTGTTTTGAATTGCTTGTCTTCCCAGTGGGGGTGGGTGACAAGGGAGGAAGGGAAAGAATCTAGAATTTAAAGTTTTATAATCAAATGTTAAAATATGTGTATGTGTTATCATTATCATTATTATTTACATGCAACTGGGAATTAAAGTATACAGGCACTGGAGTAAGGAGATCCATCTTGCCCTACTGGAAAGTCAGTGAGGTGATGGGAGACTATATAGGAGAGAGTAGATTGAGGGAGGGGGTATACAGTGGGATTGCTGTTTTGGGGTGCTGGATAGGGGAAAGATGCAGAGAAAATTTATAACTCAAAATCCTGTGGAAATGAATGACGTAAACTAAAAACAAAAGTTAATTTAAACAATAAAGAAAATTTGAACAAAGAGAGCAAGTAAAGGAAACAGATCTCTGTTCAAAGTTGTTGTTTCATATTTACTTTAATTATTGAGGGGTCATCTGTCAATGCACATGTATAACATAGGCCTTCTCCTCTTTAGGATAAACACACCCAATTCCTTTAAGAGATCCTTATAGAGAACCAGTAGTTTCCCTTACTTGGCCTCCAAAATGTAACCTCAGGGTCAGGACACTTTGTCTTAAAAACTACCTTAAAATCTAAGAAAAAGGAAGGGAGGAATGATATAGGTAGAGAAGGATGGGAGGAAGGAAGGAAAGGAGGGAAAGGAGGGAAGGACGGAGAGAAGGAAGCAAAATTGGAAAGGGGGAAGGAAATGAAAATAATTTTTAAAAAACTAATTTATTTCTAGTTTTCAACATTCACTTCCATAAAATTTTGAGTTCTAAATTTACTTCCTATCCTTCACCTCTCACTCCCCAAGACAGCTTGCAATCTGTTAGAGGCTCTACATATTCATTCACATTCAACATGTTTTCACATTAGTCATGGTGTAAAGAAGAATCGAATGAATGGGAGGAATCAGGAGAAAGAAAAAACAAAGCAAAACAACAAAAAAGAGAGCAAATAGTATGCTTCAATCTGCATTCAGACTCCAAATTTCTTTCTCTGGATGTGGATAGCATTTTCCATCATGAGTCTTTTAGAGTTGTCTTAGATCTTTGCATTGCTGAGAAGAGCTAAGTCTATCAAAGTTAGTCATTGCACATTGTGGCTGTTACTGTGTACAATTTTTTCCTGAATCTGCTCACTTCACTCAAGCAACAGTTCATGTAAGCCTTTCCAGGTTTATATGAATTCTGCCTACTCATCATTTCTTATAGCACAATAGTATTTAATTACATTCATATACCACAACTTGTTCAGTCATTTCCTAACTGATGCACATCATGCCAATTTCAAATTCTTGGCCACAACAAAAAGTCGCTATAAATATTATTGTTACATGTTGGTCCTTTTCCCATTTTTATGATCTCTTTAGGACACAGACCTAGAAGTGGTATTGCTGTGTCAAAGGTTATAAATAGTTAGATACCTCTTTGGGCATAAAGGATAAACATTTCTTCAGCACTTGCCATGTGCCAAGTACCATGCTAAACACTTAGTATACAAATAGAATAAGATTCCTTGTATTCAAGGAGTTCACTCTTTAATTTGGGGAGACAGCACATAAAATAAAATTTGGCTGTAGATAAAAAGGCCTGGAAGTCTTAAGGGAACGGCAGTATGGTGGTTGATAAGTACTTAAGTTTTGTCAGTACATGAGGTCTTAGTATCAGAATCTGCAGGGTGTAGAGGCAAGGCAGGAGGCAAGAATTGGAGGACTTTAGGAAGTAGTAACAATGCAGATGGTAAGGTCTAATGTTCTTTCACTTCACAGGAAAGAATAGAATTGATGATTCCCATCTCATCCAAGCACTGTGAGCAGTCAAGTATCCCATGTTCATTATTGTCTTATGATCACTACATATCAGTTCTTACAGCCAGTATCTTCTGAGGTGTGACACTTCATGTTTCACTCCTTTTTATGAAGAGCCACCATTCCTTTGGTGCATCATTGAGAGTCCCAAGCAATCAAATATAGATGGCCAAAAATATACAGCATAATGGTCTAGACTAAGGTGAAGTCTAGTCTCTTTTGACCAACTTTTTCCTGGCACCAATTCAAAATTCTTGGGGCCAGACACCTATGAGACTTGGGCTTAGAAAAACCGTTTTAATTACTATTAAATCTATGATTTTCCATGTGTATCTACAAAACTCATATGGGAAAATCTACCTCCCAAACTCTATATAACTAGAGGTTGCTGACCTCTTTCAAGTTCCCTTGATGCTTCATAAATTACATGCAAAGGAACCTAGGACAAGATTAAAAAAAAACTATCAGTACAGTGAGCATGAACATCAACTTTCAACTCCATTTTAGCATCTTTAGAAATTAATAGGCATTATTTTCTCTCCTTCCCATTTCCTACTACATATAAAAAATAAAAAAGGACAAAAACCTCAACAAATAAACACAGTAAAACAGAACAGATTCTCACACTGGCCATTTAAAAAATGTGTCTCATTGTGCATATTTAGTCCACCATAGGAGGTGGGTAGCATTTATCATCACTGGTATTCTGGATCCTCATATTTTAAATTTTTCAAGGTTGTTCATTTTTACAATGGTTTTGCTATAAATTGTTTTACTGAATCTGATCATTTCACTCCGCATTGATCCATATAAGTCTTCTCAGGTATCTTTGAACTGTCTTTTTTTAAATAAAATTTTATGATTATTTTTAGCTTACAACATCGATTTCCACAAGATTTTGAGTCACAAATTTTCTCCTCATCTTTTCCCTACCCATCACCCCAAAACAGTGATCCCACTGAATAACTCCTCCCCCAATCTGCTCTCTCCTATATCCTCCCTCATTCCCACTCCAACTTTCAGGAAGGGCAAGCTGGATCTCCATACTCCAGTGTCTGTATATCTTATTTCCCAGTTTCACATAAAACAATAACAATAATAATTATTATTATTTAAAAAAATATTTGATTTTACAACTTTGAATTCCAGATTCTTTCCCCTCCTCCCTTGTCACCCACCCTTACTGGGAAGATAAGCAATTCAATATAGTTCATACATTTGTAGTTACACAAAACATTTCCATAGTGGATATACTGCGAAAGACTGACTCTTATTTCCCTCCATCCTATCCCTCCCCACACTTGTTCTATTTTCTACTTTGATCCTGTCCCTTATCAAAAGTGTGCGCTTCTAATTACCTTCCCCCTCAATCTGCCCTCCCTTCTATCATCTCCCCTCTTATCCCTTTCCCCCCTACTTTCCTGTTGGATAAGATACACAATTTAGTGTGTATGTTATTCTGTCCTTAAGCCAAATTCAATGAGAGTAAAGTTGACCCATTCCCCTTTTGCCTTCCTGTTCTTCCCCTCCATTGTAACAGTTTTTCCTTGCCTCTTTTATATTGAATAATTTAATCTATTTTGTCTCACCCTATCTCTTGTCATTATATTCCTCTCTTACCTCCTAAGTTTATTTTTCAAATACCATCCCTTTCTATTCAATTGATCCTGTGCCTTCTGTCTATGCATACCTGTACACATATATACACACACTCACATATGTATTCATACACAAATATACCCTCTTACATAGACACACATACACACACACATATATACATGCATATATATAAGCATATATATATATATAATATATGTATATATATTGTTAAAAATAAATACATATATATATACATATACACATACATTTATATTCCCTTCAACTATCCTCATACTGAGAAAAGTTTCGTAAGTTACAATTATCATTTTTCCATGTAAGTATGTAAATAGTTCAACTTTGATAAATTACTTGTGATTTCTTTTCCCTGTCTACCTTCTCAATCTTCTCTTGAATTTGAATTCTCTTTGAATTTGAATGTCAAATTTTCAATTCAACTCTTGTTTTTTCATCAAGCATGTTTGAAAGTCCTTTATTTCATTGAATGACCATATTTTCCCCTGAAACATTATACTCAGTTTTGCTGGGTAGGTGGTTCTTGGTTTTAATCCTAGCTCCTTTGACCTCCAGGATATCATATTCCAAGCCCTTCAATCCCTTAGTGTAGAAATTGCTAGATCTTGTGTTATTCTGATTATGTTTCCACAATAGTTAAATTGTTTCTTCTTGGCTGCTTGTAATATTTTCTCCTTGATCTGGGAACTCTGGAACCTGGCTATAACATTCCTAGGAGTTTTCTTTTTTGTATCTTTTTCAAGAGGTGATTGGTGGATTCTTTCCATTTATATTTTGCCCTTTGGTTCTAGAATATCAGGGCAATTTTGTTTGATAATTTCTTAAAAGATGGTGTCTAGCATCTTTTTTTGATCATGGCTTTCAGGTAGTCCAATAATTTTTAAATTGTCTCTCCTGGATCTATTTTCCAGGAGAGTGGTTTTTCCAATGAGATATTTCACATTGCCTTCTATTTTTTCATTTGTTTGGATCTGTTAAATAGGATCTTGAGTTCTCCTAAATTCTTTAGCTTCCTTTTGCTCTGGTCTAATTTTGAAGAAATCATTTACTTCAGTGAGTTTTTGAAATTCTTTTTCCATTTTCCCAATTTAACCTTTTGAGGGATTCTTCTCTTCACTGATTTTTTGGGCCTCTTCTGCAATTTAATTTAGTCTATTTTAAGGTGTTATTTCCTTCAATTAGGCTGTTGACTTGCTTTTTATGATTTTTTTCATCATTCTCATTTCTCTTCCCAATTTTCCCTCCATTTCTCTTACCTGATTTTCAAAATCCTTCTTTAGCTTCTTCATGGTCTGTGACCAGTTCATATTTTTCTTGGAAGCTTTTGATGCAAGAGCTTTTATTTCATTGTCTTCTTCTGCTTCCATATTTTGATCCTTTTTGTCCCCCCAAAAGTTTCTGTGTTCTGATTGAACTTCCTCTGCTTGCTCGTCTTGCTAGCTATTAGTTAACTTTTGAGCTCTTTGCCACTGTTGAACTCTGCTTCCAGAGTGGAAAGAGCTGTTTCCCAAATTTCTGGAGTTTTCACAGTTGTTAATGCAACTGCTGTCAGAGCTATAAGAAGAGTGTCCTCTTTTCAGCCACCACAAGCTCTGGCACCATTATGTTCCTCACCCTAGGGCCACCACCCAAGACCATGATCCAGATCCAAGCAGGTCAAAGCAAGAGTGAATATTCTCTGAATGGTCTCTCAGTCCCCCTAGGATCTGCAGGCCAGGAACTCCAGAGGCAGCCATGTGGCAGCAGCTGCAGCCATGCTGCCACCTCTTGCACTGGGGGCAGGGGCCAGCCTTCTTCTGTTGCCCAGTTCCAAAAGAGTTCCCCACTGACCTTTTGTTTTCTCTTTGGCATTTATGGATTGGGAAGTCTGAAAATTTCTACAGCTGCCAATGATTCACTCTCCTGACATCTGCATGGGACAATCTGGGACACTGTTCAGGGCTGCCCTGGGTCTGGGCCATCTGGGTCATGCAGGAATGTGCTTGATTCCCATCCCAGTGTGATAGACCCTTTTTGTTGGCCTGCCAGGCTGCCTTCAGCAGGAGATTTGTTTCTCTTTGTCACCTTTTGGTTCTGTAGCACTAAAATTTGTTTAGAGTCTTTTTTTACAGGTTTTAGAGGTGGTAGGAATGGGAGATCAAGCAAGTTCCTGCTTTTATTCTGCCATCTTGGCTCCACCACCTTCATTTTCCCTTTATAAAAATCAATTTCACCAATGTGACACCCACTTCTTATTTATCATTAAGGTTTTTTTTTTGCTTTTTTGGAGGGCAGTTGGGGTTAAGTGACTTACCCAAGGTCACACAGCTAGTTTTTGTGTTAAGTGTCTGAGGCCGAATTTGAACTCAGGTCTTCCTGACTCCAGGGCCGGTGCTCTATTCATTGCGCTATCATTATGTTTTTACTATGAAAAATTGCCAGTGCCTTTTGAGCCACATTTTATCCTGTGTATACCTCAACATTCTCCTTACAATTAGATAATGTGGCATCTGATTTCCAAATCATCTTGGTTGCCCTTTCTCAACATCTTCACTAATATGAAGGTGAAACTAGTCTCTGTTACCAGATTTTCTTGGGTGGGAATGGGAATACATAGATATATTTATTTTCATTTCTCATGATGTTGGAGATTCCAGATTCAACTTGAACTTGATGAATCTTAAGCTACTAAGGGAAGTAGGCATCCAGGTTTAGAAAAAAGTGAATTAGGATGGAAATGAGTAGAAGAAGTCATGATTACATAAAGGCCAGAAGCATCTTATCTATCAGTTTCTTTCCTAAAATATAGAAGTCTTGGAAATACAGTTCTCTGCTTTCCCCCATCACCTCATCACCCACTCCTTGTTCCGTCAAGACTGAATCATCCTTGATATACATACCTCATCAGTACCTTTTGCTTCTATGATTGAAGGATGGAGAGATGAGCTCCAAAACCCCCATTTAAAGAGAGGATCCAAGCTAACCATCTCTTCATTTTCTACACAGTTACAGCCCTTCAGCTGTCTTCATCATGCCCCTTCTCCACATTTAGCTTAATTTTGTGCATTGTCTTCTCCCATTAAACAGCAAGTTCCTTAAGGATAGGGGTTGTCTTTCTTTTTTGCATTTGCATCCCCAGTGCTTAGCACAATGCTTGGTACATACTAAACATTTTATAAATATTTATTAAGTTCAATGTTCTGACGAGCGATGAAGCAGATAATCAAAATACACTGTCTTTGAAATCCTGTTTCCTGTGGGGAATATTATTCTCTACAGCCCAATTCTAGTTCCTCATCTTGGGATGGAGATAATCTTCTGTTCTCCAAGACTATGCCAGGAAAGGACAAGCTTTGGCAAAGACAACTACATTGGAAAAGGTTTTGAGTAGTGGTCTAACAATAGACTATAAGTCTCTCATTTGAAGACAGTCTGCCTAAGTACAGAGAGGCTCATCACCAGTAGTTTAACTAGCAAGTGATCCATTTTTTCAGCCAGAGCAATTATCAATAGTTGCCATCTAAGTGGGTGCAGAAGAGAATGGCACCCACACCAAGGAAATCACATTTTCAATAGTATCAAAATAAAAATTAAGAGTGAGGAAAGGAGGCTACAAGATCACTGACAACAAACGTCCTTTTTTGTACTAAATATTTTGGCTGACTTCCTTGAACCTGACAGAATAAAAAGAAACTGAGAACATTTTAATTTATGGGCCAACAAAGGTACTCAATTAAAATTTAGGAGCCAATTTTCACCATCAATGTCTGGAAAAGAGCCCAGAAGAAAAATGAGATTATTACATAACAAAGTAAACTCAGGAAAGTCAAAATGTGTAGAAAAACACACAGATTCACACTGAAAGATGCACATGTGAAAATTATGGAAATCACTGGAGGATCAAATAGATCAAGACAAGCTGACAGGCTGAACTGGAGTCATGATGGACTCATTACTCAGTTTAAAATATATTCCTTTAGTTAGGAGAGTAGGAATTACAGAAACAGGAACCCTTCCATGATTCTCTCAGTGCATAGACCATCCTATTTTGATTGAGAAAAAAAAATTTCTAAGATTATCTTTCTATACTTGGTATACCAAAATTTCCCCAGGGGTTCCTGTTCTTTAGGCAATACCCTTTGTCCAGGAAATTTTCCTCTGGATCTCTATTCCAAATGACACCTAAAATTTCTTCTAATAGGTCTTTGACATGTCCTAGGGATTCCTACTTTAATTTAAAAAAAACCAGAAGGTTCAGTTACATAAAATAGAAAACAAGATCTATAAGCCCCAAAGGAGAGTAGGGTTCCTGAGAAAGGGAATTATGTACTAAGGTTGATTACTTTCTATGCAAGGGTTTTTAAGAAAGTAGACAAAGACTTGGAGTGCATAAGGATCCAATAACATGAGCAATCTAGGCCTAGTTATAGGCAAAAAGAAAAAAATGAATATTACATAATTGGGCACCAGCATTATAGTGATGGAAAGTCCATACTCTCATATTAATTTCAAAATCAATATCTGTAAAGGATTTCAATAATCCAGCAATTAGCAGTCCTTAAACATTCAATGAATCAGAAAATGCAAAAGTCTATAAATATCTAGAAGATAAGTTGTGAAGGAAACTCACACCAGGAAGAAAAAAATACTATATAAATACATACTAAAAAGAAAGGAAAAATGTCAATTATTTCTCTAGTAGACCCTAAAATCTTATGTATCCAACAATGGAAGTCCCTGGTGGAGACTCTTTCTCTACTCCTTTCAAATGCAAATGATATTATATTATCTCACACAGATCCCACAAGTAATTTCCTTCACTCAATACTCTAGGGGTAACTGGGGGAGGGACTAGGGACATCTTTCTCTAATGCTATTGACTCAATTCCTTTTCTGCTGTGTTTCTCTCACTATTAGCTGCTACTGATAAATGTCCCAGTGATATTTAATCAATTGACATTAATGAGCTTTAACAAATGGGTATTTACTTGAAAGATACAGCAAGAACAGAAATGCAGATATTTCTCTGTCCTGATATCTTAGAGAATCCACACTGTTTTCCTTCCATTACTCCACCTAATTCTTTGGGGAGAGTAAACTAGAATTAAATCAGATTTTACATAGCATCAGTCTAAGCAAGTTCATAAAGAACTGTGTGATCACTACTTAATGAGACTTTGTTTCAACTATAACTAGACTGGGTCCTAAAATTCATTCCTTTTTCCTCCCGATCTCATTCCTGCACTAACAAATCCTAGAATGTAATCCACTCTCAAATCTCCTATTGGCTCCTTCTTCTGAACATATGAAACTCACAAATTCAAAGCCATCTCTGATCTTCTTTACCTTGTAGCAAGAAAGTGTGAGAATAATAGCAACAGAAGCAAAAGAAAAGCCATGAACTCTGAGATCATAATGGGATTGCCCCAGTAGGGATAAAAAAAATAAACCCTCTCTCTCCCCCAAGAGCTTAGGCCTTACCTACTCAATTAAATATGACAGGCTTTTTTGCATGGACCTTATTTCTATCTCCAGAGACTATCAAAGAGTCTCCTCTTTACTATGTGTTTGTTGTTTTTGAAAACTTATATTTTGATCAATTATCTACTACAGAGTTACTTGGCTTTATATATTTTTTAATTCTCCATATAGCTTGGATATCAGACTTTTTCAGAAACATAAATTCTCCTCCCCAGTTGATTATTTCTCTTTCTTATCTATTGGTTTTGTTCACACAAAGATTTTAATAAAACATCTCTCACAAAAGAAAAGAAGATTCTTTAGGATAGGGACTATTTGATTTCCGTCATATCTACAACTCCTAGCATGGTATATAAGACATAGTAGACAGTCTATAAATGCTTATTGGTTGATTAATTGAATTGTGGGTAGTCATCATTGTCTATTTTAATTTTGTGATCTACTCTGGTTAAAAATTAACCTCTGCCATAGTTGTAAAAGGTACATCATTCCATTATCCTGTAATTTTTTTCATGTGACATTCATATCAGTTTAGAACTTAATCATATGAGACTGATCTAAACTTACTTTCATACAATCTTCTTATCCATTTTTCCAACAGCTCTTGCCAAACAGAAATTTCTTAGCCTAGTACTATATTTCCTTAAATTTCTCAAACACAAAGTTGGTGATTTCATTTGTTGCTTATTATTTTTTATCTAGCTTTTCCTACTGATATACTAATTTTTAAAAATCAGTACCAATACAGTTAATGATTACTGCTTTTAAAGATAGGTTTTTTAATATAGAAGTCCAATTCTTCCTCTATTTTTACTAGCTTTAATTATTAGTCTAGAAATTATTGTTTTTTCATCCTAAATCATCTTTGTCTACTAAAAACAACCTGGGTAGTTTAATTGATATCACACAAAATCTAGAAATTAATTTCGGGAATATTGTTTTCAGTATATTGGAATCATGTAGTTAGAATCATGATGAATGAATACCCTTTCAATTATTTTAGACATCTTTTATTTCTGTAAAGATTTTTTAATGTAATGTGACTAGTAGTGCTAGTCCTAAATTGATTATTTTTTTGCTTTTATGGTTGTCTTGAATGGGATTTCTTTTTCCATCATTAGCTCTTCCTTTTTGATGATGATATATAGAAAAACAGGTGATTAGAATGAATTTATTTTGTGTACTTCTATTTTACTGAAGCCTTTAACCATTTGAATTAGTTCATTGACAGAGTTTTCTAAGTAAGCATTGTCTTTGGCAAATAAGGACACTGTTGTCTCTTTTGTCCCTGATTTTTTATTTCACTTACTTTTGTGCTATTGTTATTGCTAATTCTACAACTATGTTGAATAATAGTGCCACTAGGGAACACTTGTGCTATATCCTTTAATTTATTGGGAAAGATTCTATGTTTTTTTAATTGAAAAAATGTTTTTCATTTTAGTATACATATATACATAAGTGTGCGTATATGTGTAAAAGAGACCCTTCTATGCATAAGTTTTATGGATTTTTAAAATAAATGAGACAAAATAGATGATGCTTTATTTCATCAAAAGTTTTTCTTACATCTAGTGCTATGAAAATGTTTTTGTTTATATCATTGTTGTGCTAGTTATTTTCCCAATACTGAATCATGTTTGCATCTCTGATTTAAATCCAGATGAGTCAAAAGGAATATGATATAGATATGTTACTATTTTCTTTGTTACACTATTTAATTTAATTTTTTGGTGCAGTATTTATTTGTATTCTTGTGCTATATTTCTCCTTCTCTGCTTTATCCCTGCCTGGTTTAGGTATCAAGAGTATATTTGTCTCATTAAAAAGGTTGGAAATCATTTCTTGCCCATTTATTAACATGATTTAATATCTGTTGCTCTTCAAATGTTTAAAAAAACTCATTATAAATCTATCCATCTCAAACTCAACAAACACACACATTGATAATCTATGAATTGCTTAATTTTTGTTTCTGAGATTGGTTTAAAATGATATTTCTGATTTTGCTCAATTTGAGAATGCCATGTTTTTTAAGCAAACATATTTGTCCTATAAATTTTCAATTTTCTGGTATGCAGTTTTGTATAATAGTTTCTGAAAATTGTATTTATTACCACTCTGTTCATTATGAACTCACCTTGTTTAATTTGGATTTTTTAGCAATTTACTTCTTGCTTATTGTTAATTGTTACCTGAGAAATTATCAGTTTTGTTAGTCTATTTTTTAAAAAGTGCAATTTACTTACTAGTCTCCAGAATATAAAATAAGCATATTTGACTTAAATGTGAGACAAGTTGAAAAAGATATTATGGCATACATTTGCAGTATTAGCTTCAATGAATGATTCTCAAATTATTCCCATGAGAGATAAAAATTAATATTACTTCTGAATTCTTCTGTATTGATTTTATAGTGTAATTAATGTTTATGCTGCATTAGTTCTTAGAACTGTCAGTATCTACTTGAACTTACCTCACTCAAAAATTTTATCTGTCTTAATTTGAATTTGGAGAAGGAAATATAAAAACACTCTAGTACTTTTGTCAAGAAAACCCCTACTGGCATCACAAAGAGTCAGACACAACTGAAACAACAAAGTCTGAACTGACTTAAAGGCATGATGGCAAGAGAGTTGTGCTGTTGCACATGATCCTAGCCCCTTCAACATTTACTTGTTAACCAGTTTAACCTGGAACTCATTTGTGGACTACAAACAAATGATCAGCTTAAGCTGGATGCCTCCTCCTCCAGTAATTCCTCAACCTTTTCCTAGCCTTGTAAAATTAGGAGTGGTTTGATCTTTCCCAATGGGAAGGTTAACTTAGTGGTCCTAGTGTGGGTGTCTTTGACTTTCTAGGCAAAATTGCTCTTGTGGCTCCTAAAGAAATTAACACTCCAGAATTGTGGGAGAGAGAGAGAGAGAGAGAGAGAGAGAGAGAGAGAGAGAGAGGGAGAGAGAGAGGGAGAGAGAGAGGAGAAAGAGATTTTGATTGGTTACACCAGAAGGCCAACCCACTTTACCAGCTGCAGCCAGTAAAGTTTTCCAACTAGCCCTACTTCCTCCTTTCCTGTGTCTCAATATTTTTTCTTTCTGTACCATTTGAACACCTGGGTTTACAGAAGTGCCAGAATGAACCACTTCAATTAATAACTATATGTGTGTGTGTATATATATGTATCCCTGTTAATAAACTATCTTCCCCTGAGAAAATGAGCCTCAATTTGCCTCAGTTCCATTTTAGTCATCATTCCTCTAATGGCTGCTATGCCTACTCACTGGTCAGAAAACATCTTGAATTGTGAAACACCAAAGAAGTCAAGGAAAATTTCCTTGACTCCAATATGGTGTTTTACTACACACATACAAACACACACATATATATATATATGCATATATATACATATATAGACATACATGTGTGTGCACATACACACCCCTACACGTGTGTGTGTGTGTGTATATAAATTTTCTCCTGACTCATAGAATTCATTCAAACATTTGTCATGAAGAATTACTTAAAAATTAAAATATAAAATCTATTATTTTTATCTTTGACTTGTGTCAAATGCCTTTGCAGGTATTTTCATTATCTCATTTCTCTTCCCTAAGTACTCATTTATTAAGTTCCTTAATATGTTATTAGTCTGTAGTTTTAATATCATGAAATTAAAATCCATAGAATGGTATAGAATCTCCCTCTTGTGTACCCTCTCCTCTCTCAATTCTTCAATGGAAAAAGTAAGCATATGATCAGTGCTTATATTTATAATTTTTATTATTAATTGATTTGTTTATTTACTTTTACTCTACAAGATTCAGTTCCACAATCTCTTGAGTTTCAAAATTTTTCCCCTCCCTCCCTCCTCTCCCCATGGTGGCTTGCAATCAAGGATAGGATCTGCAAATACTATCACATTGGACATTAGTCTGGTTGTAAAGAGGGGTTGTAACCAATGGATTGAACAATGGGAAAGAAGAAAGAAAACCAAACATGGAAAAGAATGAGAGCATGTAGTTTGCTTCAATCCCCACTTAAACTCTGTTCTTTCTAGATCTTTCTCTGAATATCGACATCTCCTTCCATACTAAGACTTTTAGAAATGTCTTTTAGTTGTGTGTTGCTGAGAAGAGTCCAGTTTATCAAAGCTGGTCATCACACATACTATGTGTTTGTGATGGTGTATGAATTTGAAGGGAAGGTATAGCCAGTCCCTTGTATTTTGGGATGAAGAGGAAAGTAGGGAAAATGATGTTGACCAGCCTGCTGAATGTCAAGATTCTTAATAGTTACTATGCCTCAATGAATCTAGGCAAGAGTAAATTTTTACAATATAAAATCTACTCATTCCCCAGTTCAATGCTGGTTACTTGCCCCTCAACTTCCAGTGCTATCTGCATCACAACTAGAAGTCTGTATGAAAAGAAAATAGAAAGTGCAAAGTATCTAATTTATCCTATTCTGAATATCCTATTCCTGTCCCAATAAGGATGATTATTAAAGGGAGGGAGGAAGAGATATTTCTTTTCCCATGCCAAAATTTTAGAATATTCCTTGCCAATCTCCTGTGAATCATTTCTTTGAACCTAGAAGATCCTGCCATAGGCAAAAGGAATAGAAAATTTTTCTGCATCTCTACCAGTTAGCTTTTTATTAATGAATCAAGATGCTATGCTATTTCATGCAAATACATCTAATAATATTTTCCAATATCTATGGTGCATAATGTAATATCTTTCCTTGTGTCTCTTAACATTATGAATTTTTATTTTTGCCTTTTCTTGTGGCAGTATTGAATTTCCTGTCTTTCTGAATCAGCAGACAAATAGTAAATTTTACTCAAGTATCTCATTTTCATTATATATGCATTTGTATTTATCAAATATGTATATTTTGTAAAGCAAATTTAATTACTCTGCCATTTTCTTTCACTTAATGGATCATTTGGTTAATTCACATTTAAAGATATTATTATTTTATATGCATGTTCCTCAAATTTTTGCTTTGATTTCTCTTAAGTTGGTACTTTGTCCCTATGATTATTGTGATCCTGTTCTATTCCCACAGGATTTCCTCAGTGTTCTCTCCATGACTCCCATATTATATGCTTACTCCATGTCCCTTGACTTAGTTAAATTAATAATTTGTTTTTGCCTATCTATCTAAATTCTGACTCAATCTACCTGTCACCTCTCTCTCTGTCTGTCTGTCTCTCTCTCTCTGTCTGTCTCTCTTTGTCTCTCTCTCTGTCTCTCTCTGTCTCTCTCTCTGTCTCTCTATCTCTGTCTCTCTATCTCTCTGTCTCTCTCTCTCTCTCTCTGTCTCTCTCCCTCCTTCCCTTTTTTTCTCTCTTTCATCTTATATTTTTCCTCTTTCCATTCCCCACCTAGATAATAGAGTGGCTCAAAAGCCTCCTGTTCCCACCTTGCATTACCTCTTGAGTAATACTTATTTGTGCTGTCCTTTTCTAAGAGGGTTTGAATTATCTCATCCTATTTATTTATATCTATATCTAGAATATTCTATATTCCATTCCTTGTCCATATTTTACACATTTCTGGTTTATTCATTCTCCTCATGAAAGGCAGGACTTCTGAAGGATAAGAGTTGAGTTCTCTCATCTAATTCTATTATTGTGTTAATGCATGTATGGCTTTCATTTCATCCTTTCTTCTTTTTATTCCTTATAGGATAATTTTCTTCTGTTCATCACTCCCATAAACATCAATTTATGAGGAAAAATCATGTGGCAGTAATCATTCTGTATTCTGAATCATGAAACTTAATCCTATTTCTTTGTTCTTACTATCTCCTTACCACTCACCCCTCCTTAGACCATTATATCTTACCTCTATAACTATCTTTCCTTCCATCCAGGATGTTGGTCCTTCCCAGGAGTTCAATGTATCACTTTCCTGTAGTGGAATACAGTTCTTGGAAGCTTCACCTTTGTTCAAAAAAGGTATTTTTACTAAGACGTCCATTCCCCTCAATCAAACCTACTATGTTCACCATTAACTCCTTGAAATATGCTTTAATGTTATCCTTTTATTTCTCTTAGGATGAAATCAGCAACCCTCCCCAATTGCTTGATGCCTTTGTTATTGCTCTACTTTCCCACATTTCCCCACATTTGTTGAGTAACTGAAAAGATTACTCTTCCTTTTCTGGTCACCTCTAAGCCAGATAGGAGTTCAAGCCAGATAGGAGTTCATCTATTTTTCCCTTATATTTTGCCCTCATGCTCTTAATTTGAGTCACTCCTTTCTGTTATTCTTTCCCCATCCTCCAGGAAAATGGTGATTCATTTTCAGGAAAAGAGAATTTTATTTAATATAAAACACATTAAATTATTACTCTCAACTCTTTAGTTCTCATTAAAATTTTAGCTCCTTACATTTATTTGCCCTTTAATTTTGCATTATTCTTTAATACATGTTTTAAAGAGCCTTTTCCAAGCTGAGGAGGCGTATATGAACTGATACAAAGCGAAGTGATCAGAACAGGCAGAAAGTATAGTAACAGCAATGTTGCATGATGTTCAACTGTGAATGACATACTTATGCTGATCAATACAATAATCCAAAACAGTCTGAAGGATTTATGATGAAAAAGGCTATCCACCTTCAAATAAAGAACTGATGGAGGCTGAGTGCAGATTGAAGCATAATTTTTTCACTATACTTTTCTTGCTCTTTTGCAACACAGCTAATATTGAAATATGATTTACATAATTTCATAAATGTAATAGATATCACATTTCTGGGGTCTCAATAGATGAGGAAGGGAGGGAGAGAATTCAGAACTCGATTTTTATGAATGTTAAAGATAAACTATTTTTAATAGCTTTGTTTTCCTCCCAAATAACACAAAAATGATTCTGTTGCTTAGTTTTTCCTTGATAATGTTTATTTATCTTTCTTTTGCTTTTGGAGTTGTTCCAAGGAAATATTCTGCTCATTTTTGGTTTCTTTTGAAGGAATGACTCAATTGCTTCTCCATTATCAACTTCTTTCTCCTTTGATTAATGTTTTGCAGAATATTAACTCAGGGTATAAACCAATTTCCATTAGAAAAGTAATATTTTAATACGTGCTCTGATTGTCATGGATGCAGAGTAGTCTTAAGTTATTCACATTAACTTTTCTTCATAACTCAAGGGTTTTTCCCCCATCTGTTTGTATTTTTCAGTTTGGGGAATTTAAATTCTGAGATATAATCATTATATACCTTGCAGTTTCATGCCTGGGACGTTCTTATCAATAATGCGTGTATTCAATTAATCAGTATCTTGATCTCTGTTTTTAAATGTTCTAAGCATATCACTTGTACTGCTTCCTGATGTTCTGTGTTCAGGTTTCTAAATTATAAGCTTTTTTTGTATTATTTTGTATGTAAGCACTGTTCTCCTTAAATATTTCTGAACATCATATCTTTAAGATCATTTTGGATTTTGTGGAAATTATATTTCCTTTCAAAATCATGTGAAATGTTCTTCCATATTTATATTTTTTATTATGAGACTATTATTCTATTTTTCAATATTTTGCTTTTTGGAAAAATTTTCCACCTTATTGCCTAAGTTGTCTGTGCTAATATTTGTGTTTTATTTATTTCATTTATCAAAGCTTTTATTTCTGCAGATCCATTTGGGAGATTAAAACAAGAAAAAATTCAGAATTTTATTTTTCTTATTAATTCTGGAATTTATTCTTATTTTTATATTATCCCAAAGGAATATGGAGAATTTATTGTCTTGATATCTAATTTTTTAAAATTGCTTTCCTTTTTCGCTGGCTTTATTTTAAAGCATAATATTTACTTGCATTTTATACTTTTCTGGATTTTTTCCTAACCTTTGAGTGCAAATTTACCTCCACAATAAGCTATCAATATATTTTAAATTCATTTTCAAAATAATTATCATCATAATATATTTCTGTTTATTCTAGCCACATTGACCTCCTAAAAATCTCCATTTTCTTAAAATATTTTCTGTTTCAGTGAGTTAAGATAGACAAGGTAGAGAAAGGAGAGAGAAATATCTTCCCACAGCAAATTCACCTTGCTCTGTCTATATAGCTTGATTCAATTGTTCATTTTCAGGACATCATGATTGACAAACATCAAAGAACTGATTGACTTACAAAGTTGTTAATCCAATTGTAAAGCCAAGAACTAGCAGCTTTTCAGAAGAATGTTACTGTGAACAGCTTTTAAGGTTCTGATTACACAGTACAGTGACACTATTCCATAACAAATCAAAGCAAAACATTCACAGAAATCAAGGTACAGCATTCACAATATTACAACTTATCACAGATAAATAAAATACAGCATTCACAACAGCTTGTCACAGAAAATGGCCACATAGTTTCCACTACAGTGGTCACAAACTTTTGAACAAACAACAATCATTTAGTAACTCAAGCATTCACAAAATCCTTAATTCAGTCACAAAGTACAATAGTCAAAGTTTTATACTCATGGGGCATACTAGGTTACAAATCAATTACTTATTCAGTCATCAATCACTAAGTACAATCATTGAGTCAATCAATCATCTTTCTTTACTCACTATTCAATCATCAGAAAATACACAGACCCTATACCTCTAGGTCACTAGTAAATTATAATCTTATTAGTCAGTACACAGTATGCAAGTAAAGTCTTTTTTCAGTTTAACTTGGGGTGGTTTCTTGGATTCCCTGGAACCCTTCCATGGTCCCAAATCCTACCTGGATTCATCAAACTATCAGCCAGGTCACAGTTTTCAAGTCCTTGTCCAGGTCTCTGTGAAGTTTCTGCTTCACATTGGAGCTCACAAAGTCCAGTTCATCTCAAATCCTTTCCATTCTCTGTTCCCAGGGAAGACAAGGTTTAACAAAGCCACAAATAAGTTTAGACAATGTACCAGCATCACAATCATGCTTTCTCAGTTTTTGGCAGCTCTGGCTGGCCCTCAGAAATCCTCAAAAACTCTGGCTAGTCCTCAGCTCTGACTGGCTCTTGGGAATCCTCAGCAACTCCAGATGGCCCTCAGACTCATCCGAAATTTCAGCTGGTTACCAAAATCAAACCACTCCATCCATGTTATCAAAATCAAAATCATTCTCTCAAACCTGGGAGGCACTTTCCTCTTCAGCCTCCACTGAGCCTGCTCTAAGAAAATCTCCCTCTCCCTCTCTAGGGCTTTTCTTATATACACACAGCATTAGCTTCCTGTTTCAGCCAACCCCTTCCTGTTACATCGACAACAGGAGACAGGAGTTCATACCTTCTGTTTCCCCAACAGAGGCTTGATCAGTTACTAAGTGCTAAGTACCTTTGACCTTTGCCAACACAAAGGGATCTTCAGATTTAAATTACATTACCATGTACCAATTTAGTTGCTTGTCCAAATTAATTAGACAACTAAAGAAACTATTTCTATACTTCTAGAAACTTCTAGCAAGGATGGAGAGAATACATCCAGGCATGTTTAATATAAACAAACTGCTGTTTATCAACATTGAATCACTCAAAACCTTTCTTCCAGTATCTGTAGGTCCTCTACTTCATCAGCACAACTTTCAATTTAGCCATCTATTCTGGAACATGATTTCTGCCTATAGAATGATTTTTGGCTGCAGCTTTGCCAACTTACTTTGTTTTTTTTTTTTTTGCTTTTTGGAGGGCAGTTGGGGTTAAGTAACTTGCCCAAGGTCACATGGCTAGTTTTTTGTGTTAAGTGTCTGAGGCCAGATTTGAACTCAGGTACTCCTGACTCCAAGGCCGGTGCTCTATTCACTGCGCCACCTAGCCACCCCGCCAACTTACTTTCAAGCCATTGTTGATTACTTCAAATACCAGTTCCTGATCTCCTATTTCAACTACCCTCCTGACCTCTACACTTGTACACACTCACATCCAGTTGATCTCCTATGCTCTTGGTAAACATTTTGCCAGCATTCTTGAATATGGGGCCCCCAATCCTAAGAGCAAATCAGTTTTTTTTAAATTCTACTCAGGTGGGCCCACAAGATATACCCACGGCACACATGTCCATGCTTTCTATGTAATTTGATTATAGAAAAATCTTTCGGAAGAAGTATGCCTCAATTTGTTGTTTTGTTGAATAAAAACATTTTATCACTAAATGGTTTAAGTCTAATTTATAAGGGCTTTTGCAGTTGTTGCATACCTAAGGTAACATTTAATTAATCAAACAATTGGGGTTTTTTTTGCTTTAAATTGTATTTTATTTTTCCCTAATTACATATAAAAATATTTAGCATTTGTTTTTACAAGATTCTGAATTCCAAATTTTTCTCCCTCCCTCCTTCCCCTCCTCTATTCTGAAAATAGTAGGCAGTGTGATATAGTTTATACATGTTCTATCATGTAAAACATTTCCATAGTCATAACAGCTGTAGAAGAAACAGATCATAAAGGGGAAAACACAAGAAAAAAATAAATTGAAAAAATATGCTTCAGTCTGCATTCAGAGTTCGTCAGTTCTTTATCTGGATATGGATGACATTTCCCTTTAATCTTAGATGATTGTGTTGTTGAGAAGAGCTGAGTAAGTCATAGCTGATCATTCCGTGATGCTGCTGATACTATATACATTGTTTCCCTGATTCCCTGTTCATTTTACTTTGCATCAGTTCACATAATTCTTTCCAAGTTTTTCAGAAATCTGCCTGTTCATCATGTCTTATCACACAATAGTATTTCATTTCATTCATATACCACAGCTTCTTGAGTAATTCCCCAATTGATGGACATCCCTTGAATTTCCAATATTTTTCCACCATGAATAGGACTACATAAAATGTTTTTCGCCTTTTTAAGATATCTTTGGGATAAAGACCTAGTAGCTGTATTGCTGGATTAAAGGATATAGTTTGGTTTCCCATTGGACATAGTTCCAAAACTGCTCTCCAGAATAGCAGAATCAATTCACACCTCTACCAACAATGCATTTGTTCTAATTTTCCTACATTTTCTCCAGCGTTTATTATTTTCTTATTTTGTCATATTAATCAATCTGATTGATATGAGGTGGTTTTTCAGAGTTGCTTTAATTTGAGTTTCTCTAATCAAAAGTGATTTAGAACATTTCTTTATATCCTATAGATGGCTTTGCTTTCTTCATCTGAAAACTGCCTGTTCATATACTTTAACCATTTATCAATAGGGGAACGCTTGTCATCTCATGAATTTGACTTGGTTCTCTATATATTTGAGAAAGGAGGCCTTTATCAGAGACACTTGCTGTTAAGATTGTTTCCCAACTTTTTGCTTTCCTTATAATCTTGGTTGTTTTGTTTGTACAAAAGCTTTTCAATTTAATATGATTAAATATGATCCACATATTAATAACAAAATCTTATAGTATGATTAAAACTATTCTAGGCAAAAAAGAGACTTTGCAGATGATATAATGTATTTAGAGAATCTTAGAGAATCAAGTAAAAAACTACTTGAAATCATTAACTTTAGCAAAGTTCAGGATATAACATAAACCCATATAAATCCTCTGTATCCCTATATAATTCTAATGAAGCCCAACAGCAAGAAATAGAAAGAGAAATTCCATTTAAAGTTACTGTAGACATTCTAAAATATTTGAGAGTTTACCTGCCAAAACAGTGCAGGAGCTATATAAACAAAATTGTAAAACATTTTTCACACAAAGTCAGATCTCAATAATTGGAAAAACATCAGTTGCTAATAGTTAGGTTGTGGTAATATAATAAAGATGGGAATTTTGCCTAAATTAATTTGCCTATTTAGTGTCATGTCAATTGAACTGCCAAAAATTATTTTATAGAGCTAGAAAAAATAATAACAAAATTAATTTGGAAGAACAAAAGTTCTGGAACATAAAAGGAATTAGTGAAAACAAATGCTAGAGAAGGTGGCCTAGAAATACCAGATTTTAAACTGCATTATAAAACAGTAGTCAACAAAACTACATGGTATTGGTTAAGAAATACAGTGGGAGATCAGTGGAATAGGTTAGGTACACAAGACACAGTAGTCAACAAACATAATCTACTTTTTGATAAGCCCAAAGACTACAGCTTCTGGGGGTAAGAACTCACTATTTGACAAAAACCATTGGGAAAACTGGACAATAAAATGGTAGAAAGTGGGCATAGACCAATATCTTACACCATATACCAAAATAAAGTCAAAATGGGTTTATGATTTAGATAGAAAGGCTGATATTATAAGCAATCTGAGAGAATGAGAAATAGCTTAATTGTCAGATTTATGGAGAAGGAAAGAATTTACAACCAAAAAAGAGAGAACTATAACATGCAAAATGGGTAATTTAAAAATATTTTA
>CM053596.1:109024037-109044158 GCA_028646575.1 Pseudocheirus occidentalis
TAAGCAATTCAATATAGGTTGTACACATGTAGTTACCCAAATCATTTCCATAGTTGTTATATTGTGAAAGACTAACTGTATTTCCCTCCATACTATCCCACCCCCAACTTATTCTGTTTTCTCCTTTGACCCTATCCCATTTTCAAAAATGTTTGCTTCTAACTACCCTCTCCTCCAATTGGCCCTCCCTTCTATCATCTCCTCTCTTATCCCCTACCCCCCATTTTCATGCCATGTCAGATACCCAATTGAATGTGTATGTTATTCCCTCTTTAAGCTAAATTCAATGACAATAAGGCTGTCCCATTCCCTTTCACCTTCCTGTTCTTCCCCTCCATTTTAACAGTTTTCTCTTGCCTCTTTTATATGAGAAAATTTACCATACTCTATCTCTCCCTTTCTTCTTCTCCCAATAAATTCCTCTCTCACCTCTAATTTTATTTTATAGATATCATCCCTTCATATTCAACTCATTCTGTGCCCTGTCTATGTATACATGAATGCCCAAATTCACCCATATGCCCTCCTATATGTACATATATGTGTATGTATACATACACATACACACATATACACATACACATTTCCTTCAACTATCCTCATACTGAGAAAAGTCTTATTGTTATTGATTTCTTTTTCCTGTTTAAATCTCATGCTTCACTTGCTTCTTGTATTTAAACATCAAATTTTCTGTTCTGCTCTTGTTTTTTCATCAAGAATGCTTGAGAGTACTCTATTTCATTGAATGACCATATTTTCCCCTGAAGAATTATACTCAATTTTGCTGGGTAGGGGAATCTTGGTTTTAATCCTAGCTCCTGTGACCTCCAGAATAAAATATTCCAAGCCCTTCAACCCCTTAATGTAGCAGTTGCTAGGTTTTGTGTTATGCTGATTGTGTTTCCATGATACTCAAATTGCTTCTTCCTGACTACTTGCACTGTTTTCTCCTTGACCGGGGAACTCTGGAATTTGGCTCTAATATTCCTAGGGGTTTTCTTTATGGGATCTTTTTCCAGAGGAGATAGGTGAATTCTTTCCATGTCTATTTTGCCCTCTGGTTCTAGAATATCAGGGCAATTTTGCTTGATAATTTCTTGAAAGATGGTGTCTAGGCTCTATTTTTGATCATGGCTTTCAGGTAGCATAATATTTTTTAAATTATCTCTCCTGGATCTGTTTTCCAGGTCAGTGGCTTTTCCAATGAGATATTTCACACTGACTTCTATTTTTCCATTTGTTTGGATTTGTTTTATACTATCTTGATTTCTCATAAAGTCATTAGCTTCCAATTGCTTCAATCTAATTTGGAAGGAATAATCCTCTTACATGAGTTTTTGAAATTCCTTTTCCATCTGGAAAATTCAGCTTGTTAAGGCATTCTCTTCATTGCTTTTTCTGGCCTCTTTTGCGATTTGAATTAGTCTATTTTTTTAATGTGTTATTTTCTAAAGTTTATTTTTGGGTCTCCTTTAGCAGGCTGTTGACTTGCTTTTCATGATTTTCTTTCATCCTCATTTCTCTTCCCAATTTTTCCTCCACTTCTCTTACTTGATTCTTAAAATTCTTCTTTAGCTCCTCCATGGCCTGTAACCAATTAATATTTTTCTTGGAGGCTTTTGTTGTAGTTCTGACTTCACTGACTTCCTCCTGCTCTATGCCTTGATTCTTTTTGTCCCCCAAAAGAATTCTGTGCTCTGTGTGTTCTTCTTCTGCTTGCTCATATTTCTAGCCAATTACTTGACTTTTGAGCTCTTTGCCAATGTAGAACACTGCTTCCATAATGGAGAGAACTTTGTCTCGAATTGCTGGGTTTCTGCAGCTCCTAGAAATTAGGAGGGCACCATCTTCACATGCCCGACAAGCTCTGACTTACTGGTCACACACCCCAGGACACCACCCAAGACTGCAATCCAGATCCAAGCAGGTTAAAGAAAAAGCAATTACCCTCTAAATGGTTCCTTGGGCCCCCTATGATCTGCAGGCCAGTAGCTCCTGAGGCAGCCACACAGTGGCAGCTGCACTGCTGCCATGCCTTTGTCACTTCTCACCCTGGGGGCAGGGGCTGGCCCTTGCTTTTCCATCCCCCCTGTTCCAAGAGAGTTCACACTGACCTTTTACTTTGTCTTTGGTGTTTATGTGTTGAGAAGTCTAAAAACCACCCCTTTTGCTTGTGGTTCATTCTCCTGAAGTTTGCTCTGACCACAGTTGATTGAGGTTGCCCTGGGGATGGAACCCCATGGCTAACTGGGGACTGTGCTCAGCTCTCAATGTGCTGTGATACACTTTTCCTATTGGTCTTCCTGGCTGCTTTCAGCAGGAGAATTGTTTCTCTTTGTCACTTTGTGGGTTCTGTAGCTCTGTAGTTTGGAGTCATTTTTTTACATATATTGGAAGTGGTTGGAGCCAGAGCCCACACCAAGCTTATGCTACTACTCTGCCATCTGGGCTCCACCCCCTCAAAGTGGATAATTTTGATTATCTTTAATTGAAAAGTTTTTTGTACAAACATAGCCAATGTAATCATGTTTAAGAGGGAAGTAGAAAATTGGGAAAGAAGTTTTACAACCAGTGACTGTGATAAGCGCCTCATTTCTAAAATATACAGAGAACTGAGTCAAATTATAAGAATACAAGTTATTCCCCAGTTAATAAATGGTCAAAGAATACACACAGGCAGTTTTCAGAAGAAAAAAAATTGAAGATATCTATAATCAAATGAAAAAATGTTCTAAATCACTATTGATTAGAGAAATGTAAATCAAAACAGTTCTTAGGTACCATATCTCATCTGTCAGATTGGCTCACATGACAAAACAGGAAAATTATAAATGCTGGAGAAGATGTGGGAAAATTGTCACACTAATGCATTATTGGAGGTATTGTGAACTGATCCAACAATTCTGAAGAGAAATTTGGAACTATGCCCAAAAGGCTATAAAAATTTGCATATCTTTTGACCCAGCAATACCACTTCTAGATAGTTCAATGATTCTGATATGTTCTCTTCTGGATCTATTTTCCAGATCAGTTGTTTTTCCAATGAGGTATTTTACATTTTCTTTGGAATTTGTTTGATTGATTCTTAATGTCTCATAGAGTCATTTAGCTTCCACTTGTCTGATTCAAACTATTAAAGTGTTGTTTTCCCCAATAAGCTTTTGTACTTTCTTTTCATTTGACCAATTGTACTCTTTAAGGAGCTGTTTTCCTCAGTGGATTTTTGTATCTCCTTTTCCCTTTGACCAATTCCACTTTTTAAGCAGTTTTCCAAGCTGTTGATTTTTTTTGTTCATAATTTTCTTGCATCACTCTCATTTATTTTCCCATTTTTCTTCTACCTCTCTTCCATGATTTTTTAGTTCCTTTCTAAGCTCTTCTGTGAGGTTTTTTTCCTGCATTTGAGAGCACTTCCAATTTTTCTTTAGGGTTTTGTCCATAGGTATATTGACATTGTTGTCCTCTTCTAAGTTTGTGTCTTGGTCTTCCCTATCACCATAATAACTTTCTATGATCAGATTCCTTTTTTATTGTGTTTTTGTTCATCTTTTGGGGGGGGTTCATTTCTTTTAAATTTGAGCTCTGCACCCAGGGTGGAAGGGATACTGTCTCAGACTTCTTGTGCTAGTTGCTACTGACCCTGACTGTCTACCTGGTACTGTGTCATTATTGCCCTGAGGCTCCTCAGGTAGCCCTTGTGTCTGGTGCTGTGCTGAGGGGTTGGGTTGGGGATTGAGTGGTGCCAATGGAGACTGTAGGGGTCTGGCACCTTACCTGCTGCTGAGCTGGGATCCTAGTGGTGGTGACTGTCTTGTGCTAAGGCCTGGCAGGGTGTTTCCATGTTTCCCCCATAGCTACAATGAAGCATCTGGTGGTCTGCCCTCTAGAGGCTGCCTGTTTGTCTGGTCTGTGCTGAAGTGTGCAGAGACTGGTGCTGGCTAGCAGCTGCATAAGGCAGCCTGTTTGCTTAGGCACCAGTATATTTGGTGTCAATCTGTTGATCCGAGGCTACAATGAAGCATTGAATGTTTCTCAAGCTGAAGTATGCCAGTTCCCTTGGCTATGCTAAGGCATGTAGGGCTGTCCTAGTTTTGCCATTTGCCTATTCCACCACACTGGGACTCCTCATCAAACAATTATTAATGAGGAAACAGAGGCCAGTAAGCCACACTTACATTTTCTTCTCTACCAATAATGTCAGAATTCTTCTTGGCTGCTAAAGTATATTTGAAACCTTCTTTGCCCATATATGTCCATCTTCGTCCTCTGGTTTCTTAGGTAACAGGCTGGTTCTGTAAAAGACATTTGTTTATATTTATAGCAATAATATGTTGGGTAGATCTTTCTCTACAAATTATAAAATCATAAGATCACAGATTTAAAGATAGAAAGGACTTTAAAGACCATCTAGTCCAAGTCTCATTGAAATATGAAATATGAGGAAACAGATTCAGAGAGATTAAGCAACTTGTCTAAACTCACAATGATATTAAGATGGATATAAAGAACATTAATATTCTTTAAGAGACAAATCAAGAATGAGAAAATACTATAATATTGGATTTAATCTTGATCCAGGAATCAAATCCTAGTACTGCTACCCACTAACAACTATAGCACACCATCTGGACTGCTATCCCAAAATTTTACTTAAAGGTTGGATTCCCAGGAAAGCTACCACCTCTACCTTTAAGGAATTCTTTGGGTCCATGCTCATGATTTATAGTCCATAAATCCCCTATCAGTTAATTTATGAATAGTGGATAACTACCTGATAAAATTAGTTTGAAGCAAAGGAAATTCCTGAGTTATTGCAAAATGAGTAGTTACAAAACATTTCCCCATATACCTGTGGTGTGCTTTCTAAAAACTTGGTGTATTTTCAGTGGGGATATTGGATACATACACAGAGTTTACCAGTACAAAAGCACACCTGACCTAGATAATTCATACTTCTGTCATGATAGGACCTTGATGTCCTTTCTCCTTTCATGATGTGCTCCTGATACTCGACCTGGCCACAATACCTCTGCTGAACAGTTAACTTGGCTAAAGTTCAAGAGCCTGTTGTTGTTTTTTTCCCCTACAATTCAATTGCTGAAACCAGAGTGAATTCTCTCTGGATTCCTAAAGTCATATCTATGGCTGATACAGGGTTAGGAAGGAAGAATAAAACTCTTATGCCCTAAGAGAAAAGAAACAATTCCCTATTGGGGAATGGAATTTTCTTCAATAGCTAGCTATCTTTTCTACTTTTAGAGCTCACGTTGTTAACATCTTGTCTGTGGCATTTATTCACTGTTTAGAGAGTGTGTTGTGTTTCTTAAAGATCCTTGGGGAGGGGAAGGCATGGCTTCCCTGTCATTTCATCAAGGATAACTTCCTTCATATCTCATATAGTGATAAGACAGTTTAGAAAAATCTCTTCACTCTTTTTATGAACTCTCTTACCTGCTTTTCACTTCTTTGATTTCATCTGAGATTAAAGGAAGTCAATTTATCTAGAGTATCCTCCTAACCAGCAGAGCTATATACCAATCACTCAGATTCATGTAGTATTTTATAGTTTTATATATAAATATGTGTATGTATATATCAGTGATTCTCAACCTTCCTAATGCAGCTATCCTTTAATACTCATATGTGGGCATATCTGCATGTGGGCAGACCCTCCTGGAGATAGATAGAGGAGTGGTGTCTTGGTTCCTAAGACCATCAGAAATATGTGTTTTCTGATGGTCTTAGATGACCCCTGTGACCTCTGTGAAAGGGTTGTTTGACCCCCAAAGGGATCGCAACTCACAGGTTGAGAACCACTGGTATATATGTATGCACATCTATATGTATATATATATATATATGTATGTGTGTGTAGATATATGTATATATATACACACACATATACATATGTACATATATATGCACGTTTGTGTGTATGTATGTGTGTATACATATGTGTGTATGTATCAGAATTACAGTACTTTGCTGAGCCTAAATCCTTTATGAGGATACATACACATATACCCATATATTAGTGTGTGTGTGCACACATGAGTGTATATAAAACCAAATTCCAGAGTTCCCATATCAAAGAGAAAAAAACTACAAGCAGTCAGAAAGAAATAATCTAAATATAGGAGACAAATGGTCATTATTATGTAAAATTTAGCAGCTATCATATCTAAGAAGCAGAGGGGTTGGAATAGAATACTCTGAAAAGCAAAATATCTAGGATTACAGAATAACCTCCCCAGAAAAACTGAGTATAACCCTTAAGGGAAAGGGGGTAACAGATATTTAATGAAATAAGGGACTCTCAATCATTCCTGATGAAAAGACTAGAAATAAATACAAAATTTTACTTTGAAATACAAATTTCAAGAGAAGAAAAAAAGGTAAATGTGAAAGAAAAATCATAAGGGATTCAATAAAGTTAAACCATTTACATTCCTATATGGGAAGATAACATATATAACTCCTAAGGACTTCATCATTGTTAGGGTAGGTAAAAGGACTCTACATAGACAAAGGACACAAGAGTAAATTTCTAATGTTGGCATTATCTTAAAAAAGAATGAATGAGAAAGAGTGATAGACTGGGTGAAGGGAGTAAAGAAAGGAAAAATTGGAGAAATCTCATATAAAAAGGACATGCAAAGAAGAATTTTTACAAGGGAGGGTGGACAATAATTGAACCTCATTATCATTTGAATTGGTTCTAAGAGGGAAAAGTGTGTGTGTTCATGTGTGTGTGTGTGCACACATACATACATACTACACAAATATACACACATACTAGATTGAGTATAGAAACCCATCATTCCCAAATTTGAAGAAGAAGATGAAGTGACTATAAGAATTGAGAGGAGTGGGGGAGATAAAAGGAAGAACAAATTAAAGGGAGGAAATGGTCAGACACAAAACAGTTTTGAAGAAGGACAGGGCAAAAAGAGAAAGAACAGGGATAAACAGAAGAAAATAGGATAAAGGGTAATACACAGTAATCATAGATGGATATGACTTGGATGAACTCACCTATAAAATGAAAGCAGAATGGATAATAAACCATAATCCAACAATATATTGTTTATAAGAAACACACTTGAAACTGAGAGACACACACGAAGTTATGGGGGAGAAAGTTATGCTTCTTAAGCAAAAGTAAAAAAGACAAGGATAGTGAACATGAACCCAAAGGAAAAAAAATAGACTCAATTAAAAAAGATGAGCAGAGAAACTACATCATGCCAAAAGACACTATAGACAACAAAGTAACATCAATACTGAACATATGTGGCCAAGATAGCAGAGAGAAGCCAGGAAGTTGCCTGAGCTCTCTCCAATTTCTCTTGGAAATATTGTCAAATCAAGCCTCTAAACAGAGTAATAAAATCCACAAAAAGACAGAGTAAAATAGTTTTCTGGCTTAAGATACCTTGGAAGGACTTTAGGAAAGGTCTATCTGACTTGGATAAAAGGGGAGTGTAGCCCAGTACAGACAGTGTAAAGACAAACAGATCATAGACCAGGTCTGTCAGTCCTGGCTCAGTAGACTAGGGACACAGCAGGTCAGCTGTAAAGCCTCCAGCCATAATACAAGAGACAAACAAAAGCCATGGAACTCTGACACAACAGGTGCAACTAGGAGGGATCATCTCAGTACAGGGGACAAGACAGATGCACCCGAGGCACTAGAGAAGAAAACCAGAGACCAGGTCCCTGGACCATAGCACAAGAAACTTGGAAAAGTGCCTCCTGTGCCCTGGGAACACAGCACAACTTTAAATGAACAAAAGAAAAAGAAAAGAGCCCTGACCATTGAATGCTACTATGGTGACAGGGAAATCAAAACACAAACTCAGAAAGGTACAATAATATCAAAATGCCTACATGTGAAACTTCAAGTGGAAATATGAATTGGTCTTGAGCCCAAAACATTTTCTTGGAAGAGTTCAAAAAGGATTTTAAAAATCAAATAAGAGAGATAGGAGAAAAGTTGGGAAAATGAATGAGAATTATGCAGAAGAATTATGAAAAAAGAAGCAATGGCTTGGAAAAGGAAACACAAAAATTGACTGAAGAAAACAACTTTTAAAAAAATAGAAAAAGGAAACTACAAAAAAATGCAATGAAGAACACAACTCATTTAAAAGTAGAATTGGTGGGCAGAGCCAAGATGGTGGACTAAAAGCAGGAACTTGCTTGAGCTCCCACTCTAACCACCTTCAATACCTGTAAAAATGACTCTAAACAAATGTGAGAACTATAGAACCCACAAAATAACAGAGGAAAACAAATATCCCACTGAAGGCAGCCTGGCAGGCTGACAGGAAGGGTCTATGCCACCAAACTGGGAGTGGAGTACATTCCCAAGTAAGACACACTGGCCCAGACAAGTACCACAGATTGGCTGGAGCACACTTCAGGGGAATGATTTACTGGCAGCTGTGGTGGTTTCCAGACTTCTCAATTCATAAACACCAAAGAGAAAGTAAAAATATCAGTGGGGAACTCTGTTTATCCTGAGTGAGAGAAGAGCATGGTCTGGCCCCTGTCCCAGGGTAGCTAAGGAGGTTTTCACCTGCTGCTGTGGCTGCTTCCTGACATCTAAGGCCACAAATCATTGGGGGGGGGCACAATCAATTGTCCAAAGATAAATTGCAGGACTCTCTTTGCTGATGCTGAGGCAGGATTTTCTTGATTTCCCTGTTGGGATCAGGGTTGCAGTCCTGGGTGGTAGTCCTGGGGGGAGGAGCACTGGCATGGCAGAGGTTGTTGAGAGTGAGGAGAGGCAATCCTACTCACAGTTCTGAGGCAAGTGCCCAGAATAAATTCTGACAATACCTGCACAAAACCCAAGAAATCTGGGACACAACACTCTCCAATCTGGAAGCAGAGCTCCACCATGGCAAAGAGTTCAAAAGTCAAGTAATTGATGAGCAAACAAAGAAAGCATAATCGAACTATAGATTCATTTTTTGGTGACAAAAGATGATAAAAACTTCTAATGAGAAGACAGAAAACTTGAAACTCCTGCATCAAATTGCTCCAAGAAAAATATGAATTGGTTACAGGACATGGAAGAGCTCAAGAAGGATTTTGAAAATGAAGTAAGAAAAATAGAGGAAAAATTGGGAAGAGAAATGAGAATGATGAAAGAAAATCAGAAAAGCAAGCCAAAAGTTTGCTGAAGGAGATAAAAAAATACTGAACAAAATAGTACCTTAAAAAGTAGACTAAATCAAATTGCAAAAGAGGCCCAAAAAAGTTAATGAGAAGAATGACTTAAAAAGCAGAATTTGCAAGATGGAAAAGAAATTTCAAAAACTCACTGAAGAAAATAATTTCTTCAAAATTAGACTGGACCAAATGGAAGCTAATGACTCCAGGAGAAATCAAGGCACTATAAAACAGATCTAAATGAATCAAAAAATAGAAGGCAATTTGATTATGTCTCATTGGAAAAAACCACTTACATGGAAAATTGATCCAGGAGAGATAATTTAAAAATTATTTGGACTGCCTGAAAGTAAAGAACAAAAAAGAGCCTAGATATCATCTTTCAAGAAATTATCAAGGAAAACTGCACTGATATTCTAGAACCAGAGGGCAAAATAGAAATTAAAAGAAGTCATCTATCTCCTCTTGAAAAATATTCTCCAAAATAAAACTCCTAGGAATATTATAGCCAAATTCCAGAGTTCCCAGGTCAAGGAGAAAATATTACAAGCAGTCAGAAAGAAAAAAAAATTGAGTATTCCGGAAACACAATCAGGATAACAGAAGATCTAGCAGATTCTACCTTAAGGGATCTAAGGCTTGGAATATGATATTCTGGAGGTTAGAGGACTTAGGAATAAAACCAACAATCACCTACCCAACAAAGTGAGTGTAATGTTTCAGGGGAAAATATGGTCACTCAATAAAACAGAGGACATTCAAGCATTCTTTATGAAAAAACCAGAGCTGAAGAGAAAATTTGACTTTCTTTTGTTTGAAGCAAATTAACTTATTTTATTTTCTTGTTTACATCATTCATTTCCACAAGATTTTGAATTACAAATTTACTCCCCATCTTTCCCCTACCCAACACCTAAAAACAGCGATCCCACTGTATAACCCCTCCCCAATCTGCTCTCCCCTATATCCTGTCCCTCACCCCTCTGACTTTCCAGTAGGGCAGGATGGATCTCCCTACCAAAGTGCCTGTATAATTAATTCCCAGTTGGATATAGTTGATAATAATAAGAAGAATATACATATATATACACACATATATATTTTTAACATTTGATTATAGAACTTTAAATTCTAGATTATTTCCCTTCCTCCCTCATCACCCACTCCCACTGGAAGGACAAGCAATTAAATACAGGCTGTACATGTGTAATTACACAGAACACCTCCACAGTGGGCATATTATGAGAGACTGATTATATGTTCCTCCCTCCTATCCTGCCCCCCTTGTTCTATTCAAATACCCTGTCCCTGTCCCTTTACAGAAATGTGTACTTCCAGCAACCCTCCCCTGAAACCTTGCCCTCCCCTCCATCATTCCATCTCTCATCCCCATCCCCCCAACTCTCCTGCATGTCAAGATACCCAGTTTAGAGATGTTATTCCTTCCCCAAGCCAAAATAGATCTGAGTAAGGTTGACCCTTTCCCTTTTGCCTTCCTGTTCTTCCCCTCCATTGTAACAGTTATCCCTTGCCTCTTCTATATGCGATGGATTAACCACATTCTGTCTCTCCCTGTCTCCTCTCATTCTAATCCTCTACCACCTCAGAAATTCACCATACCTATTCAATTGATCCTGTGCCCTCTATGAACTCATATACACACATAACTCAGATATGTATTCATATGCATAAATATCCTCCTATATAGACATATGTGTAGGTATGTGTACATATACATTTGTATTCCCTTCACCTCTCCTCATACTGAGAAAAGTTTCATAATTTGCTTTTATCACTTTTCCATATTGGCATGTAAATAGTTCAACTTTGATAAATCCCTTATGATTTCTTCCTCATGTTTATATTCTCATGTTTCTTGTGTTTGAATGGCAAATTTTCCGTTCAGTTCTGGTTTTTTTTTTAAGCAAGAATGCTTAAAAGTCCTCCACCTCACTGAATGACCATATTTTCCCCTGGAACATTATACTCAATTTTTCTGGCTAGGTGATTCTTGGATTTAATCATAGCTCCCTTGATCTCTAGAATATCATATTCCAGGCCCTTCGATCCCTCAGTGTAGAAGCTGCCAGATCCTGGGTTATCCTAATTGTGTCTCCACAGTATACAAATTGCTTCCTCTTGGCAGCCTGTAATATTTTCTCCTTGATCGGGGGAGTCTGGAACCTGGCTATAACATTTCTAATTTTCTTTTGGGGATCTTTTCCAAGAGGTGATCTGTGAATTCTTTCAAGTTCTATTTTTCCCTCTGGTTCTAAAATAGCAGGGCAATTTTCCTTGAGAATTTCTTGAAGGATGCTCTCTAAGTTCTTTTTTTGATTATGGCTTTCATGTGGTCCAATACTTTTTAAATCATCTCTCTTGGATCTATTTTCCAGGTCAGTGGTTTTTTCAAGGAGATATTTCACATTGCCTTCTACTTTTCCATGTGTTTGTATCTGTTTAATAGCATCTTGATTTCTCATAAAGTCATTTGCTTCAATTTGGTCCACTCTAATTCTGAAGGAATTATTCCCTTCAGAATGCTTTTGGGATTCTTTTTCCATTTGTCAGATTCAACTTTTTAAGACATTCTTCTCCTCATTGGCTTTTTGGGCCTCTTTTGCCATTTGAGTTAATCTGTTTTTTAAGGTCTTATTCTCTTCAGTCAGGTTGTCGCCTCTTTCTTGCATCATTCTCATTTCTTCTCCAAATTTTTCCTCCACTTCTCTTATTTGGTTTTCAAAGTACTTTTTAAGCTGATCTATGGCTTGTAGGCAATCTTCGTGTTTCTTGGAAGCATTTGGTTTGGGAGTTCTGTGTTGTCTTCCTCCCATTCCATGTTTTGATTCTTTTTGTCCCCAAAAAATTATTCTAGAGTTCCGCTACTGTTCATACTTTGCTTCCTTTTCCTAATCATGATGCCAGTAAATTATTTGTGTTTTTGGCTCTGTGGAACTCTGCTTCCAGAGGGGAAAGCTCTGTCCAAAATTGTTGGGGTTTTCACAGCTGCTGGAGCTATGAAGGTGCTATTGCCACCCCCACTAGCTTTGGCTTACTGAAAACACACCACAGGACCACTACCCAAGAGCACGATCCGGATCTAGGATGCTCAAAGCAAGAGCACTTGGCCTCTGAACAATTGCTTGACCCCCCTGCAGTCTGCAGGCCAGGAGCTCTGAAGCAACCAGGTAGAGGGGGCTGCTGCTTCCATTGCTTCCTTGCCCTGGGGTCATATAGGCTGGATGGCTTTTCTCCCCCAAATTTAGGTGAATTCCCCTGACCTTTCTATTAGTCCTTATTCCTCCTGGCTTTATAAATGTGGAAACTGCCTTAGCTCCTGCTGATCCATTCTCCTGAAGACTCGGTTGCAGGTCCTCCTCCTCTCTGGGCCTGGCCATGGTTTCGGGCTGAGCTGGTTTCAGCTCCCAGCCTGCTGTGATGAGCCCCACCTGCCGAGCTGCCTTCATCAAGATATGTGTTTTCTGTATTTTTGTAAGTTTTGGTGTCCTAAAATTTGTTTAGAGTCATATTTTATGTGTATTTGAGGTGACTATGTGGGAGCTGTGAAACCTTGCTGCTTCTATGCTGCCATCTTGGCTCTGCCCATCAGTGGTTTTTTTCAAGAAGATATTTCACATTGCCTTCTATTTTTTTCACTCATTTGATTTGTTTTATAGTGTCTTGATTTCTCATAAAGTCATTACTTCCATTTGCTCTACTCTAATTCTGAAGGAATTATTCTCTTCAGAGAGCTTTTGAGATTCTTTTTCCACCTGGAAAATTCAACTTTTGAAGGCATTCTTCTCCTCATTGGCTTTTTGGATTTTATTCAGTCAGGTTGTTGACTCTCTTTTCATGATTTTCTTGCATCATTCTCATTTCTCTTCCCAATTTTTCCTCTGCTTCTCTTATTTGGTTTTCAAAATCCTTCTTAAGCTGATCTATGGCTTGTAGGCAGACTTCATGTTTCGTGGAAGTTTTTGGTGTGGGAGTTATGACTGTGTTGTCTTCCTCCTCTTCCATGCTTTGATCCTTTTTGTCCCCAAAGAAGGAATCTAAAGTTTGGTTGCTATTCTTACTTTGCTTCCTTTGCCTGCTCATGTTGCCAGTGAATTTCTTGATTTTTTAGCTCTGTGGACCTCTGCTTCCAGGGGGAAAGCTCTGTCCCAAATCGCTGGGGTTTTCACAGCTGCTGGAGGTATTGGGAGGGCACTGTTTTTTTTGCAACCTCCACCAGCTTTAGCTCACTGAAAATGCATCTCAGAACCATTACCCAAGACCACGATCCAGATCCAGGCCACTCAACACGAGAGCACTTAGCCTCTGAACAATCACTTGGCCTCCCTGCAAGCTGCAAGCTGGGAGCTCTGAAGCAGTCATGTGGAGATGGCTGCAGGGCCACCACTTCTGCTGCTTCCTTGCCCTAGAAGCATTTCAGCCAGACCACTTTTCTCCCCTAAATTTAGCTGAGTTTCACTCACCTTTCACTTAGTCCTTGCTTATTATGGCTTGATAATTCTGGAAAATGCCACAGATGCCACTGATCCACTCTCCTGAAGGCTCCAGCTGCAGCTTATCCTGGCCACCCTTGTGCCAAGCTGCTGTTTCATGCTGGTTCCTAGCATGCTGAGATGAACCCTTCTTACCAAGCTACCTTCAGCAGGAGATGTGTTTTTCTGTATTTTTGTGTGAGTTTTGGTGCCCTAAAATTTGTTTAGAGTCATATTTTATGGGCATTTGAGGAGGCTATGTGGGAGCTGTGGAACCTTGTTGCTTCTACGCCACCATCTTGGCTCTGCCCCCTGAAAATTTGACTTTCAATACAAGAAACAAGAGAAGTATGAAACAGTAAACAGGAAAGAGAATTCATAAGGAATTTATTAAAGTTGAGCTATTTACATTCCTACATGGAAAGACAATACTTGTAACTCATAAGACTTTTCTCAGTATGAGAATAGTTGAAGGGAATATATGTATGTGTGTATGTATATGTATATGTAAATATATATATATATATATAATGTGCATATACATACACATATAAGTACATAAAGTTGTGTGTATGCATGTATACATAGACAGAGGGCACAGAATAGTTGAATATGAAGGAATAACATCTAAAAAGGAAAGTAAGAGGTGAAAGAGGAAAATATTGGGAGAAGGAGAAAGAGAGAGATGAAATAGGGCAAATTATCTCATAAAAGAGGCAAGAGAAAGCTGCTATAATGAAGGGGAAGTGCAGGGACATGAAAGGGAATGAGTCAACCTTGCTCTCAATGGATTTGACTTAAGGACAGAAATAGCATGCATACTTGATTGCTTATCTTTCCATACAGGAAAGTAGCAAGGAGGGGATAAGAGGATTTTAATAGAAAGGAGGGCAGATTGGGGGAGAGGCTAGTTAGAAGTGCAAACATTTTTGAAAAGTGACAGGGTCAAAGGAGAAAATAGAATATATTGGGTGGGGTGGGAAAGGATGGAGGGAAATATAGTTAGTCCTTCACAATATAACTACTATGGAAATGTTTTGTATAACTTCACATGTATTACCTTTGTTGAATTGCTTGTCTTCCCAGTAGGGGTGGGTGAGGAGGGAATAAAGGAGAGAATCTGGAACTCAAAATTTTAAAAACAAATGTTAAAAATTATTTTTACATGCAACTGGGAAATAACATATATAGGCATGGGGGTATAGAAATCCATCTTGCCCTATAAGAATATAAGAAGGGGTAAGAGGGGATATAGGAGACAGCAGATTTGGGGAATGGGTATTCAGTATGCTTGCCATCTTGGCGTGGGGTAGTAGAGAGATAAAGAGAAAATTTGTAACTCAAAATCATATGGAAATGAATGTTGAAAACTAAAAAAAAAGTAAATGAACAATTTCAAAAAAAGAAAAGAATATATGAAGATAAGGAGGAAAAAGGTAGTTGGGAGAGAGACTGGGGAAGGCAGAGAAAAAAATGCATTATATTTCTCCACAATCTGGGGCCCATACATCCTGCTCAATTTCTGTTTACATGGGAACTAGATGTGTGATTAAGAGAACATTATTTGCCCACAATTAAGTTTCAGTTTGAAAAATAAATAAATAAAAGCAGAATTGGTCAACTGGTAAAGGAGGTACAAAAAATAACTGAAGAAAATAATTTCTTAAAAAATTATAATTGGGCATGCAAAAACTAATTACTCTATGAGACACAGAATCAATCACACAAAATAAAAAGGATAAAGAGCTGTCAGAAAGAGCTGACTTGAAATATATATATATATATATATATATATATATAGAGAGAGAGAGAGAGAGAGAGAGAGAGGAGAGATAATTTAATAATTATTGAACTACTTGAAAGTCATGATAAAAAAAAGACTCTGGACAGCATCTTTAAAGAAATTATTAAGGAAAACAGCCCCAATATCGTAGAAGCAGAAGGTAAAATAGTCATTAAAAGAATCAATTGATCACTTTCTGGAAGAGATCCCAAAATGAAAACTCCCAAGAATATTGTAGCCAAATTCCAGATTTTTTAGGTCAAGGAGAAAAATACTGTAAACAGCCAGAATGAAACAATTTAAATATCATGGAACCACAATTAGGATTACATAGGATTTAGCACCTTCTACTATAAAGGATCAGAGAACATGAAATATGGAATATGATATTAAGTAAAACAAAGTAGATTAAATTACAATCAAGAATCAACTACTCAGGAAAATTGAGCATAATCTTTTAGGAGAAAAGATGGAAATTCAGTAAAATCAGAGAATTTCAAACTTTCCTGATGAAAAGACCTGAGATTAACAGCAAATTTGACCTAAGACAGGACTCAAGTGAAGCATAAAAAGGTAAACAGGAAAGGAAAAAACATGTTGTTCAATAATGTCAAACTGTTTTCATCTCTGCATGAGAAGATCATACTAGAATATCTTAAAAACTGTATCTTTAATATTGCAGTTAGAAGAAGTATGCATAAAAATTGGGTGTGGGTATAAGTTGACTTTGATGTGATAATATAAAAGCATAAGGTTGAAAAAATATTGTACTGGAAGAAGAGGAAAGGGGGAAGAAGTATAGGGTAAATTATATTACACTAAGAAGCACAAAAGATCCATTGCAGTAGAGGGGAAAAAAGGGAGGAGTGAGCATTATTTGAACTTTACTCTCATCAGATTCAGCTCAATGGGGGAATTACATACACACTCAGTAGGGTATAGAAATATATCTTACCCTACAAGGAAGTAAGAGGGAAAAATGAAATAAAAATGGAAGAGGAACTGATTAAAGGAAGGACAGAAGTAAGAGGGCAAAGGGGAAAGAAAATGGGAGAGATGATCAAAGGGAGGACAGATTGAGGGATGTGGTAGTCAGAAGGAAAACATTGGTGAAGAGGGACAGGGTGAAAGGAGAGAGAAAGTATAAAGGGGGAGATAATTGGATGGAAAGAAACAAGCAATTAGTCATCGTAACTGTGAAGGTGGATGGGAAGAATTCTTTCATAAAATGGAAGTGGGTTGCAGAGGAGACTAAAAACCCAAAATCCTATAATATGTTGCTTACAAGAAACACATTTGAAGGAAAGAGATAGACATAGAGTAAGGGTAAAAGGTTGGAGCAGATTTTATTATGATACAACTGAAGGAAAAAAAGAATAGAAGTAGCAATCCTGGTTTCAGACAAAGTAAAAGAAAAACATAGATCTAATTAAAAGATAAAGAAGGAAACTACATCTTCCTAAAAGGTGCCATAGACAATGAAGTAATATCAATACTAAACGTTATGCATCAAGTTGTATACAATCCATATTCTTAGAGGAGAAGTTATGTGAGTTATGTGAAGAAATAGCAAGCAAAATTATACTAGTGAGGACTTCAGCCTCCTCCTCTCATAACTAGATAAATTTAACCACAAAATAAACAAGAAATAAACTAATGGGCCAAGATGATATAGTAAAAGCAGGAACTTGATGGAGCTCCCAATCTGACCACTTCCAATACCTGTAAAATATGACTCTAAACAATTTTAGAGCTATGAAACCCACAAAATGGTAGAGAGAAACCAACCTCCCACTGAAGGTAGCCTGGCAGGCCAATAAGAAGGGTCTGTCACACCAGGTTGGGGGCTGAGTAATCCCACATGAGCTGTGTGGGCCCTGATCTGGGGTGGCCCCAACCAGTGGCCATATCCAGCTAGAGCAGACTTCAGTAAAGTGAATCACTAGCAGCTGTGGTGGCTTCCAGACTTCTCAAACCATAAAAACCAAAGAGAAAGTAAAAGGTCAGTGGGTAACTCTGTTGGAACTGGGTGACAGAAGAGCATGATCCGACTCCTACCCGTGGGGTGAAAGGTGGCTGAGATACAGTGGCTGCAGTTGCTGGCTCATGGCTGCCTCTGGAGCTCCTGGCCTGCAGATTGTAGGGGGGACCGAGCAACCATTCAGAGGTCAATTGCTCTTGCTTTGTCCTCCATGAATCTGGACTACAGCCTTGGGTGGTGGTCCTGGGGTATGTGGCCAGTGTGCTAGAGCTTGTGGTGGCTGTACAGAGGGCATCCTCCTCAGACTTCTGACAACAACTGTGAAAAACCTAGCAATTTGGGACACAGCTCTCAACACTCCGTAAGCAGAGTTCTACCATGGCAAAGAGTTCAAAAGTCACATGACTGGGTGGCAAGATGAGCAAACAGAGGAAGCACAATCAGACCCTAGAATCCTTTTTGGGGGAAGAGAGAGAATCAAAACATGAAATTAGAAGAAGACAACAAAGTCAAAACTCCTATATCAAAAGCTTCCAAGAAAAATATGAACTGTTTAAAGGCCATGTAGGATTTTAAAAATCAAGTGAGAGAAGTGGAGGAAAAATTGGGAAGAGAAATGGTAATGATGCAAGAAAATCATGAAAAGAGAGTCAACAGTCTGCTAAAGGAGACCCCAAAAATACTGAAGAAAACACCTTAAAAATAGATCAACTCAAATGGCAAAAAGGCCCCAAAACAATGAGAAGAATGTCTTAAAAAGCCTAATTGCCCAGATGAAAAAGGAATTTCAAATCTCACTGAAGAGAATAATTGCTTCAAAATTAGATTGAACCAAATGGAGACTGACTAATGAGAAAACAACATACTATAAAACAGATCCAAACAAATGAAAAAAATAGAAGGCAATGTGAAACATCTCATTGGGAAAAACCACTGGCATGGAAAGTAGATCCAGGAGAGAAAATTTAAAAATTATTGGACTACCTGAAAGCCATGATCAAAAAAAGAGGCTAGAAATCATCCTTCAAGAAATTCTCAAGGAAAATTGCCATGACATTCAGGCAGAGGGCAAAATAGAAATGAAAAGAATTCACCAATTGCCTCTTTGAAAGATCCCACAAAGAAAACTCCTAGGGATATCATAGCCAAATTCCAGAGTCTCCAGGTCAAGAAGAAAATATTATAAGCATCAGGAAAGGGAGAGATAGAATAGGGAAAATTATCTCATATAAAAGAGGCAAGAGAAAACTGTTACAATGGAGGGGAAGAGCAGGAAAGTAAAGGGGAACGAGTCAACCTTATTCTCATTAAATTTGGCTTAAGGAGGGAATAACATACCCACTTGATTGGGTATATTACCCTACAGGAAAGTGGGGGGAAGAGGATAAGATGGGTGATGATAGAAAGGAGAAATTATTGGGGGGGGAGGGTAGTTAGAAGCAAACACTTTTGAAAAGTAACAGAGTCAAAGGAGAAAAAATAATAAGTGGCAGCAGGATAATATTGAGGGAAATACAGTTAAGTCTTCCACAACGTAACTACTATGGAAATGATTTTGGTAACTACACATGTACAACCTATAATGAATCTTCCCAGTGGTGGCAAGTAAGGGTGGAAGAAGGGAAAGAATATGGAAATCAAAGTTTTAAAAACAAATGTCAAAAAAACCAAAGAAATAAGCTAAAGAGGAGAAAAGAATTTTAGAAAAGTTAGATAGGATAGACCTCTGGAGCAAAATAAATGGAGGTTGAAATGAATATACCTTTTTCTCAGGGGTACATGGCACATACACAAAAATTGACCATGTATTAGGGTACGCTAATCTCATAATCCATTGCATAACGAAATATTAAATGAATCTTTTTCACATCATGATGCAATAAAAGTTATATGAAATAAAGGGCAATGGAAAGAGAGACTAAATATTAATTGGAAACTAAATAAACTAATCTTAAATAACAAGCGGGTCAAATAATAAATCGTAGAAACAATCAATAATTTGATCAAAGAGAATGAAAATAATAACATACCAAAATTTCTGGGATTCAGTCAAGGCATTCTTTTTTTTTTTTTGCTTTTTGGAGGGCAGTTGGGGTTAAGTAACTTGCCCAAGGTCACATGGCTAGTTTTTGTGTTAAGTGTCTGAGGCCGCATTTGAACTCAGGTCCTCCTGACTCCAGGGGTGGTACTCTATTCACTGCGCCACCTAGCCGCCCCCAGTCAAGACATTCTTAGGGGATATTTTATATCTTTAAATGCTTATATGGATAAATTAGAGAAAGAGAGGGGGCAGAGCCAAGATGGCGGCATAGAAGCAGCAAAGCACCACAGCTCCAACACAAACACGCTAAAAAACTCATAAAATGGGACTCTAAACAGATTTTCAAGCTCCAAAACTCTCCACAAGACAGAAAGCACATCTGTTGCTACAGGCAGTGCAACACGCAGGGCTCTTCGCAGCAGTCTGGGAGCCTCGGCGGAAACCAGGCTGGCTCAGGCCCTGGGGCATTGGGCGGGGAGCCACATCTATAAGAGAGCAGATCGGCTGCACTGGAGGCACAGTTACCACATTTATCAGGCCAGAAGAAAAAAAGGCTAAGAGAAAGGTCAGTGGATTTTGCTAACTGGGGAGGAGAACAGCGGGTCCGGCCAAAATGCTCCCAGGGCAAGGAAGCAGTGGGAGGTGG
>CM053596.1:109044658-109060260 GCA_028646575.1 Pseudocheirus occidentalis
CACTTCAGTAAACGGACAGGGACAGGGTAGAGAACAGAACAAGGTGGGGGGAAGGATAGGAAGGAGAGACAGACGACCACTGTCACAATATGTCCACTATGAATATGTCCCGTATAATTACACATCCATAGCCTGTATTGAACTGAGTGTCCTTCCAGTGGGGGTGGGTGACAAGGGAGGAATCAAAAGAATCTAGAATTTAAAGTTCTCCAGTACCTGCAACTAGGAATTAAGATATACAGGGGCTGGAATAGGGAGACCCTCCCTGCCCTACCAGAAAATAAGAGAGCAGAGCAGGGGAGGGGCTTTACAGTGGGATTGCTGTTTTAGGGTTGGAGAAGGGGCAACACGGGGAGAAAATTTGTAATTCAAAAATGTAACGAAAATGAATAATGTAAACAAGAAAACAAATTAAAAAATAAATTTTAAAAAACCCGTAATTCCAGATTGCTCTTCAAAATGGCTGGATCAGTTCACACTTCCACCAATAATGAATTAATGTTTTAATGTTTCCATATTCCCTCTAATATTTTTCACTTTCCCCTTCAGTCATTTTAGCCAGTGTTATAGGTATAAAATGCTATATCGGGGTTGTTTTATGTGTATTTCTCTAATCAACAATGATTTAGAGCATTTTTTTCTCATGACTATAAGTTGTTTTGACTTCTTCATTGGGAAACTGCCTACTCATACCCTTTGACCATTTAACAAGTGGGGAATAAGTTGCATTCTTATAGATTTGACAAAGTTCTTTATATAATTGAGATTTGAGACTGTTTTCTGAGAAACAATAAAAGTTTTCCCCCAGTTTCTGCTCTTCTCATCTTAGCTATATTTGTTTTATGTGTACTGAATCTTTTTAATTTAGTGCAATTGAAATTTTCCTTTTAACACCTAATTTTGTCATGTCATTTATTCATATAATTTTTGCATATCCATAAGTCTAATAAGTTATCTGTTCTATCATTTTTCTCAGTTTTTCAAATGTGTATGTTCCCTATGATTTATCCTTGACTCTTCCCTCTCCTTTAACAATCCTCAATTTCAACTACCACTTCTATGCAGATGATTTTCAGATTTGGATCTCTAGGCCTGACCATTTTTCCTTGTGTTTTTTCCCCCAAATCATTTTTGTTAAGGTTTCTTTCTTTGTAATTTTTTTCTAAGTATTTTTTCTAATTACACGTTAAAAAAGTAATATTTGCTTTTTTTAAAATTAGAGGTTGCAAATTCTCATAGTCCTTCCTCCTCAATGAGAAGGCAAGCCTTTTAATATAAGTGATACACATGTAATCATGCAAAACATATTTATATATTAGTCATGTTATTAAAGAAAATAGACGAGAAAAGAACAATAAAAATTTTTTAAAAGTATGCTTCAACCTGAATTCAGATTCCATCAGTTTTTCCTCAGTAGAATTTTTCATCATGTGTCCTTTGGAATTGTCTTATATCATTGTATTGCTGAGTATAGCTGTTGTTCATAATTGGTCATCATGTAATATTGCTATTACTCTATACAGTGATCTCTTGGTTCTGCTCATTTCACTTTACATCAGTTCATGTAAGTCTTTCCACTTTTGTTCTGAAAGCACCCAGCTCATCATTTCTTAAGGCACAATCATATTCCATTATAATTATGTAATTGTACCACAACATGTTTCCAGTTGGTGGACATCTACCTGCCTGATTTCAAATTCTTTGTCACTACTAAAAGAGCAGCTAGAAATATTTTTGTACAAATATGTCCTTTTCCTTTTTATCTTTTTTATCTCTTTGTGATACAGAGCTATTAGTGTTATTACTAGGTCAAAGTGTATGCATAGTTTTATAGTCCTTTGGACAGAGTTGCAATTTTTTCCTCTGAAATAATTGTACAGTTAACAATTCCACCAACAGTTTGTTAGTGTCCCAATTTTCCTACATCACCTCTAACATTTGTCATTTTCTTTTTCTGTAATGATAGCCAATATGATGGATGTGGGGTGGTACATCAGAGTTGTTTGAATTTGCATCTCTCTAATCAATAGTGATTTAGAGTATTTTTCATATTACTATGGATAGCTCTGATTTCTTCATCTGAAAACTCAAAATCTCATGGAAATGAATGATGTAAACAAGAAAATAAACAAGTAAAAAACCTCCTGTTTTCTGCTCTCTCAGTCTTCACTGCATTGGTTTTGTTTTTAATGTAATGTAATCAAAAGTATCCATTTAAATGTCATAATACTTTTTATCTCTTGTTTGATCCAAAAATCTTCATTTATCCATAGTTCTGACAGGTAAACTCTTCCATGCTCCCCTAATTTGCTTATGACATCATTCTTTACATTTGGTCACTTTTCTTGAGTTTTAAGACTCATAACCTCAACTGCCTATAAGCATTTAAAAATCCCATATCAAATTAAAAATTTTCCAAATATAGTCCATTGTTTTATCCTGAAAACCCACTTCTTATTCTGATGATTATTTCTGTCTGAAATCCCACCAGTGTCTTAGATCATTGGAAAGTAATTTTAGAGCCAGAAGAAAATTCAGTGGTCATGGAGTTCAATACCTCTTATTTTACCAATGAGAAAACTAAGCTTGAGAAGTGATAAGTGACTTAACCAGAGTTACACAGGGAGTAAGTATATGAGGAATGATTTGAATCTAGGTCATCCTAACTCCAAATCTCACGCATTATCCACTTTACCATAGCTATATATTGGTTTCCCAACTATTTCTCTTGGTCTTGTGGGGGATGACCCTGATCTTGATCAACCAAAACAGAAGGGCTCAGTTCATATATGTGGGCCAACTCAAATCCACCTCTTTCCAATTTTCAGGAACTTTCTAGATGCTTTAGAAAAAATTTTGGCATGGCTCCAGAATAGATAACATCCCAGGAAATCCTACAGGGTCACAGGTGGACAATATATCCCTTAGATTATTAGTACAGACATCAATGGCAACAGATTATTAAACATTCCCTTTTTTCAAATCTTTAGGCTCTGCATAAGACAACAATACCTGTATAGATTACAGATGTAGAGTTAAAATGAATCTTAGAGATAATATGATCTGATTGCTTCACTATATGGATATGGAAACTGAAATCCAGAGAACATTGATTTATCCATGATCACAAAATTAATATGTAGAAGAACAGGGATTCTAACCAAAGGCTTCAGTTCAAAGGTTTTCCCACACCACATCTCACTTCATTTTAAATTAAAACATTAATAATAACATTGTTTATTGTGGAATTCATAACTAGGGACAGACAGGAACACTGGAAAATTTTATAGTTTATGGTCCAATGCAAATCACAGATCCTTCCTAAAGCAAGAAAAGCAATACATCTTACTGGAGACTAATGATGGATGAAAAGATTATCGTAATCTTCTCTACCATGTTAACAGAGAGCAGAGTAGTTAAATTTGTTTACTTATTTTGCATTAAATTGCATTTAGAATCCCGAAAGCAAATTAGAGAAATAGAAATGTGATGGTCCATCCAAATGCTGGCTCACTTTTAAAAGTAAATTGTTAGTTGTCTTTATTTTTTCAATCCATTATTGTATTAATGATTATAGTGTATGAAAGGTTAATTATTCTTTTTTGGAAAGTAGCATTTGATGGGTTGAAGTTACTGCAGAGGGATTTTATAGCAATGGCTCTTTCAGTTTCTGTAATTCAAACAGATTTGCACTTAATATGTACTGTTAACAATTTAAATTAAATATCTTTCATCAACTGAGAGTAATTTTCAATAAACAAAGTCAAACCTGTGCCTTTCTGATCTCTGTGGGCAGAGGATTTGATTAAAATTGACCAAATAAGTCTGACTGTTCCTTGAAAGCCATTGAAAATCCAAATATGAACTACATTTGCCAGTTTCTTTAGAGTGAGGCGGCCAATAATTGAATAGAGTCTGATAGGTGACTTTGGTTGAAGATCAGTCCAATTGAAGAACAGTTCAATATAGTTAAAAGCCAAATAACAGACCTAAAACTGAGCAATGGGGCAAATGGATATGACACTTAAAATAAACCATTAGCATGACTTCAATAATTGGCTATGAAATAGTGGAAAGACAATTACAAATTAACCCAAATATAGGCATCTACAGAATTATTAACCATTAATTAGCTCTGTGACTATGGGTAAACTATATAAACATGGTTTGGTGGTTGAAAAGAACTTCAAGTGCCATCTAATTAATTGCAACTAATACTTTACATCACTAAAAAAGGACCTAGTGAGGAGGAACCCACTATCTCCTAAGATAGCCATTTCTACTTGGGCATATATCTAATGTGAAGAAGTTTGTACTTACTTTACACCTACATCTATTCTCTATAACAGCACTACAATCTACACAAGTCCTATACAAGTCTTTTATTTTTAAGACTAAAGACATCTCCATTCCTTCTGTAGATCTTCCTATGGGAAAATGTTAATACTCCTTAATCAGCCTGCCAATCTTCCTCTAGCTGCTCTCTATTCTATGAATGCCCTTCCAAAATATCTTTTCAAGCACAGAATGTTTTACTGTTATCTCACCAGGACAGAAGAGTATCATCCCTTAACCCCAGACAATCTTTTTAATAGTCTATTTTGGTTTCTTTTGACTGGCCCATTACAGTGTTGACTGTAGCCACTATACCAGGCTCTTCTAATGGTGATACCAAATAAGACATATCTTTAATCAGAAAAACACTTTCATCATCCTTTACATAAGTAGTCTTTCATAAATAATGCTTCACTTTCTTGTATGGCTTCAGATAGTGTACCTTGACACTCTCCTGAGAAAACAATTTCACCTTTGCTAATCAGAGGAAATATAGTAACAAGGTTACAAAACTAGTTTTAGAATAAGAAAGAGCAAGGTCCAATACTTTTTCTGACACATACCTGTTGTCTGGCAATTGGTAAGTCCAGGGATGGGGAATCTGTGGCCATGAGACCACATATAACCTTCTAGGTTTTTAATATGTGATCCTTTGACTGAATCTGAACTTTACAGAACAAATCCACCTTCTAGGTCCTCAAGTGCAGCCCTTTGAGTCCAAACTTCACTTTGAGGCCAAACAAATTCACTTAATAAAAAAAATGTTCTGTGAAGTTTGGATTCAGTCAAAGGGTTGCACCTGAGGACCTAGAGGGCCACATGTGACTTTGAGGTTATAGGTTCCCCACCCATTGACAAATCTCTTAACCTTTCAGTGCCTCTTGAAACTCTTTAAGACCATACATTGCTGATGTGCTTCACTGAAGAGAGCTTCAAAATGGGGTATCTTGCATTAGTGAAAGCAGAGGTCAAGAGGAAAAAAACCCCAAACACCTGTTTGTAGGGTTGTGTTTGACATTCTCACTCACTTTTCTCAATCATATATCCACACTTAAATATGCTCGGTTGCAAGTACAGGAAGACCAGAATAAAGAAAGGCAGAAATTCTAGACGTATTTTTACTGGAGAATGGCCTGAGTAAGAGTTAGAGGAGTCATGAAAATGAGTCCTTGACTCTTCCCTTTGTTGCTATACTCTTACCTCCTACACCTTGGTCAGATAAAAGCAATGATCAGAGGTCACAAGCATAATATAGAGCATATACTGAGATGCAGTGTAGGAATAGGGCACAGCTCATGTTGACAGGTAGGACAGATGGATGGTGTTCTCCCCAAGATTGCCTTTAATTTTTTGATTCAAGTTGGTTTATACAGGATAAATACACCACCCTGTGGCCTAGAATTTGGATCACTGGATTCTATTCACAATCTATATCCTATAAAGTGAAGAGACCAGACCCAATAATCTCTAAATTCCCTTACAGCTCTCAATCTATATCTATAACACTATCTATGACTCTGTCTCCTATAAGAACACTCACAACATGCTCTGATCCCAGCCACCTGCAGGCTAGAGCTTACTCTATATTTTATTCACTCCTGCCTGCTGTATTCTGACAGAGACTGTGCTATCCTAAGGCAGGGGGTCCAAGGCTGATGAGAGCTAACACTAAACTGGGTATTTAAGAGACAATGAAGGCTGATTATCTTAATTACTTGTGTATTTTTTTTTAGCTGAATCTTTTCAGCATCAGTCAAAACATCTGAGGTCTATGAGCAATTTCCTCTGTGAAGAATGAGATTGTTCAGCCTCAAACATCATCATTCCCCCTTTATCCAGTCACACACATCTCTCCTCAGGCCTGATTAACAACTCTTTTCACCCTGTTTACGTCTTCTTCACTCTCTCCTCCAGATCGAATGATCTTCCAGTGAACAACTTCAGCTGAGCATTGACTTGTCCCAAATTATTGACATTGTGTGCATATGCTCTGTGTTGTGCCTTGAGCTTTCAGCTTCAGATTTCAAAAAGAGTTTGATTTCATTTTGATGTGTTATATTTCACCAAGTATTACATTGTGTTGAACCCAAAGAATTATACCAACTTTCTCAACTCCTTTGGTTTCAAACAGTAAGTTCAAACAAATAATTTTAAAATGTTCAAAACTCTACTTATTTCTACCTGCCCTTATTTTCTTTTATATGCTCTATTAGAATATTAGCAAAATGTATTAGGGGATAAAAACCACTGGATCTGGTGACCCATGCTTGTCACTGAATATCCTAAGTAATTTGCTTCTTCCCATACAGTGATTTAAAAAATTCTTTAGATGTTAATCGGGTGCCTTGCTTGCTACTGACTAAGTATTAAGTGATCTCGGGGGAAGGTTTGCCCAAACGTATTAAGAGATAAGAAGTGCACCAGGGATGTCCCAAGGTTTCGGTCTCTATCAGCAAACATAACCAGGTCCTCTATCTCTTACTTCAGAAATAAAGCACCAATAATTCCTCTGTAATCTGTCCTGGTCAGACCTTATCCAGAGTATTGTGGTGAATTTTGGGTGGCACATTTTAGAAGGAATATTTACAAGCTTAATAGTATCTACAGCAAGATTAAGAAGATAATGAAGGACCTTGAACGCATATAATGTGAAAGGATCACCTGAGGAACTGGAGATGTTTAGCTTGAAGAAGAAGACATTTGAGGTGGTGGGGTTAAAAAGGGGAAGAGTGACTGCTATCTTCGAGTTTTAAAGAGGCACCATGGATTATTTTTCATGTGCTGGTGAATGACCAAGGTACCTTTCATTTGTGAAATTCTGTGATTGTTTAACCTCCTAAATCCTTGAGCATAGGAGAGCACGTAAGGAGTCGTGGAGGGAGGTGTGTGTGTGTGTGTGTGTGTGTGTGTGTGTGTGTGTGCACATGTGCATGCAAGTGTATGTTATTTTGGGAAGAGACACAATGCCCTCATTCATGTATGAAACTCTGTCTTTAAGAAGAAGATTATCAACACCTGAAATCATCTGCCTAATAGAATCCTGGAGTACATCCCTGACCTGGTACCTTTTTCCTGGAGGAATTTGTCCTACTGAAAGAGTTACATGTCACTGGCCAGATTAGGAGTATTACCAGTCCCTTATTGACAATATCTTACACTGTAAACTGTGTGAGTCATGAGGGAAAACTAGACCAAAAGGATACTGTGACAAATCTTAGGCATTTAAACCACTGTCATGGGGATATGGGACAGCTAGGTGGTATGGTGGATAGAGTACTGGGCCTGGAGTTAGAAAGACTCACCTTCCTGAGTTCGAATCTGGCCTCAGATACTTGCTAGTTATGTGACACTGGGCAAGTCATTGAACCCTGTTTGTGGAACTCCCTTTTCTCATCTCTAAAATGAGATGGAGAAGGAAATGGCAAGCCATTCCAGTTTCTTTGCCAAGAAACCCCAAAATGGGGTCCCAAAGAGTCAAATACGACTGAAAATAACTAAATAATAACCTAGGGATGAGAGATTAAATTTCTATTTCTCCTCACAAGACAGAAGTAAGAAGTTATTGTTCAATTGATGTAAGTCACAGCGAAGTAGAATTAAGTTCAAAATAAGTAAATGCTTCCTAAGCAAAAGGGAAATCAGCAACCTCAGAATGGGGATCCCTCCTGACCTGGGAACTTTAACCCAAATTTGAGCACACACATGAGAGGAATATTGCAGAAGAAATACTTGGTCAGGTTGGAGGTGAACTAGATGACCTCTGAGTTCTTTTCCAGCTCTCAGGTTTTGTTTATGAGACAATGGGCAGGTCACAATCTCTCTTAATCTCTGTTTCCTTGTTTGTTCAATGTACATAACTATTTCAAAGAGTTTTTGTGAGGTGCTGTGCACACCTTCAAGTATTAAGTTATCTGTTCATCTTTATGTTATTTTACAAAGGATTATGCTTTTCCAAATTTTCCTTAATGGAATATGGTAGAAGGTTAGATCTCCCTAAGAAATCAGAGCACTGATTGAAGAAAATTTGTAAACAGGAAACACATTCCTGATGCAAAGCAAAACCATGTTTACTTACACCTTCATTGTTTATGACAGCGTCACTGGGCTGAGGAAACAAATGGTGTTCTGCTTTGCTTATTCCCTCTCCACAAGACCCCAAGGAAATGTAATCAGATGTTTCTTTGAACAAATGGCAAGCTCACATTAAGAAGCTATTTTGCATGCAGTCTCCTGTTCCTATGTTTGGGGAATAACTGGGTACTTATTATTCCCAGGATGTGTTAAGTGAATGGAAAAAGATGAAAAAAAAAACAAAACTTTGTTCTTCTCAACATTATGCAAACAAATTGCTTGGATTTTTTTATGGAAACACCTCACTGTTTCAAATCATCAATGTTTTGGGGAAATTGTTTTGTAAATGTTCTTTTCCTGGGTCATAACTAAGACTATCTTTTTGTGTCTACAAAGACTACTGAGGCATGCAAATAATCACAGGAAGTTCTCACATTCCTTTCTTAAGGTTAGTGATGTTTCCTCTCAATGTTTATTGGGTTCATCTGGCAGGCTGAGTGCTTACTACATCCAACCTCTTTAACATTCGCAATTGATTATCCTTAAATAATATAGTCAAGTACTCATGTACGATGCATCCACAATTGATTCCCTAATGTTTTATTTATTGGATTATTTTTTAAACAGTATTTTAAACAAACACATAAACACCATCTGTTAAAAAAATATTTGTATTTATTACTAGAGGCAGAAATCTCCAGCATAAAGTCTCCAGTTAGTTTAGGTGGTAGAACAGCATGATGCAGTGAAAACAACTCTGGATTTTGACTCGGACAACCTGGGTTTGAACCTCCCCTCTACTGCTCACTACCTGTACATAGGACAAGTCTCTGGACCATAGATTTTTCAGGTCAAAGATTAAGGAGTTGCTTTGAATAGGAGAATGGCTACAAAATGACTGCATAGATGAATATAGTGGAATATTAGTGCATTATAATAAATGAATATGAAGAAATACAGGGAAAATGTATATGAATTGATACAGACTGAAGCACTATGAAAATAACATGCATAAAGACATCAATGCAAATGGGACAAACTAAAAAAAACTGATGAGAAAAAGGAAAGAAAAAGAAAGGAAAGAAAATAAAAGAAAGGAGAAAAAGAAAGGGAAAAAAAGACAATGTTGTGTAATTATAATGACAAAATTTGGTCCTGAAGAAGAGCTGGAATTACTTTCAGACTCCTGTGATACATAGTTTTACTTTGATGAACTGCTTTCTCTCCTCCCTTTTATTTTTATTTCTTTAATTCTTTCTTTTAAAGGATAGCTCACTGCTAGGGAAGGTAGAGTATTTTTAGAAATGAAGCTGATAAAAAATATATCAATAAAAATTTATTCTTTAAAAAGTTAGAGAAGGAAATCTCTGAAGTATCTTGCAAATCTATATCTATGATTCCAGTCTTCCTGATATTTATTTTTTCTAGTCAAATGCTTTTTTTTTTAATTATCAGAGCTCTATTTGCTCTCCTTCCTTCTCTGTATGACTCCTACATTGTGATATCATTAGTCTTCTTTGAACATGAAGGATGAACAACTACTCTATCTGAAAAAGGAACAAAGAAAAAAACTAAATTCTTGTTGCAAAGATGCATAACTAAGCAAAATAAATTACCTCATTGGTTATTATATATGTATAGGTATTTATATACACATGTATATACATATGCATATATGCATACACATGTGTATGTATATATACATACATTCATGTATATGTTTTTCATTATTTCATATGATTAAATATAAATGTGCATGTGCACATACACACATACATATATGCCCTCAGTCCAAGTCATTTCATTATTGTAAGGCAGAAGTATGGTGTTGACCTTTTTTTTCAGTGTCTGGTATATTAGGCATCTCTCCTCTGAGAAAAACGTTGCTGCTCATGATTTTTCAAAAAATTAAATTACATAATATCTACTTCTTTATTGGAGGTCTGAGAGGAACCTTATAATTTTTGCAACTGAATTCTTAATAATGAGTCTTTGAGTAAGACTTAGCAAAATGAAGTTTATTTTTTGAGACTTATAAAGAAAAGAGGGAATGAATCTATGATTTCACTGGTTTAGGTAATTTTAGGGAACTAAGATAGGATCAGAAAACTCCCTCTACTAGTCCTGGTCAGCAACTTTTCTGCATCTTAAAGTCTGAGGGAGTTTTCTAAAGCATTGAGAATTAATGTGCCTTGTTAAAGATGGCACAGTGAGTGTCAGATGCAGATTTTGGATCCAGATCTTCCCACATCCCATAGGCTACCTCCCAATCCATCACACCAGGCTGATAAGACAAAAATAGAGATGTCTCTAAGAGTCCTTTTATTCTCATTCTGATGATTTGCAAACCTAGAAAAGTGTAGCAAACTGCAACTTTGTAATGTTGGGAAAAAAAAGCTAAATGAATCTTTCTAAATATCATGTTAGAGGCAGAAGAGATTTTAGAGATCAACTAATTCAACTTCATTTTTTTCAGAGAAGGAAACTGTGGCCCCCAAAGTGGAGAATTGACATGCTCAAGGTCACAGAGATAGACTAATTCAACTGTTATTGAGATTAAATTTGATCTGATGTAGCATCAAATAGAGCCCAAAATTAATAGATTCAGAGTCTATTAGATCTGGAAAGACAACCTTTTCCAATTGTCTCATTTTCTAAAGGAGAATTATATATAAACTCAGGGTTTAGGAATGAGACTTTGGGAGAAATTGATTATTCAACACATGGGAAAGTGGTAGACAGCAAGAGGGGATCTTGGAGAAAGAGATTAGAGCCCAGAGAAAAGATTAGAACCCAGGTCTCCAGATCTTTTAGTCCAGGCTACTTTTAACAGGTTGTTAAAATTTGTCTTCCAGGATAGAAGGAGGAATTTTCAGAGCAGAAGCTCTGTTAGGTCAATAGGCAAAGAGGTGAGCAGAAGATTTAAGACTGAGTAAGGTGAGGGGGGGGGCAACAAAGTGGAAGAGTGTCCAAGAAAAGTCAAATAATCCAACTGCCTAGACTGTACTGTGTATTATTGGGAGTTATATGACAGGCCAGGGACCAGGGAAAGATTTGAAATAAGGGCCTGCCTGTCACTGGGAAGAAGAAAATCAGTACCCTTCACAATGAACAAGGTAGGGGAAGGGAGACAGCACCTTAGTCTCAGACAAAATGCCTTGCTTTCTTAGGGATGACTCCTTCTGACAGCTATGTCTTTTCTCTCTTGAAATTGTTCCCTCACAGTTTTCCAATTTTTTGAGTATTGAACTAATACACATTATTCCAAACTCAATTTTGATAGCTCTTCTGTAAAGGTTTCCAGACTCCCCCAGCAAAAAGCAATTCCTCCCTCCTCTCAAGTCTTATAATACCTTGTATCTCTCATGGAACTTATTAACACTATCTCATATACATTCGTGTGTTATCTTCCCTCCTCAAGTATGAAGATCCAATTCAAAGAACTTAATCTTTTTCCATTTTTTACCCTTCCCCTCTCTGTGCTTTGAATATAGTAGGTATTCAATAAATCTTGAGGAATAAAAGGGAGAGGGAAAGGTGGAGGGATTGAAACAAGGAAGGAGGGATTGAGTAGGGGAGATGGATGAGAGTAAAATGGAAGGAAGGGAGGGAGGGTAGAAAGGAGGGAGGGTAGGAGGGAGGGATGGAGGAAGGAAGGAATGATACTTGGACACTGCTAAAAAGAAAACCTTGTAATACATAGACCAATAAATAGAAAAAAAACAAGATACTTAATTTTTATTTATACATTTTGAATCATGGAATCCTTTTCATGTTGCTGGTCTAGTTAACATACAGTCTTCATACTCTTTCCCCAAGATCCTCTCTTGCTGTCGGCCACTCTCCCATGTGCTGAATAATTAATTTCTCTGAAAACCATACTACTAAGTCCAATCACAGCAAAGGAAGATCCATCTTAATATATAACTCTAATCTAACCATTCTTATCCCCTTTCCATCCTATATGTTACAGTTATGATGTCCCTTGCCTTGCTGATGTCGAACATTCAGGACATACATTTACAAGTATCATACACATGCTAACAATTTTATTCTTTACCCATATTATGAGAGAGAGAGAGAGAGAGAGAGAGAGAGAGAGAGAGAGAGAGAGAGAGAAACACATCAAAGTATTGTATGTTGATATGTTGATCCTGGCACATTTTTTTCTCCTGAGTCTTAGTTTCTTCATCTCTAAAGTGAGGAATTTGCAATTGCATGATGTCTAAGCTTTCTCTTGCTTGAATGTTACAGGATTCCATATCTCTAGTCCAATAAGCTTATGTTTACACTTCTCTTCCCCCAACCCCAAGGCCAATGGTTATTTTTGTAATTTTATTTTGATGTGGAAAGAGCTCCTACTGTGGACCACGGAGTAAACAAATTCCTGTATTAGGGAGAAAAACACAACATACAGTGCTAACTTGCTGGTTGTTGATGGACAATAGCCACAACATATGTTGATGGTCTCAGTTCATGTATTGCTTTGATTGGGCTAAACCACAACAATAATAGCAGCAGCAACAGCAACAGCAAAAACAACATTTGGCTCTTCTTTTGAAAAGATAATTTCTTTCTAAAATTTGCATGTATGTGATTGAAAGGGCTTTAGCTGTTGTGATAAGCTCCTTTATGGGATTTAAAAAATCAGACTGGAGCAAAACAGGCTGCATATGATAACAAATTGTGCCTGTATTATCCAACACCTTAATGCCGTCTAATCCTTTTTGTTTGGCTAGGTCATTAAGAAACGCTGTCTGAGGCGTTCAGAACAAAACAATGTGCTAGAGAAAATCAGAATTCCCATCAAAACTCAGACAGGAAGCTTGTAAATTCTCCCAGATTGGAGTCAAGTATATCTTTTGGATTCCCAAGCTGTACATAAATGAAGAAAGTTGTTTTTTTTTTTTCAAACAGGAAAGGTGGTAAAGAAAATGATGATGATGAGGGATGAAAACTGATTATCCAATTAGGAAAAAAATAATAATGTTTAACATGGAATCAATCCTAGATTGATAATTTCATTGAATTTGAATTAGAAGAGCAACACAAATTAGTGAACTGACCCAAACACCTTGGCCTTCTTTCTAAGCAGAGGTAGTAAAACTAGAAGAAGGAATAACAAGTAGAGAGCCCAAATGTTCTCCTTGTGCCAACCAAATGTAAAAAGGCTCAGGGAAAGATCTCTGCCCAACTGGGTTGCTCTTTTGTGTAGGATTCATGGAAGGGCACAAACAAGAATTGCACAGGATGAGAGAATGTGAATAGGTTATAATTCTGACTAATGAAATATCAGATTCACTGAAGTTTTGAAGAAGTAAGAGACCACCATTCTCCTAAATATCCTGAATTCTTATTCATGTGAATAAGGATTCATCTCAACAACTTGAGCTATTTTATGAAATGCATTCAGATCAGTGGAGACTATTCTCACATCATTTCCTTCTAAACTGCCCCTGGTAATTTACTCATTTGCCAAAATATGGAATGTGGAAGTAGCTGCATAGTGATTTCTGTGTAGCATGAAGAATAAATGGAAAGGAAAGGAGAGGAAAGGAAAGGGAAGGAGAAAAGGTAGAGAGTATAAGGAAAGGGAGAAAGGAGGAAGGGCACTAAGCCCCAAGGAAGCCTGGGGCTGATTTCCACAGACAAGGAACTACATCCTATAAGATGGGAGGCAGACTAGTAGACCACTACCCTCCCTTTAATTTGAAAGTAATGAGACTTTCTTTCTCTTAAGAGTCAGGGTTTTTAGAGGATATGAGAGCACAACACACATTACATACATAAATACGTGCAAGGCACACATTCCCCACCACAAGAAGATATTGATCTCTCTCCCCCTTGCTAATAAAATATAATTTCCCAACATACTTCTCATGCTTACCAAAACTAGAATTTAGATAGACAGACAAACAGATAGATGGGATAATCAAATCTGAAATCCTATGACATTCGGCTCAATTAGACCCCAGGGACTGTGTTTTATCCAAACAGTTTACATGTATTAAATAAGCCTTCCCAAACAGCAGAGGAGCATCCAGCTGCGTCTGTAGCTATGACATAGTGTTGGAAATAGTTACATGTCTATTAGCCCAGGGCCAGTTCTGTGCTGGGCAAAGAGAACAGAATGAAAATTCAGTGTTTCTTTCTGCAGCAGAGAGGGTGCTGGTAAAGAAAGAAAATTTAAGAGCTGTTCAATTTTTTCTGCACTCATAAACAAGGCATCTGTGTTCCATTTTCTTTTATTCAGAAACAGAAATGTTAGAATTAAGATGATAAATGATCAGCTGAGCATAACATTCCTGATGAGAAAGAACAGGAAACCAGTGCCAAATTTTTGTCTACCCCCAGACAACTGTAGGCATACTACTCACTCAAATATTTATTCATAGGACTTTGTGCTAGAAAGTACCTTAGAAACCATTTAGTCCCACTCACCCATTTTAAAGGTAGGGAACACTAGGTCCCAGAGCTGTTAAGCTGCTTGTCTATGGATAAATAGCAAGTAGCAGAGATAGAATTTGAACCCATGTCTTCTGATTTCAGTTGCTACTAAACATCCCCAATACTCCTTCACATTAACTGTGATTCAGCTTAGCAATTTAACATTTTATGAAAGATTTCAAGCCAGCTAGCTGTGGTATCATACATGTTAATGCTTTTTAAAAAAATTAACTTTTATGTTTATTTTAGTTTACATCATTCATTTCCACAAGATTTTGAGTTACAAACTTTCTCCCTATATTTCCCCTACCCACCACCCCCAAACAGTGATCTTACTCTACACCTCCTCCCCCAATCTGCTCTCTCATATATCCTCCCGCATCCCCCCTATGACTTTCCAGTAGGGCAAGATGGATCTCCATACCCCAGTGCCTGTACATCTTATTTCCCAGTTGCATGTAAATAATAATGATAATAATAATAATAATAATAATAAAATAAAATAATTTGATTTTAAAACTTTGAATTCCAGATTTTTTCCTTCCTCCCTCAGCTCCCACCCTTACTGAGAAAATAAGCAATTCAACATAGGTTGCACATGTGTAGTTATGAAAAACATTTCCATAGTGGATATATTGTGAAAGACTATGTTTCCTTTCATCCTATAACACCCCCACTTTTCTGTTCTCTACTTTGTCCCTGTCCCTTTACAAAAGTGCGTGCTTCAAACTATCTGCCCCCCCCAAATT
>CM053596.1:109060760-109106107 GCA_028646575.1 Pseudocheirus occidentalis
GAAAGGAAAGGAAAGGAAAGGAAAGGAAAGGAAAGGAAAGGAAAGGAAAGGAAAGGAAAGGAAAGGAAAGGAAAGGAAAGGAAACACGCACATACACACACATTTATATTCACTTCAATATCCTCATACTGAGAAAAGTGTCATAAAGTTACAATTATCTTTTTTCCATGTAGGCATGTAAATAGTTGAACTTTGATAAGTTCCTTATGATTTCTTTTCCCTGTTTACCTTCTCATGCTTCTCTGGCTTCTTGTGTTTGAATATCAAGTTTTCTATTCAGCTTTTCATCAAGAATGCTTAAAAGTCCTCCACCTCATTGAATAACTACATTTTCCTCTGAAACTTTATACTTAGTTTTGCTGTGTAGGCGATTCTTGTTTTTAATCCTAGCTCCTTTGATCCCCAGAATATCATGTTCCAAGCCCTTCAGTCACTGAATATAGAAGCTGCTAGATTCTGTGTTATCCTGATTGTGTTTCCACAGTATTCACATTGATTCTTCTTGGCTGCTTGTAATATTTTCTCCTTGATCTGGCAATTCTAGAACCTGGGTATAATATTCCTAGGAGTCTTCTTTTTGGGATCTTTTTCAAGAGGTGATTGGTGAATTCTTTCAATTTCTATTTTGCCTTGCAGTTCTAAAATATCAGGGCAATTTTCCTCGGGAATTTCTTGAAAGATAATTTCTAGGTTCTTTTTTTAGTCATGGGTTTCAGGTAGTCCAATAATTTTTAAATTGCCTCTCCTGGATCTATTTTCCAGGTCGGTAGATTTTTCAATGAGATATCTCACATTTTCTTCTATATTTTCCTTTGTTTGAATCTCTTTAAAAGTATCTTGATTTCTCATAAAGTCATTTGCTTCCATTTACTCCTATCTAATTTTGATGGAATTATTCTCTTCAGTGAGCTTTTGAGATCCTTTTTCCACCTGGCAAATTCAGCTTTTTAAGGCATTCTTCTCCTCATTGGCTTTTTGGGTGTCTTTTGTCATTTGAATTAGTCTGTTTTTAAGGTATTATTTTCTTCAGTCAGGTTGTTGACTCTCTTTTCATGATTTTCTTGCATCATTCTCATTTCTCTCCCAATTTTTCTTCCGCTTCTCTTATTTGGTTTTCAAAATCCTTCTTAAGCTCTTCTATGGCTTGTAACCAGTTTACATTTTCCTTGGAAGCTTTTGGTGTGGGAGCTCTGACTTTGATGTCTTCATCTCATTCCATGCTTTGATATTTTTTGTCCCCAAAAATGGAATCTAAAGTTGGGTAGCTGTGCTTGCTTTGCTTCCTTTGCTTGCTCATGTTGCCACTCAATTACTTGAATTTTGAGCTCTTTGCCATAGTAGAACTCTGCTTCCAGAGGGGAGAGCTTTGTTCCAAATTGCTGGAGTTTTCACAGCTTTTGAAGCTATTAGGAATGTGCCATCTCTACAGCCCCCACCAGCTTTGGCTCACTGGTCACACACCTCAGGACCACCACCTAAGAGCAGGTTAATTCAAGAGTATTTAGCCTCTGAATGGTTGGTTGGCCCCCTTGCAATTTGTAGGCTGTGAGATCTGAAGCAACCATGTGGAGGCTACTGCATGGCTGTTGCTTCTCCACCACTTCTCTTTCTGGGAGGGAGGGGAGAGGTAGAGGCCAGACCACACTCTATCCCTCCTCCCCCTAGATCCAGCAGAGTTTCGCTGACTTTTTACTTTGTCTTTGGCATTTGTGGGTTGATAAATCTGGAAACTGCAACAGCTGCTGCTGCTGGTCGGGGCCACCCTGGGGCTAAAACTTCAGGGTCATGTGGGGCTGGGATCTCCTCCCAGGTTATTAGGCTCCATTTATACATGTGAACGGGATTGTGGAAAATTGTTTGAACTTAGCTTCTAAGATGGCCAAAATGTTACTAAATGTATTGGTTTTCAACTGATTGATATAATCAACCATATTATTTCCCTCAAAACCCAATAAAACTACTTGAAAAAAGCAAAAAAAAGTTGTGCTGGACCCTTCTTGCCAGTCTGCTGTGCTGCCTTCAGCAGGAGATTTGTTTCTCTCTGTCGCTTTATGGGTTCTGTAGCTCTAAAATTTGTTTAGAGTCATATTTTATAGGTATTTGAGGTTTACATGTTAATTCTAAGGAGTCTGTGGTAATTTCCATTTTCATGGAGCTATTCAAAAAAGGACTTTGAGGTAGTCTAAATCAACCACTTTTTTAACAAAGGAGAATAAGGTCCAGAGAACTGAAGTGATTTGGCCAAAGTTTCTAGGAAGAGTAAACTTGAAACCAGGTCTTCCTGAATTGCTGTTCAGTGTTCTTTAGTGCATAGTATGATGGATACTTAGTTTTTCTGCCTATGTGGACTATATTGGTCTACCAATATAAAGCCTAAGGAAGGAATTTCTGCCTCCTGGTAGACTGGTTTTTGTACTTAGACCATAAAGAAGTTATATCAATGGTCTGAACCTTTGACTTGTAGATCAATTAAATGTCAAAGACAGCTTCATTACTGTTTGGGTGGACATTTGGGGATCAAATTTGTTATCAAGCACAGATCTTAGTACATGTTTGTCTTAACACATTGAGCATTTTGGTGGCAAGGTCCTAAAGTTTATTTAAAGGACCATACATCACTTAAATTATCTTAGGCCCATTACTAGATAGCCCTGACCAAGGAACAATCTGATGCAGGCAACATTGGAGAAGGAAAAGAAAAAAATAGAAAGAAAAAAGACAATAAGTGATAGAATGGTCCATGAAAGAATGTTAGAATATGGGAGACAATGAAGACCATAAATTCTAGTTTTTACCTCTCTGTTTCTGAAAGACAAAGTTCTGTATCTTAATAATCTGGTCTGTGTAGTAGGTAATGCCCAATCCTTGTTCTTTATGGTGGGTGTCCCAAAGTAAAATGGTAAAAAAAGATCAGAAGCAGTACTAGGACCATCAGGGCCACAGAGTATGTGAAAATAGTTCTAGGGAACTTATATATCCTCATCATGGGTCAAAGTCATCTGTGGTAAGGTAGCTAAGGGATCATTAATCTGTTGTATGTAACCTATCCCAGTGTCAGGATCGATACCAAAATTAACACCATACTACCATCACTTGGTGTTTCCTAGACCACCATCCAGGAATTACCTCTTCCTAGGAGCCTCATCGGAAGAATATCAAATCTGTGATCCTTTAAAAGATCTCTGCCAAGGGACTACTGCCTTCTTTTGGAGGGATGGGATAGATAGTACCAGCTATTCCCCCCCCTTAATGCTGGAAAGTAAGTTCTTTCTGTAAAATTGTCCAAGGACCATTGTATACTTTACTGGCAAAAATGTGGAAAGGCTTTTTCAGATCAGGGTTAAAGTGCGAAAAGGGCTAAAATGAGCAAAGCTCTGCTGCTGCCAATACCAGTTCCCTCTATTCTGGGACTCATTTTACAACTATGATTATTTCCACCATTTGACATCTTTGCTCCTGTTTACATGCAGCTTAACAGAGCTGGAGAAAATCATAAAATTGTCTTGACTGGGTCCATTACATATAGATGTCACATAATCTCCACTGGGCCCTTTACTATAGTAGAGCAATTTCTTATACTTTATTTCATATTAATCCCTAATTGATTGAATAAGTCACCATAGCAACTATTCCAAATCTTTTCATTCTTCCTCAAGTCTTCCACAGCACCCCCTACCCTCCACTGAATAATGTGTTTCATATATCACTAAATTTGATTAGAACTCCCGTTTCTCCTCTCCTCATCTCAAATCATTCAGATACTTTATCTTATCTTCGAGCCTCCTCCTTCATCATTATCCTACATGAAGAGCAGAGTCTTCTCATCAAGGCAGATCCATTTATATATATATATATCCTTGATCCCATCATCTCCTGCCAGCATATGGCCCCTTCCATCATCCGTATTTCCTTTATGATCTTCAGTCTTTATCTAAATACTGGCTCCTTCTTTGCTGTATATGCACTCCCATGTCTCCCTCATTCTTATAAAAATCTCATTAAATTCTACAAACTTTGCTTTTATGTGTGTGACATGTATGTGCACACATGTGTGTTTGTACATACGCTCACTGCCTCTACCTCCTGTCCTCTCACTTGCTTCTAAACTTTCTGCAATCTCAGTACCTATTTGACCTCTGCATTTATTGACACGATCACTCTCTTTTCCTGGATACTCTTTTCTCTCTAGGTTTTCATGGCACTATTTTCTCCCACCCTACATTTTTTTCCTATCCCTTCTCAGACTTCTTTTTCAGCCCTTTATTTGTGGTGTGCCCACCAACGTTTAGCTCCTCTTCTATTCTTCTTATGTATTATCTCTCTTGGTGATCTCATAAACTTTGATGGATTCAGGTATCATCTCTACACTATGATTCAGAATTATATATACATATATATGTGTAAATGTATGTATACACATACTTGTACTTGTGCATGTATGTATGCATACATATATATATATATATATATATCCAGCTTCAGTCTCTCTCCTGAACTCTACTTTCAAATCCTTGATGGCCTTTTGTATATCTCAAATTGGATGTCCTGTAGGCATCTCAAACCTCACATATTCAAAACAAAACTCATCTTTCTCCGAAACCTTCCCCTCTTTCAACCGTTCTATTCCTGTCATCCATCACCATTTTCCCAGGTAAGCTTGATGGCAACCTCAGCATAATTTTTTGACTCTTTATATCCTAATTCTCATATCCAAAGTATTGTCAAATTTTCTCATTTTTGCTTTCACACAATATTTTACATATGACCCATTTTCTCCCCATCCACAGCTGTCACCCTGGTACAAGCATTCATCCCTACCCCTGAACTATTGTATTAACTTTCTGCTTCATTTTCATGCCCCCAGCCTCTCTCTACCCCAAACAATTTTCCACTCAGGTGCCAAAGTGATTTTCCTAAAGTACAGCTCTGACTTAATAATCTTCATTAACTTTCTATGATCTTTAGTATCAAATACAAAGCTTCTCTTTGATAATTAGAGCCTTTTACAACCTGACTCCATTCCTGCCTTTCCAGTCTCCTTATCCTTTGCTCTATTCTGCATTCTGTGAACCTGTTATATTGGCCTATTTGCTCACACATAACACTCCATCCCAACTCTGTACTTTTTCTTTGATTTTTCCCCATGATTAGAATACTATCCTTTCTCACTTCCGCCTCCTAATTTCCTGGTCTCTTTCAAGGTTTAGCTCATATCCCATCTTCTGCAGGAACCCTTTCCCAGTCCTCATTCACCTTTTCTTGGATATTATGTTTCATTATTTTAATATATACTTGTATATATGTAGTAATTTGCATGTTGATTTCCTTTTTGGAGCAAGGTCAGGGAATGTCTGTTGACTGAGTGATTATTCCATCATTTGGCTGGGAATATCCTAGTTCAGGATTGCTTTCAGGTCATAAACTCTCAAAAACACAGGACACATTCACATTTATATCAAGTTGCTGAATGCATTCAAGACAGTTTACCCTCTAACCTCCTTTGTCAAAAGGAGGAGAAACTTCACAGTATGCAGCCATTACTTCCTGCCCAACCACAGAGGCCACAGAACATCATGGTCTCAGATCACCTGGGGTTCACCTCCCTCCACATTAGCCTGTGCCAATTTCAATGTGGCCACTCCATCAATTCTGCCTAATAATGCAAAAATGTTGTAGGTCATGTCTCACTCAGGTAAGCCTGATTACTCTGGTTTGTGACTGAAATGAAACAAAATAATTGTATACCATATAATAGTTAACAAAAGGAAATTTCCTTAGCCATTATGTGGCAAAAATATTTTGTAAGCATGCAGTAGCTTTGACTTAGGTTCATAAATCTTCCTTGTGTGTTTGCCATGCTGGTTGCTGGTCAAAAGCCTAAGGAGGAAGCTCCTGATTCTTCTTAGCTTGGGCTTTTGAATTGAGATTATCAGGAAACTATGTCTGAAGCCTTAGGTGCTTGAAAGTCTTTTAGACCATTCTAAGTCTTGAGGATGGTTTAATTATCTTTTGAAGGAGAGAGAAAAACCTATCCTACTCTATGTGGCAATGGCCTTCATGTATTACCCTCCCTCACGTCCCATACTTAACATTGTGTAGGGGTAGCCTGTCTGAAATCCTGCTGAGTTCCCAATTCTTAGTTTCATTCTTTATCTGAATTTCTAAAAATAATGATTTTGTAATGCTTCTATATTTCTGTTCCTTCCTACTCTTCCCATTTTACTTTTAACTTGATAAATTCTCTTCTATCTTGTCTTAGAAAAAGACAAAGATAGTGATGCATATAATTTGACTTAATAAGGAGAGTAACTAACAAAAGACTCTCCAAAGAAGTCTAGAAACTAGATTAAAGGTAGTTCTTTATATTATCTTCTTGCTTGTCCCAAGCAAAGGATCATTCTGATGTAATAATGGTACAACAATGAGGGTAAGACCTTGGACAAGTCATTTGTCTCTTTAAGCCCTAGTTCCTCATGTGAAAAATGAAAAGGTTGTATTAGATGGTCTCTAAAGTCCTCTGTACTTTTAAAAGACCCAATTCTAATTTATTTTCTTTCTTCTGCTGTTCAATATTTTCAGAAATTTCACTTTCTTCATAAAATTTTATTCAACCAAATAGGGGAAAACTGGTCCTTTTCTCCTGACCCCATCCTCTCTACACCTGTAACTATCATAGCTCCCTTTTCATTCATCAATTCACTAGCAAATTAAATGAATGGGTATTTGTTGATCATCTAGCATGTACACAGAGCTACACAACGAAAGGCAATTACTCATTCTTCAGCGTTCCCAATGGAAAACAAACTTAACAGAGACATAAGATGGTAGACCTGGAAAGAGAGCTTAGAACTCATTGGTTTCATTTTATACCTTAAGAAATACCAAAGAAAAGGGGCATTGCTAATATTATCACAGCTACTTGTTGACAGAGCCAGGAATCAGGAACCCAGACTGTGGGGTTTTTTAGAAGTTTTATTGATGCATTTTGTATTTACAGATGTTTCTCAATATCATCACTGAACCTTTGCTTGTGTAGCATGTATTAAAGCATGCTACTTATAATCTACCCATACAAGAAGTGTAGCTTACATGAATGACATCTGACATGGCATCTGTACCTCCTTCCTCTCTCTCTGGGTTGGTTGTCTAACATTCAAAATTTCTCCAATACTGGCACACTGGGGGAACTTTCCCAAAATGGATAGAAATCTAAAGAATTTATGTTTAGACTTCAAACTCCTTGAGGACACAGGCTATCTTTTTATTAATTGTGTTGTCAGTGGTGAGCATAGTTCCTGGCACATAGTAGGTGCTTTATAAATGTTTGTTAGATTGGATTGAATGCAAGTGGCCATGTCTACATGTTTTCAACTCATTACTCTTTCATAGGGTCCTAAGTGTAACTGTGTGTGTGTGTGTGTGTGTGTGTCTGCAGTTAAACCCTGACTACCTGGTACTATAGTTCCTGACTTCCCACCAGTATGTTTCTCATTTACACAAATTATTAGTGGATCCAACGAGGTTCCCATGACAGGACATCTCCTCTCTGAGGCTATAGACAGCTCTAGAAAGCAATAAGCTCTGTATATAGTATTAGAACTAAGCTCTCCTCCAATAAGAACAGCTGAACACTTCTCCCAGGTGACACAGGCTTCCTTCAGGCAATCAGTAAAGTGATGCTTCTCTCTCAAATCAGCAGGCAATCATCTCAGCTGGAAGTAGCTTCTATTTTGCCATATGTATTTTCTGTCCAAATACTTCTTTGGGACTCCTGCATTCCACTTACTATTTTGCTTTATTCTTTTCTCTCTTCTTCCAATAGCTTCTTCTTTAGTCTATAATGACTCAAATCAGTGCCTCCTCATAAAAAGTGACTTATCTGTCACTTATGATGTGAACTTCAAAAATTCTATTTTTCCAGGTATTACCCCAACCAACAATACTCTCTAAAAAGTTTCATATTTAAATTTTCTCATTTATAAACAGGATTATGCTGGTGAATGTTTAATAATCATCTCACTAAAAATGTGTGCATTGTGCACTTTTCAGTTCAATCTGTATTATTTTAAAATTTCATCTGTAATGTTCTTAAATCTAAAAAAAATAACATTATCATAATTTAAGCTCTGATTTTTAGAACTGGCCTATTTCCAAGATGTAAATGCTCATCCTGAAAATTTAACAATCAGCTTTCATGGGCTAGTGTGAACTAGTTTTATCATACTACTGGTTATAATCTTCAAAATCCAAACTCTAAAAGCAGCCACACATAAATTATCTGATGGACCATAATGGACCACATTCATGTGAGGGGCAGTTCTTTTATCTATTCTTTTTGTTGTCTATGATTCTTCTCAGCACTTTTATCTGTGATGCTATTTCTTCTCAAGATGGTTTTTGTCAATTTTTCTTAGACAAATATTTCTTTTCTGTATCTTTCAGCAACAAAATGGTACACACATGGAACAGGTAGTTCTTCACATTTAGATCACATAAAATACAGTTAAGAAAAACCAACCAATACAATGATTATAACTGAGAGATCATGTATGTTAGGCATCAACCATTCAAATGTGATAATATTTATTAAGAGCACTTAGCACAGTGCTTGTACATTGTAGGTATCATCTAAATGCGTATTGCCTCCCTCCGCTCCATTTTCTCCTCCTAGTGATATGATTTAAGACAGTGTTTGTTGTCATTAAGTTGTTTTCCCAGTTGTGCCTGACTCTCCAGGACACCATTTGAAGTTTTCTTGGCAGAGATACTAGAGTGGTTTGCCATTTTCTTCTCCAGCTCATTTTCTGGAAGAAGGACTAAGGCAAACAGGGTCTAGTGACTTGTCTAGGGAAACTCAGCTAGTAAGTATCTGAGGCTGCTTTTGAACTCATAAAGATGAGTCTTTCTGGTTCCAAAACCAGTGTGCCATCTAGTTGCCCATAAGATACTCTTACTTGCACACTATTATGTTGCAAATAGGTGTGCATGGGAGAGGAGGGGAGGAGGGAGAGATCTTCACCTCTGTATTAAAAGATCCAGTCAATTCTTACCATGGTAACTTGAACCTCTGTGTTGATCTGAAGAGTCAACACATAGGCATGAAACATTCATTTTAGATGCATCTATTTGAAAAGGAGGTACTTGTCATAAAGAGAACAGATCAGGTAATTTCTCTTTACTAGAGAAACAAAATATTAGCAAGACACTAATGAAGTAGCAAAATGGGAATGTTGAGCTTGGCGTTGCCATCTCAGTCAGCCCAATGTTCATTTTTTGGATGGGGGAATGGGGTTTATATGAGATAATTCATAAATTGCTCACAAGGATAAATCCAGTTATTAGTCTTTACACATTCTCCTCTTGGTCTTTCCCCAGTCTTTCATGATAGGAATTTTATTTTCTTTCCTTCTTACTTTTCACTCCCTCTGCCATGGTAGTTTTTGATGTGCTATTCTTTTAATCATAGAATTGTGCCCTGATAGTCATTGGAAGGATTATGTTCTTGTAACTAGATTATTTCTTAAAAGTTCTCCTCTGAATTTTGATCACATCCTGGGCTGCATCTATAATATATGCCTGGATCTGTTTTAAAAAATGTATTTTCCATCAGGGTTTAAAATAGGGTAATTTGGAAAGACATTATTAAAGCTGCCATTCAAAGGTAAGACACCCTAAAGGAACCTAGTGAAGATCCGAAGATCCACAACTCTCCTTGAACTGATCTGACATGCTTGGTCATACATAAGAGTACAGGTATGGGGGCACAGGTCAATGGGAAAAAAGGTCGGACTTAACAAACTTGGGCTTTGCTTTACCACTCTGTGAAGATTCTACTTTTAGGCAGTAATTTCTATTCCTTTCTGCCCTATGTAACTAAGAAGTCTCCATATTCCTTATAACAAATACTTAATTTATAGTTTGTGTGTGTTTGTATGTATACATATATGTGTACATACACATACACACAATTAGTTCTATAAACATATACCCCAAATACCCATTTATATATATACACACACACTATATATGATATATATATATGTGTACACATATAAACAATGTATGTATGTTGTATATGATGGACATGCATATTTTGGTAAGATACATCTGTAAAATTTGTTTAGTCTATGATTTCATTGATATAGGATATCCCTAGTATGAAAATGTTTACCACTGGTGGAGTTCAACAATTTTCTCCAACTTGTGGTGGTAGGGAATTGCCTAAAGCATTGAGAGGGTAAGTGATTTGCCCTCCCTCCTGTAACATATGTTAGAAAGAGGGCTTAAACTTCAGTGTTCCTGACTTGAAGAGTGGTCTTTTATCCCTCTACCATGCTGCCGCTTCTATAATTTAACAATCAAAATGAAAGAACAAATGCAGGAGCAAAATACCACTCCATTTCAGTTGAAGTGTGCCAGATAGTGTCCATGTTTTTGTATTCAACAAAGTAAAGGAAATTGATAGATGACTGCACATTCAATAACAGTGTTCTATACAAATTTATACTTTGGATGTCAGATAATATAAGTGAAATTTTGGGGGAGAGATACTGCTTTATGATATTGTACTAAGGAACCTACTAAATGAAAGCAATGAGCACTTGTGGCTTAATTATTCTATTTGTTCAAGAACATCATTTCTAATTCAAGTGTGCACATTGAGTGGCAATTAACCTTCAGTATTAATGTGGAAGAAGCCAAACAGCTCAGTTTAAGCATTTCCTCCCCTGAATTCCACTAACATGTATTAAATTCCAATTTCTATTCATGAATTAGAGGAAATTGCTCATTATAATCAGTAGTATGGAGACCTTTTGGCAAGTTGGACAATGCCAGACTAAAAATGACTATCTATATGAAGATTCTTGACAGAGATGAGACAAAGGAGGTGAGAGAACAGAGAGAGGACTTAGCTTACTGTCGCCTTTCTTTTTTTCACTGAATTCATTTCATCTACCCTTGAACAGACATGCCAGTTCAGCTCCAAGTGGGCTGTAAACACCATTAAATTAGTTTCTCAGTTGCTTCTTGATCTTTGCATATGCCCTAATGCAAGCTTTCCAAATAGCAGCAGAATTCGGGGAGGGGGGGATCAGAGTTATACCTTTATTTTTTTTCTGATTTCCTCTGTTCTGTGAATTCTCAAAACAATGGTATAAGTGACTTTGCCAACCTCAGGCAAAATAAAAGACCCAGTTCACCTAGGAATCCTCAGTCCCTCTACCTTCCTCTGCCATGTTTATTCCTCCTCCTACCCTGCTTCCAAAGGGACTTAATACATTATGCCACCCAATTCACCTAGGTGAACTGTATCCCTGCTTCCCAATTCCATTTCCTATTTCTCTCCTCTCCCACCATTGAAATATGGGCAATAATTATTCAATTCCTACAGAGTCTTAATTTCTGTTATAGTACAAATAATAAATGCTGCTCATCTCTTCATTAGCTTGGCATATTCCAATGTGTGAACAACTGATATTTATATAAAACTTTCAAGTTTGCAAATTGTTTCCATAATTTCATTTGAGCCTCACACTAAAGTACTACAATTATTATTTATCTCTCTCTTTGTACAGAGGAAGAAACTGAGACTCAAAGAAGTTAAGTAACTTGCTACTCATGGGTCACAAAACTAGTCAATTTTGTAAGTGAGGTGAAGCCAAATATTCCTGACTCTAAACCCAGCAACCTCTATTTTACTGAGAAAATTGAGATCATTTGATGCAAGCTCAGTCATTTGCCATCTCTTTATGTCAAAATACTTTGACATAATTTCCTACTCTCTCTTCCTTACTCCAATTTCTGATATTGAGATGGCCCTGCTTCTTACCAAAGGGCAACTTTTCTATACATATGCTTGATCCCATCTACTCCCAGCTGGTCCAGAACAATTATAACCTTAAGCATTTCCTTTCTCTAATCTTCAACCTTTCCCTGTCTACTGTTTTTTATACTATTTTCAAGTATGGCCAACTTTTCCTCATGCTTTAATATAAGAGCAACAATAACAACCAGAAATTTACTAGATCTTACCATTCCCATAAAGTATTGTCCTCTATCTTTCTTCCTACTCTTAGACAGACTTCTACAGAGGAAAAAAAGGTATCTAGATATGTTACTTCAACTTCTTCTCTTCTCATTCACTTTGGGCTTGCAATATCATCACTCAGCTGAAATTGATCTCTCCAAAGTTACTAATGACCTCTTAATGATGGGATTATCCTCTCTTCCTCCATACTTTTTCATCTCTGGGTTTTCATGACACAACTCTTTCCAGGTATGCCTTCCTATCTGACTGCTTGTCTTAGTTTCCTTTAGTACCCCAACATCCATATCAAATCCTAACTGTAAATGTTCCCCAAAACTCTGCCTCATGCCCTCTTTCCTTTTCTCTCTATGCCAATGGTTCTCAACCTTCTTAATGCTGTAACCTTTTAGTAGTCATATGTAGGCGTGTCTGTATGTGGGCAGACCTGCCTGGAGACTGATAGAGGAGTTCCTAAGACCATCAGAAATATGTGTTTTCCAATGGTCTCAGGCAACTCCTGTGACCCCTATGAAAGGGTCTTTCAACCCCAAGAGGGTCCGCAACCCACAATTTGAGAACTGCTGCTCTATACTCTCTTGTGATTGTCTCATTAATTTTCATGTATTTGACCATCTGTATGCAAATGACTCACAAATCAATATATTCAGCCCCAGTATTTCCAAAGCTTTAGTCCCACATCACCAGCTCCATATCAGACATTTTAAACTGGATTTAATGAAGACATCTCAAACTCAACATGTCCAAAACAGAACTTACATGTTTTAGTCAAAACCTACCCCTTTTCCAAACTTCCCTATTCACATTGAAGTTACTTTCATATTTCTAGTATCCCAGATTCATAACCGTATAGTTATCCTTGACCTCTCATTCTCTCACCTCATAAATCTAAGCAACTGTCAAATCTTACAATTTCTACCTCCATAACAAGTTTCACATCAAAACTCTTCTCTCTAGTTAGTCTCCACCCCAGTTTAGGCCCTAATCACTTTTCACTTAGTTTATTACAATAATTTCCTAATTGGCCTTCCTGCCTCATTTCTACCCACTCTAGTCTCTCTTCCACACAATTATCCAAGTTGTTATTCTTAAGTGAAAAGCTGGCCACGCCAGTACTTTTCTGGCCAATAAACTAGCGTTCACCAATTGTTTCCAGGACGGAATATAAACTCATCTGTTAATCTTTTAAAATCCGTCTGATCCCAACCTAACTTTTCAGCCTCATTGTTCATTACTCTACCTACAGATTCTGCAAATGGTATTCTTTGTGTTGTTCCTCACATATAGCGCTCCATCTCTCACTCATACCTTTGCACTAACCACCCCATGCCCACCCCGCCACAATCCCAGAATGCACTCCTGAAAACTTGCCTAAAAGAATGCCTTTCCCCCTTCAATATACAACACAAGGAGACCAGGACAAGATGATGGAGTAGAAGAAAGTAATACTCTTGATCTTCCCACTGCACAATTCCTCTGCCAATATCTAAAAACCACACAAGACTGAGACTAAAGAGGAAATTCCAGAAAAAAAAATCACAATGATTGTTTTTTTCCAACTCATGGTGGAATAGAGAGACACAGAGACAGGTCTTTGGATACAGGTCTATGGCAAAAGATCTAGAAAGGAATATTTGTACTGACTCTTCCAGCATGAGAACTGAGTGAGAGTGGTTGAATATCCAAGGCAAGAAGTTGTCCCAGATCTGGCACAAAAGGCCCTGGCCTTGTGTGTGGAGCAGGAATGGTTATCAAGTGGAAGTCCTGTGACTCACCACCAAGTATAACATCCCAGAAACAGTGTGAACTGAAGAAGTGGCTTGCACCTGGGAATAGGCTGGTCCTGAGCAAGCAGAGATTGCAAGTCCTAACTTGTATGCTGTTGAAAGAGCAAGTACAGAAACTAGCAGCCTCTGTGTGGCTCTGACCTCAGGAGGGGAGCAGTGTATCAGATCTAGTTCCCAGGCCAGTCTGATGCGTGGAGCTAAATAACCAGAGTAGGAAGCTTAGATCAAAGGCAAACTTGCCATTATGTTACTATGACCCTTCAGAGCTTTTCAATGACTGAAAATGTCTGAATCCACAGCATTATGCTACAGCTCCAACAAGGAGCAAGTCCAGAACTGCATTGTTCAGACCTAAATTCAGGTCAAGAACCTGCACAACTTAGACCAGGATATCAGTACTCAGACCTTGTGCCCTGGATCTGACCATTTTGGGTACATTGATAGTGTGTAAAGGAAGAGAGAGTAGGGAATGATGTTATAATATTTTAACATAAAGAGAGGGGAAATACTGAGCTTGTATCAAATGACCTCAATGTTCTCAGTAAAATAAAAATAGAATTGATAGAGAGAAAAGGCAAGAAGACACAAGACAGAGTTTGGGGGAACATTTACACTTAGGATTTGATATGGATAATGGAGTAGTAAAGGAGACTAAGAAGGAGTAATCATATAGGAAGGAATACCTGGAGAGAGTAATATCATGAAAACCCAGAGAGGAAAAATATGGAGGAAGAGAGGATGACTGGGAAAATCCCATTGTATTTGATGATTAAAAGGTCATTAGAAGAGATCATGTTGAGTGATGAGATGGCAAGCCCAGAGTGAATGAGAAGAAAGAAAGTTGAAGAGACTTGTAAGTCTCTAGCCTACTTGTAGCTTAAATAACCAGTAATAATGAAATAAATAAGGATAAACTGTTTATGTTCTAACATCAGAATATGGTATACATGCCCCCTCTGAACCCTGTCACCATCAGGGTCCACAAAAACAGTCCAATAAGAGAGTGAGTTTTTATATTTTATTGACTTTTAAAAAGAGACAAAAAGAAACGGAGAAAATTGTCTCACATATCTTGAATGTACAACAAGGTGAAGGGTCATGGGAGCTTGTGAGATTGGAACATGAGTCTCATCTGAACAGGGTAAAATAGGTAAAATATAATTATGCTGCATTGGGTATAAAATAATTTCACTCAGAGAAACAATGAAAAAGAGAGAAGGGTGAGTAGACTAAAAACAAACTGGAAATTCTTTGAGTGGGAGGGTTTAAAGGGAAAGAGATAAAGGCTAAGTGCCTATGATTGGCTTCTGTGTGACTGAAAGAGAAGAGAAGCAGAGGATCACATACAGACTGCATCAAGCCTAGAGTTGTGGCACTGAGCTCTCTTTTTCTGTCATGACCCTCTTAGAGCTTTACCAAGAGGGTGTGGGAAACTTTGATCAATGTAATACTGACCAATCCCTATACTAGAGTACTAATGTTGTACTACCTACCTCCTAACAGAGAGGTGATAGACTAAAGGTCCAGACTGAGTCATAGGTCTGGAATGGCACAACTAAAGAGAGAATTTATTTTGCTTCACCATTTTTGTTTTTCTTTTTTCAATTTGTGGAGGCATGGTACGAGGGAGAGAAGGTGGGTGTTCATTTAAAATTAAATGATTAAACTTTAGGTTTTTCTTTTTTTCCAGCTACAGCATTTCAATTTGAAAACTTTCCTCTTGCCCTGCTCCAGCTGCTAATGGCTACTTTCTTAATTACGTTGTACTTCCTGGTATTTATTAACTTTATATTTATGACAAACATATTTTGTATGTACTTTTCTTCTCCATTAAACTATAAATTTCTCTTTTTACTTTTGTCCCTGACCTAAGAGATTATCAGGTACATAGGTGCTTAAGTAATGTAAACAACATCAATGGTTTGGTTTTTTGGGGGGCTTTTTTTTGCTTACTCCCTCCTTATGCTTTAAGGAAATGGAGAAAGGCTAGAATTTCCAGTACCATAGTGACTACAGGGAAGTAATTTGGGGCCAGATAGCTCTTTCAATGCCCTTCAAACCACACCACAAGGCAGAACCCTCTACTACTTACAACAGTCATGCAAGCAGGGTATGTTGGCACACAACACCCTCATGCTTATCATGATTAAGCTACTCACATGAAATATTAATCTCCCAAAGGAGAAGCATAGTGTAATGCAAAGAATATTAAGCTTTGAGTCAGCAAGCCTAAGTTCATGACCTGGTTCTGCCATATACAATTTCAATTTGGTAAATCAACAAAAGCTCTCTGAACCCCTTTTTCCCCACTTGTGAACTAAGGATGGCACTTGGGTTACCTACCTCAAAGGGCTAAAGTGAGAATCAAATAAGTAACTATTTGTGAAAGAATCATATTAATTGGGAAGTGTTCTATTATGTTAACAAGATATATATTTTTAAATCATCAAATGTGTTCAATGGCATTGGGAATCAGAAACTGAGACAAGTCATTTATAAGAGCCTAAATAACATGTCCCAATTCTAATGCTATTCTGATATGCTAGGCTCATATTTCCTCTATAGTTCCTTCTATGGATGGGGTCTGTGATGACTAGCAAAGGTGGTCTACGATAATTATTTTCTAGTTCATCCTAGGGGCCTCAAAAGAGTAGTGATTTCCTTAAGGAGCTGAATGCTGAAATCCATTTGGCTTGGCAGATACAGAAATAAGACTAATGGGATGACATTAAGAAAAGAAAGATGCAGACTGAATATCAAGAATAAGTTCTAGCCTGCTAAGAATGCTTAGGTCAAGAAGTGGTTTCTCCAAGGATGTAATGAAGTCTGACTCAAACATGTAAAATAAATATATCAATAGAATATCTTTCTATAGTAGTAATGCCCTGACCATGTAGTCAGGACCCTTTTGTATTTTAGCCTATGGCTATATGGCATAAGTTAAGGCATGATGTAATGAGAAACCACTTTGTTTGATTAATGTTTTTAGTACTTCAATAGATCTGTGATCTCATTAATATGGGCATATAGTGGGGGAACTGAAAGAACTCAGCATGTTTAGGAGCATATTTAGGAGTCTATAATGAAAGCCAAGTTTTAGGAGTATGTTTAAGTTATTCAGTTGCTTTAATCTTGTTCAATTCTTTGTGACCCCATTTGAGATTTTTTTTGGCAAAGATTCTGGAGTGGTTTGTCATTTGCTTCTCTAGCTGATTTTACAGATGTGGAAACATGCAAACAGGATAAAGTGACTTGTCCAGGGTCACACAGCTAGAATGGGTCTGAGGCTAGATTTGAATTTGGGTCCTCCTGATTCCATGCCCAGTGCCCTATCCACTGCAGCACCTAGCATGTTTCAGAGACCCAAAAAAATGTTTAAGTCCACTTCCAGGAATGTGCAATGGAGGGCCCTGCTCTCCATTTCAGAGCATGCACAGGTATGAATAACTATTTCCTATCTATCACATTTACTGAAAGAATAGACACAGAAGATGCAGGCATGTACAACACTCAGTGACATAGGATAGGGGAAACTAGAATTGGACTTGAATGAAAGGGAATAGAAATCTAGCTATAAGTCTTCTTCCTATCCAGAGATTACTCAGAAAAGTAAGCCTGGCCAAGATGACCTCCACAACCCCCAACTTGAGGAAGATGAGGCCAACCAGTACATTAGTCACAGGGGTCTATGCGACACAGCAGTGGGAGGTGTATGGAGCTGAAAAGTAAGGAGGGTTCCCAAAAATGAGTGACAGAGAATATAAGAGAAATACTGAATGGAATTCTAAATAAAAATCTAGTTCCTATGCAAAAAAAAAATTCACAGTGATCATAAAACAAATGGAAGAATGAGTGAAACCTGAAAGAAAAACTAGAACAATTTGAACAAATATTCTAATACGGATGAAAATAAACCAATACTCTCCTAGGAATTCTTGAGAATATGGGATCAAAGGTCATAATGCAGTACAAGACAACTGTCAAGAACTTATGAATGTAGACAATAAAATATTGATAATGAGAATTCATGTATTGCTTCCAGATAAAAGAAGGAAAAAATCCTTTCTTCAAACTCAAAGACTGTAAATAGTTAATTTCACAATTTCAAACAAATTCTGAAAGCATCCAGAAAAAAGACCTTCAAATATGAAGGAAAGGAAATTTTAAAAATTAAAATTTATTGTGTATTCATTGGAATTCTTTTTTTTTTTTGCTTTTTGGAGGGCAATTGGGGTTAAGTGAGTTGCTCAAGGTCACACGGCTAGTTTTGTTGTGTTAACTGTCATGACCTGGTTCTGCCATATACCATTTAAATTTGGTAAATCACCATAAGCTCTCTGAACCCCTTTTTCCCCACTTATGAACTAAGGATGGCACTTGAGTTACCTACCTCAAAGGGCTAAAGTGAGAATCAAATAAGTAACTATATGTGAAAGAATCATATTAATTGGGAACTGTTATATTATGTTAGCAAGATACATATTTTTAAAATCATCAAATGTGTTCAGTGGCATTGGGAATCAGAAACTGAGACAAGTCAGTTATAAGAGCCTTAAGAACACATGTCCCAATTCTAATTCTATTCTGATATTTTAGGCTCATATTTCCTCCAAATTTGAACTCAGGTGCTCCTGACTCCAGGGCCAGTGCTCTATTCACTGAACCACCTAGCCTCCCCTCATTAGAATTCTTGAGAGAATGGAATACTATGCTCCAAAAAATAAAGAAGCTTATGCTGCAACTAAAAATAACATTCTTTCAAACTGAATAGTCAGTGAAAAATGGATATTTAATTAGAGGCATTCTTGAAAACAATTAAATAGTGAAATCAATTCTTTCATGTTTATGTGACTGTCTTTTTGTAGAAAAAGATTGATCCAACAGAGTTCCCTACTGATCCTTCACCTTCTCCTTGGTGTTTATGGTTTGAGAAGTCTGGAAACTTCCACAGCTGCAGGTGATTCACTCTTGTGAAGTCTGTTCTGGTTGTTCTGTGCCACTGATCAGGGTGGCCCCAGGTCTCAGCCTGTATGGCTCATGAGGGACTCTGCTAGGCTCCCAGCTCCGTGGGATAGACCCTTCCTGTTAGCCTGCTGGGATGCCTTCAGTGGTAGATCTATTTCTCTCTGTTACTTTCTGTGTTCTGTAGCTCTAAAATCTGTTATATTTTACAATCATTGGAGGTGAATGGGGTGGTTGTTCAGCCAAGTTCCTACTTCTACTCCACCATCTTGGCTCCATCCATCAAAGGCACATTTTGCCCTAGAGCCCACCTGAAAGAGTCCATTCTGGAAAAATTCTCAGATGACCAAATTATAGCCAAGACTTTCTTTGGGAAATTTGGATTGATTTGGGAGACATTAGGAAATAAAAAAACTCAACTGTCCAAATAGTATTTATTAAGCAGCTAAGTTCTTGGAATATAAAAATAAAAATGAAATGAGTGTCTCCTTTCAAGGAGCATACTTTACACTGGATGAATGAAAGGTTGACTCATGCTGTCCATGTCCAAAGTCCTCTAGGAACTCATGGAGAATCCCTTGAGATTGCCCTATTTCCAAAATTAGCTTTAATAGAACAGGAGACTGCTTATGTACTATGATTTCAGAATTGTTGGGTAGACTCTGCTTTGTCCCAGTAGTTAGGGCTGAATAAACCTTCATTTCTTTAGATGAAATCTTAAATCCTGCTTAAGTTGTAAATATGTCTAAAGGACACTATTAATTGTTTAGACCTTAGTATGTATGAATAAAGCTTATCATGGATATGAGGAAGATTTAGAGCTGGAAGGGACCATAAAGGGAATCTAATCCAATGTTTTTATCTATGTGACCTTAGGTAAGGAAACTCTCTGGGTCTCAGTTTTTTCACCCATAAAATAACAAATCTGGGATTCAAATTCATGTCCCTGGATCCAAATTCAGTGCTCTTTTCTCCATCCCATGAGATGGAAGAGGCATTAGTTCCCTATTTCAAAGGATGGGAAGAGAAGGAGACAAATCTTCATGTGGTGGGAAAGGGCATAGAATGAGGGAGCTAGGAATTCACAAGACCATATTTTCATCATTCAACTGCTTTCAATATATATTCCATGCATTACCCTACAATTTGGCTTAGCCTCAAAGTTTTGAACATAGGTAGTAGTAGCCAGTGGGGGATAGAAAAATGCCAGGGCATGTTCACAGGATTTGAAATTAATAGCATATCATGGGTTGTAGGAACTGTGTCAGGGCTTTTAGCTATAACCTTCACCCCCAGTAAAAGATGTGAGAGAACACTGTATGGCAGACTGTCTCTCTATTTACAAATTCACATGGCCTCCTTAGTGAGATCTAGGGTAGCTTTGACTGTCATGTCCCAATCATGGAGCTTAAAAGTGAATCTTGCTGCTTCTGATGGTGACAGCAGTCAGGCTGGTAGAGAATAAGCTAGTTTTTACCTAATTCATTCATGAACAGTTTAAATGGGTATCTTACAGCAACACAATATCTTAATGGATGGCACAGAAAAGTTATGTAATGCTTTTTTTGACTTTGCCATCCAGGGGGAAATCCACGTAGCCTCCATATAGAAAACTCTCTCCTGACATTGCTGTTTAGATCTCCATATTAAATCCTCATAGGATTTAGAATTTGGAGGAATCTTAGGGGCCATTGTTTCCAATACCTTATTTTCTCCATTGGCTTTCATTAGTAGAATGGCAAAATGATTGGGAAGGAAAAAGATTGAGGGAGAGGGAAGTTCCAGTTGAGACATTTTAAAACTTTGTATTCTTGACAAATTTTCAGAGAGGGAAAGTTTAAAAAAAGAGGGGGGAAAGAGACCAAACCCTACAATGGCCTGGTTATTCCCCCTAACCTCCTCACTATATATTGAGGTAGAGAGAATATTGCAAAGTGACTATGTCTCCCATTTACTTGTGTATTTGACAGTAAGAACAAGGTAACAAAACCTTTTAAGTGTTATGCAGCTAGTAAGTTTCTGAATTAGGGTTGAAACATGGAAGTCAGGAAGACTCTATATCCAGAGCTCTGTCTACTAAGCAACCTTACTGCCTAGCCTGACCCCAAAGGCATTATCAAACTAATATCTGAATGACTCTCACTCAAATTTTATTCCACTTAGAAAGGAGCCCCAATCTGGAAACAAAGGTACTAGATGCCTAAGACTAACTCATGAGCCAGTGTGATATAGCCAAAATAGCACTGGACTTGGGGGCACAAGAGTCCAGGGAGATGAGTTTGTATCTGACCTCTATCAGGCACTAAGCATGTCGCTTTGGGCAAGTCATTTCCCGTTTATTGGGCTCGGAATCTTCACTTGAAAAGTGAGGTTGTAGGGCTAAAATATCTCTAGGGTTTCTTCCACTCTAACATTCTGTAATTCTGGGTAAAATCTGTCTCTCTGCAACCTTGGATAACCTCATCTCTGTCTTGGGGCCAAGAGCCTCCTTTTTGTAATATTATCTTCTTTTTGTGGAGATGAAGGTGGAGAGCAGCTTAAGAGCATTTCCCAAAAGCTTGGTGAGGAATGACTGCTTTCTACAGTAGTGTCTCTTTCTTGCTGTAGTCCCTCAGGGGAAGAATGTAGCTCAGGTAAAAATTGCTTTTCATCTGCCTCTTTCCTGCTTTGCAGTTAATCTGATGCTAAAATTAGCAATGCTTAGTTCACTAAAAAATATTGTTGTAACAGGCAGCCATGGAAACAGAGTTTAGAGCATTCTCCTCTTCAGGGAGCTGCCTTCTGCCCAGATACATTTTACAAATGATTAAATGAAATAATTCACCTCTCCTTTAAAACCCTTTCCCCCAAGTGGTTAAGAGTTAAGGTCAGTCTTTATAAAGAGCCAGTCTGCTTTACCATCACTAAAAGTTAAAAGACACCACTTCTCAAATTGACTTTGAGGTCTCTTGTCTTTCTATGAAGTATTAGAAAATGAGCCTTCATTTGCTGAGTCCAAAGGCTTCTTGAAACCAAGGATGTCCAAACTGACTAAGCCAAGAATTGCCAGCACCATTGATAAAAAGCCAATTTATCCCACCCACCACATATTGTTGGCTGCTTGTAGCACTTTTAGTTGGCTCTGTGGAAAACTATTTAGGTCTTTTCTAGTTGAGAGGAAGCTCTTTGAGAACAGGGACCATTTTTTCCTTTATAACTGAGGCATCTAGCACAGGGGGCTAGCACATTAGCCTTTATGTCTTCTCTTTCTACACTCTTTTCTCATATCCTTCTATGGTGTTAATTGCTTAAATGTGACTATCTACAAAAATTGATATCTATATCTCTGACCTCACTTCTGATTTCCAGACCTAGAGATTCAAGAGCTTACTGCATCATCTCTACTGAGTGTGATGCAGTGGAAATAAGACTGGATTTGGAGCAAGAAGACCTAGGTTCAAGTGTTAGATCTTACTATGTGGTCTCAGCCAAGTCATTTAAACTCTCTGAACTTCAGATTTCCCAGGTGTAAATGAAGGAATTGGACTGAATGACTCCCAAGGACTGTACATAATGGATACTTAGTGAAGAAATAAGTAGGATTAGATTTCAGTGGTTATAGTATAATTTTAATGACAATATTAACGTAATTTGCAATGACTATTAGTTTTCCTTTTCATTTGTTTCAAAGGCCACATATAAGACTCTGAAGAACTGGCTGCATGTAGTCAGAAGACCACTGATGGGCAATCCTTGCTTGGAGCAGGAATTTCAAGTTATTTAGCAGAACAAGGAATGCTAGAGCTACAAGGGACCTCTGTGCTCTTTCTAGTCTAGGGGTTCTTGACCTTTTTTGAGTCAAGGATCTCTTTGACCATCTGATAAAACCTATGGAAAACTTCTTGGAACAATATTTTTAAAAGGATAAAACAAATAGAACTAGTGGGAAGTGTAAAGCCAATCAGGAACAGCTCTCCTGAGAACTGCTGCAGTGAATAACTTTAAGGATCTAATCACATATTATAGTGAACTCTCTATTCAGCAAAAAACTAAAGCAAAACATTCAAGAAATTAAAGCACAACCTTCATAACAATATAATTTAACAACTTAGTACTAAGGTGGTCACATGGTCTTAAACAATACATATCATTCAGTAAGTTCCAATCTCCTCTATCAATACACAGTATATAAGTAAAGTCCTCTTTCATCTTCACTCCAGGCTGGCTTCTAATCATCCTTAAGCCAATCATCCTTAAGGGGTAGCACAAAGTACAAACACTATCTACCCCTAGGTCACAGTAAGTCACAGTCTCATCAGTAAATACAGAATACTCAAGTAAAGTCTTTAATTTTGACTTGAGGGTGGCTTCCAAACCCCTCAGCTCCTCTTCCATAGGCTGACTGTTCCCAGATCTTGCCTGGATTCACATGAAGGCAGCTCTCTGTTCCTGTTCTATATATCATCTCATAGGGACTATTCCACTCCATTCCCTTCATAGTTTCTGTTTCTTGGAAGAGCTACAATATTTGCACACATTAAACTTAACAGAGCTACAACAATAGCTCAATTCACTTTCTGTCTAACAAAGTAATATAAATCAACAAACAAGGCTTCTGTCTGAGAAATCAAACACAAATCAACAATAAAATCCTCTTTCAGGACTCTGTAACAGTAGTAAAGTCCTCTTTTAGGACTTCTGTAACAACAGTAAAATCTTTCAACAGGCAGAATGCTTCTGCCTGACAAAGTAACTTCAATACAGACAGAACAGTAGATAGAATGCCAACATTGTAAGTATTCTCTCTTAGTTCTGCTCACTCTCAGCTCTGCTGGAGTTTTTCTCTGCTCTTCTCCTTCTTGTTCCACCTTTCCTGTCCACTCTTCCTGTTCTGCTCTTTTGGCAAGCTCATCCCTCTGTGGGCTTCACGTGATTACCTTAGGCCTTTTAAGGGCAGCACAATGTATACTGTTTCCAACAAATACTCTTGATACAATCAAAGGGAAGACAATCAAAGGTGAGGCTCAAAGGCACTTGAATAGGTGAAATAAGCAGCAAAGGGCATTACAGGAAGCCATTACATACAATTGAATATATGTGTGTATGTGTGTGCATGTGTATGTGTATACTTGTATGTTTGTGTACAAGAGTTCTTACTACTTTAAGAACTTCTCTTTATAATGAAGAAACTAAGGCCTAAAGAAGGTATGTTACATAGGAAAATGGTGGTGGTTTTACTCTTTGTAAATCACATCCCACAGTTGGCCACCCACACCTCCTTGGACTGGTTTTGTACAAAGACAAAGGTCATCATTTGCATAGACCTCTAAAAGAAGTGGTTCAGCCTGACACAGTTATAACATATTGGAATGTGAAGATCAGAAAGAACTTTATAAATTACTCAGTCCAATCTCTGTTCATTTTATGGATTAAAAAATCAGCTTAAAGACATTAAGTAATTTTCTGAAGTTAAAAAAACTAGTTAATTGGCAAATCCAAATCCAGAATTTGAACTCAGATATTTGGACTTCTAGTTCAGTACTATTTCTGCTATATGCAGTTGCCTTCCCTACTTCTTTAGGAAGCAAAGACAGGGGATGAATTAACTCTCCCTCAGAGTTTTATCTTGATTCCATGTTTTAGACAGTGTTTTCAAAATTACCATTCTTGTGAGGACTTTCAAACACTTATTAACATAAGTAGACAGTAGATTTAACTCTGCCCAAGGTCTAGAGGAGGACAAGACTAGGCCTCAAAGGTCTGTGATCTAAGACACTATATATCTTACTTTGCACAAACTGGCTGATTTATGTATAATATGCTACCGAAGAAGAATTTCATAGCCGGTCTGCTGGAGGGCCATCAGGTAAAATCTAGAGTAATTAAATCCGCTGTGAAGAGTGGAGCAAAAAAAATGAACAAAATGCCACAGCTCTTTGCTTGTTCATTAGAAAATTATTTTGAGTCTCTGGATTCCAGCATATTGGTTTAAAAGTCTGGTGTTTTGCTTTAGCTCACCTTGTAGAAATATATAAAGCTGTCAGAAAGAGCTACAGTAGTACAGGGACAAAGCTTATTTTTTTGTTCCTTCATGGGATTTGGCTGTTTGTTATTTTTTTCTGTTAAGAACAAACTACATTGGAGATGTGTGAATTTGGCCTCATTGGTACTTTCAAATGCTTCTTCTAGCATTCACATGGAACCTCTTTTTTTTTTTATTTGTAAAATGAGTTGGTTTGGAAAGCTTTCCCATAATAGCAACAACAAAGAAAGAAACAAAACCTGGTGACCTTATTATACTCCAAAGGTTTCATCCCAACTCTCTTCTTTTTGTTCTGATGAAGTTTCAGAAAGAGTGTGTAGATTATACTTTCTGCCTCCACTTCTTTACCATATTTTATCATTTCTTTTTCTTGATTTTATACTGAAACTTTCACAATATCAACACGTTACTATTCAGTGGATTTGTTTTTGGTCTTCATATTCCTAGACCTTTATCCTGCTGCTCATTCCCTCTTCTGGATGTTTTTCCTTCCTTTTCTTCCTTGTTGTTATACTTTTTCCTACTGTATATCCAATAGGTTGGATATAGTCAGATTCAGGAGACTATATTTTACCAATTACTCATTCCTACCGTCTTTCCTAAAACTCTAACACCAGCCTTTTTATCTTCTCTTTCTATACTCCTTTCCTTATTGATCTCATATCCTACTGTGGAATTAAACACTTAAATGTGAATATCTCCCAAAATTGATATCTGTATCTCTGATTCACTTCTGATCTCCAGACCTCAAGATTTCAGAGATTACTGCTTTATCTCCACTGAGTGTGATGCAGTGGAAATAAGACTGGATCTGGAGCAAGAAGGCCTAGTTTCAAGTCTTGGATCTTACTAGCTATGTGATCTCAGTCAAGTCACTTAAACTCTCTGAGCCTCGGGTTTTCTATGTGTAAATGAGAGAATTGAACTGAATGATACCTGAGATTGTTTCTGGTTCTTCTTTAAATGTTTTTTTGTTTTGCTTTTAGGAGGGGGAAGGGGAGGGCAATTGAGGTTAAGTGACTTGCCCAAGGTCACATGGCTAGTAAGTGCTAAGTGTCTGAGGTGGGATTTGAACCCAGGTCCTCCTGACTCCAGGGTGGGTGCTCTATTCACAGCGCCACCTAGCCGCCCCTGCTTTAAGTTCTCTAGCTACAATCCTATGTCTATGTGTTTCAGATATCCAACCAGTAACTTAAGTTTGATACATTTCAAATCAACTTCATTAATTATCTTTCTCAGGAAATTCATTTACTTTTCTAACATAACCATGTACGGCAAATCACCATTCCCTCTACTAACTACCACCACTCTGCATGAGAACCTGAGTCACTTTCCCTCTATATCCTCTTTTATTTCCAATAACTGATCAGTTTTGCAATTTTGTCAATTTGACCTCCACAATATCACTAGCAACTCTCATTCTGTTACCTCTTTGCCCCGTGAAAAAACAGAGTGGAATGCAACGTGAAGTGGTGAAGTATGGCAAAAGAAAGAGCAACTGCAGCCAAATGCAAAGGGATTCCAGCGTGACATGCCAGTGACTGGGTTTCTTTTGCCTGAGTTTGCTGCTGGATCCACTGGCATGAGGATCCACTAGTATGAAGCAAAATCAGACACTCCTGATAATTAATTGAAAAGGAACAGAAAACAAACAGATTCTAATTCTCTGTTCAAGTTGCTCAGGAGAAATCATGATACCTGGTCCAGAGTCATTGGGTCTTCATATAAAAACTGGCCCTATTAGATGTGTGACTCAACATTGATTATGAACCATGTTGAATTATCTCTACTCCTTTATTTGCTCCAAGAAAGTGTATACTTATGGAAACAATTAACCTGAACTATGCATTTCTTAGAGCTCCTGGATTTAGAAGAGCTTATGTGTCATTAGGAAATTGCTTGGGTCTGGGAGAGACTCTGTGGGGTTCAGCCAAGTGGTAGATGTTTTGTTATCTATTGTTTATTGCTTTTACTGATTCTGCAGTAGGTAAAGCTCTGCATACAGCTAAAATTGTTTTAACAATTGCCTCCTGTGGGGGAGTAAGCCCAGGGAGGATGCATAGATTTGTGGTAGGATAAATCCATACCTCCTAATTACTCAGTCAGATTTTATACTTAGAGGTTAAACTGGAAATAATTTATTAACTCAAAAATCAGAGAGCCTGGCACCTTAAATGACCAGAGTGAGCATGGGACATTAATTTCTGATCCTTTATTTTGAGTACGGTCAGGTTAACGCCTAACAGTACCACCTAATGGTTAAATTATTACACCTATCACATTTCCATTACCCACTGTCAGTCACCGCCCTGGTATAGGACTGTTACTATAGATTCCTAATTGAGCTCCCTGACACCAGTTTCCCAGCCCCTACCTCCCATTAACCTTTTACACAGATCCTATGTTATTTTAGGACACAAAGGTCTGAAAATGTCATTGGTTTCCAAATAAAGGTAAAATTCTTAATCTTGCCTCCCCCCCACCACTGCAATATAGCTCCACACAATCTTTGGAGATTTTCCTTATGCTGCATGTAATTTATGATCCAGTGAAACTAGCTATTTCTTGAACTTAATTTATGTATTTCAGCCTCCATGACAATTGTTATGACTAATGACATTCTCTGTGCCCATGCCTATTGTGTATTACACTTATTAATATGGTTGCATTATCCCTACCACCACCCATCCCATTAGAATGCAAGATTTTTGATAGCAAGGATTGTACCTTTCTATTTTTCTCTTTCAGGGCCTGTCCCTGGACATCTACATATTATCTATTAGAAACTTGGTATCATCCTAATTTTTTCCTAAACATAATTATAAGTTATTAAATCATGTCGTTTCTATCTCCATAAGTCAACACAAATCAACAGGCAATTAATAAGACCTACTATAATCTAGGAAATCACATATGTCCTATTTTCTAACCATACAGAGCTATATCCTAATTCTGACCTTCATCTCCTTTTACCTGTAAGAATGCAATGGTATCCTTTTTGGCCTTCTATTTCATCTTTTCCTACCGTAACTCATCTTCCATGTCACTGTCAAAGTGATTTTTCCTAAAGTACAAGTCTGACCATGTTACTCCCCCTGCTATTACTCAATAAGTTCCAATGTGTTCCTATTACTTCTAGCATCAAACCTAAATAACATTTAAAGTCCTTTATAACCTATGTCCCTTTGTAACTCCCCAGCTTTATTATTCATTACTTCCCTTCCTGTACTCAACAGTCCCATCAAAATGGACTTCTTACCGTTTCTCACATGCAACATTCCACCTCTGATCTCCCATCCCTGAAATTCTTTCTCTTTTCTCCTTTCAGTTTTGCAATCTCTGACTTTTTTTTTTTAAAAAATCTGCTCAGACATCACTTTCCACTTGAACCTTTCTTGCCCCTCCATCTTCAGCTGTTACTTCTGTACTTCCCAAACTACCTTGTATTCATGTAGTATGCAATCTATCTATGCTTAAAATATGCACGTTGTCTCACTGATTAGAATGTAAGGTCCCTAATGGCAGAGGCGATCTCATTTGTCTTTGTGTCTCCTAAGCTTAGCACAGTAACCAGCAAAAAGTAGGCATTTAAGAAATGTTTGTTAATTATTTGTCTCTTCTACAACTGAATTATTTTGAGAACTAGTCTGTATCTGAAATATGCATTTTTATATATAGCCTGATTGCCTATGCACAGGCTTCCCCTCTAGCCTCCATGACCAGAATTCATTCCTATGGACCATGAACTCCTAGAATTCTTAGATTCATTAAAGGCTCAGATCAGACACCTTTAGGAAGCTTTTCTTTAACATCCCAGTTGATAGTGTTATCTCCCTACGTATTATCTATTAGAAACTTGGTATTATCCTAAATTTTTCCTAAACATGATTACAAGTTGTTAAATCATGTTGTTTCCATCTCCATAAGTCAACATAAATCAACAGGCAATTAATAAGCACCTACTATAATCTAGGAAATCACATATGTCCTATTTTCTAACCATACAGAGACATATCCTAATTCTGACCTTCAATTCTCTTATATTTAATTATCTGTTAGGTTGTTTGTTTTTTACACACCCATCTCTACTTTAGAAAGCAAGGCTATTGTGACTATAGACTGTCCTTTCCTAGTTTTGTACCCTCCCTACCTAGCACTCTGCTGTACATATAGCAAGCATTTAATAAATGTTTAATGAATTGTCATGTATATAGATGCATGTACCATTCTTGCCTATATATTTTCCCCTTACTTCACTTTCTCCTCCTGTCCTCAAGAGTTGGAATGGTTTGGATATTATTATGGGATAAATGTGCTATTTTCTGGATTCATTTAATTCTTGCTCAAATAATGCCCACCTAATTATTAGGTTTAAATGCTAAGTGCTCTGTCCTGCTGCTACCCATGAGTTTATCTCTGCAGGTGCCAAAACTTTGTTTATTTCAACCATTTTAATGGAAATCTTTCTAAAAACCTGTTTTGTACTTCTTGCCCTCTTAAACAAGATATGGAAGATAATCTAACATTTTCTGGGTGACTCAGGACTATTATTATGAGTATCCTTTTTTCATGGTCATCAGTGCCAAGACATGCCATGCCAGTGGGACAGCAAAGTCCATAACAGGTCAAATTCAACAACTTATTTAGGGATGTGAATATATGGGTATGTGTAGGGGAGGTGCCTGTGTGTATAGGTGGCATGGCAGATAGTGTAATGAAGAGGGAAATGGTTCTAAAAGGGAAGAAGGGTGGCAGGATTGTCATTATTGAAACAGTTACTATAAATCCAAGATGGAAGGAACAGACCAGGTGAGGATTACAAATTGGCTAACTGGGGTGACTGTCAAAGAGATGCAACCTGGTTCACTGCCCCTGATGAGAATAGATTACTTCTTCACATAGAGGGGTTTGTCTTTTTTAGGAGAAGAGCCATTTTTTCATGTAAATCAGGGGTGAAGGAAGAAAACATGGTGGAAAGCATTTGAGTGATGAGCAACTAGAACCAGTCCTTTGGGATGAGACCAATAAGTAATCATTAAGGTCACAAGGTTTCCATAGATCTTATTTGTGATCATTCTATAGTAAACTTAAAAAACCCAAAAGATATCCACTCACCAGTGAGAATACCTATGGTTCCAGGATCACAGTAATGTTGAATAGATGAAAGATAAAACTGACTCCATTCTGGACTATTTCATCACTTTCCTCTGGATTGATCACAGAGGAGACTAGTGGCATGTGTATTCTATGTGAACTTACTTCTCAATGACTCTGTGATGTCAATTAGGCTTTGAGTCCAGAGTTCAGAGTGAATAGGTATACAGTACTTCCTGGGATATATCAACCTCAAAAGTTAAGGTAAAACTCAGGATGCATCCCATTTCTCATGGATAATGAATGGCCCTTCCAAATACACCCCTACACTCATTGGGAGCCACTACCTTTAACAGAAATCTAATGAAGGACCTTGCAATAAACATCAGGTAGTGAGGTGGAGAAAGTTGGCAAATAATCCAATGGCACAGAATCTTCTAGGCACCCCATGACCACACATCCTCACCATCCAGGGAGAAGTCCACCCTAAGCCACAATTGATTCAACAATCAATAAAGTCTGGAGCCAGGATATGGTCTCAATAATCTTGATCATTAACCCATCTCTCCTCAAAGAAAAGCTTCTTTGTGTATAAAATCAACTATGCTTCTACCTACAGTTCCTTCCTGTGCAGTGATTAATCACATAAAATGTGACAGGTTTGAATTTCCTGAAGCTCAGCATCACAGTGAGCCCCATGGGATGGCATTCAGGGCCTGGGACTGGGGGACAGGGTTTGGACAGGTAAATAATCATGCTGAGACCAACAAAGTTCCAATCCCCCAACCTTGAGCCCTGAGTTCATCAGTTCTGATGGTGGATTTACACAATGCTTTTCAATACACCAGTTCCTAATAAAACTGTAAGAATTTTTTCTTGCTTCTAGCACTTAGAGGAAGTCTAGCAGAAAGTAGATACTGTCATGATGACTTGGCTTGTTGTATTCTGATAGGCTCACTTTAAGAAGACAGTGTCAAAATATGAGAAATGGTATCCTGATATGGACATAAGAGGAATTTTATCTGCATTAGATTTTTGAACTCGCTAAGACCCAACAACATTCCAGTTCTGAGATTTTATCATTCCATGATCTAACCACATTCCATTTAGAGGGGGTGACACTGATTCCTGCTGTTTCTTCCACAATATATTTCATATCCCAACTCTGGGCATTGTCAGTGACTTTCCCCCATATCTGGAATTCTCTCCTTTCTCATGTCTGCACTTCTATTTCCCCCAGATTCCTTCCAATCCCAATTAAAATTCCTCCTTCTACAGAAAGCCCTTCCTGATCCACCAAAATCTTAATGCCTCCCCTCCGATGAGTATCTCCAATTAATTCTGTATACAACTGTTTGCATATAGGTGCCTTTATGTAGTATGCCCCATTAAACTATGAGTTCAATGAGAGCAGAGATGTGTCTTTTGCCTTTCTTTGTATTCTCAGGACTTAGAACAGTGCTTAACACATAGTAGATATTTAATAAATTCTTATTGACTGCCTGAAACTAGCACAAGATAGCCCATGTATTCTCCCTGGGAATTACTTTTCTCCACCTGGCTTCATACACTCACAGAAAACCTGAGCTTACATTTCATATTTGCCACTTAGTATCTGTATGGCCTTGGACAAATTACTTGATTTTCTTGGGTCTTTGTATTTTTCATCTATAACATCACTAGATGAACATTGATTTCTCTTCCCATTCTAACAATGCGTTTCTGTGACAGGATCAAAGTTACTCTCTGTGCAAGGAAGAAAAAATGTCATCAATGTATGCAAGATTTCAAGCTCCTGGGAAAACGATGATCTCAAGAGATATAGAAAAACTTTTGACAAAATACAACATCCATTCCTATTAAAACACTAGAAAGTATAAGAATAAATGGAGTTTTCCTGAGAAGAATAGGTAACATCTACTTAAAGCCATCAGCAAGCATTATATGCAATGGGGATAAACTAGAAGCATTTCCAATAAGATCAGGGGTAAAACAAGGATGTCCACTATCACCCCTCTTATTCAATCTGGTACTAGAAATGTTAGCAGTAGCAATTAGAGAAGAAAAAGAAATTAAAGGAATCAAATTAGGCAAAGAAGAGACTAAGCTTTTACTCTTTGCAGATGACGTGATGATGTACTTGGAGAATCCTAGAGAATCAAGTAAAAAACTTCTTGAGACAATAAATAAATTTAGCAAAGTTGCAAGATATAAAATATACCTACATAAATCCTCAGCATTCTTACATATTTCCAACAAAGTCCAACAGCAAGAGATAGTAAGAGAAACCTCATTTAAAGTTACTGTAGGCATTATAAAATATTTGGGGATCTACCTGCCAAAACAAACCCAGTACCTTTATGAACACAACTGCAAAACATTTTTCACAAAAAAATAAAATCAGTTCTAACTAATTGGAAAAACATCAATTGCTAGTGGCTGGGTTGAGCTAATATAATAAAAATGACAATTTTACCTAAATTAAATTACATATTTAGTGCCATACCAATCAGTCCACCATAAAATTACTTTGTAGAACTAGAGAAAATAGTTACCAAATTCATTTGAAAGAACATAAGTTCCAGAATATCAAGGCAATTACTGAAAAGAAATGCTAGGGAAGGTGGCCTAGCCGTACCAGATTTTAATCTCTATTATAAAGTAGCAGTCATCAAAACTGCTTGGTACTGGCTAAGGAATAGAGTAGTTGATCAATGGAATAGATTGGGTACAAAAGACTCAGTAGTCAACAATTATAGTAATATACTGTTTGATAAGCCCCAAACCCCAGTTTTGGGGATAAGAACTCACTATTTGAGAAAAAAAAACTGCTGGGAAAATTGGAACATAGCATGGCAGAAACACCATCATCTAACACCATACACCAAAGGCAAGTTTAAATGAGTACATGGTCTAGATATAAAGGCTGATACTGTGAGTAATCTGAGGAAGCAAAGAATAGTTTCCCTGTCAGATTTATGGAGTAGGGAAGACTTTAGGACCAAAAAAGAGTTAGCATTATAAAACGCAAAATGGATAATCTTGATTACATCAAATTGAAAAGTTTCTGTACAAATAAAGCCAACATAACCAAGATTAAGAGGGAAGTAGGAAATTGGGAAAGAATTTTTACAAACAGTATCTCTGATAAAAGCCTCATTTCTAAAATATATATGGAATTAAGTAAAATCTATTAAGAATACAAGTCATTCCCCAATTGATAAATGGGCAAAGGATATGAACAGGCAATTTTCAGAGGTAGAAATTAAAGACATCTATAAGCACATGAAAAAATGCTCCTGGGAAAACAACAGAACTGAATAGCAGTCAAGAGATTTCTTTGGAGTTTCTCTGTTTTAGGTTGAGGGAGAAGGGGATCCAAGAGAGCTGAATCAAAGAGAAATATGGACTATCCCAAAACTTATAGTTCACTTTTAAGTATTAAATTTTATGCTTAGAAACCTTAATATACACTAAGATTTTGGGGATGCCACATATTAGACAAGAATCTAACAAGAAGACTCAGATTGACTGTCTTTTAATGGCAAATGTCAAGTGTCCAAAGATTTGTTTAGAGCTTTGCTTTTCCCATATGCTTTTTTCTCTTATTTTCTCTGTCTTCTCAACTTTCCCCCTTGCCCAATACCATCCCAACCTTGCCCAATACATTGACTGAATTCCTTTCATAGATATAGTCACTTGACATGTCTCTGCAGCAAGAGCTAAGAGTAAAATGTGCAGTTGGTATATTCTTTGATTGTTGTCGTTAGTGGAAATAGTTGAGCTCCACCTTCTAGGCCCCGCATTGTGGCACTAAACATATTCTATCTTGGATTAAGTTATACACAACATATGGCCCATTTCCTCTGTCTGAGTATAAACTCTTTGGAGGCTGGAACTATGTCTTACTCAACAGTGTATCCCACAAAGCACTTAGCACAAAATCTTTCTCAACAAATTTTGTTGAATGAAAGAGCAAATCGCACCAGAAGCAGCAGGTTTCTTTTTCTTTACTTCATTTTTTTGCCTGAATAATTCAGATAATTGCCTCCACCTCTCCTTTTCCTGGGCAGCCACAGAATGATTAAATACTGAGAAAATTTACAATTAATGATCTGTTTTGGGGGGTCTGGCTAAATCAGTCAAAGTAGGTGTTTGTCTTTCTCTCTCTCTCTTTCTCTCTCTCTCTCTCTGTCTCTCTCTGTCTCTCTGTCTCTCTGTCTCTCTGTCTCTCTGACTCTCTCTCTCTCTGTCTCTCTCTCTCTCTCTCTCTCTCTCTCTCTCTCTCTCTCTCTCTCTCTCCTGATCCTGTCTCTATGCATCTCTATCTCTCTGTCTTTTTGTTTCTGTCTCTTTCTTTTTAATACCACCCAACTGTGTCTGATAGAGTCTGCACTTAATTAACAATTTTGACTTTGGATAATACAAAATAGGACTTTGGCCTACTTCTTCCCTCTTTTTGTAAATTTTAAAACTTTCTATTCCTTTATTTTAAGTTTTACTGATGCATTTTTTTCTTTATACCACAGTTATTTACCAATACGTCTTTCATCCCACTATTGAACATTCCCTTGTAACAAAGAAAAACGAATTAATCAAACCATAGTCACATCCAACAGTATTTGAAATGTTCTACATCCATGGTCCTTCACCTTTCTGTGGAATAGAGGAAAGTATATTTCATTGTCTGTTCTCAGAGATTAAGATATGTCACTGTGATTCAGCTGAATTTAGTTGGAAGCTGTCCAGAGCAGCCAAGTTCTGACTATGGTGGAAGAAGCCATTGAGGCTAAGTCATTTCAGTCAATGCCCAGTTTTCTTTCATCAAAGAGGAAACTTGAGGAATCTAAAAAAAAGATAGATTTCACTTTAGTGGCTGCCTGATTGCTATGAACAGCCTCCCACAGCACCTGCAATGTCTTAACTAACCAGGGCAGAATAAATTATCTCTTCTAAGTGAGTATGCTGTTTCAAGATACACAGACAACCCATTTCCAACTGAGTGCATAATAACCATTGGTAAAGGTAACTGACAACTTGAGAGAATTATTAATGAATGGATTATGTTTCCCAAAATATTCAACACGCTAATACCATAAGGTTTCAGAAGCATCAGGCAATGCTGCCTTAGGAAGCTTTTGTTCCTCACTGAGTTTTAATTTAAAAAATATTAGTAGCAGACACCCTAACCTGCTCTACACCAGTTTTTTATTTGTCTACAATTGTGTCCGATTCTTCATGTCACCATTTGGGTTTTTTCTTGGCAAAGATACTGGAGTGGTTTGCCATTTCCTTCTCCAGCTCATTTTACATATGGCAACCAGGGTTGACTTGCCTAGAGTTACACAGCTAGTAACTATATGAGGCTACATTTGAACTCAGGCCTTCCTGACTCCAGGCCTCTTGTTCTATCCACTATACCACCTACTTCTCTACTCTACACCAGGCAACAGATTATTCCTCAGTTCAGTCTCTCAACAACTTCTAAAACAATCAACAGATTGGACATCACTTGAAAGTCCACCAAGTTTTGCCTGCTTATAAAACAAAGAGTCCTAATTTTAAAAGCATTCTCTTTCCCCACCTCAAAATATAAAACAAATTTAAGCAGCGGAAATTAAAAAAAAAGAAGAAATAAAAATCATGACCAACCTTCTCAATATTGGCCTTTGCTTAGCTCCAAACATATAAGGATCTGATGCTGCCCACAGGCTCAACTGAACACTCAGCTTACCTCTAATTACCAAACTGCAGGACATAACTTGAGATGTACTTCCAAGTTGATCCCTGGATGGTGGGTGCTCAGCAGGATAATGTTTACATTAGTCAGAATTAACACACACCTGCTGACCACAGAGCTTGCTTCACTGATTACAAAGATTTACCCCAGGCCAAAATTTAAAAAATACCAGGCTACAGCAGTTACTTAAACACTTACATTTTCATCACTGTTAAAAGTACGCACTAGAAGTAGCTCATTACAGGCAGTTAAGACAGGAATTACAGAGAGAGAGTAAGATGAGGGGGAAGAATAACAGATAGTTGACCCCTTTTGTAGGCCTATATTTAAGTGTCTAAAGGAAATTGTTCAGAAATTGAATAAACTGTATTCCTATTCTGTTGTTATAGATAGCATTTACTTGTGGGAAAATGCATTCAGCCCTACTCCCTCGTTGCAGATGTGTAACTGCTATTTAAATGAAGGCAGGCGAAAAATCAGGACAAAATACATCCAATTTTCTTGTACATTTCATGCAGCAGCCTCCATTGCAAGTCAGTATAAAGCTCCTCAGCTTAATGAGAACTGAATATTATACCAACCAGTAGAAGAGTTATTTTCATTCTTGTTTTTAATCAGAAATCTAACTAAGATTCTTGGCTCCCAAACTCCTCTCCCATCCCCATACAGTAGAATCTCATAATACTGGTGGTTGGAGAACAGGATAATATCCTCTTTATGGGTTTTCTATGCTATATTGCTAATGACTATACTTCTAATCGGCAAATTATATCTAGCAATTAGGTGAAAGGAGGGAGAGTGAGAGGAAAGGACTCAGGATAGTCAGGATTAGAAAAGATAGAATGCCAGTTTCTCACTCTTTTCTACAGCCTGAAACAATGGGAAGAGGGCAGGAATTTAGACTGGCATTGCCAGTCTCAGAGGTTTCTTTAGCTTTGAATATTTCATTTTCATTGGGTTGGAGTGTGACTTTTTTTAAGGCCAGAACTCGGGGTTCTAAATAAAAAAGAATTTCTTGTTATGAATCCATCAAACCTTAAGAGGATAGAAAAAAGTAATGTACCAAATCATTCAATTCAATATTATTTCACAATGACCTGAACATTAAATACTTAACTATGTATCTTTGTACATGAACTATGCTTGGCACTTGGGAAGCAAATACAAAATGAAATAGCCCCTTTCCTTAGGATCTTACTATCCATTGCACTGACAAGCTTCACTTTTATGTAATGAATCCAAAGTCAATACACATACTTCACATCTTAGCAACAGCATGACCTTTTCCCTGGAAAAATGTTCACTTAATGTAGGTAATTAAGAGCCAACATAAATTAAAGGTAAAGCAAGAGAAGTGTACATGTTGATAATGACTTGGCCCACTGTGTAGCTAACATTTGACATAGTGAGTCTACATGTAATATAACTATTCACAATTTCTTATCTGAGGAGCCCATGTCTGTGTAGTTCAAGGTGTGAAATCTTCTGGCTTCAGAAATGTCTATGTGATACACCTTTGCAGGCCACTGAACACTCTGAGAATTCTGTCCCTGGAGCTATTTCTTAATTTTTTCCATATTGATTGTGGTTATTTTAATCTGAGCCTCCACTAATGAACCACCACTTATGACCAGACTATATAAAAGTTACCAATCCAATACTAAAATAATTTAAGATAGAGAAGCAACATAAATAATGGGAGAAAATCAAGTAGTTGTATTATTTTCTTCTCTCTCCTATATGAAAATTAATGTGATCTCCTTTACCTCTCAAGATGGTTAAGCAGGACAGAAAATTTATGGAGGGATGGAGTAACTATCCTTCAATACTTGGGAATACAAGAGTAATAAAGTGTCAATCATTCCCTCATATTTTCTTAGCTTGCTCACAGTAGCCTAGAGATTTAATATAGCTCTCTGGGGCTAAGTTCCCCTTCACTTTAGGTCAGGTCTATCGTTTCCTTCTCCATGGAATGGATCACCTAGAGTCTTACCCCTTAAGTATGAACTATAGTGCTGGTATCTCTTGCTCAATGGACCATGGCCCATAACAATGGATGCTTCAGTACAATTCTACTCAGAGCAGCCTAGGATTCTTCCTTCTATATGGTCCCTTCTCTCTAATCTTGATCTCTTTTCCAAAGTTTCCAAAAGGCCCCTGCCTCTCTTTTTGTCTCCTAATAATCTCTTTTGTCTTCCTCCCATCATAAACCTTCCAGAATTCTGACATCCTGGAGCTTCCCCTAATCAACAGCAACTCCCTGGTTTCATATCCCTGGCACCTCAATCTGCATTGGATCACAATCAGTAGTCAGCCTGCTCCTACTACAAACACATACTGAGTTTTGCCCCAAACTGTCTTTTTTCCTAGCTCTATATTTAAGAACACAGAGGCTTGAGCAAGATGCCAATGTCTTAATAATGAAGCTTGTTAATACTCACTGAATTGGCAATGAATAGAAAGACTTTCTGGGGTGGGAATAATAAAGAGATGAAAGAAGAAGCAAGAGGACATAAGTAGTGCCTTAAGTTAAGTATAGAGATTCAACTAGAAATGAGGCCAGAGCCCTGGAGAATGTCTGATTCATACTGGCAATGCTCTCACCACTATCCCATATTTTTCTCTGGTTCTTCTTCCCTATACTGTCTCAGTGTTTCTTCATATCAATCCCATTGCAGAATAATCTATTTCCTTGTTTTGTCTGTTCACATTGGAAAGAACTGACTTTCATCCACAGAGACCAGCAGAGTTTCACATCGTGAGCCTCAGGTTTGAATGGCAAGAAAAACTCATGTCTTGATAATTAGGTACCAAAATCCTTCCTCCCTTTCCCATAAATATCTCCATTTTATGTACATCTTGACATGTAACAAGTATTTGTTAGATAGGCACCTCATAAGTAGTTGTATCAATGAATTGAATTAAATTGCTGCCTATTTTTGGTGTTCATTCTGCTGTCTGTCTCATCAGGAGTGACTCCTAATGGAGGTTCTCCATAGTGTTAATTCTACAAGAAGGCTCTCTGATGCACTAGTGGCCTTCTGTGAGACCTTGAGGGTTTCTTCCTTAAACAGTTCCTAGAGAGTTCAATGTTAACTAAATCGTCATGTGGTCTGGGGTCACTTGCCAGTTTCCTTAAACACCCCAGGCTCGTGGTACCACTTCACTATTGCATCAACTAGTACTCGGCTTGGTCAGCTAGTGCCATCTACTGGGTTTCTGTTGCCAGGACTACCCTTAGACTCGGGGTTCTTTAAATCCCAGGTCTATTTTGGGCAACTACTATAATGGTTTCCACCTAGTACTTCCCATGTTCCCGAATGAGAGAATACCAACTTCTTAGGAGCTATAAAAGGCAATTTCAATGAAGTAATGCTGGGAAACATACAACAAAAGCCAGGGGGTTACATTAATAAATGGTAAGAGCAAAAATAATATAGACAATGATGCTTCTGTGTCTTAATCCTGGTCATCAACTTCTATTACAGGATACCCAGCCTGCTTTACTCAGCCTCCTTCCTTTCTATGTCCTTCTGCCATTTTTTTCCTGTCGCATTCATATTGCATTAGTTTATGCTTACTTGCTATGGATTTGACCAGTCAGTCTACTGTGTCTCAGTCCTCTGTAATCTGCTCATCAAACCCTCAATTGTGTGTACAGGAGGTGGGACTTAGGCAGGTTATTTCCTTCTTGGGTGAAAGATAGACAGATTATCTACTCTATCTATCTATCTATCTATCTGTCTATGTATCTATTACTATATGGACATATACCTATAGATGTTGCTCCATCCATTTGAATATTAGCTCTTGGAAGATACTGCATCATTTTTGTATTTGTACCCCCAGCACTTAGCCCAGTGTCCAAAAATGACAAATACTTCAAAGCTATTTATTTATTGAGTGATTAATTTTAATTTGAATGGAGCCTTGACAGTAAATATTGTTGTGTGGCAGATTTCCCTTTCTCACTCATTCCATGGGTCTTTTTGATGAAAAGGTCATGAGCTTGTCCCTGTACTTCTTAATACATGGTTTTCTCCTGATTAATCAAATCTCTAGCACTAAACTTGCACTTCTAGGTGGGTCTGTCTCTAGATCCCCAATAATGGCAGAGGTGAACTGACAGACACAGCCAAGAGTCAATAGAACTGGGTACTTTTTTGTTCTCCATTTGGGAATCAAACACTTCACCTAAGAGTGACTAGTCATTCTCTTAAACATGCTGTCTTCAGGTTCTTTTCTGAGGAGCCTCAGGGCAGATCTCAAAGACCATATGTTTCACCTTAATTACAGATTTTATAAAAATGCATGAAAAAGACTAATTTTCAATATGTTCTTTTCTAGTCAATGATTAGGGGCATTTCCCAACCCAAATTATTCTTTTAAAAAGAAAAAAATCAACATAATCTATTATGTGTAGTCATCCATTGGGTGTTCTCAGAGACTCAGAGGAAAGGAAGGCAACTAAAAGTGGGAGAAGTAGTATGAAATACAAAGGGGAGTCATTTGAAATATGTGGGTACTTATAACTGATATACAGAAATGATTGTACTGATAATTACATTTATTACAAAACTTGCGCAAAAAAGATATTTAAAAGGATGAGATGAGGAAATAATACTTGATACTAGAGTCATTGGGGAACTTTTGTTATTTATTAAGTAAAGGAGGCACACATTCAGATTTCTGTTTTAGGCAAATCCTTTTGGCAGCCTTGTGAAGCATGGATTAGAGAGAAGAGAGGCATGGGAATCATGGCATGGTGGTAGGTAAGAGTCTATCTACTTTTCACTTTGGGTAGATGAGTGTTTCACAGGTTATGTAAGTATAGATGGGTTATGCATGATCTTTATCAAAGATCTCCTTCCACTATCTTTCTCTCCATATCTACCCCTCTTCCAATCTATTATCTTTCCTATTTATTATTTATTGTCTTTCCTATTAATATTAAGGTACCATCGCCCTTCTTGTCACCCAGATTTATAAACTCAGTGTCACCTTTGAATTTTCACTCTCTCTCACTACACATATTTATATATCTATGTCTACATCTATCTACATATGTACATGTGTATATTCATATATGCATGCATACATACATTATGGTATGTTCTACTTTCACCCCACTGTGGCAAACACAGGACTCTCTCTTAACTTGAACCATTTTCTCTGATGCTCTAAATGTGCTCTCTGAGAATATTGCAGGACAAACTAGACTTTCAGAGAACTAATGAACCATGCTAACTACCTTCTTATAGAGAATTGATGGTCTAAAGGTGCAGAATAAGACATATATTTTTGAAATAGTCTATTCAGAAATTTGTTTTGTTTGCTTATGCTTATATGTTACAAGGGTCTTGTTTTATCTTTTTCTTTTTTGTGTTTGGGGTGGAATGGGAGGGAGAGAAAATTGATTTTTGTTCATTGGAAAAATACTTATTTAAAAAAATCAGAGCCCCTTAGTTCTTGGTAATATCTTAACTCAGAAATCTGGAGGAATTCCAAAGAGCTTCAAATTCTTTTTCATTTGTTCCCACAAGGAAGATAAGGACATATATGCAAATACAGTTCTAGTAATAGTCTCAGGTATTCATAAATCACCAAGTTAAAAATGCAAAATAGACTATAATAGGAACCCTAGGTTATACTAATATAGCTTAACGAATAATACAGGAAGGATACAGGAAGGATAAGTCAGAATCATTCATGTTCCACATTTTTCTTGGGATCTGGTTTATAGTTGCACAATCAGTTACATATTTAAAACTCCCATAGGCACACACCCCTCCATGTCTTCCTTCCTTCTCCCTTCCCTCTCTTCCTCTCCTTCTTTGTCATCTCCTCGACAGTGAGCCCAAACTACTCCTAAATCAGCATTCCTACCACAGCAGAAGGACCTAGTAGGGCAGTATGAATCAGGGAGACTTAAAGTTGTCCTGGATAATCTATTGAATCAGTATACATCGATTGTATGTAAAAGGAAACAAGGAGTAATATGCCCAACTTTTAAAACCATCCAGCACATCTCACCATCACTACAGAATAGCAATATTTTTATTCAGACATAGTTTCTAGCAACAGTCCTTATGAAATGTGAAATTGATTATCTGGGAGATGCCTGAACTATTAATATGAGCTATCAACAAGAACATTGGCTCAGGTTCTGAATATATAGAGGAGCTCAGGTTCTCATCCATGCCGGGTTAGGGCATGCTTTGAGTTTGTGTCTCTTCAACATTCCAGGACACCTCAAATACAGAGGGTAAGTGGAAGCCCAAAGATCAGAGAAGCAGAATAACCCATATGCCTGAATTGTCAACTAAATAGAGTAGATGCTAAGGAACAGCCTGGAGACAAATGTGGTTTCCTTTTCCTGGATTCTAACCCTCAAAATACTTTCCCTTAAAGACTGAAATTTCTCTAAGACTGCCAGACCGGACTTAGCTCTGGTACAAGTCCCAGAGCCACCTTGTGACAGCTACAGGCTTCAACTTTCTTCCACTCAAGTTCAAGCACATCAGGCAGTATTGTGAATTGGAAAAGAAAGATATGATTTCCTTCCCCAGAGAAAGAGATAGTGCAAAGCAAACAAATAAATTTCACAGATGTTATCAGGATGGAACTTGCAAATTTCATCACCAGGGGCTTAAAAAGAGATTTCTGAGTCTGTTCATTTAAAATAGTCTTTTGGTGATTTCTATTACACTCTTTGATGGGTAGGGTGTGTACATAGTAATACATTTTTGTTCTGCATATTACAAAACATAATACAAATTTTTTATCCCTGGAGTGATGAGACTGTGCTATGCTCCAAAAATGCAATAGGAAGTGAAATTAGTTTGAAAAAAATGGACTCATTTGAGGGCAGACATGTAAAGTAAGTTCTGGCTTATTTGTATCTCACCTTCCTAAAGTAAATGGCCCCAAGAAATGAATGGATGAAGATGTTCTTTTGAAAGTCCATGAATATTTCCTATCTGCTGGTATACAGCCTATATGTATAATTATAAAAATTCCAATAAAACATCATGATGCTGCTGGGCAATGCTGGTGCAGGTTGGCAATGCCAGCTACCAGGGAGGCAGAGTTTGGAAGAGCTCTTGATCCTTGGAGTTCCAAGGTAAGGAGCAGAGGTGAACTGAGCTAGGTCAGAAACATTGTATAGTAAAATCCCTATTCTGATCAGTAGTTGGATCAGGCCTTGGTTAACCTCTCATCTTCAAGCTTGTGCAAGATTGGGAGACCTAATCTAAAAAAATGTTATGCTCCAAATGGAAAATGAAATTATAATCTCTATTCATAACAATACTTGTCAAGGCCCTTGATGAGTTGGAAATGGGAAGGAGAAATAGACTATGGAAAAGCTGTCCCTTCATGGTTTTCTGTAAAGTTTCTTGCCAGAACCATTACCTGAAGGAGAACTGTAGAGGCTTTTATGGCTGCTCTTAGGATAGAATTAGGAAGCTTGGAGGATAAGCCGCTCCTATGACATTGGATAATAGCATCACATAATTAAAGATGGCAATGACCTAAAAAGCTATCTTGTCCAATTCCTTCATTGCTTAGATAGATGCAGAAACTTAGGCATATAGAGGTAAAGTGACTTTGCTTAGCAGCACAAACGAGTGTCAGAGGTGAAACTTGAACTCATCTTCTTGACTTTAATTTTTTGGGGGGATAATGCAATTGCGGTTAAGTGATTTGCCCAGGTTCACACAGCTAGCAAGTGCCTGAAGCAAGATTTGAACTCAGGTCCTCCTGACTCTAGGGCCAGTGCTCTATCCTAGTAGTGGATAGAAAGTTAGCCTTAGAGTAAACAGGAATTGAATTTTAATCCCACTTCTGGATATACTACTTCTGAGACAGCAGGCAAGTGAATTAAGCTTCCAGAAACCCAGGCAACTCTCTAAGACTAGAAGTTGAAGAATAAATGTCAATATACAAAAGTAAAGATGGTTCCATGCTGGGAATTCTCTATGCCAATGAAGTTGCAGGCCCAATTCAAACAAACACAGAGTGAGATGACAAAGAGACAGAAAGTGACAGACTCAGAGACAGACAGAGATACAGACCTCAATATGGATCTACACTGTATGACAGAAAGGGAAAGGGGTAGGGACATGTATAACTCTTTGCAATCATAAGTATTTAATTGGAGTTAAGGGAAGCTAGGTAATGAAGTGGATAAAGTGCTGGCCCTGGAGTCAGGGGAACCTGAGATTAAACCTGGTCTCAGATAATAGCTGTGTGACCCTGGGTAAGTCACTTAACTCTGTTTGCCACCTCAGTTTCCTTACTTGTAAAAGAGCCAGAGAAGGAAATGGCAAACCACTATAGTACCTTTGTCAAGAAAACCTCAAATGGGGTCATAACAAAAACAACCAAATAACAGTAAAAGTCAAAGAAGAGTTAGTCATGAGGGCCTTGTGACTGTGCATCTGTGCATCAAAGATGCATTAGAACTTCATTGACCTCTTGGTTTGAAGAAATCCAGAAACTCATAGAACGGAGATTTTCTTCTTTGTATTCTGCGGAAACCTGCAGTGTTTGTGCTCTCCTCTAGCTCAATGGAGAGAGATGACTTCATTAACCTACTGACCAGAGACCTTATAGGATGGAAGATAAAAATGCCAATTCTGGAAAACAAAAGCTAAATCTGCTTAAAACTATGGTGCATGTAGATTCAGGGCTTGGTGTTCAATCAATCATTCACCAGACAGGTATTATACACTACGTGTCAGGAATTGTGCTAAGTGGCGGAAATACAAAGACAGAAATGAAACAGTACCTTCCCTGAGGGTATAGTTTTGGCAGGAGGGAAGGTGGCCCAACTCCTACTCCCCAAAGATGTTGGACAGCATCCCACCAGAGATTAGAAAAAAGATGATCCCAGAGAGATGTCACATACACAGGACCCTTCCAGCAGCTGTCTGGTAGGTGAAGGAGCTGATTCTTGCTGCATGATTCAGGTCAGCATTAGACCATAAGGCACGAGGATGGTTGTCTCAAGATCATTTCATGGAGAGAAGAATACTTTTACCAAAGAAGGTGTAACACCTCCCCCATATAAGTACCCTGATCACACCTTGCTACTACAATTCTGTTTATAGGCTTTCACAGTCTTGCTTCATAGATTTTCTGAAGCACTACATAGCCCTGAGTCCAAAATGAGGTTGTGCAGCTCTGCCTCTGACAAAAATCAGAAGTCTGATTAGGGATTACCAAAAGACAACTACATTCTGAAGACAGAAAGCCACGTGTTCTTCTCTGAGACTAACAGATAACCTTAAAGTGTAAAGACAACACACACACACACACACACACACACGTCCATGAGTAAAAAAGGAAGAAGTGTTTTCTTGTGGCACTGTAGTCATTCAGTGTTGATTCGAACATACTCAAAGCCAAATGTTGAAACCTGAAGGAAATATTGCAACCATAGCCAACAAAATAGCATAGCAAATTGAAATGTAAATTTTAATTTCTTTGGTATTCCCTTTTAGGGAGAGGTAAGGGAGTTTATAGATGTATGATTTCGTTGCTTTGGAGACCTCTTAATAAAGAGACTCCTTTTGTAGATACATACTAATATCTTCTTTGCAAGTTGTGGTCTCAGAGTGTAATAGCAATCAGTTTAGCAGACTTAGGGCTAAGTATGGAAGGTGTAAGCTCTGTATAGAAGGTGTGAGTTCT
>CM053596.1:109106207-109134829 GCA_028646575.1 Pseudocheirus occidentalis
AGAGAGAGAGAGAGAGAGAGAGAGAGAGAGAGAGAGAGAGAGAGAGAGAGAGAGAGAGACTCTCTCTCAGCATCTGGAAGCTGACTGAGACCTGAGATGAAATTTTCCTGAGACCATAATCTGGTGAATGCCAAACAGAAGGCCTTTAGTTCTTCTGGGTCCTACGGCCAGCTGAACTGCTGGAAGACTGAAGAAGCATGACCAGGATAAGACTTTGTTTGTTTGTTCATGGCCTGGCTGATCCTTGAGTTCTAGGCAAGAGAAGTGGTGAAGGGTTTGAGATGTGCTGGACCCTGTGAACTTCAGTGTGTGGCGGGAAATGCCCTGAGGAGTGGAGAAGAACCTGGGAGCTGACTACCTCTGAGGAATGGATGAAAACCTGGTAGCTGTCTGCTTCCGAATCCAGGTGACAGTTTGGTGGATTCAGGAAGGAGCTGTGACCATGGAAAGGGATCCAGGGAATCAGAGAAACCACCCAGAGTCAAGATGCAGAAAAAGCCTCCCTTTGGATGAAACTGAGAATTGCTGGACACCAAGGGGTGGAGGATTTGTGTGGTTTTCTAATGATTGCCTTTAGTGGTTGATTGAGTTGATGTATGGTTGCCCCATGAGTGGAAGTTTGATTACTGTATTGTGAATTGATTGAATGATTATTGATTTGCCCCATGAGCAAAAGACTGAATATTGTACTGTACCTTGATATGTTGTGAATATTATGATGTGATGTATTGTGAATGTTTGCCTTGATTTGTAATGGAATAAACAGAGTGTTTACTATTACTGTATAATCCTAACCTTAAAAGCTGTTAACAGTAGCATTCTTTTGGGAATCTGCTGGTGCATGGTGTTACAGAGAGTTGCCTGGGCACACTAAAAGATTAAGTGACTTTCTGTAAGGTTACATAGCTAGAATGTGGCAAAAGTTGGGGAGCAGAGGGTTTGAGACCAAGTTCTCCTAACTCTGAGGCTCTTTATCTCTCTATCCATGCTACCTGTCATGCCTACATTAGGTTTATGAAAAAGGAAGCCCACCTGCTTAAGGACTGAGGAGAACAAGGCAATAGAATTCCTAGGAAAGCTCACTTTTTGCAAAAGTTAGTATATCAAAAAAAGAACTCAAAAGTAAAATACTCAGGAATCTTGGGTTCTCCACCCAGCTTTGCTGCTGTCTATCTGAATGAATTAAGGCAAGTCACTGTTCTTCCCTGGGATTCAGATTCTTTATTTGTAAAATGAATGGGAAAGAATAAGTAGACTCTTGTGTCCCTAAACTCTAAAATACTCTGGTCCAGTGAATCACAGAATTCTATTTTCTCAATTTCCATATAGGAAGTCATTATTATGAAGCTTCCATGCCATGCCATTTTCACCTTCTCCCTCTCTTCTCTCCTTCTCACCCCTCCACTTTCCTATATTTAGGACTCTGTGATCTCATTCCTTAAAGAAATGCTTATTAATAAATTATAAAATAAATAGGAAAAGTGGAATAAAATAAGGATTTACCAAAACATATAAGAAAGTGTCTTATGTTATTCTTATAGAAATATGGAGATAGGTAGACTACTGATGATTATACAATCATGCACATTCTGAACCAGCTGAATAGCCAACATCAAAGAATCATCATTAATGGTTCAATATCAATTTGACTGGAGTACTCTTTGGTCTCTAGTGGAGTATTATTTACATCTTTTGACAAGGGACCTGTGTTTAGCCCTGTACTGATTAACATTTTTTTAAAAATGAAAATATATAAATGAAATGAATCACATTTGCAAGCTTTACAAGGTTGGGAGGAATAGCTAATGCTTTGGTTGACAGTAAGGATTCCAAACAAACTTGATAAGCATGAACATTGGACTGAATCAAATAAGAATTTGAATAGGGATAATTCTGTCATTCAGTCAGTCCAGCATCTGTTAAGCACTTACTTTGTGTCAGATACTGTGCTAAATTAAATTACGATGACAAGAAGGCAAAAACATGGTGTCTGTCCTCAAAGTGCTCACATTATAATGGGCAAGTTATCATGCAAATAACTATACTCATACAAGATATATGCAGTGGAATCTCAGAGGATGGGTTAAAAAAAGCCTATTTTACAAATACAAGATAGGGAGTCATGAAGATACAACTGGTTTTATGAAAAAATCTGGTGACTTGAATGAGATGCAAAGTCCATATGAATAAATAACATGACTTGGAAAACAAGCAAGATAGTATGATTATAAGGTTGCATTAAGAGATGCATTTTGTCCAAGCTTTGGAAGTGATGGTCCACTGGAGGACTGTATTCATGTCTGGGTAGGAAAGATATTAAAAAGTTAAAAGAAGAGCAGGACAGTCAGGATGGTGAGAGCTTCAAATTCATGACACATTAGGTTCAACTGAAGGAACAGGGATGTTTAGCATAAAAAACCCCACATTCAGGAGGAGGGGCATGATAATTATCTTCACGTGTCTGAAGGGCTGTCCTGCAGAGGAGAAATTAAATTTGTTCTCTTTGGCTCCAAAAGGCAGAACTAGGAGCACGAGCAGATGTTTCAAAGAAGAAAGATTAGGTTTGATGTCAGGAAAACATTTAAAACCTTAAGAGCTGTCCAAAAGCCTTGGATGAAAGACTTGAAATCTTCCAGTTATAGTTAGATAGCCACTTTTGGTATACGATCTAGAAGCAATTCTCTTTCAGGTATAGGATGAATGAGATAAGTGTGAAGGTTCCTTTCAATCTGAAAAATAAACTAGTGATTCTGAATATGATCTTCAGAGAAGTTAAACACAAGTGATCTCAGACAATCTTTGATTGAGGCTTTTTTCTTGTTTCCAACATAGATTGGGGAAATCTAGTTTAGGGATAGAATGTCTTTGTTTTCACAATCACATACTAAATGACAATAAGACATTATATAGAAAAGAGATACTGGCCCACTCACCCTTCCTTATAGGCACTAAAAGCTATGGGAGCAACTAATAGAATTTTCAAAACCTATGGGCCTATTTTCAGTTTTCTTACCTATAGAATTTTTTATATAATTCTTTAAAATTTTAAAATCTTTTGTTTGAAAATATTTTCTCATTTGATGCTCACAACAATCCTATGTAGTAGTTATTGTTACTATCCTACTTATTTTAGAGTGAAAAAGAAGTTTGAAACCAGAATCTCTTCTGTACTACCTATGTGACTACAGGCAAGTCACTTTATCTCTGTTCTTTCACACATGAAATGAGAGCTGGACTAACTGGGATTTATAGTCCCTTTCAGTTCAAAATCTATGAAACTATCATCCTAAGCATGGACCCCAAAACCCAGAATGAAGAGGGGTGTCAATGGAAGATAGCAGTGTCTGAACCCATGCAGCTAGGAGTCATTCAAAACAGGCATACTTGCTTTCTCTTACGTAGGACATTCCATCTCTAGAACCTGTGACTTTCACAGCTCAGTGGCACAGTAACTAGAGTGCTGGACCTGGTTCTTTAAGATCTGAAGTCATATTTGTCATTAGAAACTCACTAGGTGGTATGACCTTGGGTAAGTTACTTAAACTCTGTTTGCCCTTCTTTCACCCACTGTTAAGTGGGCATTACCATATCACCTATCTCACGGGATTGCTGTGAGGATTAAATGACATATTTGTAAAGCACCTAGCCCAGTATATTGTACACTGTAGGAGCTTAATAAATGATTGCTCCTTGCCCCTTTTCTCTGCTTGTCCCTCCTGCCTGGAATGTTTTGACCTTTCACCTCCACCTCTAAGGATCCCGGACTTCGTTCAAGATTCAGCTCAAACTCCACCTTATTTTGCAGGTGATTTTTTCTCTTTGCCCCACTCCCCAAACCTCTGCCACACTCAATGCTTTCCCTCAGGGGATGCTTTCCATTACTTTCTTCATCTACATGATATCTACATCTACACATAGACATGTACACAATTACACACATGATATACACATGTGTGTAACATGTAAATAAGTTGGCACACAAGCTATATATTCATATGTGTGCATACTTACATGCATACATATACACATTTATACAATAAGCATATATAGCTCCTATGTATATAGGTATGTTTTCTTCTTCATTAGAATATGAACTCCTTGAAGGTAGGCTTGTGTATTTGCCTTTTTTGTATCACAAGCACTTAGAATAGATTTTTATAAAGAAAGCACTTAATCACTATTTGCTGATTGACATTAATAATTCAAAGTTAAAGGGCCGTCATGGTCTGTATTTTTTACTGTGGAAATCCCCTTGACCACCAGGGTCAGGATGAGAAAATGGATCCTGTGAAGAGTCTAAGTACATAGAGATTTGATAGAAGCTTTGATACTTCACGTTTCAACTGCCAAGGCCCATGTTTCCAAAATGAGGTCTCAAGACATGTGGCCTGATGATACAGACAATTCTGCATCCACTGTGATGGGGGATCTCTACCAGCGAGGGTTATGGGGTTGTGACCTGCAGTTTAAGAAGTGGAAAAAAAGTTTAAGAATCCTTGATCTAGACCCAGTCAAATTGATGTGAGAATCCTCATGATTTCACCAAAACAATAGATACTTTAATTCGCAGATTGTTCACTGATCCCACAGTGATGGTGAGGAGATAAGGATACAAGCAACAAAGGAGTTGAGCAGGGGAAACAAATAGTTACTTGGCTTCTTCTGCCTTCACAAACAAAAATTAAAGCTAGACTCTATTAATACATCTTTTGAAATCTTTATCTATTCTAATGAGTAATGGAGCAGTAAGACTAGATCTTGACCCCAAGACTCAGCAGTAATTTCACATAGGATACCTCTGCTTCAGCTGGATTCTATGTACTTATAATGAATAAGCCTGACTTGTAGCCTGTGGGATCATTGCCCTCTGAGAAGTTATTGACTCCAATTAGAAGGGGATATTACAGTGATTCTACAATTTCTGATGGATAACCTAGCCAAGTAGCAGTATGGGAATCCTATGTGTGGAAAAGTAGCTTCTATGTGTCAGAAGTGGATGTTTTCACAGTTGTCTTTTCCTTTTTTGTCAGTAAAAAGCTCTGAGATTTATTCCATACTTTTGATAACTTTCCCTTCTTCAGGATAACTTAAAAAGTGATCCCCTAATACCTTCAAAACTGTGTTGCCTGTAGCACAGATTTCTTCTGGGAATATTTGGTCTAGTCTAACTGTTTCTCCAATCTTTCCCTCAATTCTATATTCTCTTCCTTTATAGGCACATCTAGGACTGTGAGGAATGTTAACATGGCAGCTTCAGTGGCCTTCATGGTGAAAAGAATTTGTTATAAACATTTGTATAGTTCTTTTTCATCTTTGGTATATATTCTCCTTCCAGTTTCAGCCTTAAATGCCCTAATGATGCCTGCTTAGTTGGATCTCTTGCCAAACTTTCTTTGAGTTAATTTTCCCTCTACTACTTCTCTCTGTTTTATGAGATGGTACTGTTCATAATCTTCTACCATCTTCTTACATGAGATTCTTACAAATGAGTCTATATTTATATCTATCTACCAGGATTGCTGCAAGGATAAAATGAGAACATATTTGTAAAGTGCTTCAAAATCTTAATGGGCTATATAAATGCTAACCATATTCTGAACTAGTGTTGCTCTTGGTTACAATTTCTTTCCTTGGGGCGGCTAGGTGGTGCAGTGAATAGAGCACTGGCCCAAGTTCAAATCTGGCCTTGGACACTTAACACAAAAACTAGCCATGTGACCTTGGGCAAGTCACTTAACCCCAATTGCCCTCCCAAAAGCAAAACAAAAATGAAAACACAATTTCTTTCCTTGGTAAGAAAAGTGCTCAGTTAGGTGGGTTTAAGATTATTTGGTTCTTATTATGTCAATTGATTTAGATGAGTTAAATCTGTATTAGATTGTTGTATTCCATTTCAATATCTTTTCTTCCATTTTTGGCATACATGATTTATTTAAATAGATTTATGTAGAATGAGATTGCTTCATATTTTTTTTGTTTTTTTATCTTTGTATTAATTTTCATCTTAACAAGTCAACAGTCTAGCTACACACAAAAGGCAGGCTCAGGAATCAGTCCTGCAATAGTAATGCTTTCTTTGTCTTTAAAAATAATCAATTTGAATTAATAACTTTCATTCTTTTGTGATGTTATTTGGTTGCCATGCACTGTGCCTTTCAACTTTTTTCCTGAAGAAAGTATTTACCACATTTATGCATGAGGCTTTAGTGTAATCTCTTAATCTTTGACCTCTTACTGATTATTTCTGAATCATTTTTCCAACATATTTGTCACTGTCTTCACCTTTGCCTAGATATCCATTAAAGTAGTTGAGTATTAAAGTATAATATAATTTAATTTGATGGATTTCATCAGAGTCTTTGTAGAACTTTTCACCCCTTCATCTTCTGCAACAGATATTGGTGTGTAAGATACAATTATTGTCCTGCAAGGCTCTCCTTCAAAGGGGTATCCCACATATATGTCAAAATTCTACAAGATACTTTGAAAGACATAGTAATAAAGATAACTTTAATTGCTAATCCTCTGGTGGTTGATAACAGACAAGTTATATGGCATAGAGTGAAATAAAAACAACTCATTTATAACTTAGCTTTTGTTGTTGTTGCTGTCTTGTTGCTTCCAAAAATCTGTTCTTTTGAATGGACAGTACTTAGATTAAAAAAAGAAAGAGAGAGATGACATGTGAGAGATATGATTTGCAAACAGCAAACTTTTTCAGTCTTCGCATTTATGATTCCAAGACAGATTCAACCTTTTCTACCCTCTGCTCAATCACCTTCTCAGAAGGGTGAGCAAGTAGAGGATGACTCATTTAACAAAACTGCTTTTTAAGTCAATATCCCTATGCCACCTTGCAGAAGTACTTCAACAAGAATTAGGTTGAATGGGGTGTCCATGCTCCAGAAGCACAGAATCTGATATGTCTATGCCATTTGTTCTCATAAGCTATGTAAAGGATTTTTCCGAGGCCAGGAAGGAGATCTAGTATGGAATCCAAGTCACAGAAGCATTTGTCATAGATCATGAGATTCTCCAGATGCTCTAGCTCGAATAGTCTTGATTACATCAGGTCTTCAAATGTTGAAGCTCCTCTTAAATGAGATCAAGAATCACTCAAAAGATTTTGATCTCAGTATCTGTAGAGGAAAATACAAAGCAAATGAAGAATGCCTACAGTCTAAGCCGCGATGTACAGTTGGCCAGACAACCTGCTAAGATTTCATCCTTCAATAGATAGATACTATAAAAATGAATTGGGGTCAGAATTGAAGATGAGAAAGAGAATGAGTTGGACTGTCTTTGGTAAGCTACAAAGTTCTTTTAAGTACTCCACACTTCTCCCTGGAATAAAAGATCTTTAGGAAAAATAAATATCAATATTCTCCTTGTATGTTGTGTGATCACTATTCGTTCAATACTCTAGTCTCCCACAGAATTGGTGTTAATCATCACCTAAATGGCAACAGACAGATTCATGGTAGTCATAAAGAAACTATAACATGTTCTGAAAAAGTAATTATTTAGGAAAAACACCATAAAAGATATTTAGGAAGTGTTTAATAGAAAAAAAAAAAGATGAGTTGATCACACGGTGAAAGCAATAGATAGTTGAAGGATGGTACAATCCACATGCTTCATCAGTATCCTCCCAATGTCAGAAATGGAAGAAGCCCCATAATACCTTTAGAGTTATTTCTTCCCTCAGTGGTGGATTATTTTGTAGAAAAATGAACAAGTATTGAACAGGATGGGTGGCACTCTGTATCATTGCAGGGAATAATGATATTGCTAAGATCACAGATTCACTGGAATATTGAATTATTGAGATTTATTAACTCTGAGTCTAGTATGCTTTTTACTATACCATCATTGCCTCTATACAGATATAAGGTGGGGATGGAAGAGGGTGAGTCTTTAGGATTCAACAACTGTCAGCAATTACAAATTTATTCATAGCTTGGATAAACTTGTCCAGATTTCAAACTCATATTGAATGATTTAGCAGAACTCTTTCATTTAAGAAAGTTCTCAAAGGCAAAAATAAGCTAAAGACTGTAATTAAATAGAACTGAGATGAAATTAAAACAGAAAACTCATTTTCCTTGAATGAAATGTAAATGCATTTAAGATGCATAAAAGTGTTGTACTATTTTGTGTTTCTGTAAGAGAGGGACACTTGTGAAAGCATTAAGTACATCTGGGAAGGATTGCTAAGCCTTTATGTTCATAGTATTAGCCTTGCTGAGAAAAGAAGGTGGCAATTAAGTCTGGGGTTGGGGTGTGCTACTCTTCAAGAAAATTTCAAAATCATGAACTATTTGAAGAGACAAATTCAGGGAAATCAAAGTTTCCTTCAAAAAAAACGTTTGCAAACACATTTCTAATTGTGATTCCACAGATCATTCACCACAACTCCTAATGGGAGTCTTTGTCTTTTGACTAGTATAGAATTATGGAAATAAAAAATCACATTGAATTAGGCAATGCCATTCCCTTTCTAGGCCCCTTTCAGCCCTGAATATCATCTGAGCATGCCTTTTTTTAGAGCAGCATCCAAAAATTCAAGTAGTTAGCTTCGACAGAAGTTGCTAAGTACTAGGTTTAAAGTCACAAGGTGGGTATTTCTTCATTTGTAAAATAGTGGGGTTAGATGAAATGACATCTGAGGTCCTTTTAAGTATTAAATATAATCCTATAATTGTAAATTTTGACCATGAGACAAGACACTACCCTTGTACTTGGCCTCAGGTTCCTCATGTTTTAATTTGATGATTGGACTAGATGATCTCTAATGTCCCTTCCAACTCACATGGCACATTATTTTCCTTTAAAATACATATGTTTCAGCTGATGTTTAAAAACAGGCATAGCCAGGCAGCTAAGTGGTACAGTGGATAGAGTGCTGGGTCTGGAGTCAGAAAGGCTCATCTTCCTGAGTTCCAATTGGGATTCAGATACTTGACCCTGTGCAAATCCTTTAACTTTGTTCACCTTAATTTCCTTATCAGTAAAATGATCTGGGGAAGGTAATGAATGGCAAATCATTCTAGTTTCTTTGCCAAGAAGACCCTAAATGGGGGTCACAAAGAGTCAGGCATTACTGGAAAATGACCGAACAACAACAATAACAAGAAAACAATCCCATCTTCAGTTTCAGCTCTGACACAGTAAACAATGACCTTTTTAGTTCTACCACTTATCTTCTATGTGACTTTAATAAAGTCGTTTCACTTCCTTAGCTTTTAGTTTTCTAATATCCAAAATGAAGATATTTAATTAGATGAAATAAATGAATGATAAAATATTTGCTTGACATAGACCAAGAACTGCTCTGAGGATAAAAATAAAAACAAGCAGACAGTTCTTGACCTCAAGAAACTAACGTTGTCATGGATGAAGACAATACATAAAGTGGGGCTAGAAGGTGAGGTAGGGGAACTCTGTTGTCATGTCTTGGAAATGGCCTAAAATTGATAAAGAAGTTTTGTTTGGGGGCAAAGTCCAAAGTCCAGAGTCCAAAGTCCAGATTTGGGGAGTGGGGAATTGGAGGACGATGCTATAAAAAGAAATATAGATGAAATGCAGCTGATTTCCCAAGTCTTCACCAACTTCACCAACCAGGTATTATGACCACTGTCTCTGTGACTTTTTATATGACATGATTTCCTCACGTCTGGTCTACATTCAAGGACATGTCATGAATCTTTTGTCTCAAAAGTAAAAAAAAAAGGTGTAAAAACTTTTTAAAGATTACATTAATGAGCCATCAAATATTACTAATGCTTGTCTGTATATCAAGGTAAATGAATCATATTAACTTCAATGTGCTGGGGAAACATTATGTTCAATTATGGTATAGACTAGAGGAATAAGCATTGGTCTTAAGAGTTAAGGAGCCTGAGTTGAAGTTCCAGCTCTGGCACACATTAGCTGCATGACTAGGAGAATGTCTCAACTTCTCTGAGCCTCTATTTCTTCATCTTCAAAATGAGGATGAAAATTCTTGTACTATCTATGTCACAGGACTGTAGAGAAGAGAACTTTGTAAGTTATAAAGCCCTATAGATGTTGCTATACATATAACAAGCCCAATACACAAAGACTAACAGCCCAAAATAAAATAGTTTGTGGTTCAGCTCACTTCATTGAATGTCCATAAAACTAAGAATGGTCTTACCTTGTTTCAGATCTCTTAAGGATCCTCAGCTTTGGGAAAGGGGACAGTTTTCTGACATATCATTATGGATATATTTCATCAAAATACACAATTCTGGGTACCTTTCATGACTCTAATGCTTTCCCCAATTTTTTTGGTTTCTAGGCAGCACACTGGACATCTGATTATTTGGGAGATTGTTTTTAATGATTGAATTCTGTGATCTCTTTGTTTTATCTCTTTCCATTTAATGTCATCATGTGATATATGAAAGAAGACATATTGTATTATATGTAACATATTATATTATATGTACTTTTATTGCATTATACTATTATATAATAATGTGTTATATGTAATGTATGTGACATATTAGGATAGATTTCTCTTTGGCTAGCACTTCTGCCCCATTAGGGGCTTCATAAGGGAAAGGAAAAAATAAAATCTTTATTTTTAGATTGTTTGATAAGAAGAAAGGCCAGGATTCAGGGATAAAATCAGTTTTAGGACTATCCATAGGTGTATAAACCATATTATGGTTTGAAATTAGTACAAATTTTTAAGAAGTGCCACTACTCAAAAAAAAATTAAAAAACAGACTTAACCAAGTGGAAAACAAGGTACAAAAGTTTGCTGAAGAATGTAACTCTTTAAAAAGCAGAGCTGGCCAAAAGAAAAAAAAAGAGGTGCAAAAGATCACTGAAGAAAATAATTCCTTAAAAATTAGAATTAAGAGATTGGAAGCTAATAACTCAACGAGGCAACAAGAAGCAATCAAGTGCAATGCCAAGAAAAGGCAACTTCCAAGGTTCAGAATACCAGCATAGTAACTCTCCATTTATTCAGTGACAAATTAAGGAAATCAAAATACAGCATTCACCATGTGTAATTCAATAATTTAGTAAGTCTTCAATTCAATCACAAAGTACTAAGGTCCAAGTACTACCCCACCCCTGGCTAGTACATTCATTTAGTCAATCACAAAGTCTCTCTTCTCAGATGGAGATTGGTTTCCAATCATAAACAAAGTACATTCATTTGGCAGGTCACAGAGCACAATAAATCACAGTGCTCCACCCCTGGGTCACAATTGAATTACAATTATCATCAGTTTACCCCCCCCCAAGCAGGAAATGTCTTTTCTTCATCTTGAACCAAGGCAAGTTTTCAGCAATCTCTGTTCCTGGGGAAACATAGCTTAACAAATCCACAGTATACATTGCCACTGTCCTCATCAATTCACTCTCTGCCTGCAGAACACTCTCAGAACCCCTGAAAACATCAGTAAGACCCTCTTCCACGATTTCTGTAAACATACAACAAGAAAATCCTCCTTCAGGGCTTCTGAACCAATAGCAAGGTTCCAGTGAAGAGGGTACCCACAAAGAGGGTTAGGGTTCTCAACCAAACAAAAACAAAGTTTATTAATACTTCACCATATGGGGTAGACTCTCAAGGAGCCAGTCTATACTAGGTAATTCTATGGCACTCTAACACCACATGAAGAAAAGATGGGATCTTATATACAGAAAGGTTGTGGGAGGAATTTAGGGGTGGTCTAGAGGATGAGTTTGGGGAGGGTCTTCAGGAGGAGTCAGATGAGGTCAGAACCCAGTAATGAGTGATTAAGGGTGGGAAGTTGCTAGAGGCCACCTGGAGACCACAGATAATGGTAAGCCAGACCAGTTCAAGGGTGGGAACAGGACCATCAAGGGTGGGAAACTGTTGGAACAAAGGAGGGCTAAAGACTTGGGCAGAGCCACAACTTAAGCCTGCAACCTCAGGCAAATGCCTTCCATGGGAAGATTCAAGTGGGGGGGGGGGGGTCCCAGAGCCTGCACCTCATCATCAGGACCTCTGCAACAATAGCACTGTCCTTTACCAGCAGGTGAACCTGGCAAAACAACATCAAAACAGACAGACAAAATACTGGCATCACAGTCATGCCTCCTCAGTTCTCTACAGATCTGGGTGGCAGTTCTCAAAAGTCCTGGGCTGTTTCAACACTCAATCCAAAAACCAAGCCAATACAGGGGGATCTTTAAATTCCATTATCATTACATCAAGCAGTCAAAAGACTGAAAAATTAGAAGGAAATATGAAATATCTCATCAGAGAAACTAACTGACCTGAACAAACAGATCAATGAAATATAAATTAAGAATGACAAGACTACCTGAAAGCCAAGATCAAAGAAAGAACCAAGACATACTATTTCAAGAAGTTATAAAGAGATAATGTCCCAATATCATAAAACCAGAGAGTAAAATAGACATTGAAAGTATCCACCAATCACCAACTTGAAGAGATCCCAACATGAATAGTCCCAGAAATAGTATAGCCAAATTCCAGAGCTCACAGGTCAAGGAAAAATTATTATGATAAGCCAGAAAACTTCCAATATTATGAAGTCATAGCCAAGATCAGACAAGATTTTATAGCTACCACTTACAAAGGGAAAGATGACTTGGAATATGATATTCTGGAAGGCAAAAAGATAAAATTTCAACCAAGAATAACTTACCCAGCAATCTGAGAAATCATTCAAAGGAAAAAATAAATGGTTAATGAAATATAGAACTTTCAAGCATTCCTAAAGAAGAAAAAGAATATAAACAAAGGAAAATAGACTGGAAGGAAATAGTAAAGACCAGTGATGAATACAAAGTGCAACTTTCAAATACAAGAGTTAAGAAAAGCACAAAAAGGTAAGCAAAATGAGAAATCATAAGGCATTTAATAAAATTAAACTGTTTACTTTTATATATGGGAATTTAAGAAATGTAACTTCTAAGAAATATATCCATATTAGTACAATTAGAATCCTTCTACATAGACAGAATGAGTGGGAGTGAGTTGATTATGCTGCAATGATGTAAAAAAATGAATGGATGAGAAAGAGGGATACCCTAAGAAAAGAGGGGAAGGAGGAGGAATAATAGGGAAAATTATCTCACAAAGGCATGCAAGAGAAGATTTTACAAGTGGGGAGATGGTGAGTATGGAAAAACAATGCCTGAACCTTACTCTCATCGAAATTAGTACAAAAAAGAAAAGTACACACAAACACACACACACACACACACACACACACTCAAGTGGGTATAGAAATCTATCTTACCCAACAAGGAAGTTGTAAGGGAAAGAAATAAGAGAAAGAGTGATAAAGGAGAGGAAGAAGAAAGGAAGGTGTAGTCAAAAGTCAAGCGGACTTTAGAGGAGCAATGAGAGAGAAGAAGGTGGAGAGTAGGAGGAAAAGAAGGAGAAAGAGGAGGAGAAGAAGGGGAGGAGGAGGAGAAGAAGATGAAGAAAAAGAAGAAGAAGAAGAAGAAGAAGAAGAAGAAGAAGAGGAAGAAGAAGAAAAGAAGGGGGAGGAGGAAGAAGAAATGATAAACAGAGGAAAATATAATGGAAGGAAATAGTAATCATGAATGTGAGTAATATGAATATGAGTGGCATGAACTTACCTATAAAAAGAAAGTGGAGAGAAATATGAATTATATACCAGAATTAAAAAATAATTTGCTTACACTTGAAGTACACTTGAAATACACTTGAAGTAGAAAAACACACAAAAAGTTTAAAAAGGGACTGGAACAGAAATTATTATGCTTCAGCTGAAATAAGAACAAATGCAGGAGCAGCAATCATGATCTCAGGCAAAGTAAAATAAGAAACAGAATTAGTTAAAAGAGATAAGCAGGGAAAGCACATCTAGCTAGAAGGCATTATAGAAGTATTATCAAAACTAAACATACACATGCCAAATGGCGTAGCATCCAACATCTTAAAAGAAAACTAAAATGAATTACAGGATGAAAGAGACATTAAAATGATACTAATGGGGGGACTTCATCTGAGAGCTAGATAAATCTAATGTCAAATAAGAAAGGGGTTAAGGAGATGAATAGAATTTTAGAAAAGTTAAGCATGATAGAGTTCCGGATAAAATTGAATGGAAATAGTAAAAGTATACTTTTTTCTCAATTGCACATGACATCTTCACAAAAACTAACCATGGATTAGGGCATAAATAACTCACAACCAAATGAAGAAAACAGAAATAGTAAATGAACATTTCACAGAGCACAATGAAATAAAAATAACATTTAATAAAGGACCAAAGAAGCAGAGATTTAAAATTCATTAGAAATATAATAATCTAACCCTAAAGAATAATTGAGTCAAAGAAATCATATATATGATCAAAAATTTCATTAAAGAGAATGGCAACAATGAGATAACATACCAAAATATGTGGGATGCAGCCAAAGCAGTTCTTAGGGGAAAATTTATGTCTCTAAATGGTTATACCAATAAAAAAGATCAATAAATTTGTCATTCAACAACAAAAATAGAAAAAGAACAAATTTAAAATCCTTTTAAAAAACCAAAATGTAAATCAAAAAGGAAGAAATTAATAAAATTAAAAGTAAAAAGAATGAAATAATAATTAAAACTAAGAGTTTTCAGAAAAAACAAATAAATCATCGTTTAATTTAACTTTAAAAAAGAAAAAAACAAACTATAAAAGAAGATAAAATAAAAGCAATTATTAGGAGTTATTTTTCACAATCATATGCCAGTAAAATTGATCATCTAAGTGAAACAGATAAGTGTTTACAAAAATATGAACTACATGGATTAGCAGGAGAAACAAAAATATTTAACTAACACTATCATAGAAAGAGAAATTGAACAAGCCACAGAAGAGCTCTTTAAGAAAAAATCCTGGGGTGGAGTCAAGGTGGCAGTGTAGAAACAGGATAACTCCATGATCTCCCCCAATACCACCTCAAATACCTATAAAATATGACTCTAAATAAACTTTAGAGCTTGAGAATCCACAAAAAAGATGGAATAACAAATCTCCCACTGAAGGCAACCTGGCAGGTAGTCATTGCAGCATGCTGGGAGCAGAGCCCAGCCCCATGTGGTTTCAGCCCCAGGGAATCCAGGAAAAGCCACTGCTATAGTGTTCAGGAGAGTGGATCATCAGCAGCTATGGGAATTTCCAGAATCACCAACCCACAAGAACCAAAGACAAAGAGAAAAGGTCAGTGGAACTCGGCTAAATTTGAGGGAGATCATCTGGATGAACAGCTTCCAGTGCTAGAAGCAGTCTGAAGCGGTGGCCCTGCAGCCACCTCTACATGGCTGCTTCAGAAGCTCTGGGTCTGCAGATTGCAGGGGTGCCAAGAAATCGTTCAGAGGCTAAGTGCTCTTGCCTTAAGCTTTCTGAATCAGACTGTGGTCTTGGGTGGTGGTTCTGAGGTGCATTTTCAGTGAGCCAAAGCTGGTGGGGGCTGCAAAAAATCATAGCCTCCTAATAGCTCCAGCAGCTGCAAAAACCCCAGTGATTTGGGACAGAGATCTCCCCTCTGAAAACAGTTTTACTAATGAGCCCAAAAGCCAATTGACTGGCAACATGAGCAGGCAAAGGAAGCAAAGCAAGTCCAGCAATGCAACTTTAGATTCCTTTTTTTTGGGACAAAAAGAACCAAAGCATGGAATGGGAGGAAGACAACACAATCAGAACTCCCACACCAAAAGCTTTCAAGAAAGCTACACAGTGGATAGAGGCCAAAGAGAAGCTTTAAAAGGGTTATAAAAACTAGATAAGAGAAGTGGAGGAAAAATTGGGAAGAGAAATGAAAATGAAGCCAGAAAATCATGAAAAGAGAGTCAAAAATCTGACTGAAGAAAATAGCACCTTAAAAAATAGACTAACTCAAAATGGCAAAGGAGGCCCAAAAAAGCCAATGAGGAGAAGAATATCTTAAAAAGTCAAATCTTCCCAATGGAAAAAAAATCTCAAAATCTCGCTGAAGAGAATCATTCTTTCAGAATTAGAGTGGAACAAATGGAAACAAATGACTTTATGAGAAATCAAGATACTACTAAACAGCTCCAAACAAATGAAAAAATAGAAGGCAATGTGAAATATCTATTTGAAAAAAACCACTGACCTGGAAAATAGATACAGGCGAGACAATTTAAAAATTATTGGACTACCTGAAAGCCATGACCAAAAAAGAACCTAGTAATTATCCTTCAAGAAATTCTCAAGGAAAATTGCCCAAATATTTTAGAACCAGAGGGCAAAATAGGACTTGAAATAATTCATGAATCACCTCTTGAAAAAGATCTCCAAAAGAAAACTCCTAGGAATGTTATAGCCAGGTTCCAGAGTTCCCAGATCAAGGAGCAAATATTATAAGCTACCGAGAAGAAACAATTTGAATACTGTGGAAACACAATCAGGATAACCTAGGATCTAGAAGCTTCTACATTAAGGGACAAGGGCCTAGAAGATGATATTCTGTAGATTAAAGGAGCTAGGATTAAAACCAAGAATCACCTACCCAGCAAAACTGAGTATAATGTTTCAGGGGAAAATATGGTCATTCAATTTGGTGGACTTACAAACATTCTTGAGGAAAAAAGAAACAGAACTGAACAGAAAATTTGACATTCACACACAAGAAGCATGAGAAGGTAAACATAGAAAAGAAATCATAGGTAACTTATCAGAGTTGAAGTATTTACATGCCAACATGGAAAAATGAGAATTGTAATTTGTGAAACTTTTCTCAGTGTGAGGATAGGTGAAGGGAATATAAATGTGTGTGTGTGTATACATATATATGTCTATATAGGAGGGTATATATGCATATGAATACATACATGAGTGTGGGTATTTATGTGTATGTACACAGAGGGCACAGGATCAATTGATTAGGAAGGGATGATATTTTGAAAGCTGTAATTGAGAGGTGGGACAGGAATAGAATGAGAGGAGACCTGGAGAGACAGAATGGGGTTAATCATCTCCTACAGAAGAGGCAAAGGATAACTGTTACAATAGAGGGGAAGAACAGGAAGGCAAAAGGGAATGGGTCACCCTTACTCTCGTTGAATTTGGCTTAAGGAGAGAATGATATACACTCTAAAGTGACATATACTCTTGCCCTACAGGAGAGTAGTGGGGATGGGCATGAGAAGGGGGAAGATAGAGGGCAGGGCAGGGTGGGGGGGAGGGATGTTAGAAACACACACTTCAATAAAGGAACAGGGACAAAGTAGAGAACAGAACAAGGAGGGGGGAGTAGGATAGGAAGGAGGGAAATATAGTCAGTGTTACACAATATGCTCATTGTGGAGATGTTCTGTGCAGCTACACATGTATGGCCTGTATTTAATTACCTGACTTTCCAGTGGGGGTGGGTTTCAGAGGAGGAATGGAAAGAACCTAGAATTTAACACACTAAAAATAAAATGATAAATAAATAAATTATTATTATTATTAATATGCAAGTGGGAAATAAAATATACAGGCATTATGATAGGAAGATCCATCTTACCCTACCAGAAAGTCAGAAGGGTGATGGGGGAGGATATAGGAGAAAGTAGATTGGGGGAGGGTGTATACAGCGGAATCATTATTTTGAGGTGGTGGGTAGGGGGAAGATGGGGAGAAAATTTATAACTCAAAATCTTGTGGAAATCAATGATGTAAGCCAAAGGAAAAAAATAAACAAAAGTTAAAAAAAATCCAAGGACCAGATGGATTTACAAACAAATTCATTCAAACATTTATGGGATAATTAATTCCCAACAATATATAAACTACCTGAAAAAATAAAGGAGACATCTTAATGAATTCCTTTTATTTTAAATTTTTTTGCTTTTTGGAGGGCAATTGGGGTTAAATGACTCTCCCAAGGTCACATGGCTACTTTTTGTGTTAAGTATCTGAGGCTGGATTTGAGCTCAGGTCCTTCTGACTCCAGGGTCAGTGCTCTCTTCACTGTGCCACCTAGCCACCCCTAACACATTTCTTTTATTATACAATATTGTTTTTATATCTAACCCAGGGAGACCAAAAACAGAGAAAGAAAATTATAGAACAATATCCTTAATAAGTATTGATGCAAAAATTGTATATAAAATACTAGCAAGAGCAATATGTCACAAAGATTATACGCTATGGCCAGGTGGGATACATACCAAGAATGCATGACTGATTAAATATTTTAAAAACCTAGCAGTATAATTGACCATATCAATAACAAAAACAACAAAAACCATATGATTGTTTAAATAGAGGCAGATAACGCTTTTGACAAAACCCATTTGACAACACCCATTCCCTATTAGAAGCATTAGAAAGCATAGAAATCTATGGAGCCTTTCTTAAAATAAGTAGTATCTATCTAAAACAAAGAGCAAGCATTAAGAACAACAGAGAAGTAAGGATGTCCATTATAATCACTATTATTCAACATCGTGCTAGAAATGTTAACTATAGCAATAACACAAGAAAAAGAAGTTGGAAGAATGAAAATAGGCAATGAGGAAACAAAACGATAACTCTATGAAGATGGTATTTTTTAGGTATCCATAAAGAATCAACTCAAAAATAATTGAAACAATGAACTTCAGCAACATTGCAGAATATAAAATAAACCCACATAAATTATCATTATTCCTATATGCTAGGGGATGGTGCCAAGTGTAGCTCCAACACAATAATCACAGTGCTAATGGTGAATATAAATATGCTGGCATAATATTCAATCACAAAATATAACAGATTTTCCGCATATAAGACAGAAACAAAACATTTATTCAGACACCAGAAAACCAAATCCCAACACCAGAAAGTCACATCCATCATAGTAGCAAAGAAACTAATAAGCTATAATACAGCATGAAGCCACACCATCTTTTAGCCTTCCCACAAACATACATTAACTCACAAGTCTATTTATCTGCCTGGGTGGGTCTTCTCCTCCCTCCATCTCTGACTGCTCTGATTCCCAGCTTCCTGTTGGCTCTGCTCCACACATCAGCAAACTCCTCCCACCACATTCAGTCTATTAGGGGGCAGGGAAGATCTTCAAACCAGGGAAGGTCTTCAAATTCCCATTACTATTACACCAAGATGGCAGAAAAAAGGCAGGAACTCATTTTAGCTCTCTCTCAAACCCCTCTGAAAACCTTTAAATAATTCCTCAAGATAAATTCTGGAGCCACAGATCCCAAAAAAGGATAGTGTAAAACAATTTTACAGCCTATGACAACTTAGAAGATTGGCAGGAAGTCCATTGCACTAAGGTAAGAAAAGAGCACAGTTTAGTGTAGGCTATACCAGCTCAGACCAGGCTCCAGCAAACCATGAGCAGATTTTGAGAGTGACTGAATCAACAACAGCAACTGTAGCAACTGGTTGTGGACCTCTCAGTACACAGACAGTAAGAGCTAGAACAACTTGTCAGAAGAACAATATAGGGATCCTTTGCTGGGACTGGGGCAGGACATTATTGCATTACCCATATTGGATCTGGGTTACCATCCTAAATGGCAGTCCCTTAAAGTTTGGAACAGTGCATCTTCTACGCTGGAAGCAGAGCCCTACTTTAACAAAAAGTTCAAAGTCAAGAAAAAAGGGTAGGAAAATGAGCAAACAACAGGAAAAAAATACACACTCAGAAGAAGAGAATAAAGTCAAATCTCCTACATCCAAAGCCTCTTAGAAAAATATTAATTAGTCTCAAGTCATGGAAGAGCTCAAAAATGATTTTGTAAATCAAGTAAGAGAGGAAGAGGAAAAATTAGGAAGAGAAATGAGTGATACAAAAAAATCATGAAAAATTAGTCAATGGAGACACAAACACCTAAATACTGAAGAAAATAACACCTCACAAAACAGAGTAGGTCAAATGGTAAAAGAGGTACAAAAAAGCAATGAGAATAAAAATGCTTCAAAAAGCACAATTGGTCAAATGGAAAAAAATGGCCCAAAAATTCCCTGAAGAAGATAACTCCTTAAAAGGTAGAATTAGCTTTAAAAAAAGAGAGAGGTACAAAAGCTCACTGAAAAAAATAATTCCAATTAGAACTGAGCAAGAGGAATCTAATGACTTTTTAAGATATCATAAAACAATAAAACAAAACCAAAAGAATGAAAAAAACAGAAACCAATGTGAAATATCTCATTGGAAAAACAACTAACCTATAAAAAAAGATCCAGGGGAGATAATTTAAGAATTATTGGATTTCCTGAAGGCTATTATCATAAAAAGAACCAAGAGAACAGTCCTACAACTACCAACAAAGTCCAACAAGAAGAGAAAGAAAAAGAAATTTCATTTAAAATAAATGGAGACAATACAGAATACTTGAGAATCTATCTGCCAATACAAACCTAGGGATTATATGAATACTAGTAAACCCTCTTCATACAAATAAAGAAATATCTAAACAAATGGATAACAAGTAATTGGTTAGAGGTAGACTGAGCCAACATAATAAAAACACAAATTCTATACAAATTAATTTACTTACTCAGTGCCATACCAAACAAACTACCAAAGAATTACTTTATATAACTAGAAAAAAAATAATAAAATTCATGTAAAAGACAAAAAGGTTACAGATACTAAAAGTATCAGTGGAAAATAAAAGTAAATGGAATTCAGCCTACTAGTTCAAGATTTCAAAGTGTGCTACAAAGCATTAATCATGAAAATAATACGTATTGGCTAAGAAATAGTAGCAGATCAGTAGAATAAATTGAAGTATATACAGTAGTAAATGACCATAGTAATCTAGTGTTTGATAAACACAAAGAAGCAAACTTTGGGGATAAAAATTCAGCATGTGACAAAAATTGATATGAAAATTAGAAACCAGTTTGGAAGAAACTAATCATAAACCAATTTCTCATACCATTTACCAAGATAAGTTCAAAATGGATAAATGATTTAGACATTAAGGGTGATATCATAACTAAATTAGGGGAGGATAGTAAAGTGTACCTGTTAGATCTTTAGATGAAGAGTTTATGACATAGCAAAAGATGGAGATAATCATCATGGGAAATAAAATGAATAATTTTGACATCATGAAATTGAAAAAGTTAGTATAAATAAAACTAATGTAGCCAAAATTAGAAGGAAAATAGGAAATGGGGGTAAAATTTATAGCAAGTTTCTTTTAAAAAGGCCTCATTTCTCAATTATATAATGTACTGATGTAAATTTATATTAAAAAAAAGTAAGGACCATTCCCCAAATGATAAATAGTTAAAGTATATAAACAGGCTATTTTCTGAAGAAGAAACCAAAGCTATCAATATCCACAAGAAAAATGCTTTAAATCACTACTGATGAGGGAAATGAAAATTAAATAACTCTGAGATAACACCTCAAACATATCGGATTAGCTAACATGACAGAACAAGTGACAAATACTAAAGTGGATATAGTAAAATACATATACTAATGCACTCTTGGTGGCATTGGGAACTGGTTCAACAGCTTTAGAGAACAATTTGGAACTATGCTTAAAAGGCTTTAAAATTGTGCATCCCCTTTAACCCAGCAATATCACAGCTAGGTCTGTATCAAAGAAAAGGAAATAATTCTTTGTAATCCTGGTAAGATTTATGTGAATTGACAAAAAGTGAAATGAGCCAAATCAGAAGACTATTGTACACAGTAATGGCAATATTATAAAGACGATCAACTGTGAAAGACTTGGCTAGTCTGATCAAGATAGTGATCCAAAGCAATTCCAAAGAATTAAAGATGAAAATGCTATACACCTCCAGAAAGAGAATTGATGAACTCTGAGTGATGATTGAAGCATACTTTTAAAAACCTTTCTTTACTTTTATCATTTTGTTTTGTTTGTGCTTTCTTTTGTAATGTTGCTAATATTTAAATATTTTTTGCAGTGACTTCACATTTATAATCAATATCATATTGCTTGCCTTCCCAAGGGATAAGGGAGGAGAGAAAAGGAAAAAGAGTATTTGGAACTCAAGCTTTTTAAAAATGAATGGTAAGATTTTTTCATGTAATTGGGAAATATTTAATGAAATAAATAAAAAACATCAAAAAAGAAGTGCCTCTACTAACAAATGGAAAGAGCACTATTAAAATCTATCACTTTCTACCTTTGAGCAAATACCTTAATCTCCCAAGTCTTCAGTTTCCTCAATTGTGAAATAGGTCAGTCTAATTTCAGATCCATTTCAATTCTGTATCTATGATCTTAGATATCTGTGATCTAATTGTATCTCAAAGTTATGCTTTCTCTCTCCTAAGGATATAATATCATTTTCATCTTGCTTGATCAACTGTGAAATCAATAAACATTTCTTCAAATGTCAAAGATGTATACAGTTTGAGATTTAGGAGACCAAGGGTAGCCCTGTTCAAAAAGATATTCATGGACCTCCTGATTTCTGTTGTTATTATTATTATTATTTATAATAATAATTATCATTATTATTAATAGCTCAATTTTATTATATTTTCATATCCAAATTCTCTCCTTCCCATTTCCTCCTAACTCCATTGAGAAAGCCAGAAAAATAAAACCCATTATATAGACAAATAAAACAAAATCCTCAATTAGCTATGACCAAATGAAATACATGCCTTCAATTAGCTCTGTATCTGGAGGTAGGTAGAATGTTTTATCATGTGTTCTCTGGAATTGTGATTAATCATTGTGCTAATTAGAGTTCTTAATTTTTTTAAATTTATTTTTAAATTAAATTTTATGTTTATTTTTAGGTTATATCATCAATTTCCACAATATTTTGAGTTACAAATTTTCTCTCCATCTTTCCCCTACCCACAACTCCCAAACAGTGATCCCACTGTACCCCTTCCCCCAATCTGACCTTTCCCATATCCTCCCCCATCCCTCTTCCCACTTTCTGTTAGGGCAAGATAGATCCCCATACCCCAGTGCCTGTATATCATATTCAAAGTTGCATGTTTAAATAATAATGATAATAATAATTTTATTTTAAACATTTGATTTTGCAACTTTGAATTTCAGATTTTTTCCCTTCCTTCCTTGTCACCCACTGTTACTGGGAAGATAAGCAATTCAATATAGGTTGTGCTGGCGTAGTTATGTAAAACATTTCCATAGTGGATATATTGTGAAAATCTGTCTATATTCCCCTCCATCCTATCACCCCCCCATACATGCGCACATTCATGCACACACACACATTTGTATATCAAGTATCCTCATATTGATAAAAGTTTCATGAGTTACAATTATCCTTTTTTCCATGCAGGCATGTAAATAGTTCAGCTTTGATAAGTTCCTTATGATTTCTTTTCCCTTTTTACCTTCTCATACTTTTATTGCTTCTCTTGTTTGAGTGTCAATTTTTCTATTCAACTCCTTTTTTTCATCAAGAATGCTTGGGGCGGCTAGGTGGTGCAGTGAATAGAGCACCGCCCTGGAGTCAGGAGTACCTGAGTTCAAATCCGGCCTCAGACACTTAACACGAAAAACTAGCCGTGTGACCTTGGGCAAGTCGCTTAACCCCAACCTGCCCTCCAAAAAAAAGCAAAAACAAAACAAAAAAAGAATGCTTGAAAGTCCTCTATTTCATTGAATGGTCACATTTTCCCCTGAGACATTATACTCAGTTTTGCTAGGCAGGTGATTCTTGGTTTTAATCCTAGCACCTTTGACTTCTGGAATATCATATTCCACGACCTTTGATCCCTTAATGTAGAAGCTGCTAGATCCTCTGTTATCCTGATTGGGTTTCCACAATATTAAAATTTTTTTTCTTCATTGTTTGTAATATTTTCTCCTTCATCTGTGAACTCTGCAACTTGACTATAATATTACTAGGAGTTTTCTATTTTGGTATATTTTTCAAGAGGTGATTAATGAATTCTTTCTATTTCTATTTTGTGCTCTGGTTCTAAAATACCAGGGCAATTTTTCTTGAAAATTTCTTGAAGGATGATTTCTAGTTTCTTTTTTTGATCATGGCTTTCAGGTAGTCCAATAATTTTTACAGTATCTCTTATGGATCTAATATCCAGGTCAGGTGTTTTTCCAATGAGATATTTCAGGTTGCCTTTTACTTTCCTGTTTGTTTGGATCTGTTTAATGGTATCTTGATTTCTCATGAAGTCATTAGCTTCCATTTGCTCCAATCTAATTCTGAAGGAATTATTCTCTTCAGTGAGCTTTTGAAATTATTTTTCCATCTGGCAAAATCAGTTTTTTAAGGCATTCTTCTCTTCATTGGCTTTTTCAACCTTGTTTGCCATTTGAGTTAATCTATTTTTAAGGTGTTATTTTCTTCAATAAAGTTGTTGACTCTCTTTTCATGATTTTCTTACATCATCCCTATTTCTCTTCCCAATTTTTCTTCCACTTCTCTCACTTGATTTTCACAATCCTTCTTGAGCTCCTCCATGGCCTGTAATCAATTCATATTTTTCTTGGAAGCTTTTGGTGCAGGAGTTCTGACTTTGTTGTCTCCCTCCCATTCCATGCTTTGATCCTTTTTGTCCCCAAAAAAGGAATCTAAAGTTATATTGCTGTGTTTTCTTTGTTTCCTTTGCTTACTCATGTTGCCACTCAATTACTTGACTTTTGAGGTCTTTGCCACAGTAGAACTGTGTTTCCAGAGGGGAGAGCTTTGTTCCAAATTGCTGGAGGTTTTGTAGGTGTAGGAGCAATTAGGAGGCCACTGTCCCTACAGTCCCCACCAACTCTGGCTCACTTGCCCCATACTTCAGGACCACCACCCAAAACTGAAATCCATATCCAGGCAGGTTAAAGCAAAAGTGATTACCCTCTGAATGTTTGCTTGGCCCCCCCTACAATCTGCAGGACAGGAGCTCTGAAGCTGCTACAGGGCCACTGTATCTCTGCTACTTCTAGTTCTGGTGGCAGGGGCTGGACCCACTCCTCTATCCCCCACTTCCAGGTCTAACAGAGTTCTACACTGACCTGTCTTTTTTTCCTTTGGCATTTATGGGTTGATATTTCTGGAAACCACCACTGTTGCTGGTGATCCACTCTCCCAAAGTTTGCTGAAGCAGCTGGTCAGGGCCACCCTGAGGATAAAATCACAGGCTTACCCGAGGCTGGGCCAGGCTCCCAGCATACTGTGATAAACCCTTCCCATCTACCTCCTGGACTGCCTTCAGTGGCAGATTTATTTTTCTCTGTCACTTTTTGGGTTCTGCAGCTCTAAAATTTGTTTAGAGTCATATTTTATAGGCATTTGAGGTAGTTATGGGGGAAGCCATGGAGTTTTCCTGATTCTATGCTGCCATCTTGGCTCCACCCCCCAACCCCCTGCAGATCTTAATTCTTTCAAAGTTGTTCATCTTTATATTATTGTTGTCATTTTATAAATTGTTCTCTTAGTTCTGCTCACTTCATTTTTTCAGTTCATATAATTTTCCCTGGCTTCTCTGAAGCCATTACCTTCATTATATCTTGCAGTAAAATAGGATTTTATCACATTCATGTATCACAATTTGTTCTACCATTCCCTTCAAGCCTCCCATGTAACATGGATCTTAGTTCATCTCTTACAAAGGTAGATCCTCTCCCAAGTTTCTCCCACACTACCTACTTATGTTTGCTCCCTTATTATACCTCAGTCTCTGACTCCTTATATTTTAAACTTGTTGTCCCTCTCCTCATGCCTCTACTTTCCTCTTTCAAAGTTGAATTCCATTTAATATGCCCATCAATATGGAAGGATTTCAGCTTCAGGCCCAGCACTCTGTCTGCTGTGTCATCTTGTAGTCCCTGCCCTAGCCACCTTGAGATTTCTCCATTTAAGTCATATGGCCAAAGGTTCTTCCTTTAGAACCTTACTTTGAACACAACACATAAAAGAGTTTATTGCTTTCAGCATTGACAGTTTCATATAATTCTTCTCTAAAGCCCCTTCTAATCCCATCTGTGTCTTAACAAGGTTAGTACAAGGGTAGCAGGGATTTATTGATTTTACCTCATGGCATATTGGCAATCCTGCAGGGGACCACACCATAGAACACACACTAAGTTCCTCTGAAAACTTCAGGGACACTTGTGACTCATCACTAAATAACTTGCTCTTTGAGATAATAAATTAATCCCTTATTAGTCACTGAACAGGAAAGTTTGGTGGCTAACTTGAGTTTTAAAGGCAGTGGGCCTTCTCTCTCTCTCTCTCTCTCTCTCTCTCTCTCTCTCTCTTTCTCTCTCTCTCTCTCTCTTTCTCTCTCTCTCTCTTTCTCTCTCTCTCTTTCTCTCTCCCTCTTCCTCTCCCTCTCCCTTTTTCCTCTCCCTCTCCCCCTCCCTTTCTCCTCTCCCCTTCCTTCTCCCTCTCCCCCTCCCCCTCCCTTTACCTCTCCTTTTCCCTCTCCCCCTCCCCTTACCTCCTCTCTCTCCCCTCTAGAATTTATCAGAATTAATTGATTCTTAGGCATAGACAAAAGACAATTCTTCCCTTACACAGATTGGTAGCTATGAAAACATGACAGCTAAAAGGCAAATCAGTTTAGCCAAGACTGAAATTGATTTTCAAAGATGTAGCCATCTCTTTGTTTCCCTCTTTAGTTCAGATAATTAAGCAATAATTGTTTCTAGACTTGGAGAAACCTTGAGTGTTTTAGAACTTTTGAACTCCTAGGTGTTCAGTTGATGCTAGCTGTACTTTGAAAGGATCCCCCTAGAAAGAACTCAAAGGCTCCTTAAAGAAGATGATTACTGGAAGAATAGTGAGCATAATACCTAACTTTGCTTACCACAAGGCATGATTATGTATTTAGACAATGTAGCACCAAGGTGAGGGTACAAAGCAGGCCCAAAAACGTTTCTGTTGATGGTTTAAATATCAGCCTCCTAGGACAGAACAGTATTTATAAGTTATTATTACCACTTGTTTAAGTCTTTGTTTATATGTGCTTCTGAGTCTTTTGTGCTAAGCATTTCTTTTGTGCAGAGGATATAAATTCCTGTCCTATACTTGGTATACATTGCACATTGCATACTTTTCTCTCTTCTTTTGTGGGAGAAACTAAACATGAACTCTTTATTAATTTTCCCTATGGTTCCAAGATGGAAGTTTAATGAGACAGAAAGTGTAAAAAAAGTATTCTGAAACTTCTTTTTAGGAGCAATCTTTCCCAAGACTGAAATTGGTTCGAGTGTATGTGTCTAAAACTGAAAAGAGGTCCCTTGATGGAGAGGGAGAGGGTGAATTCCACAGTTCACCTAGATATGACATTAGGTCTGATTGTTACACAAGAAAAGAAGAAGAAATTGCAGAATTAAATAAAGGGTGACAGCATGAATAGCATTTAGTGAGAAACAGAGGCAAACTTTCTACAGGATTATGCTCAATGATCTAAATGTGAGATGGAATAGTAATTAAAAGTGTTCAGTGGTATTTGTAGGTGTACACTGTTGTCCATATAAATTATGTAGAATCAGTTATCCAACATAGAGAAAGCAAATCCTATCTTTCATTACTCTTCATTATAAACTAGCCCTTGTCCAAGTACTAATTGGGAATAGCCTGAAGTTCCTAGTTAGTTTCATATCTAAGAAGACTATCTATATTCTGTTCACTCTGAGGATAGTTCAAGATTACAATTAGTAATAATGAAAATACCACTAATATGGGGGTTCTTCAAGGATAGAATTAGCTACTATCATCAATTTTATGGTCCCTTTTATTGGAGAGTTTTCTGTGTAGTCAACTCAGAAGGCATCATAACAGTGCATTAATTAAACATTTACCTTAAAAATGGGTTGTGCTAAATATTGTAAGTGTTCAGGCCTTCTTGGATTTTTAAAGGGAAACTTCTTTGCTTATCTGTGATAATTGGTTAAAACTTGGAAAAAAAACTGTTAGGATAAGAAAAGAAGAGTCAGTGTAGACATAGTTGATTACTTTGTCAGTCATTCCATCTGTAAAATATCTCTAGTTAGTGTTCTATCACCACAAAGGTAAGGGCTGCTACCAAGGAGCATAAGAAGGGGGTGTTACTAGAAAGATAAGTACCTTCATTTTAGGTATCAGCAAAAGTGACTTCAGCAACCAGAACTAGGGTGAGAGAAGGTTACCCCTAGCACTTTCTGCTGACAGTCCTTACATTTGTGAAAGCAGTAATTTCAGAGTCTGCTATCACCCCAGTATTTGATTGAGTGGAATTGCCTCCACAAACTTCCAGGACTGCTCTGACTCCTACTTGGCCCTGTGTTACTACAAGGGCTAGGACTGAAAGAGAAAGCCAATTACCACACATTTTACCCATCATTCTTCTTGTAATTATATAACCTTCTTAGTCTCTTATAATCACACAATTCAGGAGGATTGGAAGACACTGCTGGGCAGGAAAAAAAAAAGTCACTGTCTCAGTCTAACCAAAGTACTTTGTATAAGTTATCACCTTTGACCCTCACAATAATGCTATGAGGTGGGTATGCTTACCTCTGTCTCATAGATGAGGATAAACAGTTTATCAAGAGACTGCGTTACAGGGCAGACTCCATGGAGGGTGGGGTAGAGGCAACAAAGAAAGAGGGAAACTAGAAATAAATAAAAGAATGAATGAATAAATGAATTCAAAGATTGGGTACAGAAAATACCTTGGAATCCCTTATTATGATC
>CM053596.1:109135329-109165720 GCA_028646575.1 Pseudocheirus occidentalis
AATGTGTAATTCAAAAGTGTAATGAAAATGAATAATGTAAACGAAAACAAATAAAAAATAAATTAAAAAAATCCACATGTAAAAGATAAAAACATGATACAAGGTAGAATAGGGTAAGCAAAAAAGGGGAAAAAAATCCAGTCAAAACATAATGAGATGTTATGAGAAGGGAGAGATTGCTTTGAATTGAGGAAAATCCCTTCCTCATTGATATGGCAATAGCTGAACCTTAAAAGAGGAGAACTATTTCAATAAGAGATAAATGCATTCTTTTACTAGAGGATGGCCTGTGAGAATGCACTGAAGCAGACCTAGTGCCATCACAGCTGTGCACAGAGGTAGACACACTGGCTTACTCTTGAGTGAGCAATACCATTATCCCTTCCACTAAAGGGAAACAACTCAAGAGAAGGTGACCAACTCCTATTTCCTCCAAGGAAAGGGGAAGAGAAAATGCTAAATGCTTGATGGTAATGATAGTAATTCAGATTAGCTGGAATATAATATGGGTAAAAGAGAGTAATGTGAAATAAGATTGGAATGGTAGATTTACGTAAGTCTTTAAAAGATCTTTAGGGCCTGGGTAAGGAGTTTATATTTGAGGCAGCTAAATGGAACAAGGAATAGGGCACTGGGCCTGTTATCAGGAAGACATGAGTTGAAATCCTGCTTCAGATCTTTACTAGCTGCATGACCATGGGTAAGTCACTTAACCTGTCTCAGACTCAGTTTCCTTATCTACAAAATGTAGACAAAATAGTACTGCCTTCAGAGGGTTATTGTGAAGATCAAGTGAGATATTATTCTTAAGGTGCTACTCACAATGTCTGTCCCACAGTAGGCATTTAATAAATAGCTGTTCCCTTCCTCTCCCCATTACAGTAGTACAGTAGAGAGGTGATGTGAGCCTGAATTGGTGAGGAGAGGAGAAATTGATGCAAGAACTATTTCAGACATAGAATCAATGAAATTAATTGGATATGAGGGAATAAGTTTAAGGAAAAGGAACAAAGATTGCTCTAGAATTGACACAGGGAAGATGGAGGGAGCATCAGACAGAACTGGCCTTTCTATTAGGTTCTTATCTCAAGAACTGGGATCAATCAAAATTGAATTAGTAAATAACTGACTCAACACAAGCCAGAAAGCTATGTGGGAACGGTTTTGTTTAGTTAATAAGAATGTAGCTGTCAAACACAAGACAAGGATATATTTTGGTAGTTCAGATTTGGTCAAATTAAGTTGAATTTTCAAGAGAAATCTAGAGAGAGGGGGCTGATGAGTTCATTTTTGAACATGTTAAGTTTGAGGCAACAATGGGATCTTTAGATCAAAATTTGTACCAGCCAATTGGATTTGGTGGACATTACCAATTTCAGGGTAAAGACTGGTTCTGGATATGTAGATCTGGGAAGCATCTTGCATCACATATAGCAATCAAAGCCATGGAAATGGTAATATCTCCAAGAGATCACTGCAAAAGTTCTAGGAGTTGGGCCTTCTTTCTTTGCATTCTTGATGCTCATAGTCTATAGATGTCTTTCTCTGTCTGTAGTTCCTCACTAAATGCCTGAATTCTATGTGATTACGGAATATATGAATGTTATGAGGAAAAAAAAATAAGTTTCAGTAAGTGAAACTCTATTTTAAATTATAGATTGCATTGTGTCTCAGTGTCTTTGCCCAAGCCTTAATGTGAAGAGTTAAGAGAGTTTTTCTGTGACAGCAACTGTGACTGTTGTCCTAAGGATCTTTTTTACCCTATATCAAAAAAGAGAAAGTCAAATTAAAAAAAAATTATTTGATCAAACCCCTATCAACAAAAGGATTATATTTGAAAGGTCTTATAAATCAACATTATTTTGATGAAATGTGTTCTGTTATAAAAGCAAATGTGATTGAGAGTATTTATCTACTTTGAAAATCCTCCCTTCTTTTCCTTTTTCCATTTCATTTCTTGAAAGAGGCAGTATTGGCACAGTGGATAGAGAACTGACTTTAGAGTTAGACTCTAACCTCACATGTTAGGATGGTATAAATGTCTGATCACCAACACTATTAGGGAAGTGAAGTTTAATCAGCTGTAAGAATACAGTTGTCAAGCATAATGCAAGGGTATGTACGGGTAGTGCTTGGTTGGTTGAATTCAGTTTTAGTTGGTTGCCAAGACTCCTTTGTCTCTGTTTTTCTTTACAGAGATCATAATAGCTAGTTTTTATATAGTGATTTAATGTCCATGTTGCACTTTACACACACTGTCTCATGTGATCCTTATAACATCCTTGCGAGCAAGTGTTATTATTATCTATGTTTTTTAAAAAAGGAAACTGAGTCTGAGAGAAGTTAAGGGATTTAACCATGGTTATATAGCTACTATCAGAGACGGAATTTGAACTCAGATCATCCTGACTCTCAGTCCAGCACTTTTATCTGCTGTGCCACCTACCTACCACCTCCATAATAACAGCTAACCCAGTTATTGTGATGTAAAATGCTGATGTAGCACTTTCAAGTTTGCCAAGCATTTTACATATGTCATTTGAAACTTGGACCACATGTAGCAAATGCAGCTATCATGGAGTGGAAAATTGGACAGGTTTGGGGATATGAAAGGCTATTTTGGTGGGAACTTTTAAAACTAGGCTCAGGGATTCTAAGGACTACATTGTTTTTTTTTATGGAGGGCAGTTGGGGTTAAGTGACTTGCCCAAAGTCACACAGCTAGTAAGTGTCTGAGGCCAGTTTGAGCACCGAATTTGAACTCAGGTCCTTTTAACTCCAGGGCCGGTGCTCTATTCACTGCACCACCTAGCCACCCCTAAGGACCACATTCTAAGGACCAACGCAAAGTATTCTATTAGGAGTGAAACACAGAAACTTTTATACTCCAGCTGTTTTCATGTTTATCCATTAGCATCTGCAGGTACCCAGAGGTTTGAAAACCTACTTGCATTGTAGGCTAGGTTCTTTCCCCCGACCCCACCTTGAAATTCTATCTGCTCTCCTTGCTCTTAATTCTTCCTTGTGATATGTATAAGCCTAGCTATAGCCTAGTACAGAAGATTTGGTTTCAAGTCCCACCTTTGACATACTGTTTCTTCAACCCTGAGCTAATCATTTAACTTACCAGGGCCTCCGTTTCACTAAAACTAACATCTATTTGACAGAAAGTGTACAAATTTTTCAAGAATCCAGATCTTTTGGTATTGGAGCATAGAAAGAAATGTGTTTTTTGTTTTTTGCTGTTTGGAGGGGCAAGGGGAGGGCAATTGGGGGTTAAGTGACTTGCCCAAGGTTACATGGCTAATAAGTTTTAAGTGTCTGAGGCAGGATTTGAACTCAGGTCCTCCTGACTCCAGGGCCAGTGTTCTGTTCACTGCACCACCTAGCCACTCCAGAAAGAAATATTTTTAATGTGCTCTTATGAGCCTGAAGTGATCCTTTCTTTTCCAACGTACTCAGACACATGTATGTATCCATTTCTCCCCCTCCGCCCCCTTCTGATCCACACCATTTGAATTTTCACTTTTCAGCATCAAAATAATCCTGAGACTAGGTTTGGAAATGGTCTAGCATTGTGGTTTTTTCTTTCTTTTTTCTTTCTTTTTTTTTTTTGGTAAGTATCTTTCCATATGTTTGTAACAAGCTTCTTGAGTTTTTCTAAATGCAATAAAATGCTTTCATCATTGATTGGAAATAGGGAAATATAATGATAAGTGAAATAATGTTATAAGGAGCAATTTGCTCAGATCATGATGCAAACAACTATTTCACTTGCATTACAGAAAATAAGTTAAATGAAGTTAAAATGAGATTTCACAGAATCTCAGAGTTGGATCCCTCCAGCTTTTAGTGCTACCCTTTAATAGGTAGAACTTTCACTTTTTGTCTCTTTCACTTTTTTCCATATATCCTCTGGCCCAGTGCATGGTAGATAGCTGGTGCTTAATGAGTGGTTTTGATATATCGATTGGAGCAGATCTTTTGGGTTCTCATCTATCTTATAATTTTTTCTTTGACTCATTTTTATTCAGTATGTTATTATTGAATCTATAATTAATCCTGCATCTTTTAATGTTCCCTGTATTAATTCCTTCTTTTTATATTATGGAATGTAAATTATGTGTTCAGTATTTATACTTTAAAAATTATAGTTTCTATGTGCCCTAGAATGTAGTCTATTTTTGTAAAGGGATGATATAGTGCTGAAAAATAAGTATATTCTTTAATGTTCCCATTTAGAAGATGCCATAAACTTCTCAGCTCTAAATTCTCAACAATTTATTTTGTTCTGTATTTTCCTTTCTACTTCTTTTTCTGTTAGCTTTTAGAAAGAGATATTAAAGTCTTCTAGAGTTAATGTGTCACTATCTTTTTTTCTGCAGTTCAGGTATCATTTCCTTTTTGAATTAAGATGTAATGACAATTAGAGAACAAAGATTTGGCATAAATATTTATTGCCTAGGATTTATTTACATAGATTATAGTTCCCATGTTTATCTTTTTTGTTACTGTGGATTATTGCCTTGCTGATATCATGACCACAAATCTTTCTTTTTTAGAATTTGTCCAATGCATAGTAGGTTTTTTCATTATTAATGTATCTTTTCTTTTTCACTATGCATCTTATATGTAGCAAAAAGTTAATTTGTGTTTTATTCATCCTGCTGCATTCTTTTGTTTTATTGTTTTAACGCATTAACATTTAATGCTGTTCAGTGTTTTCCTCAATTCATTCATTTTTTTGCATTTATTTAGTATTTAATTTCTCCTGGTTACATGTAAACAACAATTTTTTACATTTGTTTTTAAAACTTTGAGTTCCAAATTCTCTCCTTTCCTCTTTCCCCACCCCCCCCATAGAGAAGGTGAGAAGTTCCATATATGTTATTTATGTGTAGTCATACAATAAATAAATAAATTGTCAGGTTGTGAAAGAAAATATAGGTTAAAAAACTCAAGAAAAATGAAGAAAGTGAAAAAAAATCCAAACCCCAAAAGTTACCTTCAAACTGTATTTAGACACCATTAGTTCTTTCTCTCAGGATGGACAGCATTTTTCATCTTAAGTCCTTCAGAGTTGTCTTGGTTTGTTGTATTGCTGAGAATAGCCAAGTTATTCACAGCTGATCATCCTACAATATTACTGTTACTTTGTACTCATTACATTTCACTTTGCATCAACCCATGTAAGTCTTTCTAGTTTTTTTTGCTTCAGTTTTTCTTCACAGTTATTATTGCTACATGTTATTTCTTTCCATCCTATTGCCCCTACCCTGTTCTATTCTCTTTCTCCTTTCACTCTGCCCCTCCTTAAAATTGTTTTGCTTTTGATTACCCCTTCCCACAATTTGCCTTCCCTTCTATCACCCCCTTCTCGTGTCCCTTTCCTCCTTACTTTCCAGTGAAGTTAGATAGATTTTCATGCCCAGTTGAGTATGTATGTTATTCCTTCCTTAAGCCAGTTCCAATGAGAACAAGGTTGACACTTTCCCTCTCACCTCCCCTCTCTGCAACTTCACTGTAGACACTTTTTCTTGCCTCTTTTATGTGAGATAATTTACTCCATTCTACCTCTCCCTTTCTCCCTCTCCAAGTACATTCTTCTCTCACCTCTTAATTTTAGTTTTTAGATACTATCCCTTCATATTTATGTTACCCTGTGTCTTCTGTCTGTTTCTATATATTATATACATATGTATATTACATATGTATATACACACACATACACACATATTCCACTATACACACACACGTATTGTGTGTGTGTATGTGTATTCCCTCCAACTACCCTAATTCTGAGAAAGGTCTCATTGGTTACAAATATCATCTTTCCATGTAGGAATGTAAACAATTCATTTTTAATAAGTTCCTTATGACTTATCTTTCTTGTTTACCTTTTCATGCTTGTCTTGAGTCTTGTATTCAAAAGTAAAATTTTCTATTTATCTCTGGTCTTTTCTTAAGAATGCATTAAATTCCTCTACATTATTTAATACCATTTCCCTCCTCCCCCCATGGATTACACTCAGTTTTACTTGGGCAGACAATTCTTTATTGTAATCCTAGCTCCCTTGATCTCTGGAATATAATTTTTCATGTTCTCTGATCCCTTAATATACAAGCTGCTAATCTTATATTATCTTGCTTGTGTTCCCACAATACTTGAATTGTTTCTTTCTGACTGCTTGCAATATTTTCTCCTTGATCTGGGAACTCTGGAATTTGGCTATGATATTCCTGGACATTTTTATTTTGGCATCTCTTTCAGGAGGTGAACAGTAGATTCTTTTCATTTCTATTTTACCCTCTGGTTCTGAAATATCAGGGCAATTTTCCTTGACAATTTATTGAAAGATGATGTCTAGGCTCTTTTTTGATCATGGCTTTCAGGCAGTCCAATAATTTTGAATAATCTCTCCTGGATTTTTTTTTCCAGGTCAGTCGTTTCTTCCAATGAGATATTTCACACTGTCTTCTATTTTTTTTAATTCTTTTTCATTTGTTTTAAAATTTCTTGATTTCTCATGGAGTTATTACCTTCCATTTGCTCCATTCTAATTTTCAGTGAATTATCTTCTTCAGTGAGCTTTTAGACCTCCTTTTCTATTTGGCCAGTTTTGTTTTTTTAAGACATTCTTCTCCTTATTGGTATTTTGGACCACTTTTGCCATTTGGTCTAGTATATTTTTTAAGGTGTCATTTTCTTCAGTATTTTTGGAGGTCTTCTTTAGCAAGCTGTTGGCTTTTTCTTCATGATTTTCTTGCATCACTCTCATTTCTCTTCCCAATTTTTCCTCTACTTTTCTTACTTGATTTTCCAAATCCTTTCTAGGCTCTTCAATGGCCTGAGATCGGTTCATATTTTTCTTGGAGGCTTTTGATGTAGGAGCTTTGACTTTGTTGTCTTCTGAGTGTATGTTTTGACCTTCCTTGTCACCAAAGTAAGTTTCTATGGTCTGATTATTTTTCCCATTGTTTGCTTATTTTCCCATCCAATTACTTGACTTTTTAACTCTTAGTTAAGGTAGGGCTCTGCTTCCGTGTGGAGGCTATACATTCTCAAACTTCAGGGGGTTTGTGTAGTTTTCAGAAATACTTCTAGGGACCTGTAAATTTTCAGTTCTTCCAGGGTTGTATAATCTAAGGAGAAGTGTTTACTCCTCTTATGTGCTCTAGTTTATGAGTGACCACAAGCACTCTCTTCTTCTTTGGAACCGTGAGGAGAGTTCCTTCTCCACTGTTGCTCTTTTCCTCACCCCAGCACCATGACCCAGATCCAAGTACGGGAAAAAACACTGAGTCCTGCCTGAGAACCAGCAAAGAGACCTTTGTAATTTCCTGACTAGTTGCTTGATCCCAATACCTTCTGTGAGATGAGAGCTCCAGAAACAGCCACTGCCTCAGGGCTGTGTTTGGGACAGGGCTAGCCTGCACTTCTCTCTCACCCAGGTCTGACCGACTTTTCTATTGGTCTACTAAGTTGTCTTTGGTGTTTGTGTTTTGAGAAGTCTGGAAACCACCACAGCTGCCAGTTATTCAGTCCCCTGAGGCCTGCTTTGGGTTTGTTGGGGCACAGTCTGTGCTGGCATGGCCTGTGCTGAACTGTGATCCTCTCTCGACCTGGTGCAGTAGATTTTTTCTGTTGATCTTCCAGGATGTCTTGGGTTGGAAATTTGCTTCACTGTCATATTGTGGGTTCTGCTGCTCTAGAGTTTGTTTAGAGTCATTTTTATAGGTATTTGGAGGGACTTGGGGGACAGCTCAAGAGAGTCCTTTACTCCCTGATCTTGGCTCCCCCCTCAGTGTATTTCTTTTATGCTCCTTTTATTTTCCCTTTGCACTGTTCAGTTAGTGCTTTGTGCCTTGAGGAGACCTTTCCAGTAGACAGAAAATCTTACAACAGAATTTTTTTTGGATACAAAATGTCAAACAACATTAGTTATAATAGCGATTCACATAGACATTGCATTCCTTATTCCAATATTTATAATTCTATGCAACTGTATCTGTTAGGTTCAGCAAGTGCAGGGTGGCAGAGAGATTAACATAGTCATCCTAAGAGTGATAAGAAGAATCTGAAATTAAAAATCTGAGATCTTGGCACATAGGAAGAAGAACCCATTTCCCCTACTGCCATTGTTTCTACAACATCCCTATGGCAAGTCCCTGCATCTGAGAGAACTGTTTCTTCTCCCTTCCTTGGACTAGCTATTATTTCTATGGCCCAGGCCTCTGTTTTAACATTTGCATTGCATTCTCTGAAGCGCTTATATTCTGTGGTTAAAAGATACATCATTGCTAGAGGTTGGGTGTTAGTAGAAATTAGGACCATTGGCTAGGGTACAGGAAACATAAGCTGGATTCTAGAACAGACCATCTCTCCCCTGGAATGAATATGCCCAACCAAAAGTAATTTTCAGAAAAACTACCAGTGATATAATGAAAGTAATGCTGTTTGTGCCCTAGAGTTTGGGTTCTAAAGCTTTCGTGCTTCCTCCCCAGGAAATCCTCCCACCCCAGTCTTGCAACAGTTTACCTTGTGGTTTTTGTGACTTTTGCCTTGCTCACTCCTTTACCATATGTACTAGAATTCTTAGTTATGGCCCTGCTAATTATCCAGGTGGGATCTTCCTTCTTCCTGACACCCAGTATGTCATTTATACTTTGACAAATATACTACACTCCCAATTACATCATATTTACTTGTAACCAAGTCTTATCTACTCTTCTAGTTGCCTTTATCACCTATTAGATTGTGGCTTCCTTTAGGGGAGGACCATGTATTAATAATGTTTGTATTCCCCACAGTGTCTAGAACAGCACCTTATATTATGCATCCAAAGTATGTTGAATGAATAAAGGAGCAAAGTGAAAGACCAATAACTTCTATCACTTGGAGGAAAATAATGTCATTTCATAGTGGACCAGTCAACTAAAGTTCCTATTTCCAGGCTGTTGGTTATAAAGGTCAAATCAATTACATGGCAATCTCTGCTTATCAATCATCTGTTTGTCTGTCTATTTTTATCTACATACTCTTCTCTCTGGCAATCCATCATTTACCTTGTTGATGTTTCTAGGCACTTTGACAAGGATGCTATTTCATTATGAAATCATAGAAAGGGAAGGAATCCTTGGTCCCTTGGCTTGAGCTGGAGGAAGACTGTGGTACTAGAAGTTTGAAAATCTAAATGTTCCAGGTCAGTTAAGTGTGGCTAGAGGAATCTTAACTCTCTCCTCAAGATTACTGAGAATTTTAAGGGTTCATTTGGAAGTTGAGTACCCTCCACCTGAGGAAAATATATTTATATTTATGGTCTGAGAGAAGAAATGTATGTGTAAGAATCTCTGTGTGAGAATTTAAGGAAGACATATGTGCATTCAGTCATAATGTAGATTGGAATGTTGTAAAGGACTGTCTGCTCTGCAGACTCCTTTCTCATGCAGGAATCCCTCTTTAAGGTACCCAATACGGTCATCCAACCTTTGTTTGCATACCTCTGGGGATGAGGAGCTTAATAACTCACAGAACAACTTGTTTTTTTATTGGATAATTTTGTTATTAAAAATTCTTATATTGACTCAAAATTCAACTTTCTATAATTTCTTCCCATTAGTCCTATTACAACTATAGTGAGTAGTGGTGTAAGGGACTTGATCCTTTCTGCTCTCTCACTCTTTCTGGAGTAGGGTAGATCTGAATTCCAATTAGAACTTAAACTGTGTCATGTAGGCCTTTCCTCTTTCCACCCTAATGCTTTTCCTTTCTCACATCAGAGGTTTTAGATTTAATTAGCCACAACTTGTCAGTCAATCCATAAACATTAATTAAGCACCACCTATATGCCATCCACCATGTTAGGCACTGGGGATACAAAAGCAAGCAAAATATAGTCTCTGTTCTCAGAGAGCTCATCATTTAGCCTCAGGGCAATGGCTCCCTTTGCTACATCCGGTGTATGTCAGGTGAAAAATTATTGGTATAATCATACCAGAGTCCTCAGTTATGAAATCCTGATATTCAGATAGAGGATTGGCTCCAATTTAAAGTTTTATGTATCTCTAGTTGATCCCTGGTTTCTTTAGGTTTGAAACAAAACATCAGAATATAGGAAATATTTAGGCAGAAGATGCTAACAGAGTATATCACAGTGTTTATTACTAGATGGACGCAAGAGGGGAAGTTGGTAAAAGAGTTAGGAATGAAATGGAGTTTAAGTACTTGAAAAGGAGCAACACATAACTTCACTCTGAGTCTTCTGTTCTAAAATGCTTTCAGGGTCTGCCTGATAATCCATCTCCATCTCTATCTTTTCTACTGAAGTTTGGTCTTTTTTTTTCAGTTTTTCCTTTTGAGTTTCTGTCTTTGGTTGTTACTCCTGGACTACCTATTCTTCTGTTCATTTATTAATTTCTGTGTAGGGCTGGGAATGCCATTTTTCCACTTTTGCTGTTGATACTCCTGTCTTATAGTTCTTTCTTTTTTCTCTCAACCCTCACAGTTTATCCTTTATCTTATGCCTTCAAAAATAATTGAAATCCACATTTTGATTTAAAAAACTGCAATAGGGGCAGCTAGGTGGTACAATGAATAGAGCACTGGTCCGGGAGTCAAGAAGAGCTGAGTTCAAATTCGGCCTCAGACACTTGACACTTACTAGTTCTGTGACCTTGGGCCAGTCACACAACCCCAAATGTCTTGCCTTCCTCCCTCAAAAAAAAAAGAAAAGAAAAAATGGCAATAGCCTCAAACCCCTCTCATACTTAATATGCAATGCTTGTCCCTTAGAACTACAAATTCCATGATGATAGTCAGTTCTCAAATATATATATATATATGTATATATATATATATATATATATATATATATATATATATATAAAATATAACTTTATTCTTTAGGTAGAAGGCCAAAACTCAGAGAAAGGAAGTGACTTATCCAAAGTAATAAAAAATCAAGGCAGGATTCAAACTTACATGCTATAACTCCAGATATAGCATTCTTTTCACTACACCACATTGTTTCTTCTGAAGAACAATTCTTCAAATATAATCCAGCATTATATTTTTAAAAATTTAAATATCTTCATTTCTTCTGATTGCTCATGTGGCAGTTTCTTTGACTTTTTCTCACCCTCCTTGGGTTATGTTTTAGTTTTCCAATACCCTCCTAAAACATAGAATGAAATACTACCAATGTGATTTCAGCAGGTATTGGAGACTAATCTTGTGAATGAGCTTCCAAAAAGGAGTCAGAACTGAACTTATATGGGAAATCATTTTGTTAAGAGAGCTCATGAAAATAAAATGATTTCATGGGATTGATTCTTGCAAAGGTCTCTCCACTTTAGTTTGTGAAAGTTGTGACTTTTGGCTTGTCTGGGTTGTTAGTCCCTGGTCTAGAGTATATCTAGGACATAGTCAAAATAACTGTGCTGGGAAGGACTACCCTGCTCTTTGGCAGAATGTACCACAAGGCTTTCTTTTCTGAAGTTCTGGTACAAGTAGCTAAGGAAGAATCATTGTACTGTAAATTTTGTTGACTTCTTGGACTGCTTTACCTTTTGCAGAAGCAAACAAGTATTTCCAGCCCACAGGGATGGAGGATAGAGTCTGAGTGACTCAAGGCACCATTCAAATAGAGGTAAGAGTATGTGTTCCTTGTAGGCAGAAACTCTCTTATACTTGTTTTTATTTCTGTTGTTGTTTTTTTCTGTGTGAGGCAATTGGGGTTAAGTCACTTAGGGTCACACAGCCAGTAAGTGTCAAGTGTCTGGTCAGAGACTGGATTTGAACTCAGGTCCTCCTGACTTCAGGGCTGGTACTCTATCCACTGCATCACCTAGCTGCCCCACTTGTTTTTATTTCTTATAGAGGTACCTTATACATATTCAACAGCTGTAGCAGCTCAACAATTCTTTTTGATAACCTGCTGATTAAATTGTAGAAATAACCATGAACTTACAGGTCCATAAAGATAAGCTTAGGCCTATAGTCCCAGAGAAGGAAAAGAATGAGGTCAGTTTAATCCATGGAAATGGCACTTTGATGCTTATTTTCTAAAGTTGTATAGTCAATGAGAAGTCCACTCAAGACATTCTTGGTTCTGACTTTATCCTGTTGTGTGTTAAAATGTCTTACATACTTTTCAGTAGTAACTTGGGTTGCCCAGAAGTTGATTCTAGAATTGGCTGTTCATCCAAAGAAGAGGTCACACATATATGACCTATTTGAGCTGGGCAAGATTTCACAGAGAAAGTAGAGAGTAAATGAATTCCTAGATCTCCAAAAACTTTTCATCTACAAATTGAGTTCAGACTAGATTATGTACAAGTACCTTCTAACTCCAGATCCTATGAATTATTAATAAATATTTGACAACCAACTCTCATCATAGACCTTAAGAGTTCTCCCCATAGTGAGACTTCATAGTCTTCTGGGGCAATTTCTGGGACTCCAGAAGATAAGCTGTATACTATGAGTATAGATCAAGGAAGCTTATAATCTATAAGTGGCAGGTGGATAACTGGGAAAAAAGAGGGGAAAATATAGTAGAAGTTAGTGGAAAACAAGCCTGATAAAGTCAGAAGATCTGCGTTCTCATCCTGATTATGGTGCAGTAAATGAATTTATCACTCTGATACTATTTCTTTATTTGCAAATTGGAAAGCTCAGACTGATTTTTAAGATTTCTTCTAGCTCCAAAAATTCTATGACTACCATAACTGTGAATATGTCTTGCTCAGGTGAGCACAACACCATCTAATCAGTTAAGAGGAGATACAAGATTATTTTCAATTATGCTCAGTCATACCCAGAGTGGGGCAAATGGCGTTTTGCCTGAGGGCACCAAAATTTGGAAAGCATTGATAGTGCTTATAATCCTTAAGCAGAAATAGCTTGGTTGAGAAGAAAAAAACCATGACTCTGGAGACAGAGGGCCTGGCTTCAAACCCTCTTTCTGATACTTATTACCTGTGTGACAGTAGGTAATTCATTTAATCTCTCTAAGTCAAAATTTCTTTATGTGTAAAAAATATATAGAGTGGGGCAAGAGGATGCTATGACATACTTTCAAGAATAATTATTGGAAATAGGAAGCTTCTAGCAAACAGTTTCTGAAATTCCCTGCCCTTCCCTATTTTTATATACCATATGAGATCCTTCCTTGATTAGACCCATCTTATTCCCTCTCCCAGGCAAAAGTTTTCTAAGATCTGACTGGCTATATCCCAAGATCTCTCTGTCTTATTCCCAGCAGAAAGATGCCATAACATCACCCTTTCTCCTCTATAATGGAGCTTGTACATCATAATTTGAGATCTCTCCCTGCAACCATCTGAATTTGTCTTAAAACGATGATTTTAAAACTTGTCTTTAAAATATATGGGGTGCCTTTCATAATGCTTGGACCTACATTCCAGATGGATCCTTCTAGCTCTGTCTGTATTGAACTGTGTATGTTTGCCATGATAAATTACTATGTTCCATGGGATGGAAGTACTAAGCTCACTGCATCAGAGTCCATTCATTTAGTATTTGCTCCCTCTGCCCATCTGTGCAGAAATGAATTGTGAATCTACTACCTTCTATTCTTGAAAGACAAAAAAAGGCGGGGGGTAAGCTTCTGACCTGAGAATGGATGCCTTCCATCTATACTAAGTCATTTCAAGTTAAATGCCATTGTCTTGTGAATCGCATTTATCTGCCTTAGATTGTAAGTTCTCCAGGGCAAGACCTTGTCTTTTCACATGTTTTGTAAAATGGTGCAGACACTTTTAGCACTCACTGCATAATGGATGATTATTGTTAATAAGGGGAAGAAAGAGAAGGATGACAACCTGCCCCAGTATTCTGGGAAGATTTCCAGTGTTCAGGAGTATTGGTGTGCAAGAAGGCAGTCAACATATTATAGGCATGACATACTTTAAGAAAACCTGTTAAATCTAAACTTAGAAAATAAATAAATGATGAATGAAGTGATGAGTTCTCATTGTCCAAGGGTCAATTGCTTTACAAGAGGACATAGCCACAGAGTTCCTTTAAATAGCCAGATTTTCAGCATTTGAAACATGACTTGGTTGATCAAAAATCAATTATGCCTAAATTTTCAGAGATTATAGTAAAGGAAGGGATACCTGTAATCTTTTGTTGGCCAAACTACTCTATTGATGCTGCTGGAAAGAAAGCCACATGGCTTAGGACCATGATCTTAGAAAATCAGATAAAGGCTCCTGGGGTTGGGAGGCAGAAGGTCCCCCTCCCTTAGGATAACTATATCACCACTGGGGTCATTGACATTCATCAGTTGATGGACTCTGCGGTGACTGAGAACTTTAGTGTCTTAGAAGAAATCATGCATTATTCTGTACATGATGAACTATTAGCCTAAAGAGAGGATGAACCATTAATGGAGAAACTGCCAATGTCTTAAATAAAGTCAAATATTAAGACTGAGTGTTTTGAGGAATGTGCTTCAGAGTACATCACCTCTAAATAATTTCTTCTTAGAGGTCATTGGTGGGAGATAAAGGAGTAAGAAGGGGAGTAGAGCAAAGCGTCGGTGAACATGGCCAGAAAACAATTTTTGAGGTCTTAGAGAAAGTACCTGATTGCAAGCCACTTTTTTTCTCCCAAAGCTCAGTCAGGACTGAGTCACTGCCACTTTCCAAGGTTAACCTATCTCTCTTTGCTTGGCTAACATGTAAGAAGAAAGCAATATCATCCTGAACTGCCAATATTGGACTCCATATAATTAAGTGAGAAGGTGGTTTAATGTCACCTGAAAGATGACTGAGAGATCCATCTCTTCCACTTTGTAGATACAGAATACTAAATTCCTAAGAGGTAAAGTGACTTCTCTAGGATAATGCATCTAGTAAGTAACAGAGCCAGAATTCAAACCCACATTTCTTTCTGTCTAGGGATCTTCTATGCCTACTATGATCTACTATGCCTCAACTATACCAAGTAGGCCTAGGGAGACATCTAGGGTGGCATAGTAGATAGAGTTCTGGGTCAAGAGTGAGGAAGAGCTGAGTTCAAATTTGACCTCAAACACTTACTATCTGTGTGACCTTGGGCAAACACATTTAGCCTCTATTTGCTTCTATTTCCTTGGCTGTAAAATGGGGTTAATAATAGTGCTTACCTCCTAGGGTTGTTCTAAGGCTTTAGTGAGATAATATTCATAAAGTGCCCAGCACAGTACCTGGTACATAGTGAGTACTATGCAAATGATAACTACTATTATTATTACCCAATTGATTCAGTTCAACAAGTAAAATTAATTATTTATTACACACAAGACCCTGTGCTAAATGCTGGGATGGGAGTAAGTGGCATATTTTAAAGAAAGACCCTGCCCTCAAGGAGCTTAGTCTTTTCAGGGACATAAGACCTATATACTAAGACAAGCAGTTGCCTTATCCAGCACTGCAGAAGAGCTGTAAGTTTCATTTTTCTATCAGTGATGATGATGGTGATGATTATAATAATAGTAGTTAAAATTTACTTAGAACTTCAAGACTTTCAAAGTGCTTTTCAAATATTTTCTCATTTTACCCTCACAACAATTTTGGTAGGTATGTGGTCTCCATTTTACACATAAGGAAGCTTAGACAGAGAGATGTTAAGTAACTTGCCCAGGGTCGCACACTACTGTCTGAGGCCATATTTGAATTCAGATCTTCCTGACTCCAGGTCCAGCATTTTCTCCAACGCAACCAACGCCATTGGTGACTGTAACCAAAGCCATTATTCCTATTGATGCAAGTAATTCTAAAATACATGCCCAAGTTGTTCTATGTCTAATTTTCAGTAAAAATGTGTCTGAATTTCAAAAACCATCAGTCACTTAAACTGGTTGAAATGGTTGAACCATTGTTTAACAAGGAATTAATTAAAAATATTTACTTATTAAATGCTTAACATGCACTGGATGCTGTGCTAGGCTCTGGTGACAGAAAAACGAACAAGAAAAAGAGTCCACCCTCAAGAAGTTTATATTCTGTCACCTATAGTTGCAGAAAAAGCACCAAACATTCTAAGTTTACCACTGTCTTCACTGTCCCCTACGGATCCTTGCTCTTTGGAGTATGACTACAAAGTACTGGGAAGGTTACAAAAGACAGATGATATGGCTAAAATGTCTTTCCTTATACATTCATCTTCAGGTTATTCTACTTTAGGTCTCTCCTATGTTAAAAAATCTCCAGGATGTCCACGTTAAACTCCTTTGCCTGGAATTAAAGGCCCTATACAAACTATTTTTCCCCAAGAATTATCACAGAATCTCACAATTCTCAGTTCAAATGATCCTTCAAGATCTTCTATTCTGGCATATACCTGAGTAGATATTCTCTTTATAACATCCATGACCAATAAAGAAGCATCCACTCTACTTGAAGTCTTCCAGTGATAAGGAACTTATTTTCTTCCATGGAATTGGATAACTCTAATAATTAGAGTTTTTTTCCCTTCCATCAAGCCAAAAAAATTGTCTGTCACTTCTACCATTTTTTCTTGATCCTAGAGGAAGCCATCTACATTAATTGCCTCCACTTCCTCTCCTCTCACATACTTTGCAATCCTCTGGAATCTGGCTTAATGCATCACAATTTCATTTACACTGCCCTCCCCAAAGTTACCAGTGATTATATTAATTTTTTTGCTTTTTGGAGGGGCAATTGGGGTTAAGTGACTTACCCAAGGTCACACAGCTAGTGTTAAGTGTCTAAGGCTGGATTTGAACTCAGGTCTTCTTGACTCCAGGTCCAATGCTTTATTCACTGCACCACCTAGCTGCCCCTACCAATGATTTCTTAATTGTCTGATATGATGTCCTTTTCTCAAGATTCAAACTTCTTGACCTATCTAGCATTTGATAATGTTTATCCCCCCTTCTAGATGCTCCCTCATTAGATTTTGTGACACTGCTCTCTCCTGCCCCTCCTTCTATCAGTCCGACCATTCCTCAATCCTCTTTATTGATGCTTCATTATGTCATGCCTACTAACCATGATGTCCAAAGATCTATCCTGGGTCCCACTTCATTTCTCCCCTATCATTTCTTCTCATTGATCCTATCAGCACCATGGGTTCAATTATTTTCTTTACATATGGATGATTTCCTGATGTCTGTCTGTCTGTCTATCTATCTATCTATCTATCTAATCTATCTGCATATATATGGTTATCTAATATGTAGGTATATACATATAAATGTACATATGTAAATGTATGTATATGTATATGTCTATATACATATACATAAAGACACACATATATACACATATGTGTGTATACAGACTAATTCTCTCCCTTGAACTCTAAACTTTATTTTATATAGATTATAGGCATCTGAAATTCAGTAGGTGGGAAACAGAACTTATTAACTTAGCCCTAATACCTTTATCATGTGTGAAATTTCCTACTACTGATCCAGAGGACCACTATCTTCCCAGTCAACCAAACTTACAACCTCAGTATCGTGTTCAACTCCTTATCTCACTCATTTATATATCCAGTCAGTTGCCAAATCTTTCATTTTTGTTAAACCTTCACAACATCTCTCAATATGCCTATTTCTTTTAATTTACCCTGTCACAACCCTAATGTGACCTCTTGCCTGGTCTCTTGGAATAGCTTTCTTGTTGGTCTCCATGTCTTAAACTTCCACTCCAATCCATCATTTAATTCATCCAGTGGTCACTGGTTTAATGAAAAATCAACAAGGTAGTATCTTCAACGTGTGGGTCTTACTGTGTCTTTGAATAATCAATGAACTCCAGTTTCTCCCTATTACCTCCAGAATCAAATATAAACTTTTTTATTTGGCATTTAAAGTTCTTCATTACCTGACTCCTTCCTACCTTTCTAGGCTTCTTATACTTTAATCTTTGCCACACACTACATTTGAGCAACCCTGGTCTACATGTAGTTCCTCAAACATGACACTTAGTTCCTATCTTTACTTCTTTGCACTTGCTACTCTCCCATGTCTGGAAAACTACCCCCTTACCTCTGTCTCATATTATCTGGCTTCCTTCAAAATTGGGCTCACATTCCACCTACTCTAGGAGGTCTTTCTTCTTCCCTTGCCCCACCCCCCACCCCATGTCATGCTGTCCCTTCTTAAAATCGTTTTCATCTGTTCAGACATTTTTCAGTTGTGTCCAACTCTTCATGACCCCATTTGGGGTTTTCTTGGTAAAGATACTGGAATGGTTTGCCATTTCCTGGCATTACCCTGTGGATAGATATCTTGTGTCTCTCTAATTGTTTGTACGGTTTTTCTCTTTCATTAGAATATAAGCACCCTTAAGGTAATCACTATATTTTTGCCTTGGTATTTCCTAATGCTTAGTTAGCATTGTGTCTTGCACAAAATTAGGACATAATAAATATTTGTTTTCTGACTGACTAAGTAGCAGAGTACTTGGTTGAGTGAACTGCATTTCCCCCTACCTGTTCTGTGGACAAATACTATGGAACTACTTAGATTTTGGAAATACAGCATCTTCACTAAATACTGAGAGAACTTATTAAAAATTAAAGGGAAGATCAACTTTTTCTATAACTGTTAGTGAGTTTGTGGTGAAGAAAAGGCCCCAAATCAACAAGGAATATAAGAAACCGGATTGCTACATTTAGGCTGGGGAAATGAAGAAGGCGTAAATAGAATGAAAATACAAGACTCGTTATGCCCCCTCTCTGGCTTAAATAAAAAAGGCATGTCCTGGTGCAGAACAGCACTCTCCCTGCCCCCATTAATCTCTCTCTTTCTCTTTTATTTTTTATTCCTATTGCCAAACTACAGAAGGTGTATGGGAGGGATAAATGTGGTGTGATATGGATTTAGGGTGTATGACATGGAGGAAATAGAAGCAAAGTTAGAAGAGGGTGGGGGAACTGGCACCCTGTGTTAGTAAAGTCTTGGAAGGAGGAATGGTGTAGATGAGAAGGGTGAGGAGTAGGTGGATACCAATTATACTCGCACACATATAGTGGGGGGATGGAGGTGGGTTCTCTGTTGTGTTAGTGGAAAGCAGTGTGAAGTGTGTGTGTGTGTGTGTCCTTTTAGCTCCTACTTTTTCTTTTCTTTTACTTGTTATGTCAGCCCCCATAAGAGGGAGAGGAAATCTGCGGGTGGCCAATGATTTGCAGGATGGAGCTAGGCATAAGCATTAGCGTGTGTGGAGGGGGAGGACGAGGACAAAGGATGTGGGGAGGTGGATGGTGAGTGTGCAGAGCTGATGGTAGGAGAAACGGTCTAAAGACTGTGGGGAAGAGTGTGGTGGAAGGAAAGAAGGATTGTGTGAGCTTGCATGGGGTGGAAAGGTAAAATACAGTATCTGAAGGAAAGAGCAGTCTCTTTCTCTCCCTAGGTGACCCATTTGGAATTGTTTGAGGCTGCTTACTCTTTCAGATTTGTATTTTAGAGTCTAGCAAACGCACTGAGAAAAAAAACCCACACGTCCATCATCCCCCTCCCCCTTCCTATCACAAACATACTAGAGAAGAAGCCTGTATGGGGTGGGGTGGGGTGGGGGAAGAGTTTCCTCTCCATCTGGGCTAAGTGGGGGATGCCTAGTTTGTGCAGTGAGTAGTGGGTGTGATGAGTCCTTGAGGTAATGGAAATGTTCTACTTCACCTCTAGGGCCGTCCTGGCAGCAGGAAAGTGAATAGGGAATTTGGGAGTTGGGGTAGTTTATCTCCCAGCACTCGCTGCAGAAAAGTGCAGCGAGGGCTCCATAAGGAATATGGCAAAGGGGTAGGACTGGTGACCCATAGGTATCCTTTTGGAGGGGAAGAAAAGTATTGGGGTGTTTAAGAGAACAGAGCAGGGTGTTGGGGGGTTAGGGCGGGTTTAGGGGTGGGGGGACACGGCTCTGAGCACTGGCAGTGGCTGCCTGACGTCATCAGCCTCTCTGGCAATAGGCTAGGAGCTGAGCTCCCTGTAACAGCAGCGGTGGCGGCAGCGTTGTTCCAGCTCCTATCTCTTCACTCCGCGCTTTCTGCAGCCGCCACTGCATCCGCGCGGCGGGGGCTTCTCACTGCAGCCACCCGGAGGCTTCAGGTAAGAGGCAAGGCAAAAGGAGAGGTGTGTCGCGGTATTGCACGAGGAGGACAAGCTGCCTGCGCACCGCTTCTGGGTCTCTGAGTTTTGGACTAGGCTGGCCTGCACTGCATGCCGCCGATTTGCTCTGCAGTGCAACAGTTTGCAGTTGTCTTTGGGGAGGGTCAAGGGGTCAAGGAAGGGAGATGTATATCTGCCAGGGTCTTTGCCTCGATGGTGATGGACTTCCTGGCATTGGGGTTGGATCAGGGACCTTCGAAACTGCAGCTCTCCCAAACTTTGCAAACCAGGACGCTCACTCCCCATCCCCCTTCCCGCCCCCTCTCTCCCAGGAAGAAGGTGCGCGGTGTTTTGAGGGGAGACTAGGAGAGAGAGAAGGGCTAACTGGTGCAGTTAAGAATTATGTGGTGGCACAGAGGTCCAAGTGGGCCTGGGACAGTGGGCGGGGGAAGGGGAAAGAAAGACACAGAGAAAGATGTTTCAGTTGCCTTTTCTCTTGAGAGGGAAGCTGGTTTTTCCAAGAGCGGGGAGGGAACAGTGGGCGGGGGATCTGGAAACCTGGAGATGGGACAGCTGGGGGATCCTGCGCCTCTCCCTTTGCATTACTGAAAGGAAAGGTGGGACAGGATGCAGAGAGGAAGAAAGCAGCCTCCATAGGATGAGACCTCAAGAATCCTGAGGCTACAGCTCGTCCCGGGTAGCAAAAGGAGGTCTGCGTAGGGGAGGCTTATGCGGCGGCCCAGGATCCAGCATAAGGCAGGATCTGAGGCATCTCGCTCTGGTTAGAGATTCCTTGGGAACGGAAGATGGGTGGGGTGGGAGGCGGGTGCAGAAAACATAGCCTTCCTCGGGAAAGGGAATCTCAAGCTGCAGTGGCTGCCTCGTTGGCCACAATTAGAAAGTTACAAAGAGCTAAGGGAGACAACCTGCCTTATCTGCTGAGTAATCGGGACAGATGCTGTGCCAACACCGAGATCTTGCCCCCTGGGAAAAGGTGGCAGGAGAACCGGGGTACGGGGCTCAGGGCACAGCCTAGAATGGAGAGCTGGAGTCCCGCTGGGATGCGGGAAGGGAGCGAAAGAGTCTGCGGAGTGGGAGGGGGAGAGGTGGTTGGGAAGGTGAACAGCAGGCTTTGAGCTTGGAAGCGGGAACGCTTTGCGGTAGCCTCATAAACTACCCTGATTCTCCACCCACCTTTCCCTTTCCCCTCGTCCACCTTGCTGCCCTCTTTTCCCCATCCCTCGGGCCTGTATACTAACTCATCCCATTCTCTTTGCAGGCTGGTGCTTCACCTAACAGGAAGAAGGGTGCACGAAGCAGCGTTCCCGGCAAGGAGAGGATTCCCGCGGCATCAGTTACACGCGCGCGCACACACGCACACATACACGCCAGCGCAGAGGGAATAGTTTTGGGTGGTGGGTTTTTTTCTTCTTCTTCGTTGTTCGGAAGCGATTTAACCAGGAGAGAAACACTGACCCGTTTTCCCTCCCCCTCGCCAGCCCAGCCTCAATGAGTGCCAAAGTGCCCAAGGAGCTGAGGCTGGCCCTGCCGCCTTGCCTTCTCAACCGGACTTTTGCTTCCCCCAACGCCAGTGGCAATTCCAGCCCCAGGGGCCCGAGTGGTAGCGTTGGAGGCAGCAGTGGTGGCAGTAGCAACGGTGGCGGTGGCGGTACCTGCATCACTCAAGTAGGACAGCAGCTCTTTCAGTCGTTCTCCTCCACGCTGGTGCTGATCGTTCTGGTAACCCTCATCTTTTGCTTGATCATCCTCTCCCTATCTACCTTTCACATCCACAAAAGGAGGATGAAGAAGCGGAAGATGCAGAGGGCTCAGGAGGAGTATGAGCGGGATCATTGCAGCAACAGCCGGGGCGGCGGCGGGGGCGGCGGCAGCAGCAGCAGCGGCATCGGCATCGGCAGCAGCAGCAGCGGCTGTGGCAGCGCGGGACTGAGGGCCTGTGGCCAGGCTCCTCACAATGCGAAAGAAACCCGACTGGAGAGACCTCCTCAGGACTCAGCCTTCTGCACCTCTTCACCTTCCACCTCTTCCTCTTCTTCCTCCTCTTCCTCTTCTTCCACCTATTCTTCTTCCACTTCCCCTGGCATCCAGCGTCCTGGACCCCGTCCTCCTCCTCCTCCCCCTCCTGCCCCCAGTCCCCAGGGTTCCCACCTCACCTCCTCGTGTTTGGACTCATCTGGTGAGGGGCTTTTGCAAACAGTAGTACTGTCTTGATGGCCTAAAGCTCCTCCTCTTTTCCTTCTCCACTTCCCTCCTTTCCTTCCTTTATTCCTCCTCTGACCTCAACCCCCTTTCTCCTCTCTCTCTCCTCCTTCTCCTCAGTCTTCCTGTCCCCCTCATTCCTTTCCTCCTCCACCGAGGCACTGTGTGGTGTTTGTAAATATTGAGCAATGAAAGTCTCGGAAGAAGAAATAACGCTGATGATGATAATACTTTATTAATATTAATAATTATCATGATAATACTAATAACACAACCCAAGCGCATGACAAATCACATCGCGTTTCTCATTGTCAAGGAAGGATGCATTTTTCTCCCCTTCTCCCCCTCCCCCCCAAAGGAGGAGAAATCGCACAAAGCTACCAAATATATAAAAGTCATTGCCCGGTAAGGGAAGGGAGATTGGAGGTGAAGGAAGATCAAGAGCCCCGGTGGTAATGTACATAGCTTTAAGGTTAAGGTTACCTTCCACTCTCTTCTCCTTCTCCCTCTCCTCCCTACCTCTACCCCTTCTAAGCTGTCACTCTTCCTCTACTCCTTTCCCCATCCCTCACATCTCTGCTCCAACCGGGCTCAGTCAATCGCATACTATCATAAAGCAACCATTTAGATCAAGCACCAGGACTACAAGAGGCAAGATCCCCACCACCCCTACCCCCCAGGGAGAGAGACTGGATCAATGCAACCGGGGGTATTTATTGAATACGGTTGGACCAATGCAAAGAGACACAAATGCTAATGGGCAGACGTATTGGAGACCCAGAAAAGGAAGCACTCTTTCTATAAGGTCTACGTTTTCCCCACACCACACCACACCACACCATTCTAATTCCTACCCTCTGTTAATAGTGTTCCCTCTTCAAGGACTGAATATTTGTTTAATTTTATAAATGTCCTCTGATGGCAGAGCGTAAGTACAACAAATAACATCACACAGAAACTCTCTCTCTCTCTCTCTCTCTCTCTCTCTCTCTCTCTCTCTCTCTCTCTCCCCCTCTGTCTCTCTCTCTCTCTGTGTCACACACACACATACATCCACCCACACACACACACACACACACACACACACACACACACACACTCTTGGTAGCTTCCCTTCAAACAAACAACCATATTGTTGCCCCTTGCACTGTTTCCCGTTTCTTAATTCCTCTACCCTCTAAATCCTTTGGCGATCGATACACACTTTGGCTGCTCTGGGCTTCCCAGACACCCTATTGGTCCAGAGGAGCTGTCCAGCCAGGTCCGGTGCTGAAATTGCCTCACTGCATAGGCTACTCTGTGCAGGTGGAGAGGCTGTTTTGGGAGGTGACTGTTCTAGCTTTGGTTGGTTCCTTTCTTTCTTTTCCTATTATTTTTTAATAATCAGATTCGAGTGTACTATTTGTTTAGTTATATTAAACATTGCATAAGTTATTCTTTTTTGTAAAAACAAAATAATAGGTAATGTGAAGTACTGAAAGTGCAGTAACTAATCAGCCAGAATATTTTTTGTTTTATTTTTAGAACAAGTGTACCTTTGTTATATCTTCTATTGGTACTGAATGCCTACGCAAACTATAATTCTGTACCATGCTCTCCAAACTGTATATTCTTGTTCCTCATTTACAGCTATTGATCTAATGGTTGCCACTGAACATTGAATTCGGTGGTGCAGACCTGGCTTCTGCTGTTTTCAGAATTGTTACTTTGTACCCTACTCTGTAGTAGACTGTTATGAAAAGATGACACGTCCGTTTTCTCCTTTCTTTTGCGAACAAAACCAAACAATGGATGTGCATCTATTGCCATCTATTAAAATATGGTTAATATTTAAACAGCACCTGGTGTAGTCCTCCCTGCATGTAATAACGACATAGAGGCAATGGTGTGAATGCCTGCTTGTTCTGTATGTGCTTGGGAGTGGAGCTAGTAGAAAGGGTGCCAGGCAATTTGGGTGACAAGTAATGTAGATTTCATGGAGCAGTTACATCTAGAGTCAGCATATATAAGGGACAGGTCTTTGCTACCCTGTTAACTTAGCAATCTTTGATGACAGTCAGGGATAATATGTGTGGAGGGAGGAGTGCTCTTTTTCTCTTTTTCCTTCTGTGTCTGGTTTAGTTGAGGAGCAGGATCTAATGAACATAAGGACAGAGTAAGAGAAGACAGTGGGAGAATAGGACTATTTTTATTCTTCTCCTGAACCTAGGTGTCGTTTATATACTGGAAACAAGTTCTATTTGTTGTCATTTCCCACTGTTTCCTTTGGATTTCCTGCAGGAGGAAACAGAGAGTTGCTGTATTTTTTTCTATCTGCCCTGGAAACTCACTTACAACTGTGGTTTTCATGTAACTGATGGGAAAACTGTATTGATGGGAAGAAACTATTAGTAATACAACCCATATTTGCTCCAAATTGAACTTTAGGATTTTAGGCAGGCAGAAACTCTAAGTGCATCCCTCTTCTAAATAATGAATTGATCAGGTAGTCTCTGTCTGCCTAGCTTCCTGGAGAAGAGGGCTTTTACCCAGGGGATGGGAGAGTGGGTGACACTGACTTTGTGGATTTTGCAAGAATCCTTTTCAGAAGCTTTGAGGATCATTGTTTAGTTGTGCCATGCTGTGATTTGAGGAGAATGGAAGAGACTCCATCTATGGGTTCAAGTTGGAACAGAAATGAATCCTATTCACAATGACTTAGTCACTTCCTAGTAACAACTTAGGCCTTTAGTGAGGTGCATTAACTGCCTCAGGCCACTAGGGAGCCATAAGTGCACTAAGCCTTGGACATCTTACCAGAGAGTGACTAAGGCACTGGGAGGACTAGGGTCCATTAATTTTTGTAGATTACCCTCATCCAGCTGCAGCTCTTTAATTCATTATTCTGAAATGTCCTTTGGACTTGGAATCTGTATTGATTCAGAGATCCAAAGAGGACGCTCCCTAATTTTCAATGAGCTCCACTAAGTGCAACAACATTACTTTCCTCTCCTTATTTGGGGCACATTTTACAGTGAATAATTTCCCATTTTATTAAAGCAATAAGATGTTCCATCGTGTGCAGTGCAGGATGATGATTCCATTTCCTTGGTGCTGAAGCTGTTCATCCTTTCTTGCCTTATGAATCACAGTGCATTCAAGGCCTGCAATAATAATCCTCTTCTAGGATGCAGCCTGGCAGACTTAGGGTAATTATAAAATTGCCCCCATGCCATTGCTGTCAAAGGAAGAAGTGGGAGAGGGAGGGACCGGGAGGGAGAGATAAAAGCACTATATATATATTTTTTGAAAGAACCTTTTACCTATTAAAATGGGCCCATATATTCATAACTCATAAATATTTTAAGTCCCTGTAACCATGTATACTTTACTTCTCTAATTGACTCTGCTTTAATATTTGTAATATCATTATGTGTATAGATGATATGGTCCAGGAGTCAAAAGCCAGACTCTACATTTCCAAATGGTCTCATTTGAGATTTTGTATGAGATATAACAGAATTTATATTTAAAAATCAGAAGTTTTTGTTTTAATTAAATGTCAATCCTCATACCAAATTACCGTAATACACTTGTGAGCCTTTGTATGGACTCTGTTTAAAGCACTGCTTTTTCTAGGGCTTAATTGAATAGTCTCAAGAGATTAGGATGTTACCAGCACAACACTAAAATTCTCTTCTGTGACACAAAAAGGTAACCTGGGAATAGCTGGATTTGTTTTAAGATTTTATTCACTGAAGTTCTGTCAAACCAATTGCTTCAAAACCCTATAGCTACAGCTCACCTCTTCACTTGCAGTTCAGTATTAATAAGGTGGCATTCTTGATTCCTGTTTTTTTCTTTGATAAAGAAAGTTGAGAGAATGCCTTTATTTCAATGGTATAAGGCTTCTGAAAATCATAGACATAGATGGATATTATCTTCCTTAGAATTTCTATACATATATAGCTATGTATTTATATATACATACATTTTGTACAAATTTGCAATGGACTTCTTTTGTATTCTCTTTTCTGCCATTACACAATTGAGATGGAAAACAAATGACTGTTGCATCTTGAGAGAGGCCTAAGGAGTGAGGTGTATGCATGCATTATTCCTCTGGGGAACAGAGTATTGAAATTTTCCCTGTTCATTATATGAAGGTGGGAAGGTCTGACTGGCTCAGGGAATTGGTAAATTTAAAAGATGCTTTTCTTAGATCAGTGTTTTAAGTATAGACATGCTGATAAAGTTATAGTTGTGTCCACATGATCCCAACTATCTGGATAAAAACCCAAACCACACTTTATCTCTTTTAAAAATATTTAGAATTTTATTGTTTCAAAGAAAATGGTCAGATGTTTTTTTTACCTTTCATTTATATTTGTGATGTTGTGTAAACAGCTTATGCATAAACAGTTGAAAGAAGGAGAGAGAGAGAGAGAGATCATTATTTGCATTGTTTAATAAATATGATGCTCATTCTCAATAAATCAGGTCTCTTCTGGGTCCTGAATTATTCAGATTGCTGTTTGTATCAAATCAATTAATTACTAAACCCAAGGTACACTTTGTACTATGTAGATTAATGTAAGTTTTAAGTCATTTCCCTAAATTGTCAATGTTCTACAACTGCTTGAACCTAGGCTGCCAGATTGAATCAGAAGCAGAGTTTTCATTAGTCTGATCAGACTTCCACAGGTAAATATGTAATTCCAGTGTGAACTAAAATAGAGTAATTTTTCTGGGGTAATTTCCTGTTCATCATAGAAATTATGACCCATATTCTATGTTAATCAAAATTCTAGTTCACATCAGAACAATTCCATATACATTGGAGAAGCTAAATGAATTAAATAACATTCTCATTTGAGTTATTTTCCAATCTGGTTACCCTGAGGATACACAGTCTAGGCACTTTGGGACTATTCCATATGAATGTAATAAATCCAACCTGAGTAATGATGCCAGAAGGAAAAGCTCAGCCAAGAATAAGGAAGAGTGGGTTCTGAAAGAGTGATTATCATGTATCAAGGTTATTTTTCCAGATCAGGATAACTTTTGGTTTAAATTGATGTTTCTGATTCTCTTAGACTGGTTTTATAGTTAAACAGAGAGACTAATCTTTAAGTTAGAGCATGTCAAGCAGGCAGAATAAAATAGAGATCAGAGTTCATGGAAGATTTGTTTTGCTTTTCTATCAATAAACAAGTTTTATTGTTAATTGTACTTTTGGAGACTATTTCCTTATGTATCAAATATTGTTGTCTAGGTGGGACATTATATGTAGTCAAAATAGGTGGTTTTCTATGGGGTGTGATTTTTGGGATATGATAAAGTCTCTCTTACCCAAAACAATGTCTTGTGAACCTAGTGGACAATGCCTCAAGTTCTATCCTATAATTTCAGTCCTTTGAATTATGCCTTAGTCCTATTAGAATGCAACTATCTCTGGAAGAAGTAAAGCTTTAAGATTTTTTACTCATGTGCATATTAGTATGAATTAGGATTATCAAAATTCTCCCATAAAACTTGGATTTAGCAGGGTACAGTAAATAGCATATAACTCCACTCAATGTTTTGTATAAAGGGACAGAAGAGCACTACCAAGGTATAAAGGAACAGTAGAAGGAAAGGTTGAAGGCACCTGAGGCAAACTGTCTTGACTCCACTTTGGAGTGGGACTGGCCATTCCAGGCTTTAGGCCTTGTATACTGGAGGATGGTTCAGTATAGGTGACAGCTCTCTCTCTGTATGAGAGAATGTAGTTTGAAAGACCAGTTGCTGATCAGCCAGTACTCATATAAAGACAACTTCTTTATTTTTTATGGTAGTCAGTGTTGTGAAGACTCTACTGGTCACACTGATTTCCAGTCTCCTGGTTCGTTTGTAGCCTTGGTTAAAACCACAACAACTTATTACCTTGTTCCTGACACTTCCCAGAAGGCAGATTGGTTTGTCTTATCAGTTTTCCTTACACTTCACTTCTTTGAAATACTCTGGCTCTTTCTTTGATTTAGAATATAACGTTGGGGAATCTGCTAAGCACCTCTGAGTCTCAGTTTCTTCCTATATGTAATGGCAAGCACAGAATGGAAAGCTGCTCGTGCTTAGCTTTACACTATGCAACAACACGGGGATATTATTTTGTATGCCACCTCCTGGTGAGGATCATTCTTTGTAGATGCAAAGTGCTATGTAAACATATATTATTTTAAAGATAGTAAAGTTGAAGAGCCATCAAGTTAGTCTTGATTTTTTAAGATTTGGATTCAAGTTTCAGCTTTGCCAATAGTTTTCTGGATGACCTTGGGAAAGTCACTAAGTTTCTTTGAGTCTTCATTTCCTTATGTGCAAAATAAGGGAGTGGCATTATATGGTTCCTTCTAGTTTTATAATTTGGATTTATAATTTAATATTAACATATAGTTTTCTGATTGTAGCTGAGAACTGCAGTTAGAAAGAGCTTCAAACTTTAAAGTAATTTTTTAAACCACGTAAGTGGAAGAGAGAGCAAGTCAAAACATATGGAAAAAATTCAGATTAAAAATAAGCATGGTGCATTGACTCATAGATTTGGAGCTAGAGTCAAGGAGATCTGCGTTCAAGTCGTATCTTTCACTTGTATTAGTTACGTGTCCATGGGCAAGTAATTTAATCTCTCTGAGTCTCAATATCCTCAGCTGTAAAGTGGGAGTAATATTAAATCACAGGTTGTTATGATAATCAGATTAGATAATGTATGTAAAGGACTTTGACAGTCTTAAATATCTATAGTAATATCATCTATTATTATTTTTATTTCTATTATGATATCTAGCCCAATTCTAACCTAACCATGATTTCCCTATTCAACATCCCTGACAAATAGACTCATTATAAACCTTATAGATGATAATAATAAATAATCCTGGTTGCCATTATTTATTGATCTCCAGGACATTCACCTCCTTTCCTCAATATGTTCAGTGCCTGGCTCATTGTCTTTCTCTCTACAACAACTTTTGCACTAATGCTAAGGGACAGCACCAAAAATGTTGATACTCCATCAAATACCTCACCTTCCCAGTACCTCAATCAACTCAATTCACATTGCCTACTCTAGCACTATACCTCAGTTTTGGACAGAGATGACCATTCCCTTGAACTTGCCATCATCTATAAGTGTCCCACTTCCATTTTTTATGAACTCTGAAATTGCTTTATCTGAACATAACCTTTCTTCATCACATTTCTCCCCTGATTTTCAACTCCTACTCTTATTTTTCATCTTTACAATAACCTCCATTCCCTACAAGATTCAATTCTTTCCCAGATTATCTCCCACACACTGGTTGCATCCTTTCCCCTTCCCTATATGAACTTGGTGAATCAGTTCAATTCTACTATTTAATCCCTTGTCTTCATGTTCTCTCTCCAATTACACCTTGCCAATTTTTGGATTATTGCCTTAATTCACTGCTTTCATTCCTATTAACATGCTGCTGAAAAGATCTTGAAAAAGTCATGAAACTGCTAACTGAGACCATTACAAATTTATCTTTCATAGTTTCCACTGGTTCTTGACTGTAGCAATGAAATTCCTTTGCACATTAATAATTAATTAACTCTCTGAAAGTTCCATTTTAAACCATTTCATCCCTCTTCAATCCTTCTAAAGCACCATTTTCCCCACCCTTTCAGCAAAGGACCTCACTTTATACTTCACTGACAAATTTGAGTACTTTTGATGAAAGTACCCTCTTCTCCACACTCCTCATTTTACATCACTCAGACATCTTAGCCCCACTACCTCCTCCTGCTACTCTTTCACATGAAGAGATAGTTCAACTAGATAAGGTAAACCCCTGAACCCTTGAATGTATTCTTGATCACATCATGATCACATCACATTTTCTCCCTATATACTGGCTCCTCTGGTTGCCTACAAATACTTCGGTGCCTCTCTTTCCTTCCTTCCTTCGTTCCTTCCTTCCTTCCTTCCTTCCTTCCTTTTTGATATTTTTTGAGGGGAGAGAGCAGGACAATTGGAGTTAAGTGACTTGCCTAGATAAGGTAAACCCCTGAACCCTTGAATGTATTCTTGATCACATCATGATCACATC
>CM053596.1:109166220-109203254 GCA_028646575.1 Pseudocheirus occidentalis
CTCAATGCAAGAGCACTTGGCCCTGATCAATCAACTCAGCCCCCCTGTGGGGTCCACAGGCCAGGTGCTCTAAAGCCGCCCAGTGGGGGCAGCTGCCGGTCACAGCAGTTCCTGCCCTTCCCCCACTGTTTCCTTGACATGGGGGTAGATTGGCCAAACTGCTTTTTCTCCCCCAAATTTAGCTTGAAAGCTTCACTCACTTTTACTGACCTCTAATCCTGGTTTAGTAGATGTGAAGATTGCTCAAGGTGCTTTATATCTTCTCTGAAGTAGACTCATGGTGTGGCTTGGGAGGCTCGGCTCCTCTCGGCCACCCTGGAGCCTGGCTGCAGGGCGGTTTAAGGTTGGGCTGGTCTTGGATCCCGGCCTACAGGCCTGGTGTATGAGCCCCTCCTGCGGAGCTGCCTTTCTCTAATCCCTATTTTTCACACCTTGGTAGATGTTGAGTTGCTGGAGGCTGTAGATCTTCTCTCTTGTAGACTGGCTGCTGTGTGGCTTGGCTCCTTCCTACTACCATGGGTCCTGGTTGTGGTTTCAGTTTCAGGCTGGGCTGGCCTCAGCTCCTGTCCTGCCACGATGATCCCCTGCTGCCGAGCTGCCGTCTGCGAGAGATGTGTTTTCTGTATTTTTGTGAGTTTGAGAGCTCTAGAATTTGTCCAGCGTCATATTTTATGGGTGTTTAAGGTGACTGTGTGGGAGCTGCAGGACCTTTTCTATGCCACCATCTTGGCTCCACCCCCCGGAAATTCCCTCTATTAATGCAGTTTGGCACCTTCTCTGCAACTTACACTGTTAATAATGCTTAGACCACTGGCAACTGACAGGTCAAGTGAATTATTTAGGGGGTCACAAAATCAATACACGTCACCATAACAATAATACAATATTCACAACAACCACGGTGGTTATGAATATGCTGGTATAGTTCTGAATCACAAAATGTAGCAAACTCCCCACATGGAGGGCAGAACCAAAGCCTATATTCAAATACCAGAAAATTGAGTCCCAGAACCATAAAACCAAAGTCTTTACAGTAGTCCCAAAGTTGATACAGATGGTTAATACAGTGAACACCCACATTCCTAAGCCTTCACAATAGAACAGGCTCCCTCAAACAGGGATCCCTCTCTCATTCAAGATAGGTCCTTAGGTGGTTCTGGAAGTTCTTGTAAAAGTTGCAGAAGGACGTGGTCACTGAGAGAAAAATCTGACTGTCCTGCTGGTTCTCTTCCTTATATACAGTATAGCTCCTCCCTGTTCTGCCCCTTCCTGTTAAGGTATTAACTACTCCCAAGGTGTTAACTAATTCTGTGTTAGTTAATTAGCTTAAACAAGGTATTAACTTGAAGTAAGGTGCATAGTACCTTTTACTAAGTGCCAATACAAAGTGCATGGAAGATCTTCGGATTCCATTAACATTACAATCACAGGTAAAACTTGAACCCAGATCTTTCTGGCTGGCATTCTATCTAATATACCATTCTTCTAGTACTTTAACCACTATTATTACTACCACTACTAGTATTACTACTACTACTGCTACTACTACTACTACTACTACTACTACTACTACTACTACTCATACTACTACTAATTATATTGTATCCTCTCCAACAAAATGTAAGATCTTTGAGGACAGGGGATAAGTGTTTTTATATGCTTAGGACCTTACACAGTTCTCTAGATATAGTAAATACTTACTGAATGCTTGTTGAATTAAATTATATTGGTTTAAAAGCAAAGTTCTGAATAACAATCCCTTGGAAAAATACATTTATGCCACATCTATAGAGTTTAGGACCCAGATTTGGAAGTTGAGTTCTATTCTGGATGCATGCTGAGTGTATCTGAGCTCCCATCTGGACAGGCATGTAGGTGAAGAACCAGGATAGAGTAGTATCTTGAAAACTTAGAGAAGAAGATACTAAGGAGAAGAGAGTGATTGACAATGCCAAGAGTTGCAGAGAAATTGGAAAAGATCAGGATTTTTAAAATATCAATATTTTTGGCAATTAAGAGATCACTGGTGACTGGAGAGAATAATTTCAATTTATTGATGAGGTTAGAAGCCACACTGGAGAATTAAAAAAGAGTAACAGGAAAGGAAGAGGAGGTGTCTATTGTACATAGCCTTCTCATGAATTTAACTACAAAAAGGAGAAAATACAGGGGCAATAGCAAGTAGGAGTGAATGGACAAAGTGAGAGTTTTTTTTCTTTGATGACGAGGGAGTTATGGGTATATAGGTAGGTAGTACAGAGCAGCCAGTATACTATGGGAGATTAAAAATTAATGAGGTAGTGAGGGTGATAAAAGGGGCAATCTGCTCTAGAAGATAGAATGGAATGAGATCACTTGTATGTGTGCAGGGGTTTGCTTTGGTAAAGAGAAAGTTCACTTCTTCATGTGAAACAGGAGTGAAGGAGGAGATGGTGAGAGAAAGCACCTGAGCAATGTGAGATGAGGAGTAGAGAAGGATTTCTAGGCAAATAATTTCTTTTTTTCAGTAAAGTTATGATGTGAGGTTATTAACTGAGGGAGTCGGGGGAAGGGAAGTCATTGAAGATTTGAGGAGAGATTAAAAAAGGTTTGGAAGAACCACTGTGGTAAGTGAGATAGAGATTTAATTAGGTAAGTATAAAAAGATTGCCTTGTATCACTGAGAGCCCATCTGAGGTTATGTAACATAAATTTGTCATAGACTGAGCATAGTTTAGTGATTTTTCTCCAGTTTCATTCAGCAGCATGCATTCAAGAATAAAGGTATTGGATGGTAAGAATGATCTAAGGTTAAAACTTGGCAGAGAAAGATGGATAATGGAGCAAGGATGTCAAAAGAAAAAGACAGTTTAGAGCTAAACTGGTTCACCTATGGGGTCAAAATGTGGAAAGGAAGGGAATGGCTCAGTGAGGTGGCACAGAGAATAGAGCACCAGATCTGGAGTCAGGAGGACCTGAGTTCAAATCTGGCCTCAGACACTTAACACTTACTAGCTATGTGACTGTGGGCAAATCACTTAACCCCACTCGCCCTGTCTTCCCCCCTCCATAAAGCCCAAAAAAAACCCCAAACAAAAAAAAGTGTGGAAGGGAAGAAAGTGTAGCTAGTGCAGAGATGATGGCCTAATAAAAACTGAGGAGTCAAGGCATTAGAGGTCACAGTTAGGAAGAAGAAAAGAATTTAGGGTTGCAAAGTTGAGAGAAGTGGAATGACAATAGATTTTGACTAAATAATGGAATTTCAGAGTTTATTAGCATGGAAGTGATTCATTTGCGTCATCACAAGATCTTTGCAGTATCATCTTTGTATGTGGGCAGAAGGATGGTGGGGTAGTCATGTGAAATAATTATTCCAAGGACTATCCTCATGTATGTTGAAGTCCAACTTAGTTTGAGAGTAAGAGTTAAGGAAGAGAGTGAGATTTTGACACAGGCAGGGCATTGAACTCATTGAGGAAATGTCCTAGAGGTCAGTAAACAACAGATGTAAGAATTATGAATGTATGGTGGATAATGATTGAGTGAACCTCAAAGGATGAGAGGTTTCTTAGTAATGGTTGGGGAGGGAGGGAGGGAGGAAGGGAGAGAGGGAAGGAGGAAGAGAGAAGAGACAAGGAGAGGAAAGGAGAGGAGAGGAGAGGAGAGGAGAGGAGAGACTAAAAGCAGCAGTGGGAAGTAAGGGGTATTCCGGCTCCCCAGTCTCCATCAGTGAGTCAAGGGGAATGTATAAAGGTGTAACTTGTGCTAGAAAGAGGGCCTGGGTAGACTATACCTTCATGAGGAAGCCAGTTCACAAAGATGAAAGGAGGTAGAAATGAAGATTTAAGGTGAAAGCAAGTTTGTTACCTATGGAGTAAGCATTTTAGAAAGTACAGTTGAGGGGGTGGGAAGCTTTAGTGTGGGACATGGTGGGGACTGGAGATGAGTTGAGGTTAATGAGAATAAGAAATTGGGCCATGGTGGTGAATGGGGTTTGAATGCTAAGAATCAGGATTTCAGAATCATTAGCATGGGGACAATATGACCAAGGGTCACTTGTTAATCATCAATAAATGAGTTCTTCTGGGTTTTCATTGTCTATAGGGATTTGACCTTAGGTTGGAATCTTCCCAGGACCTTAGGCACTTCAGTGTGTGTGTGTGTGTGTGTGTGTGTGTGTGTTGGGAGAGGGATGGAGAGAAAATTGTTGCAAACTAATGGAATGGCTTTATACCCCTTCTCCCAAAGCAAGAAAACAGGAGTCTTGAATGAATGGTCTTTCAGAAGTTTGATTCTGGTTCTCCATAGATGAAATAATCTTTTTCTTCTTTCAGTGGGCAGCAAGAGACCAAATAAAATGATACTGTAATAGAAGAACATTTTCTACCCATATCTCAAAGCCAGGAGACAAGTTCACAGTAGAATGACATTTCTCATCTTCCTGAGGGAGGATGGAGACTCATAGAATTGTGATGGCTAAATGAAAAAAAATATGTGGATGCATAAAGTTCAAAAGGGAGAATCAGGTAGCAGGTTGCTACCTCTCTCTCTCATTGTCTCTACTGTATCTGTCTATCTCTGTCTTTCTTTGCCCTTCCCCTATTTGCCTCTGCCCCATTATAGGCTGGCTGACTGACTGTCCTGCTTCCCTGGCTGTTTAAGTTTTATCTAGGCAAGGTAGACCTTTCTGAAAGGTCACAGAAAGGATAAAGAGATCAGTTTTGATTGGAGGGATCATTTGATCTAATTGTTGGATCAAATCACTTATGCATGTACAGGACTTTGCTTTGGTAAAGAGAAAGTTCACCTCTTCATGTGAAATAGGAGTGAAGGAGGAGATGGTGAAAGAAAGCACCTGAGTAATGTGAGATGCAAAGTACAAAAGGATCTCTAGGCAAATGAACTCTACTCTGAAAGGTCACAGAGAGGATAAAGAGATCAGTTTTGATTGGAAGGGTCATTTGATCTAGATGTTGGATCAAATCACTTGTCCGTATACAGGGATTTACTTTGGTAAGGCAAAGTCCACCTCTTCATGTGAAATAGGAGTGAAGGAGGAGAGAGTTTGTTAGGATTCTTTGGAATCATTTTGTCGAGGATTATCTGCTGAATAGTACTCAGAGATTGTAAAGAAGCACTAGCCCTCTCCTCCCTTTCTCTCCTCCCTCCCAAAGAATTAATAAACTTTCAAAGAGCAATTTACACTAGTCATTTCTAGGATCTGGTCTTTTATTTTGCTTTAACCTTTCTGAGACCTTGGCTTCTCCCTCAGCGCAGAGGGCATGGCTTAATGAGGTGCTATGGCTTGGAAAATCTTGCCTGAGCTGAGTCCCTGAGAATTACCAGAATGTTTCTAAAGTAAGGGAGAAAATGTCCATTTACAATGAGATTAAAAATAGTGGCAATTTGCATTTCTTCCAAATGAGTGTTAAAAATACTAAGATATAATAATACACAGCAGATTCAGAAAGATGCCCATTCGATCATAGGAATGCTACAAAGACAAGCCAAGAGCAGAGATGTTGTGACAGAAGAATTATGTAAGTCTAGAAACTAGCTTTTCTGCTGCTTAAATAAATGGGGATTGGTCTTTTCAACCTCTGTTATTGCACTGGGCCCCTGTACTGTTTTAGTTATTTTGATTGTGTTGTCTGCAGACTTCAGGTACTATTCTTTTTTTTGCAAACTTAGTAATTTCCCTGGAGGTAGAGAGTATGTCTGATGCCTATTGTGTAATCTGAAACAATGAACAGGATAAACAAGTTTCAAAGAATTCTTCATGATTCAAATTGAGGAAATCTCAGAATATCAGATGCTTCCTCTAATGATTTTCTTCCCCAAAATTATGAAGCACAATTATTTCCTCTGTAGTCACGGGTGTTAGGGAAGCCTAGCTCTAGCCCCTTTCATTTTGATAGCTAACGCTCCAGCAAATTATCATTTTTCATAGGATTGTAGCCTTAAAGATAAAAGTTATATAACTTCTCTATAGTCATACAAGTAACAAGCATGTGAGTAAAGATCTGAACTCAGGCCTTTTGACTACAGTCAATGATTCTTCCTCTGTACCATGTTGCCTCCCTTTGTTACATCTTCTTGCTAATAGCTAAATTGCTGTTCTCTCTGTAATGAACTGTCCCTCACCTGGTAAATTTCTGGTAGAAAAGGACCATGTCTTCCATTTCTTCTCTGTCCTATTCAGAACCACGGGCATAGTGTTGGGTCTGTGGTGGGTATACAAGAAACATTAATTGAATGACTGTCTGAAAGAATGAGTTACCTTCTTGGGTCAGGCATTGTGTTTTCAGGTGGACTCTGTTAAAGATGTAACGTTTTGAGATGACAATATGATATAGTGGGAAGAGTTCTGGCCTAGTAAAGAACAATAGTTTCTGTATCAGATTGTTTGCCATCTCATAGAGGAGGGAGGGAAGTAAAGAGAGAATTTAATTTGGAACTCAAAATAAAAAAGAATCTTAAAAAATTTTATATGTAATTGGGGAAAATAAAATATTTAAAGTTAAAAAAACCCCAAAAAACTTAGGTTCTACTCTCAGCTCTTCTAATTTTCAGAGCCACTGACTAGACTAAGTTACTGAGTCTCCTTTCCAGTCCTGAAGTTCATAGTTCTATTCTATGTTATCTAGTGGGAAGTATATATTAAGCCATTGACATAGGTTGGTTTCACAGATTGTCATCATGGAAGGAAGAGAGCAGGGCCCAGAAGGAATGGAGCAGTGGAGAGGTATATTTTTATTGAGAGGGGGAGGATTTGGCAATTTGTTTTTGAACATACACAGGGCCAAATGAGGCTGCTTTGTTTCTGTGATGGGGAGAAGAGTGTGAAAAAGGATGGGGGTATCAAACCCAGAGCCTGCAAGCAACCGTTTTGGCTTAGTACTGGTGTCTATACCTCCCTTTAAGCCTGTATCCCCATCTCCCAGGCTCCCTGGGTATCTCCTGCATTGTCAGCTTCCTCCATCTTCACTGTGGTACATTATTTAGACATGGGACTCCCTGGGCAGTTCATTTTTTATAGATTCTTAAATGATTCATTTCACCACCAAAACTTAGTAATAAACAAATTAATAAGCAATTATTAATGCCTACTATGTTCCAGGTTCCAGCTCAACACTGGGATTGACAATTACTAAAGACAGTTCCTGCCTTCAAGGAGTCTATGTATTCTTTGGTATGCAGGTGGAGAATCATCTAGAGAATATGTGGACACAAATATGTATAATACAAGGCAAATGAAGAGGGAGAGAACACTAACTCCTAGGGAGATCAGGTGAGACTTCATGGCAGAGGAGGCACTCAAGCAGAATTCTAAGAGAAAATGAGAATCCTGAGAGGTAGAGCTAAGGCAGCAGCACCATGCAGGCATGGAGGATTGATTGCCTATTGGAATATAGAGTGTAAGGAAATGTAGTGTTTGGGAATCAGCTATTAGTTGAGTTTGTCTGGAACAGAGAATTTGTTACAGGGAAAAGCATGAAATATAGCTAAATGCTAAGCTTGCAAGCATTTATTAGGCTTTTTTTATGTTCCAGTTCCTATGTTAAGTCCTGGGGATATTAAGAAAAGTGAAAACACAGTATCTGCCTTTAAGAAACTCACATTTTGTAGGGGAGACAAAATGCAGACAACTATGTGCATGCAAAATATATACAGCGTTAATGAAAAGTAATCTCAGAAGAAAGGCACTAGCAATGGCAGGGAATAGGAAAGCTTTCTTGAAGAATCTGGAATTTGAAATGAGTCTTAAAGGGAACAAAGAATCCAGAAGGCAAGAGGTGAGGAAGGAGAGCACACAAGTAAGAAGGGCAGTCAGTGAAAATCCACAGACTTGGGAGATGGAATATTATGCATTATATGAAGTATTAATTAAGTATGTGGGCTAGTACAGCTGGATCTTAGATTTTAAAAAATTTTTATTTATTTAAATTTTAATTTATGGGCTAAAACAAACATTTCAATAACATAGTATGATAAAAAAACATTGTACATGAAACTGCAAATCTATCATGTACAACTTGCTAATCTATCATGTACAACTCCTTTTAAATATATAATATTTTGTACATTTTCTTGTTTTTCTTCCCTCCCTACCTCCCCTCTAGAGAAGGCTACCATTAGACACAAATATGTATATACATATATATATGAATGTGTATATATACATGTCAAATCATTTTATACATCCTTCTTTTTATCAGTTTTTTCTTTGAATGCAGATGGCATTTTCCTATATGTCTTTAAAAATTATTTTGGGTGTTTATAATAGTCAAAATGGCTTATGGTCTCAAAGTTGTTCTTAAAACAATTTTGCAATTACTATGTACAATGTTTTTTGGTTTTGCTCGTTTCACTCTTCATTATTTCATGCGAGTCTTTTCATATTTTTCTTAGATCTTAGAAAGGGGAAGAAGGTATAAGACCAGAAAAAGAAAAAGGGGGCAAATTGTGAAGGACTTTAAATACCAAGTATTTTACATTTGATCCTGGAGATGATAGGGGGCCATTAGAGACCTAGTCTTTAGGGAAAACAATTTGGCAATTGAATGGGAGATGTATTGGAGAAGGGAGAGATTTGACACAAGAAGACAACTCAGAAAGCTAATGGTAGGTCAGAGCCAGACCACAGATGTCCTTAAATGTCACTCTGGAGACTTTTTAGTATATTATAGAGGTGATAAGAAACCTCTGGTGGATTTTGAGTGGGGGAGTAATATAGTTACACTTATGTCTTAAGATTATTATTTTTATTAGATGTGTGGGGAGGGCAGAGACTAGAAGACCCACATGGAGACCAACCAAGAAGCAATTACTATAGTCCAGGTGAGAGATGATGAGGTCATGAATTGTAGCAGTAACCATGTGAAAGGAGGGAAGGGGGATGATATGAGTATGGAGGTAGCATTGGTAAGATATATTTTGCATTGTGCTTTAGGAAATTATGAGTGGGATGGTTTTAGAAAAACTTGGGAAGGCCTGTATGAACTGATACAAAGTAAAATGAGTGGAACCAGGAGAATAATCTACACAGTAATAGCAAGATAATCAACTTTGAAAGAAATAGTTACTTTGATCAATGCATTAAACTAACCACAATTCCAATTCTGTGTCTCATGATGAAACATGATACCTGCTCTCAGATAAAGAACTGATGTGCTCAGAGTGGATATTGAAGCATATTTCTTTTTCTTTTCTTTTTTTTTGGAAATGGCTAATATGGAAATTTGTTTTGCATGACTATACATATTTGGAATAGGTTTTGTTTTTCTTGCCTTCTTATTGGATGGGGAGGGGGTAGGAGAGAATTTGCAATAGAAAAAAAGAATAAAAAATGTCTCTATGCTTTAAAAAGAAGTTGAAAAATATATTTGGGAAATGTTTAGCAAAATAAATTAAAATACATTTTCATCTAAAAATATGAGTGCTTGATGATTGATTGATTGATTGGTGACTTTAAAGATGTAAACCTGAGTAACTGGAAGAAGGATGGTACTCTCAACAGAAGTAGGAATGTTTGGAGAAGTGAAAAATTTGGAGGTAACTTAGAAATTTAGAGGGATCATAGATTTATAGCTGGAAGGGAGGGAACTTTGAAGTGAACAAGTTAACTCCACCCCATCCCTCCATTTTACAGCTGAAGAAAATGAGGAAGAAAAATATTAAATAATTGCTGTACTTAAAGCTAGTAAGTGTCTGAGGTAGGCTTTAAACCCAGGTCTTCTTTATTCTAAGTCTAGTTTCTTATTTTCTATACCATGCTGTCTCTCTGATTGTGATAGGGAATAAGATAATGAATTCTGTTATAGCCATGTTGAGTCTGAGATACCTATGGGATACCCAAGAAGAAATGATCAAAGTGGTTGGTTATATATAACTGGCCTAGAGATATTATGGCAGGATTCAGGAGTCATGATACTTAATTTGTGAAAACTGGTGGTGACTCCAAAGGAAACTGATGAGAAAGGCAAGTCTTGGCATCTTGGAAAGGAGAGGGGAGGTAGAAAAAATAAGATCTTCTGAAAGATCATTAGCCTTGTGGCTCCTGTCATAGCATATCAACTGGGTCATTAGCTACTTCTAAAATTCATAGGGCAAGTTGCTTCTTGAGGATGGCTAATGATTACCTTGAAGGCAGTTAGGTGACACAGTGGATAGAGTGTCAGGCAGGAAGACTTGAGTTCAAATTTTACCTCAGACGCTTACTAACTGTGTGACCCTGGGCAAGTCACTTCACCCTGTTTGCCTCAGTTTCCTCATCTGTAAAATAAACTGGAGAAGAAAATGGTGAACTACTTCAGTATCTTTGCCAAGAAAACGCCAAATGGGGCATGAAGAGTTGGACTTGATTGAAAACAACTAAATGTAATGATGACCTTGAGCAAATCATAAAAATAATTTATGGCAGACCTGCATAACTTGTGAACTTCTTTGGCCATAGATAGGTTAAACTAGAGACAGACTGATGATGGGTGGTTGCCATGGATCATGTGACAAACAGGAGACTGCACAGTGGCAACTATACATTTTTCCCTGGCAGCCTGAAATCCTTTAGAGTGCTGTAAGCGTTTGGAGGCCATATGTTGTGCAGGTCTGATATATGGCATGGAGATGTTGGAGAGAGTGCTAGTGGACTGTGGAAGTACAGAGGCATTCCTGCTGAAAGGTTTATATTTAGGAGGGCCAGTTTTTAGAGCAGGTAAAGAAATTCTTTCTAAGAAAATGTCAGAGCCTGAGAAAGTCTTGTTACAATAATAACAGACCTCTAGCATTGTAAGATTTGTGAAATTATTTCCTCACAACTACCTTGGGAAATAGGTAGTATGTCTTATTGTATCAGAGAGGCAGGGAGGGGAAAAGAAGAAGAGGAGAAAAGAGAGAGAGAGGGGGGGGGAGAGGAGGGAGGGAGGGAGAGGCAGAGGGAGAGAGAGTTGTAGAAAGAGACAGAGAGAAGACATTTAAATATTTACTATGTGCCATGCTTTGTGCTAAATGCTGTGGACATATAGTCAAACAGGATAATCCCTGCCCTCAAGGAGTTTTTATTTTATAATACGGTGACACGTTAAAAGCAGCTTTAAAGGGGAAAGCAGAAAGGAGGAGTAAAGGCTTGTGATGGTTGTGATGGCATGATGGTAATATTATATAAGATGGTAATGGTAATATTATGGTAATATAAGATGAATGCTCACTTCCCAGAAACCAGGGTAGTTGCAGAGGTAGAATTCAAAATTAAGAATGCTTGGGGAATGGGATAGATGGCCTGAGTACAGGAGACTGGTTTGGAAATTTTCAGAATTTATTCTTTTCTACTTGGCTGCCTCTCAGTAATGTGATGTCATGGAAAAACAGTGGACTAATCCTATCAGGAGCAGTCAGAAGAGTAATTGCTCTGACTGGTATAGTTGAAGGAGTACTGCCTCTTGTAATCAGAGGACCTGGGTTTGAATCCTGCCCCTGATATGTACCAACTGGATGACCTTAGGTAACTCATATAACCTCACTGGGCCTCAATTTCCTTATTTGTAAAATGTAGATGTTGCACTAAATGGCCTCTGAAGTTCCTTTCAGTTCCAGATTCATCATCCTACATCTTCATATCACCCAAGCCCTTGGCTTGGTCACATGTAAAATGAGAGAATTGTATAACATTGTTAAGGTCTTTTCCACTTCTACCATCCAACGTTTCTATCAAAGGCTAGAGCTGGGAAACTCTAGATTAAGGATGACATAATACAGTCTTACTTGACCCTTCAAAGGATGGCCAGGGGCACTGACCCAGATTTTTTTCTTTGAGCTTGTCAGAGTGACAGGAAGCAGTGTTTGTAGAAGTAATCCTCTTGGGCTGAGAAACTAGGTTTAATGAGGAAAGTGGGTCTGGGAAAGTGGGGTGAAGTAGAGGGGGCGACTGATCACTGAACAGGTTAAAAAAGCAAAACTCCCAAAGTGGAAAAATGAAAAATAGAGAAGCCTCTGGGACCAGATGGTCAGAATGGTGAAAAAAGCATAGGGACAAAATTAAACAAACTCTCAGGGAAATGCTTTGTCATCATGCCAAGAGAAAGGAAGGAGACCCAAATGCAGTAAAGAAGCTCATTTTGCTCCCCGTTCTTTATTCTCCTTCTTTCTAATGAAAAAAGTTGAGATAGAAAAAGTCCATTTTAATATTTGAGTATTTGGCCCACTTTGCTAAGATTTCTATTTCTTAGATAGGAACTGGGCCTGTTTGTTAATAATAGTCATAATAGTTAATATTTTTATAGTGCCTCCTATGTGACAAGCATTGTGCTAAGTGCTTCATAATTATTACGTCATTTGATCCTCACAACAATGCTAGCGGGTAAGTGCTATTATTATTATCATTTTACAGATGAGGAAACTGAGGCTAGCTTGCCTAGGGTCACACAGTTAGTATCTGAGGTCAGATCTGAACTTGAATGTTCTAGGTGTAGGAAGTCCCTGGCCCTCTACAAATGCAGATCACCACCTTCTCTTCCATAAAATCTTAGAGAGCTGCCTAATGCACTGAGTGCTTGAGGGATTTGCCTAGGTTCACTCATCCAGTAAAGGTCAGAGGTGAGACTTGAGCCCAGGTCATCCTCATCCTGACTCCAAAACCAGCTCTCTCAATATTGCACCAAGCAGAAGGAATAAAATAAACCCAAAGCAGACCAGTGTCATGAAAAGAACCCCGAATGGGGTATTTGTTCTTGTCCTGCCATCAAGAGGCTCTATGACCCAAGGCAAGTTACTCTACTCCTCTGGGTCTCAGTTTTTTTCCTCTGGAAAATGAGAATTTTGGTGGGATTAGATGTTCTCTAACATCTTGTCACCCCTTACAATCGGAACTGAATCATAACTTTCTGAATTTCTCTTCTCTTTTGGAAGGGATAGACCCAGATGATAGTATAGAATTTGGAACTTGGGAGAACTTAAAAGTCATATAGACCGGCTTTCTCATTTTACTTCTGAGGAGACAGACAAGCCAGAGAAATAAACACTCCCAAATCAGGATTCAAACCCTGGTCCTCAAGCACCAAAATCCAATGCCTCTTTCTGCTTTCTACCCCTTCTCCATTCTCTCACTTGAAAGGAGAGAAGAGAGGAAAGGACAGGAGAGGAGTGGAGTTACTTCCATGCTTCTTTAAGATACCTTTGTTAAAATCTACCCTGACTTTCCAGGGATCATTCATTCCTGTCTCTGAGGTACAAGTCACTTAAGCCAAGTTTGAGCCTCTCTAAAAATGCAAAGGATTCTAATAAAGCAAGGTAATTAATCAATCAATAAAACATTTTGTTTCTTTCTCTATCTTTCTATTTTCTTCTTCATTAGAGCATTTATGATTCTGTCCTCAGATTTTTTTCAGACAATTCCCCATTTTGGGGGGTATTTTTTTAAACATAACTATCAACAACCATCTAAATATGCAAAGAGAAATAAGAATAACTATATAAAATACTATGAGTTTCTATTGCAAAAAGTTTATTTTTAAAGAAGTGTGAGTGTGTACCTGCGCATAGACTTACAAAACTTCTCTACTTCATGAATCTTGCATTCTGCCTTCTCCAGTGAGCAGTTATTCTACTCTACAGGTAGTAGACTCAGAACAATGAATGGGGTCTCAGAGACAGCAGAGGGACAGGCAAAGAAAGGACCTTATAATTAATAAAAATTAATTATTTATAATTAAATAAAATATTTATAAATTACAAATAAGTTAGACCTCAGAGCTGATCTAATCCAAATTCTCATTTTACATGAGGAAATTCACGCCCAGAGGATAAGAAACTTGCTCAGAGTTACCCAGCAAATAGAGAAATTGGGCTCCCTACAAGGATCATTGAATCCAACCTCTCATTTTACAGAAGTGACTCGCCTAAGTTGACTCAGTGATTGGGAGGATAGGATTCCTGCCTATATTCCTATATAGAGGCAGTTAGGGGTGCAGTGGAGGCTTGTTGTTCAGTTCTTTCAGCCTTCTCTGACTCTTCTTGACCCTATTCAGTGTTTTCTTGGCAAAGAAACTAAAGTGGTTTGCCATGTCCTTCTCCAACTTATTTTATGGATGAGGTAAACAGGGTTAAATGACTTGCCCAAGGTCACACAGCTAGTGTTTGAGGCCAGATATGAACTTAGGAAGAACTTTACTGGCTCCAGGCCTAGCAATCTATCCACTGTGTCACCTAGCTGCCCTTGAGTTAGAGTTAGGAATTCCTCAGTTCAAATCCAGTCTTACACTAGCTATGTGACACCAGGCAACATATGTAGCCTCTGTCTCACTTTCCTGAATGTTAAAACTATAAGGTTAGCATAATGATATCATCTACCTCCCAAGGGTGTTGTGAGGATCCCATGAGTACTATTTGAAAAGCATTTAGCACAGTGCCTGGCACAAAGTAGGGACTTAATAAATGCTTCCTTCCTCCCTCTAGTCCAACCTCTAATTTTCCAAATGAGGAGACTGCAGCCCAGAGAAGTAAAATAATTTACCCAAGAACACACTAGAAATTAGGAGCAGAGTCAGGTCATTTTGACGCCCCCAGTCTAAGACTTTTTCCACTATTCCATGTACTAGGCGCCCAATATATTTTTCATTTTTCAAATGATTTGACTACTTGTTCTTACTCTCTGTTCCATACTGCCAGGGGGGCACTTAGTCAATCTGTTAGGAAGTGACTCCTGAGGGAGGGCTCTCGCCCCAACACTGTGCTAGGCATCGAGGGGAAAGCTGAAGAAATATATGAGCAGGCCTCTGTGCTAACAAAGCTTATGAAAGGGAGGCACCTGGAAAGAATTTCTGCCAGAAGATTTATAAAATGCTTCCTTGTTACCTTACCCGTTCTGACTCTGTGATGTAGCTCTCTGGGGGGAAGAACAACATTTCAGACTAAAGCAGAAGAGACAGTTGAAAGGAGCTCTGTCACACTGAGCAGGCCTCAGGATTGTCATGCTTTTAAAGTATCCCTCCCCTCTGTGTCAACTTAATCAGCAGTAGATGGAGTTTGTATTCAGAAAAGAGGATTTTAAACTTTGGGCATCTCTCAGAATTTGAGCTTTAGTTCATGTAGCTGCCAAATACATTGAATGAGGGGCTTGTAATAATGGATGTCTAAGGTCCCTTCTTGCTCTAAAATTTTTTGATTATTCAGGTGCAGATTTTTGAATATTTCCGGGGAAGTATGTCCTCAGCTATCAGGTTTAAGAGGAGGGAGGGGCAGCTAGGTGGTGCTGTGGATAGCGCACTGGGCTTCAAATCAGGAAAACTCATCTTCGTGAGTTCAAAACTGGTCTCAGACACTTACTAGCTGTATGACCCTAGGCAAGTCACTTAAGCCTGTTTGCCTTAACTCCTCAGCTTTAAATGGGCTGGAGAAGGAAATGCAAACCCCTCTACCATTCTTACCAAGAAAACCCTGAATGGGGTCATATGCTACCCACCAACTGAACAACAGAAAGCAGTCTTAGTATGGTAAAACTTTTCCTGTCCATCTTCTTAGCCCTCTCCATGTCTATATTTCTGTCTCTCTTACTTTCTCTTTCTCCTTCCATCTTCCCTCCCTCATTTCTTCCTTTTGCATCTTTTTTTTGGTAACTTTTATTTTTTTTTTTCAGTTAACAAGCCTTTATTTTCTCTCCCTCTGAATCTGGTCTTAAAAAAAGAAAGAAAAACAAATCCTTGTAAAAAAAAATCTACAGAGGAAAGCAAAATAAACTCTTATATTGGCCATATGCACAAGTATAGGTCTTATTCTTTGCCCTGAATACATCAACTCATTGTCAGTTGGTGGGTAGCATATCATTCTTAGTACCCTAGGATTCTGGTTGGTACCTGGTAGGTGTCAATCAGAACTCTTAAGTTTTTTGAGGTTGCTTGTGTTCACAATGTTATTATTTTATAAGTTATTCTCACTTTATTCTGTATCAGTTCATACAAATATTCCCAGGTTTCCCTGAAATTCAAAAGTATTGTGTGTCACATTCATCTATCTTAAGCCATTCTCCAAATGACAGGCACCACTTTGTTTCTAGTTCTTTACCACTGCAAAAAGAGCTGCTAAAAATGTTTGCTCACATGGGTTCTTTTCTTCTTTCTTTGTCCTACTTGCGATATAGGCCTAATGGTGGTATTGCTGAGTCAACAGAAATGCTTAACCTAAAGTCTATCTCTTTTAAAAATTTTACTTTTATGTTTATTTCCAAATTCCCTGCAGCCCCTCCCCCATCCATCAAGAACTCAAGAAATATAATGCTCATTATACATATGAAGTCATGAAACATGTAGTTCCATATTATCCATGTTCAGAAGGAAAAGAAAAAAAATTAAGAAAAAGAAGAAAAATAGTTTAAATCTATACTTTGGATCTATTAGTTTTTTTTTTCCTGGATGTGAATAGCATTTTATAACATGTCCTTTGGAGTTGTGGCAGATTGTTGTATTGAGAAGAGTTAGTCTTTCACAGTTGATAATCTTTATAATATTGCTCTTACTATGTATATTATTCTTCTGGTTCTGCTCACTTAGTTTTGCATCAGTTCATATAAGTCTTCCTAGGTTGTTTTGAAACCATCAGCTTCCTCATTTTTTACAGCACTATAGTGTTCCATCACATTCATATACCATAACTTTTTAAGCCATTCCCCAATTGATGGTCACATCTTCAGTTTCCAATTCTTTGCCACAACAAAAGAACTGCTATAATTATTTTGGTACACAGGGGATCTCTTCCTTTTTCTTTGATATCCTTGGGTTAGAGACCTAGTTGTGGTATTGCTGAGTCAGAAGGTATGCACAATTTTATAGCATTTTAGTATAGTTCCAAATTGTTTTCCATAATGGCAGGACTAGTTCACAGTTCAGCCGGTAGTGCCTTAATGTACCTATTTTCCCTCATCCTCTGTAGGATTTTCTGTCACCTTTTTTTTTCTGTCACATTTTCCTTTTCTGTCACCTTGGACAGGTGGATGTGAGAAAGTACCTCAGAGTTGTTTTAATTTGCATTTCCCTAATTACTATTTATTTAGAGCATTTTCATATGACTACAGCTTTGATTTCTTCTGAAAACTGTCTCTTCATAGCCTTTGACCATTTATCAATTGGAGAATGGCTCCTATTTTTAGAGATTTGGCATAGTTATCTATGTATTTTAGAAGTGAGACCTTCATAGGAGAAACTTGCTATAAATCCTCTTCCCCAGTTTTCTTCATTTCCTCTAATTTTGGCTACATTTTAAAAATTTGTGCAAAAGTGTTTTAATTTTATATGAGTAAAATTATCCATTTTTACCTCACATGAACCTCTCTCTTGCTTGGTAATGAACTCATTCCCTATTCGTGCATCTAACAGGTAATTTCTTCCATGATCCCCTAATTTGCTTCTGATATCTTTTATATCTAAATTGTATACACATTTTGAGCTTATCTTGGTATACAGCGTGAGATGTTGATCTATGCCCAGTTTCTGCAGACTACTAAAGAATACTTTTTCCGTCTTTCTTTTTAAAAGCAGGCAACTCTCTAAGATTAACCTGAATTGATAGTGGCAGTTTCCTCTTCCAGGAATTCTCTATCACAAGAAATCACAGGTTAGACAATTATCAATCTTAAAAATCTGGGGTCAATAGACTGGTGATGGGGATACCTAGTCTTTGAGTCTTCAGTAAGTTATAGAATAATATATTTGGAACTCAGAGGGATCTTGGAAGCCATCAAGCCCAAGCCTTTCATTTCCCAGAGGAAGAACAAGGGCCTAGATAGGCTGAGTAACTTGTTCCTGGTCATAAAGATCGTTGATATGAGTCAGGATACGAACCCAGATCTTCTGACTCTAAAAACCAAACCTCTTTCCACTGTACTGAGTTTAGAATAAGACATAGAAAATTTTTTGTTTCAGATTCCCTATCCAATGGTCTGGAATTTAATTCACCAAGTATTCATTCCAATTCAATAAGCATTCATTCATTCATTCAATTAATTAATTAACTACTTAATTAATTTATATGTTTATGTGTTTATTATTTATTTATTTTGGGAGGGCAGTTGGGGTTAAGTGACTTGCCCAAAGTTACATGGCTAGTGTGTCAAGTGTCTGAGGCCAGATTTGAACTCAGGTCCTCCTGACTCCAGGGCTGGCGCTTTATTCACTGCATCACCTAGCCGCCCCCAAAACAAGCATTTATTAAGGGGTTACTAAGTGTGAGGCACAGTCTAGGTGCAATGGTGGGGAACCTGTGTCCTTGAGGCCACACGTGGCCTTCTAGGTCCTTGGCTGTGGTCTTTTGACTGAGTCCAAGTTTTATAGAACAAATCCTTTTATTAAGGGGATTTGTTCTGTGAAGTTTTGATTCTGTCAAAGGGCCACACTTGACGACCTACAAAGCCACATGTTGCCTTGAGGCTGCAGGTTCCCACCCTGTCTAATCACTGGGTATATAGAGCCAAAACCAAAATGAGTAGTTGCCCTCAAAGAGCTACTGGGAAGAAAAAAACCATACCTAATTATGAATCTGTAATAATTTATAAGTTGATATGTAGTAGGCACTTAGTAACTGTTTGTTAATTGATTTAAGGAAGGAGAGAGGAAGCCCTATCAATTAAAGGCTTCATATTGGAGACGGCACATCAGTTGAACCTTAAAAGCAGGTAGGGATATTCTGAGCAGTAAAGATGAGGAGGGAGGGAATTCTAAGAATGGGTGGGGGTGGGGAAAAAGATCTAGAAGCCAGAGATACTGAGTTAGAAGAGCAAGTAGTCATTGGCAAGAATGTAGAACACTGAAAAGATGAATTGTATCAGAATGGAAAATTAGTCCAGACCTAGATTTTAAAGGACTTTAAAAGTTATTTTGAAGCATTAGGATTTTAATCCTGCAGTAAACAGGGGATGCTTAAAATTTAGTGAGCACACCAGCCGTGGAGTCAGGAGGACCTGAGTTTAAATCTGGCCTCAGACACTTGACACACTTACTAGCTGTGTAAATGTAAGTGTAATTTGACTTTGGGCAAATCACTTAACCCCAATTGCCCTCCAAAAAATAAAGCTAAAAAATATTATTGAGCAGTGGGTGTCCTGTTCTGATTTTTGCTCTGTATAAGGCACTGGGGGAGATATAAAGTGAATTAAAGACATCATGGTTTTGGTAGGTAGGGCATTGGGTTTAGTGTGAGGAAGAGCTGAGTTCACCTTAGACACACCTATTAGTTAGGTACCCTAGATAATTCACTCTTCTGTGTCTCAGTTTCCTCATTTGTAATATGAAGGAAATGATCATGATGATCTCTAAATTCCCTTTCATCTGTAAAACTATGATCTTGTCAGACATAGACCTTGCCCTAAAGGAGCCCAAAATCTCATAGGGGAAAATTAAACATGACTGCACACAGTGTTATAAATAGTGATATTTAAACTCGACCCTTTTGGCCTTCAACAAGTTTGGTGAACTTAGGGGAACTCAGCCCTGGGCTTGCAGTCACTGTGATTACTTCAATTCTGCTTAAACAACAAATGGCGATGGTGCACCAGCAAATCCCAGGCCAGCTCTCTGGGAAGTTTTATGGTATTGATTTATCCATCTCTGTCAGCCGTCTTAAATGCAGAAAGCCAAACTCCATAACAGCAGTTAACTAAGACAGCCTTTCCACTTGTCAGCATATGAATTTAAAACTCAGCAGTGAATGTTTCTCAGTGAGTACCAACATTTATAGTCACTTTGCTTACTGGCTTTGGGGAGGATATTGATGAGAAAAAATGCCTTGAGTCTTAGTTTATGGGAAAATGCTTCTTCTCCCTTTGCCTTATTGTGGAAGAGAATTGCTCACCAAGGGGAGAATGAGCCCAGAGAGCAGCACTGATGTCTGTGGAAAGGATAAAGTCAAGGAGAAAGGGAAAACAGCCCAGTTTCTACAAGGACAGAAAGGTACAGTTTCTTTCTTCAAATCCTTCACCTTGCCGCCATGTTCAATAATTTGGTCTGGCTGTATGTCAGCCAAATTACCTTCATCACCAGTCAAGCCATAATAAATAAAGTAGAATTATTGATTATTTGCCAACTGTATTGGGTCATAGCTCTCACTTGCAACATTTGTGTGAGTATCATTCATAACACATTCCCTTCCTAAAAGTATGTACTCTTTGATCGCTTTTGTGCTGTATCATCTTCCCTCCATCTGCTCTAGGCATCTATTGTTAGGTTCATTTTGACATATCATATAAAAGGGCATTTGTTTGATGGGGCTATTTGTGGAAGGGGCCGGTTACCACCCGGTCTTTAGATCCCAGTGGCTAATCTAACCCAAGGGGTAGATTAACCTAGCTTTCTAGTCATTTCATAATTCTCCTTTAAGCATTATTTGTTCCAGTCAAATTAGCCTGTTACTGATGCCAAGATTTATTTCTGGACTCAGTTCAGGTGGCACCTCTTTCCTTAAGCCTTTCCTGATCAATTGGATTGTTAGCACGCTCTCCTTCCTCAAATAGTCTCCTGTTTACTTATATGTATCCCACCAGTAGAATGGAAACTCCTCAAAGGCAGGCAAAGTTTTGCTTATGTCTTTGGATCCACTGGACTTGGCACAGTACTTTGCATGTAGCAGGTGCTTAAGAAATCACATCAATGAAAAGTTTCAAAAAGGAAAAAGTGTGCAGATATTATAGGTATCACAGCAAAGGGGACTTTATAGCTATTGCTTACTACTACAATAAGGGTGTCTAACACAGGGTATATGATAGACCCAGACCTGCATTGGAAGATCACATTCTGTTTGCACCAAGCTTCCAGTGTTTAATACAGCACATTATATGTTATACCCAAGTCATGTCATTCCAGCTGCAATCTTTCATAAGTAAACTCTACTCCATACTTTCCCCTGATCCATCAATTTAGAATTCCATTACAAGCTTCCCTATCAAACCTCCCCAAATAGACCCTAGTTCTCTAAAGGAGAAGGTGAGCCAGGCCTATGACTTTGTTAAAAGGATAGCAGGGCTTCTATAGTTGGAAGATCCTTCCCTACTCTCTTGGCTTCCTTTATGAGTAGAGAGACTTTAAAAAAAGAGAAAATGGAATGGTGGGAAAGAAGTGCCTGTCTTTCAAACTCTGATAGAAGCTAGAGGAATTCTGGATGCTATGCTAATAAGCTGTGGCTTACCAGGCAGTGCAGTGAAGAGCAAAACAAGTGAGGGAGATGGCAGGAAGAGAGAGATCAAAGTCAAACTAATGTACACTAGACTCAATTAAAAGCTAAAGGAATTAGCTTGCTATCCTTTACCCTGGGAGATGCCAAGATAGGCCAGCATCTGCCTCTCTATTATTATTACTATTATTATTATTTTGATAGAATTGAATCAGGTAAAGAATTTTGGAGCAGTAACTTTTGGTATGATGCTTCTTAAACTGATTTTTTCTGTATGTTCCTACTTCATGTTGGGGCAGCTAATGGACAGAGTGCTGGACCTTGAGTCAAGAAGACTCATCTTTGGGAGTTCGAATGTGGCCTCAGATACTTACTAGCTGTGTGACCCTTGACAAGTAACTTAATTATATTTGCCTTAATTTACTCATCTGTAAAATGAGCTGAAGAAGGAAATGACAAACCATTCTGGTATCTTTGCCGAGTAAACCCCCCCCCCCCAAATGGGGTCACCAAAAGTCAGACACAACTGAAAAACTCAACAACAGCAACAATAACAATAAAAGTTCACCTTGGGAGGACAAAAATATCTCATGGGCATATGGACTTCAAATCTCTGAGCTCTTGGGAGGTACCTGAACTCTGAAAGGGTACAGGAAAGATATTTTGTCCTCCCTCCAGCACCAATTGCCACATGTAAAGTGAAACTTCCTTCCTAGACCAAATTTCACTAGTAGGTGAAGGGATCTTAGTTGTGATTTAATCCAACCCACTTCTTTTATAGATGAGGAAATTAAGTTGCAGAGAAATAAAGTGACTAGCGCAATGTCATACAGACAGTGTCTGTATGTGTACAGTAAGTGACAGAGCTAGGATTCAAATGCAGGTCCCCCAGCTCCAGAGCTGTCCTCGTTCCACTATACTGTACCACCTCTTGGCCTGTACATCTGTAACAGAGCTTGATTGAGGGTCACACCTTGAAAGATGAAGAGAGGAAGAGGAGAGAGGAAAGGAATATCAACTCAAAGTCTGAGAAACAGTTTATCAAAAGGAATGCAGTACTGAAACATCGCATGCTTGTAAAAAGCAATATATTCACTGAGAAATGTGAACCATCTCAACCTTCACTACCCATAAAGAGAGCTTGTCTTTAGTGTGACTAAAAAGGGCTATGATAATCTGAAAGTTCATAAAACTGAGACAGAGAAGGTTCTATGCAGATGGAATTTGGGGTCCACTTGGGGGATCCAGTAGAATGTATTAATAGATTCATCAGACCTAAAATGTATCTTATAGGACTGTTGCTGAGTCATTTTTTAGCCATGTCCAATTCTTTGTGACTCCATTTGGGTTTTTTTTGGCAAAGACACTAAAGATAACGCTAGCTCATTTTATAGATAAGGAAATGGAGGCAAAAAGAATTAAGTGACTTGCCCAGAGTCACACAGCTAGTAAGTAAGGCCAGATTTGAATTTGGGAAGATGACTCCAGGCTTTGCACTCTATCCACTGGGCTACCTAGATGTTCTATAGAACCTGAGAAAGTCTTAAATTGGAGCTGATTTCACTGGCTACAAATCCATGGTGTATTAACACTGATCCTCATCACTGTTCATTGCAGCTCAACAATGCACTTACTCTATCCTGATGAGTTCCCCACTTTCACTACCAACTTTTTTGTCCTATGTTTATTGTGTGTAATTGATGTGCTGATTACCAACTACCCCCATTTATGCATTACACCTATTTCCTACAGGTCAGCTGGAACATCAAGTACACAGAGGGGAACAAAATGAAAAAAATATTGGAAAAATATGACTGTAGCCAGATTGTGAAGAGGGTTAGGAGCACTGTAATTTACAGAATTCATTCTGCCCCCTACCATTCATACATTTGCAGATTTATTTCTGAAAGCTACATGAGATGAGTTCCTAGCTCAATGACATTGTTTTATGATATGGAAGTTCAGGGCCAGAAAAAATGATGTGACTTACCCACAGTCATATATGTATAAGACAGACAGGATTTGAATCCATGCCTCTTCTCCAAATTCAATAATCTATTTTTTTTCTTTTTGGACGGGGGGAAGGCAGGGCAATTGGGGTTAAGTGACTTGCTCAAGATCACATGGCTAGTAAGTGTTTCAGTGTCTGAGGTTGTATTTGAACTCAGGTCCTCCTGACTCCATGCCAGTGCTCTATTCACTGCAGCACCTAGCTACCCCTAAATTCAATAATCTTTCCATTCCATTGCATTGCCCATCAATTCTGGGCTCAAGTTGTTGTCTATCTTCAGAGCTTGTGCTCCAAAATATATGTACTGGTAGATTAGGACAGTGGGCTGAGAGGTTAGCAAACATTGATCCAAGGATCAAATCTGGCCCAATATCTCTTTTCTTTTTCTGTCAATGAGGTAAAAATGTTTATTTAAATATATTTTTAAAATACAATTCTATTATATTTTAAAAATATGAAAACCATCTTTAACTTACCAGGTACAAAAATAGGAAACAGGTTAGATTTCACCTGCTAGCCATAGTTTGCCAACCCCCAGTCTAACCTTCTAACTATTGTAATCTGTGCAAAATGTATTTTTATAATTTTAACATATTTTATTTTACCCAATTACTTTAAAAATTTTCAAAACTTTAAAAAAAGTTTTGAGTTCCAAATTTCATCCCTTCGCCTCCCTCCACTTCTCCCACCCCTTAAGATGGTAAGCAATCAGATGGTAAGCAAGCTTATACATGTGCAATCATGTAAAACATTTTCACTTTAGTCATGTTGTATGAGGAGACTTGAATAAAAGAAAAAAGATTTAAAGAAAGTGAGAAATAGCATGCTCCAGTCTGTATTCAAACAATATCAGTTCTTTCTCTGGAGGCAGATAATATGATTCATCATTAGTTCTTTGGGATTGTCTTGGATCACTGTATTACTGAAAAAAGCTAAGTCATTCACAGTTCTTCATTAAACAATATTGCTGTTACTATATATGACATTTTCCTGGTTCTGCTCATTTCACTTTGCATCAGTTCTTGTAAGTCTTTCCAGGGTTTTTTTTAAACCATCCTGCTTGTCATTTCTTCTAGCACAATAATATTCCATCATAATCACATACCATGGGTTGTTTAGCCATTTCCCCAGTTGATGGACATCCCTTCAACTTTCAATTCTTACCCACCACAAAAAGAGCTGCTATAAATTTTTTTTGTACAAATAAGTTCTTTTCTCATTTTTAAAAATGCCTATGGGATATAAACATAGCAGTGGTTCAATATGCATTTTAATCTGTTTTAGTTTTTCTTATGTGATTAATCTCAAGAATGGCCATAGATCTCACTAAGAACTCCCCAGCTGTTCCCCACAATTTGTCATAAAGCAGAGGTGGGGATCCTGCAGCCCGGGACCCACATGTGGTCTTTTAGTCCTTGAGGGCAGCCTTTTGATTGAGTCCATGTTTTACAGAACAAATTAAGGGGGATTTGTTTTGTGACATTTGCATTCAGTCAAAAGGCTGCACTTGAGGACCTTGAGGGGCACATGTGGCTCTGAGGCTGCAGATCCCCCACCCCTGTGTATAACCAGTATGTTTTCATATGCATACAAGATTATATGGGTAATCTTATGTTTTATTTTAAATAATTGTCCCTAAGTTAAAAGACATTTGCCAAAACAGGAATGATCCACCTTAGGAGAACACAAATTGCCCTGTTGCATGTCTTACTTGATATTCAAAATAAGTTATTTTCATGTTTAAATCTATTAAGAAACCTTGTATGATCTTAGCATATGCAAGAGTGACCTTGTAATAGAGGATAACCTTCAAGTTTGCATTTTGCTCTAACAAATGAAATATGGTTTTTGTGTGTTTGTTTTTAAATTAACAAACAGTAAAATGAATTCCTGTGTTCCCCACCACTGTCAGTTCATTTTGTGACTGTGAAGGTATTGTCTGTTGTACAGGAGTTTGATTCTTCTTTTTTTTTTTGACATTTCAGCAATGACATTTGATGCATGTATAGATAATTATCATAAAGAATTTTTATAGAAATAAGAGAGTAGACATATGGGTTAGTAGTTTGTGATGAATCACTTTGGAGGTTAAGGTGAAGCTAAAATATCATCCATGAATTTTTTCTATTCTTTTGGAATTTTCCTTTCTTTGATGATATTTTGAAAGCCAAATCTTTAGTACTCTTAAAATTGCATTTTCTCCAGTTTGTTTTTTCCCCCACAATGTCCAGCTGGTTTTTTCTGGCCTCATCTTCTGTTGTGTATGTGTGTTGCTGGTTTCAAAAAAGAATAATATTTATTTATTTATTTTTAACACTTATTTAAAAAAATGAGTTCCATATTCTTTCTGTCCCCTCAGCTCTCCCCCACCCACTAAGAAGGCATGCAATACACAGTTATATGTATGAAATCGTACAAAACATATTTCTATATTAGTCATGTTGTAAGAAAAAAAACCAAGAAAAATAAAGTGAACAAATTATGCTTCACTTTGTACTTAGATTCTATCAGTTCTTTCCATGGGGAATGATAGCATCTCACTTCTTAAATACCATTTTCACTTCCCTACATAAAATGTTGGGTATTGAGGTCATTGAGTCCAAATATGATGTGTCCACTGTTATCAATGATGAGAACAGAGAGCTACTAAAACCTGGCAAGATTGTTCCATTTCATGCCTCTCAGAACAATGGTTCTGCTTTCACCTATAAACAAGCAATAGCGGTGTTAAAGAAAGAGCATTGAATTTAGAATCAGACAACTTGGTCTCACATTCTGACGCTTATTGACCGTTGTGTGATTCTAGTTAAGATACAGGACCCTGAGGCATATTATCTTGGATTACAGAAGGACTCAATTTCCTAATCTTTGGAATAAGGTATGGGTTCAGATGATCTCATGGTGCCTTTCAATTCTACTGTCTTCTTCACATGTGTTCTCATGACAAACTTTTTGAAGGACATTCTTCTTCCTCTATTGCTTTTCACTTATCTTTTGGTAGTGGCAATACTACTCATAATCTTCCATTATTTTGCCCAATATTTAACAATTGATCTTAAACTCTAAATTTATATTTCCCTTTCCCTTGATTCACATGTTTCTGTATAACAAGGAGGCCACATATTTGTTGGTTAAGTTGTTTGGTGTCTGTTTAGTTCTAACCTATGTAGCAACTGTTTTAAATCAGTTAAATCTATTGATGAAATCACTGGTAACCAGAAACCATATCTTCATGCTTATACATTTTCCATTTTTCAGTCTTAGCACGTCATCTGAATATAAGGGGTAGGAGATTTTGTAATTCATCTTAATGTCTTTTAAAAATCTTTGTCCCTTTTTGGTGCTTGGATAGATTTTGACCTTTTCTCTAATCGGTCTCTGGTCTAAATTCACACTGACAATTGAATCTGAATTTATACTTATGCTGGGTTTCCCTGTGCGGCAAATCATATGTAACCATTTCTGTGTGATGTTGGTTGATGTTTATCATATCCTGTGCTATATGATTCTTTTCTTGAAGAAAATATTCATATTACATAGATATGAGAGCTCTAAATCATCTATGAACCTTTGACCATTTTCATTTTTTAATCCTGAGCTGGTTTTTGATTATATTTTTACTATTTTCCCTTGTGCTTTCACATTGAAGTCATCAAATGCCAAGGCATATCTTGACTTCATTTAAAGGAGTCTAGTCACGCTCTCTATGGTATTTCTCTACCTTGTCATTTTTCATCCATTGGTGAAATAATGGATGATGGCAATTTCTTTCTGCTTTTTGTGTATTAAAAAAATCAATTGACGTGTGGTTAGTTCCCCCATGGTTATTAGATAAGGATCTTACATTTAGGATACCAAGAATTCAATTAATTATTATGAAAGATCTAAAAGCTGAGATTCTTAACACCTTTTTTCTTTCCTAAACTACTACAGGATCAATGCTTTGGAAGCACATGAGAATCACAGAAGACTGATGGCTATTTTGACTTATCATTTTTAAAAAATTAAGTTTTAATGATGCCTTTTGTTATAATATCAGTCATTTCTGGATAGTTACTTCTCAGAAGTCCACCTGAATATATCTTTTTTTTTTTTTTTGCTTTTTGGAGGGCAGTTGGAGTTAAGTGACTTGCCCAAGGTCACACAGCTAGTTTTTGTGTTAAGTGTCTGAGGTGGGATTCGAACTTGGGTACTCCTGACTCCAGGGCCGGTGCTGTATTCACTGCGCCACGTAGCCACCCCAGAATATATCTTTTTATGAGAGGGGAAGGAAAGGCAATAGGGGTTAAGTGACTTGCCCAAGGTCACACAGCTAGTAACTGCGTCACGTGTCTGAGGCTGAATTTGAACTCAGGTCTTCCTGACTTCAGGGCTGGTGCTCTATTCACTGTACCGCCTAGCTGTCCCCAGAATAAATCTTTTGTAACAAAGAAAAACAGTTAATTAAAACCAACTAATACACTGAAGGCATATGAGGGCATATATGACATTTTGTGTCTGCATTCTCCCATTTCTCTATCAAAAAGAAGGAAGTGCTTTCTCATGTCTTCTTTAGGGCCCAAAGTGGACCTCACAATCTCTCAGTGTTCCCCTTCATTTCAGTGGTCTTTTTGTTTACATTTTTATAGTCATTGAAGCTCTTGGTTTTGCTCACTTTACTCTGCATCAGATCATACGAGTCTTCTCTTGCTTCTCTGAATACCTGATTTCTTCCAACACAATAACATTCCATTTCATTCCATTCATACAATTTGTTAAGTCATTCTCTAGTTAATGGGCATTTACTTTGTTTCTATTTTTTTTTTGCTACCACAAAATGTTCTGCCATGAATATTTTAGGGTAAATATGACTTTCCTGGTTTTTTTTAAGCCTCTTTAGGGTATATGTCAAGTAGTCATATCTCTGAATCAAAGTTAATCTCTCTCTTCTTTATTGGATGCCATCACCAGAAGAATTTATCATTTAATGGCCAGCCTTCTGGTGCTGAACCAGTCTTAGTTTTACTAGTCTTCAGCTAGGAGATATGGTCTGTCACCAGGCCTGTACTTGAAACCTTTCCAGCTTTGTGGAACCTGTCAAAACCTGTGCTTTCTTTGCTGACGTGTCATTAGAATAGGGCTTTTGTGGAGGGCTTATAATAAATTTTTTTTAGATACACAATAAAATAGTGGATATTATGGGGGAGGAGAAGGTGAAGCAAACTAAATGGTTTCTTTTGCAAAGGACCTGAGGGCAGTCAAGGACAAGTGTTAGCAGCTTGTAACTTCACAAACATTATTAAGTTGAGATCTCAGGTTACTGGAAAAGGAAAAATGCAGTGGAATCAGGAATTATGGGAAGTCCCTTGTACTTCATGAAACCAAAGTTATATATAATCACTTAGAAATGCTATGTAATTAGATTTAAATAGCTTTGAATTTGTTGAAATCTCAGTTTAAACCTGGACTTAATCTTTTTAAGCACACTAAAACAGACTATGGTAGGGTTTTAAAACAAAAGTATTAATGTGATTTCTTCACAGAGGACTGTCTTATTAAGTAGCTAGGCTAGCATAGCTTCACATACTCTTAGATCTAGGGTGACTGAAAAGTACAGTGAAAACACTTTCAGAATTAGTATAAAGATGAAATGTTGATTTTGTTAGTATTAATAACAACTCTCATTTTTCATGGTGCTTTAAGATTTGCTAAGTACTTACAACTTTGTCTTACTCCACTTTTCATTTGCTTCCCTGCCTAGGGAACAAGATGTCCCTCCCCAGTTAAACTCATCACCTCTAATCACATCAACTGTTGTTAAATCTGTCACTGATCCTTCCTCAGCCTCCTCTCCCCTCTGATTGGAGGGCTTGATGATGGAGTACCAAACTCAGCCCAATGTCTACCTTTATAGAGGGCAGAAACTGGACTTGTTGGATCACTCCACTTTGCATCTGCTATTCTGCTTTGTTTCAGCTGCATGAAAGAAGATTCTCTCAGGTCAGCTTCTTTATTTTCCTGCTCCCCACCCTTACTTTCTTACCTCCTTTTGTCTGTTGTAAGCCCCATTAAGTTATAAGCTCCTTGAGATCAGATGCTGTTTTTCTTTTTATTAATTGTATCTGCAATGCTTAGGAAAGTGCCGGACATACAGTCAGAACTTAATAAATATATATTGGATTTGCTGGATTTAACCGTTTGTGCAAATATTTTTATATCACTATTTTATAGATGAGGATTTGGAGTCCATGAGGCTTGTTCCATGATCACCTAACTAGTTAAAAGTTTGAGGTGGAATTTGAATCCTAACTCTGGACCCCACATCCAGTACTCTAGCCATTGTGCAATATTGCTTTGATCTATGATTGTCTTGTTTTGTTGCTCATAGTCTGTATAATATACCATGTTATATGATTGGAATGAAATAGAAAATAATAGATATGGTCTTGTAGACCATGGAAATCCGGGTCATAAGATCACTTCTAGGAAAACAGGCTACCCTCTGCTAAGGGATGATAAGGGTAGAGGTGGAATGATACCAAGACTGACATGAAAAATTTTGTTTGGCAGTCAGTGACAATGATCACCTCAAATTAAAAAAGGAAGGTCTGTCATTCTTCTAGTAGTTACAACCATTTCCTTCCCACCTGGTGCTGGATAATTAAACAATGACCAGTAGGATAGCTTTTGGAAATTAAATCCCTGACCAGCCCTTCAAAAGTAAGAACTTTTATACTATCCTGAAGGAGCTAGTTGAGTGAAATGTCTCCTTCATTCTCATCTCAACCTCCACCCTTTACTGCTTTCTTTGGCCATAACTCCAGCTTTGACCTTACCTTTCTCCTTTAGAAATATTGTGACCAAACATCAATCTAGGAATGGACATTTATATAGCTCTGGAAGCAACCTTGTGACTTCAAGAGGTTAAAAGTCCTTGATTCCCCATTCCCCCCCACTTGGAGCTGACTTACAACAGAAGGATTCAATGTACTTACACCCTCCTTCAAGAATATATCTACTGAGAAAAGATGAAGCCAAGGCATAAACTGGCTTTTTGTGGGATATGTTCCTCGAAGGACATATATAGTAAAAAACTGAATTGAAGGTAAAATAGTTGTGCATCAATCCCACAAAAATGCTTCAAGTTTAATATTCTGGGAGAATATGATAGGAGCTATTGATTATTGTTTCATTTTTAAATGCCTTGTCAATACATGCTTATGAGACTTTTGTGTTTTAAGTGTTTATTTTGTGGAGATGAAATAAATAGCTCCACTTTGTCCGATCTATTTCCTACATTGAGTACATTTTGGATCTTCTTTGGGAAGGTGCTAGATGAGCCTTACCTCATCATTAAAGAATTTTCCTCAGGACTCCAGACTGTAAAAAACTCAGATGGGGCAGGGTGTCCCAGAACCCTTGGACTAGGACCAGCCTGTGGTTATATTTCATATTATTCACCCTCACTTTTGGTCATCCTTGCCTACTAAGAGTTCTTTTTACATGATATTCCATCTCCCACTTTCATGTCTTTATTGATTATCCCTTCCATTCCCACCCCCTGCCATGATTAGTACTCCTTCCATTACTTCAACAATACTCTAGCCTCCTTCAAAGCATGGCTCTTGTACCACTTCCTTTGGTACATATTTTCTGATCTTCCCAGTTGCTAATGATTTCCTACTCTTAAAATTAATTATCACACATTTTATTTATTTACTGGTATGTGTGTGTGTGTGTGTGTGTGTGTGTGTGTGTATAGTTTCCAACCAACTGAAATTGAGGCCAAGGACTATTTCATTTTTGTATTTTTATTCTCATTATATAGCACAATGCCTGGCACATAGCAGGCAGTATATTTCTTGAATTAAATGAAGGAAACCTAAGTGTTCTAGAAACTTGAAGAGAGAGATATAATTTTCATCTAAATGGATCAGAAAAATTTTAATGGAAAATGTGGCCCCTAAAATGAGTCTTGAAATAAGAGAAGGATTTCTTTTATATTTTGTAACATCTGGCTGAATTTAGATGATGCCAGATTCTGGGCATTAGTCCTGGTGTGGGCTGTAGCTATAAGTCCCAAAATGGGGTGGAGTGCTATAACAAGAGTGTACAAGTATAGCAAGGTTGATTAACACTTTGAGATCTTTCACTGAAAAAAGTTCTTCTGCCACTAACCCTCTACCAAGGTCAAGGAAAAGTCAAAGTCAACACATCTCTTCAGGCACCTTCCACTCAACCTGAAGTCAGAATGGGAATGGGAATTGCTAGCAACTTCCAATCCTTAGCCTTTATACCAGAGATGAGATAAGTATGTGGACACTGGAGTAGGAACAGAAAATATAATAATGTCCAAATACAAAAGCTTTATACTTGAGATTGGGCCTGTAGCTATTAATTATTTTATCTGTACTGGTCCCAAACTTGCTGGGACATGTTTTGCTTCCTAAGAGAAGCCTGTACTCAGTAGACTATGGAACTGTATAGGCATCCTATCAAAATTAGTCATGCTATTACCATAAGCTCATCTCCTCCTACTTTGAGAAGGTTCCTGTCCTTAATGATCTTTCTCCAAAAGTTGGTGTGCAGGAGGTCATCTACACTCCTTGCCTCTACTTTTCCTCCTTTTCACTTCTTTCTTCCCCACCATCTGATTCCCAATATCACCACACAAATGAAACAGCTCTCTTCAAGGTTATCAGGAATCTATTGATTGCTAAATCCCATAGTCTTGTCATTTCAGTTCTCACCTGTCTTGATCTTTTTGTAGCTTTTGAAACTGCTGACTGCTCCATTCTGATTCCTCCCTTAACTCTCATGATACTGTTTTCTCCTGGTTCTCCTCCTTCATGTCTGACCATTTGTTCCCATTCTCTTTGGTTAGACAACCATCTGTAACTCACCTCCCCATCATGAATGTCATCTAAGACTTTGCCCTGGGCTCTCTTTTCATATTTTCCCATAATTTCTCTTGAAAATTCATGGGCTTACTTTGCAGATCATTCCTAGATCTCTATATCCAGCCCTGGCTTCTCTTCATAGATCTGTATCTTAGTCCTATATCATAGACCATTGCCATTAGACTTTTCCACTGGATATTCCATTGATACCTCAAATGTATCATGACTAAAACAACTTGTTACCTCACCTCTAAATCCATTCTTTCTCCAAACTTTCCTTTTTCTGTCAAGTGTACCCTAATATCCTTCCATTTGCCAAGATTCATAAACTCAGAGATATCCTCAATTTGACCCCCTCTCTTATCTACCATATCTAATCAGTTTAGATTCTAGCTCTGCAACATATAAGGAATCTGTCCACTTCTTTCTCCTACCAGTATCTGATCCTCATCACTTCTTACTTGGATTATTACAACACCTTCTAAATAGGTCCTCTTGCTCCCAATTTCTTGGCTCTCTATTATGTCCTCCATCCAGCTATAAAAAGTAATCTTCCTAAACTCATAAGCATGACTATATTGCTCTTCCAGAAAAACAAGCAAACAAATACCATTTTAGTGGCTCCCTCAAAGACAAAAACAGCACTCTTTCAGTTTCATAATTTACCTGTAGCTTTCCTTTCAAGGTATATTTCATATCACCCCCTTTCACTCACTTTAAGTTCAATCCTAACAAATCTGTTTGCTGTTTCTTAGGTTTCAAATTCCACCTCTTAGGTGATTTTTCAGGGACTACCCTTCATGTTGGGAATAATTTCTCTGACTCCTGGTACCCCTCCTTTCTTCACATCTCAACTCAGGATCCATTTCCCATGGGAAGCTTCATTTTGTTGCCTTAGTTGTTAATGCTAATGTTTATCTGTTTTTATGTTGTTTTAGCCTCATAGGAAGTAAGTTCCTTGAATATAAGGGTTGTTTTTTTTTCTTGTTTTGTCTCAGTATTCCCAGGTCTTCTCACTGTTTTCTAATGCTTTGAATATAGTAGCCACTTAATAAAAGCTTATTGGATTGCATGGAAATTTCTAGATTGGAAATCGCTAGATAGTTCTAAGGGATCAGCTCCTCTTCACCTCATGTTATGTCTTTCTCACTTCCTCCTCCAACCTTGTCTCTCACACTAGGTACACAAACTTGTGGCTAGTTGTGGCTCTGCCACAGAAGGGAATAGTTAGACCTTTGCATAGAAATATGATTTTCAGTAGCCACAGAATGGCAGGATTGCAAAAGCATCATAAAAGCACAGAATTATTGAGTGTTAAGTATTTTTAAGATCATCTAGCCCTCTCTCATTTTGTTGATGAAAAATGAGGTTGACACCAGGGAGAAAGTGGTAAGGATATGAAACAGTGTGGTCTCCATATATAGAGAAAGGAAGGGACTGATGTAAGAGCTGTTATAGAAATAGATTCTTATCATAGATCGGATATCAGCTCATCATGTGACTTCTTCAAAGAAATTATATAAATGGCTTTCAATAATAACATCCCGATTTATATTATCTTACCCTAATTAATAGATAGATCTAAATAGGTTCATACTTATTCTAACTAGAAATCAAAGTAGAATGCCAGTTGTCATGAATGCCCCCTCCCCTCCATGATTTAATAATGAATAGCTCATTGCCAACTTAAAAATATCTTTGTTCTTCTCCCACTTTGCCTATCTGCTTAGTTTATCTTAAATTGCCCTAAGCTGTTATTCTGATGTCCTTCAGAGCTGTAGATTTTGCTACAAGCCTAAAGATGAATTTAGAAAAAAATTTAACCCTTGATATTCCATTTGCTATTAAAGGAACAAGTTGATCCCCCAGGTCAGATTATCACCAGAATATGAATCTGCACTCATTTAAACTATACATATATATAATCACACATTTAACAAAAAGAGACATGTTTTCTTGTTCCCAGTTCTATTACAGTTTGTCAGCACAAATCACGCTCGCATATGTCCAAATAAAGGCGCATGATACTGAAGATGGATGCTTGCACATTACTATGCAGTAGATGTATTCTCTAATGGCTTAGTGAAATTTAAACAATTAACATTCATTTTCAAAGATAAATGATGGTTTTATTTTAGGAAAAGAAAACAAATTCAAAGCTAATAAAGCTTACTTACAGAAAGGGGAAAAATAATATATCAATTAACAAACATTTATTAACTATTTACTATTATGTGCCAGGTACTATGCTAAGAGATTGGGATATAAAGAAAGGTTAAAAAAAAGTCCCTGCCTTCAGAAAACTTAGATTGTGATAGGAGAGACAGCATTTAAATAAACATATATATTAGACATCGACAGTGTAGGTGGGATATAATCTCAGAAAAGAAGGCATCTGCAGTTAAAGACAGCAAGTATTTTTTCTTTTGTAAAATTTTTTTGAATTCATTTTTTCTCTTTCCCTACTTGATTAATGGTAAATTAATAAATTATAATTATTAACATAATGACAAATTGTCTACATTTGGGAATTTTTCTTGAAGATTCACTTCATAAGTTTAATTCTGATGGGTTAGCATTCATCTTCTCTTTCCTGGTCTCAGCCCACTAAACCACGTCTTCTCACCTCTTTACCTCTGAGTCATACCTGTGACTCTGGGCCCTGATTGGTAAATATTCACCTTATTTGGATGGCCTCAATTAAAACACCCCATACATGTCCCTTCAATTAGTTAATAAGAATTATTAAATGTATTAAAATGCCTACCTACTTTGTGTCAGACACTGTTCTAAGTATTTTCCATCTCTAGCTATGGGAGCTACTGTTCTATTAAACACTATCATTTCTACAAATATATCAATCATTACTGTGTGGCTTGAATATCTATTCTTTCTTATTTCCTTGTCTGAAATGCTCTCCCTTGGCCACCACTCCTCTGTATGTGCTGTCTTCCCTTATTGGCATATCAGCTCCTTGATGTTTGGGACTTGCTTGCTTGTATTTGTATAGCCAGCATTTAGTCTAGTTAGTGGCACATAGTAAGCAGTTAGTAAATACTTTTTTCATTCATTCATTATTCATTAATTGTTGTACAAATTGTATTTATAGTCATAATACATTTAAAAAAATAATGGTTGCATGAATCCTTAGGTTATACAAGCCTGATGGAAGGCATTAAGTTTCTCAGACAACTATAACAAAATGAATCTTTTTAAAAATTTGCTATCTATCATGGTGACTTTAAACCATATTTTCCAGGTCTGCATCAATGAAGCCTTTGAACTTGAGCTAAAATATCATTAGAAAAGTTCTTTTCTCTTCTGGGGAAACAATTTTGCCTTATAACAGAGGATCTCCATCAGGGTCATGTGATCTTGTACAGTGTCCTTAGTCATTTCAAAAGTCTTATCCCTTGCTCATAAGCCCTCAAATATATGCCTTATAGGTCTATTGTCTCACAAAGAATTATTTTGCTTCAAAAATTGGTTTATGAGATCCACCTATATATCCTATATTTCTTTCTAGGATATTGTGATAGTCCTATTTCTTCTTTCATTTTTAACTTTGCTAATTATTATTCATTACCACTCAAATATTTAATTTTCCCAGTGGCTCATTCCAATTACTTAGCACATTTTCTAAAGAAACTTAATCATACAATCACAGATTTTTAGAATTTGTATAGACCTCAGAGTCTGTTTTCTCTAACCCATGGTTGAAAGGAAACACTACTACAGCATATCCAACAAGTTGTCACCTAACCCCTGCTTGAAGGCACTGAATGAAGGGTAACACATTACCTCCTTAAGCAAGCCATTCCCCTTTTAGACAGCTCTGTTAGGAAGCTTTTTAAAAAATTTCTCTGACATAAAGACTTTTGACTCTTGTCCTCTGGGTGACAGATATAACCTAATGATTAGTTAAAATTATTGGAGCTTTGATTTTTTTAAACCAGGGTTCTTACCTACAAATCCCATGTATCAAGAACTGACAGTTTGTATCCATCCTGGTCAGGGCTTTAGTAGTCAGGAACAGCAGAATAGTTCTAGAAGAGCTTGTGGTCAAGCTACACAGATTCCTGTTTAGTCCTGGGGTCCAATTCCTGTGTATGCAAATTCAAGAGAAGCTAAGAATAAAACTGCTCAAAATACACAGACAGAATACAGACAACTGATGAGAGCAACTGGCTCATGTGGACCTAAAAGCTGATGAAATAAAACATGTAGGTCTCAGAAGAACTATAATGAAATCCTGTATTTTGACCTAGCTCAAGTAGATGTTTTCTTTCCCTCCTTAAAGTCAATTGACATCCCTATTATTGAATGCTGAAAGGATATGAATAGGTAGTTTTCAAAAGAAGAAATTCAAGAAAACAAAAAATTTTCCAAATCACTAATAATTAGGGAACTGAAAGTTAAAGTGATTCAGGTTCCAATTCAAACTCATATCAGTGGAAAAGATGATGAAAAAAAGAAATGGCTAAATGTCATAGGGATGGCAAGAACACAGGCACTTTGTTGGTGGAGTTGTAAATTGGCCCAGCCATTCTGGAAAGCAATTTGGAAATGTGCCCTAAAAGCCACACAATTGTGTATACCTTTTGTCCCAGAGCTACCAGTAGTAGTTCAAGTAAAGAAGAAAAGGACAAATTAAGTACAAATTATGTGTATATGTATATGTATATGCATATGTATATGTATATATGCATATGTATATATACACACATATACACACACACACACATATATAAAACACAGCTCTTTTTTTGTAGTATCAAAGACCAAGAAACTTAGAGGGCACACATTAGTTGGAGAATGACTGAACAAACTGGGATGTGAATATAATTAAACATTATAAGAAAATATTATCATAGATAAGGATGAAAAAGATAGTTTCAGAGAAAGGAAGACTTTTATGAACCAATTCAGAGTGAAGTCAGAAAAACTAGGAGAATAATTTTATGATAATACCAATATTTACATAATAACATACCAACATAAATACAAACAATTTTCAAAGA
>CM053596.1:109203354-109222627 GCA_028646575.1 Pseudocheirus occidentalis
AGAGAGAGAGAGAGAAATGTTTGTTAATTGGGGAAAAGTAAAATAAAATACAAATCATGTAAAAATAAAATCAATTCAAAATTTTAACAGATATACAACCAATTAAACTTGTAATCTTATCACCTCCTTTTAAATATTTTTGTGCAGTATTAAGACAGTCTCCCAGGATATTTAGGGTGTATTAGGCACTGTATTTGTGTTGCTCCTGACTTACTTATAAAAATGGTCTCCTGTAAAACTGTATAGTTCGCTTGTCTTCTGTCTATCCTTTTCTCAGTGTGACTTTTGCAGATGTAAGACTACTTTTCCAGAGAAAGACTACATCTCTCCCTTCAAGTTTCTAGGTGTATCCTTGAAGAATCCCGAGTGAGTCTCTAATTTTGTCACTGGTATGATTCCCTCCAAGGTTATCAGAGGAGAATCAATTTAGTTAGCTCAATTCAAGTAGTTTTTTTTTTTTAGCATTAAGATGGTACATTAAGAAAAGTTGGTACAAAAGATCCCCTAAACTAAGAAGAGCAAAAACAGAGAAAGAAAGCTATAGACCAACATCCCTAATGAATATTGATGCAAAATTTTTAAATAAAGCACTAGCAATAGGAGTAAATGGGGCTTTCCTTAAAAAGACAAATAGCATCTACCTAAAGCCATCAGTAAGCATTATCTGTAATGGGGATAAGCAAGAAGCCTTCACAGTAAAAGCAGGGGTGAAGCAAGGATGCCCATCATCACCAGTGATATTCAATATTATGCTAGAAATGGTTCCTATAGTAATTAGAGAAGGCAAAGAAATGGAATGAATTAGAATAGTCAATGAGGAAACAAATCTATCACCTTTTGCAGATGATACGATGGTGTACTTAGAGAATACTAGAAAGTCAACTAAAAAAAACTAGTTGAAATAATGAACAATTTTAGCAAAGTTGTAGAATATAAAATAAATCCATGCAAGTCGTTAGCATATCTATACATTACCAACAGTCCAGTGGGAAGAGATAGAAACAAACATTCCATTTAAAATAACTGCAGGCAATGTAAAATATTTGGAGGTCTAGCTGCCAAGACAAACCTTGGAACTATATGAACACAATTTCAAAACACTTTTTATATAAATAAAGTTAAATCTAAAAAACTGGAGAAATATTAATTGCTCATGGGTAGATTGAGCCAACAAAACAAAAATGACGATTCTCTTTATCAATTTGTTTATTCAGTGCCATACCAATCAAACTACCAGAAATGTTTTTTAGTGCTAGAAAGAATAATGACAAAATTCATCTTGAAGAACAAAAGGTCAAGAATATTGATTTTTTTTAAATGTGAAGACAGGGGGCCTAGTACTACCAGATTTCAAACTGTATTACAAAGTGGTAATCATTGAAATGATCTAGTACTGGTTAGGAAGTAGAGTGCTGGATCAGTGGTGAGGTACACAATACACAGCAGTATATCACCATAATAATCTAGTGTTTGATAAACCCCCAAATCTAAGCTTTTGGGACAGAACTCATTATTTGGCAAAACTTCCTGGGAAAATTGGAAAAGTTTGGCAGAAACTAGGTATAGACTAAGATCTCACAATATATATGAAGGTCAAAATTGGTACATGGTTTAGAAATAAAGGGTAATGTCAGGAGCAAATTAGGGGAGCACAGAAACTTTTGCTTGTCTTGTCTGTGAATGAGGAAGAATTTATGACCATGCAAAACATAAAGAATATTGTAGAATACAAAATAGATAATTTTTATATGAAATTAAAAAGTACTCAAGTTTAAAAAATAAGTAAGAAACTGGGGGAAATTTATGGTGAGTTTTTCTGATAAATACGTCATTTCTCAAATATATAGAGAACTGAGTAAAATTTATAAGAATATGATTTATAAATTAATAAATGGTCAAAGGATATGCACAGGTAGTTTTCAGATAAAGAAATAAAAGCTACCTATATTCATAAAATCCTCTAAATCACTATTGATTAGGGAAATATAAATTAAAACAACTCTGAGGTACTACCTTATACCTATCAGATTGGGAAATATGACAGAAAAGGAAAATGATGAGTGCTGGAGGAAATGTGGGAAAATTGGAATACTAATGTACTGTTGGCAGAGTTGTAGACTGATTTAATAATTCTATAGAGCAATTTAAAGCTATGCCAAAAGGGGGATGAAACTACATTCCCCTTGACTCAGCAGAACCACTACTAGGTCTGTATGTCAAAGATTTTTTTTAAGAAGTCAGAAAGAAGTATATGTACAAAAATGTTTATAGAGGTTTTTTTTTTCAGTGGTGAAGGATTGGAAATTGAAGGTATGATGAAAAATATTACCCACCTCCAGAGGAAGAACTGATAAGAGTTTGAATGCAGATTGAAGCATGCTTTCTAAACTTTCTTTATTTGGAGGGGGAGTGTTCTGTGCTTTCTTTTGTAATATGGCTAATATGAAAATGTTTTGTATTACTGCACATGTACTATATATATATATACATATAAAATTGATTACTTTCTCAAGGAGGGGAGGGAGAGAAAGAATTTGGAACTCAAAATTTAAAAATGAATGTTAAATTGTATATGTTTTTGAGAAAAAATAAATTAAAAGAGCAAAATATAAGCGTGTCAGGACTCAGATTTTCCTATTCTGTCACTGTCCATCATGGTTAAGTGTCTGTTCTGGAAACAGTTGGTTGTAAATAATGAATATGATTTTAGGAAACCATCACATCTTTGTGAGTGAGAAAAATAAGGACAGGCTCTGGATAGATGCCGTGGGGCTGCTCCACATGATCTTCTCCTTACTATTCTTGTGATTGGGAAATCTTCATTAGTGCTGACAGCCCTTTGGAGAGTGAGGTTTGTGGTACAAAGCAGGAGGCAGCACTCTCATACACACTATATGCCAGATGTATGATTCTTTGGTTGAAGATTCTGAAATGAGAAAAATATGTTTTACCCATCTGTAAAACCAGAGAGACACTATAGATCATCTGTATAGTCAGGTTTCTATGGCATTCAGTGTTTCTAACAAGAAACTTCTTTTTCTTTACGAGCTTAGGGTTTGTTGTAGTGACAATTTTCAGGACCCTTTCTATGCTTTTTGTTTAATTTTTTAGGACTGAAGAATGTCATAGGACTGAACTAGCAAAACATGCCATTCAGGTAGCTCTTTTTGGGGTTGAATCAGGCATAACCCTACCATGGACCACATCAAAGAGCTTTGAAATTTACATATGGAGCATATGGAGCAGGTAGCTGAGGGAAAAATAGCTAAAGCAGAAATTATTAGACTTATATTTAATTTCTGGATTTGCTAATTATTAGCTACCTGACCTTGAACAAGCCACTTATCTCTCTGAGGCTCAGTTTACTCATCTTCAAAATAAGAGAGATTGACTTGATGATTTCTAAGGCCGCTTCCTATGGTGAGGCATGTTGAGACCAGAGTTTGAAAACAATTGAATTTTAGTATACCGTAAGCTCAAGATGTGTCTGGTTTGGAAGCGAACAACTCTAATATAATCTTGGGCTACATTAAGACAGGCAAAGCTTCCATGGAGACTAAGGTTATAGTCCCTCCATTGTACTCTTTACCTTGTTCAGACCACACATAGAAACATTGTCTTCAATTCTGGGCATAACAGTTTAAGGACAATCTTAAACTGGGGAGTGTTCAAAAGAGGGCAATGGGGATGTCTAAAAGCCTTGAACTAATGTCACATGATTAAGATTGAAAGGACCAGGGATGTTTAGCTTGGAGAAAAGACTCAGAGAGGCCCATGTTTGCTTTTGGATCCCAGTGGTCAGAACCGGAAGTTATGAATGGTACTTAAAAACTGAGATATTTAAGCATGACGTGAGACATAATGTCCTAGAATGAGAAAAATTCCAAAGTGAAGTGAGCTATATTGGGAAATGATGTGTTCCCCTCCATTAGAGATCTTCATATAACCTCTGGATGAGCATTTGTTTATATCAGGTATTACTTTTGGGTACAGATTAGACTCAATGGCTACTGAGGTCATTTCCAACTCTAGACATTCTGTAACTATACGAATACAGTCAGACTTTCCCTGTGCTCATTAAACAGTATGCAAATGATTTCCCAGTAATATATTATCATCATCCAGTGCTACTGGGTTCCTTTCCTGCCAGCTTTCTAATATTTATATCTTTCAGTTCACTTCAGTCTATTTTCAATCCATGTGATGTTTGAGCCAATTCAAGTGAACTCCAGTAGTAAAATTTCATGAGACATGACATTAACTGTTCCACTAATGTCCTGACTTATAACATCTGCTCCATCTCCTACCAACCCTATAATTCTTTCTCTAAAAGAGAAGGGATAAAGTTGGTGTGACCTAGCTGCTGTTTCTACACTCAAATGATTTTGTTGAATTCAGTTTAAATGAATGGATTTTTCTAAAAAACAAACAGCTTTTCAAATCTACACAAGGAGTCCAAAAAAAGAAATCTCATGCAATTCAGTTTTAACTGCATTTTACACTTTTCAAACAGTTGCTTTTGTGTCAATTGAACATGGAATAAAGTGCCACATATCAGTGGAAAACTATTCCTCAAAGGGCTTCTGTGGAGAGTATAATCAGTGTGCTTCTCATAAATTATTTTCATTATCATCATTGGCAATCCTACAGTAAAACAAAACAAAACAAAACAAAACAACCAAAAATCAACTCACTTTGATTGTGGCATGAGTGAGTGGCCTAAGGACTTAAAAAAGGTGGAAGTTTCTTTTTGGTTTTCTTTGCTTTTTGGACAGGGGTGGTGGGGAAGGTGGGGCAATTGGATTTAAGTGACTTGCCCAAGGTCACACAGCTAGTTTTTTGTGTTAGGTGTCTGAGGCAGGATTTGAACTCAGGTCCTCCTGACTCCAGGGCTGGTGCTCTGTTCACTGAGCCACCTTGCCACCCCAAATATTTTTTTTTCTTTTTGGAGGGGGGAGGGCAGGGCAATTGGGGTTAAGTGACTTGCCCAAGGTCACACAGGTAGTAAGTATTAAGTGTCTGAGGTTGGATTTGAACTCAGGTCCTCCTGATTCCAGGGCTGGTGCTCTATTTACTGAGCCACCTAGCCTCCCCTAAGACTTTCTTCCACTGTAATAGGAAATTTGTTAAAAAGTCAAGAAGAGACAGGGCAGCTAGGTGACACAGTAGATAGAGTGCCAGGTCTAGAGTCAGAAAGACTTATTTTCCTGAGTTCAAATCTGACCTCAGATAGTTACTAGCTTTGTGACACTGGGCAATCCTCTTAACTCTGTTCACCTCAGTTTCATCATTTGTAAAAAAGTATCTGGAATAAGAAATAGCAAAGCACTCTAGCATCTTTGCTAAGAAAATCCCAAATGAGGTCACAAAGAATCAGAAAAGACTGAAAATGACTGAACAACAGCAAGAGATGAATGCAATGATTGCTTAGAAGAAAGGAAGGCCCATCTAAGGTTAAATAGCCTGAATTTATAGTGAACCTGGCTCATATGACTTCCTAACCTTCTACAGCAATGCTTAACAGTCAGGAAACAAGAGAAGAAAAAGCAGAATGGGAATTACCAAGGGCTGGAAATTAGTAAAGTAGAAGTGGCAGAAGGTCATGAAGTTGAAGGATCCAGAAGTTGTGAGAGAACTCAATAAAATGATTGACTGGAGCTGTGATTTGGTAGGGAGGCAAAGAAAGTCAGATGAGGAGTGTTGTATAGAAAGAATGGGGAGGGCTTGAGAGGCTAGACATCCTGATGGAATTAAGTGAGGTCATGGGATCCTAGATTTAGAGTGAGAAGGAACTTCCAAAGAGAACTAGTACAGGTCTTTCATCTTACAAGAGAAGAAACTAATAAATGAGGTGGAGTAAGAGTGATTACAACATGAGGTGAAATTATGTATATAGAATAAAGTACTTTGTAAGCTTTAATGTGACATAAAATGTCAACTATAATTATTATCTTGGAGGTGAAATAGTTTTGAGGGATGATGATATGTGTAGTATGTCCATACTTATTCAGTGTGTAGATAAAGATAGATTAATCATCTCAACTTTATCTCTTATTTTTGGAGATAAAAATATTTTAGTGGATGGAGCAGATGTTATATATCAGGACATTAGCAGAACAGTAAAAGTCATTTCTCATGAAATGTTACTAGTGACGTTTGTTTAATTGGGTTAGGACCATTACATGGGATTAAAGTGAACTGAAAATGAACTGAAATACATAAATACAGTGCTCCAACCACAGTAAAAGTGTGTATACATATGTGTATGCTTATACAAATATATATATGTACATATATGCACATAAGCAATGTATATTTCTATGTATATTCTATTTTCTGGTCATACATGACTCTGTATTTGTACAGTTGATTTTTAAACCCAAGCATGTCTTTATATTTATCCATATTACTTTTGATTTTGATTTGGTTTTTTTCCTAGCATTTATATATAGTACTTCAAGGTTTGCAAGATGCTAAATATTATCTTATTTGAGCTTCATAACAAACTTGGTTGGTAGGTAATATTATTATCCCAGTTTTATAGATGAGGAAACTAGGGCAGGCTGAAGTGAAGTGACTTGACCAGAGCCACAAAGCTAGGAAGGATCTGAGATTGGGTTTAAGCTCAGGTCTTCCTTATTCTAGAACTAACAGTCTATCCATTCTGCCACCTAGATGGGGCCCATTGTTCTAGACTGTCAATATTTTTTTTGGATGCTGATTCTGTCATCTATCCTGTTATCTACTTCCACTAGCTTTATGTAAAATACAGGTTTGATTTAGTAAATCATACACCCCTTAATTCATGTCACTGATTGAAATTGAACACAACTGGAGCATGTATCTGGGACACTTCAATTCAGTCCTCCCAGGTTGCCTAAGATATATTAATCATATAATCTTTGGACCTAGTCATTTTTCTCAATTAAAAATCACCTGAATGTACTATTAGTACATTGCCTAGCACATAGTAAGTGCTATATAAATCTTCTTCTTCTTCTTCTTCTTCTTCTTCTTTTTCTTCTTCTTCTTCTTCTTCTTCTTCTTCTTCTTCTTCCTGTTAAACTCATGATTATCCATCTTGTCTATAAGGATATCACAGATTACTTTCTGAGATGCCTTGAATAAATCAGCATATTATGTCTAGGACATTTTCAAAAAGTGAAAAGAAATTCGTCCGTAATGATCTGTTATCAGTGAATCCATTCTGTTTTTTTAGTGATCATCACTTCTTTTAAAAGTTCACAAAAGGCTCAAAATTGTATTCCATAATTTTTCTAGGAATCAAAGTAAAGCTTACCAGGATATGGTTTATAGATACTACCTTCTCTTTTGAAAATTTATTCTTTTCTAGTCGAGACCCTTTTCTATTCTCCAAGATCTTTCAGAAATTTCTGATGGTTATTTAGCAATTTTATTTTATTCCATATTTTATTTTATTTATCCCAAATTTATTGCATACCCTAGGTCGTAGGTTTTCTGGGCCAAGTAGATTAGAGCTATTAAGAATACTTAGATGATCTTTGAGCACCTGTCTCTCAGTCAGTCTGTCAATAAACATTTATTAAATGTCTGCCTATTATAATACAGGATCAAATAAAAGTTGTATAGTTTAACTTACTTTCTCTTATCTCTTGATATCAGAGCAATTCAGTCTGTTGTGGATTTGATGACTCAAGGGAACAGGATTAATTTGATGTAAATTATGCTGTTGGTTTTTGTACAGCTCAAACACATAGAACACTCTGGGTCCTTGTAGACAGTTTCTGTTTTACTTGCACATTGTAATTCTTAAATGTCTCTATTACTTACTTCTTGGGTTAAGACATTGACAGACAATGTCAATGATCAAATATTCTGTAGTATTATAAACTTATAAAGCCGCGAAAGACCTAAAAGATCATCTAGTCCAACTGTTGTTCCATTTTCAGATGAAGAAATAGAGGGTCAAAGAGATAAAATGACTAGTCCATGGTTATTTGGCTAGTTAGCACTAGGTGACTAGAACTAGAAACCAAGTATACTACCAATGTATTGACACCTCATGACAAGTTAAATTTACCATATTAACTAGTTACCTGGTGGGGCCCAAAGACAATAGGACACGGGAAACATTAAATACCCAATATATGCCAGACACTGTGTTAAGCTTTGGGAATACAAGAAGAGGAAAAAGACAGTTCTTACCTTCAAGAGTTCATAATTTAATGGGGAGAGTGAGACAACAAGCAAACGAATATATACAAACATGCTATATACAACGTAAATAGGGGTAATTAAGAGGGAAGGTATTAGAATTAAGAGGAGACAGGAAAGACTTTCTGTAGAAGGTAGGATCTTAGCTGGAACTTAAAGGAACCAGATACATCAGTAGTTAAGACTGGAGGAGAGAGAACATGGGGGACAGCCAGAGAAAATGCCTGGAGCCAAGAAATGGATTGTCTTGTTAATGGAAAAGAAAAGAGGATATTGGAACTGGATTGAAGAGTATGTGGTGGGGAGAAAATTGTAAGATAAGAAATGGAAAGATAGGAGGGAGATAAGTTATACAGGACTTTGAATACAGAACAGATGAATGTATTTGATACAAGGAAACAAATTTTGATTAAAGCAGAAATAAGGAACATTTTGGATCATGAGGACTTCCTGGGATAGGACATTCCTGGCTGGCATGCTAAGTGGTTTGAGGGAGAACCTGAGATCTGGGGGCTAGGAGCTAAGAGACTCTGAACAAGGATATAAAGATTGAGGATGAGTTTCTCCTATATCATAGTTTGGACTTAAGTTAGCCCTAAAGATACCCAAAGTCACCCAAAGTGACTATTTAGTGCCCTATTTTAACATCTTCCCTGTGTACAAAAAAGGGTTCTGCTCATTCAAACCAAGAAGTGAAAATGAGGAAAGAAGGAAGAACTAGGACTTTGTATTTAAAGGAGTTTAAAAAAGAGAAAAAAAATGAAAGTACTGGAAAACAAATGGGGAAAGGACATCAGTTAAAAGCTAAGTGGTAGGATATGACATCATGGGCTGAACTTCAAAGCTGATACCTTATTTCTCTGGAGGGCTAGGCTTCTGATCCTCTATAAGCAATAAATCAGAGCAGTGAGCTTTCTCCTGGTTTCAGCTAAGAACAAGGCAGACTGTTCGAAAGGCCTCCTACAAGCTGTGACATTTTGCGGTTCATGTTCACAACAAGGTCAGTTACCCTTCAAACCAACCAAGATAATTGGCCAGAAGAGAGGACTCAGGCAGCCTGTCTAAGAGACTACAAACTGTAGTTTCAAATTCACTTATCCCATAGTAGATTTTCAACCTCTTTTGGCCAAGGGGAATTGGAATGGCTTATGTTTAGTACGTATTTATGGGAACTATTCCTGCAGACCCAAGTTTTTTGAGAGGAATGGAAATGGAGGGGAACAGTTAGACTGAATTTAGAGGTGGGGCACCTAAAGACTGACAGAATATAGAAATGAATATACCCATTACTGGCCTACAATAAATACTAACAAGTTGTGATTATATAAATGCTTATCTTTAAGCTCTTTAAGTCTCACTTTTCACAACTGCAAAATGAGGATAATTTTTTTTCTGTTTATCTTACAGGATTTTTGTGAAGATGGTTTTTTAAAACTATATAATGCTAGATATGTTTAAGTATCATTCTTATTAAATATTCTTATTTTGTGTATTGCCTTTAGAATAGCTTGGGAGTAATAATGATACCTGACAGGCATACAATATTTAAAAGTTTTATACATGACATATGATTGTCTCATTTGAGTCATACAACAGTTCTTTGAGGTAAGGGCTATAGTTATTATTATCCCAATTTTATAGATAAGGAAACTGAGACCGAGGGTAGCTTGTGTACCGTCAGAAATGTCTGAGGAAAAATTTGAACCTAGGCCTTTCTGACTCTGAGCCCAGCATGGTGTCAGTAGCACAGTGCTACCCACTATTTCTCAGTCAAAAGATACCTTCCATTGTCATATCCATCTTCTCCAGTGCTTTTACCTATGGAGTGAAACAAGATTTCTAGCTACCTTGCTACCTTGTCATCAAATGATGTGCTAGAACAATATCAACACTATTACTCTATGGAGTTATTTCTACAGTAATTACAGAGTTTGTCCATTGCAAGCATTGCAATCATATTCATGTTCTAGGCTAATGTGGGGCTTAGAGAAAGTAAGAGGTACTGTTAGTAGTGTCTGCTTCCCCACTTGCACCCATTAGGTTAGTAAAGGTGGAAGTTTCCCAGCTAGAAATGGGGAAAGGAAGGACAAGGCTAGAAACAGAAACTGCAGAAACGTAGTTGAAACATAAGATCCTAAGATGTAAAGCTGGGAATAAGACGGGGGAGGGGTACAGGGGTAAGGAATGACCTTAGAGAACATCTTATCTTGTTAAACTCTCACAATTTACAGATGAGGAAACTGAAGCTAAGTGAGATTAAGTAACTTATTTAAGATAACACAGAAGCAAAGGATAGCAGATTGAATATTTGTCTTGGACTTAGGAAGATCTAGGTTCACATACCATTTTTGACACATACAGGTTACGTGACTGAGAAAATTACTTAACTTAGCTGAGTGCTCATAGGAAAATCTCTAAGACTATAAATTGTAAAGAAGTTGCCAAGAAGCATTGGTAGGAGTTTTCTAATTTTAGAGTTCCCCGTATCAACAGAATCATTGGTCCAACCCCATTCCATTCCATACATGCCATCCCACATAATAAATAAGTACTCATAGTTGATCTTATACACATATAAATACATACATACATACATACATACATAGGTGTGTATGTATTGACTGTTTGACTATTTACCCCTACTTTGGAGATTGGGCTCTCACTTTTCTTTTCCATGTGGGCATTCATGGACATTTCCTCTACTGATGATAAGAAAGAAATTGTCAAATATCATTCCTCCTCAGATTTCCAGGAATCTTTGAATTCAATCATGATCTTTCAGATCCTGAGGTGAGGAGGGGGCAGAGTTAGACACTATATTCAGGCTGCTAACTAAGGTGTAGCAATTCCCATTTTCCTTTTCTCCCACAGTATAATTGTGAAAATCCAGAATTAGGTTTTCCTGAACTAAGTTAGTTTACTCAGAATTTAAGTTCCTCCTTGCTTTCCTATGGGGATTTTATTTTATTTTATTTTTAAATCCATGGGGATTTTTACCTTCCTAAGCCATGTGAACCATGGGTTCCTAAAAGTGTGTGTGTGTGTGTGTGTGTGTGTGTGTGTGTGTGTGTGTGCATGTGAAAGAGAGAGACAGAGAGACAGAGACAGAGAGCACTGAAACCCTTTGGCAATCTGATAAAACCTTTGGATCACTTCTCAGATCATTTTTAAATGCATTCCATGAAATAATTAGGATTGCAAATGAAACTATTTCTATTGAAATATAGTTATCAAATATATTTTAAAAATCCACATGCTCTAGGTTAAGAGCTCTGTTCTAAACCTTCCATCATTACAGAATATGAATCGCTGATTTTCTTACTTTGTTCCTTAGTCCACTTGGCTCCATTGTCCCAAGGATCTATCATACCCTTTGACCACTTCTGACACCATCACTCTTACTGGATGTTGTAGCATATCATCTAACCTCTCTTTCTCTTACTACGCCATCTGGGGCACACTAATCACAAGAGTAGGTTTTCCAGAGAATTAGAAAAAAGAAACAAAGTGGTTACTAGTGAGAATAAAAGAAAACCTGTTTGGTCTTGTTTAGTGGAAGTTTCCCTGATCTACCTTCACCCATGTTAGGAATCACATCTTTGCTATTATATCTGACTCTCTTGTTGCCTGGGAAAAAAAGGATGCAACATCCTATTGCTTGAATTGGGAGTTTCATCCCTTCTTCCATGTCTGCTCCCCAGTTCTACCTCATTCTTTAATCCCAGGCTCACTCAGTTAATCAGAAATCCTAAACATATGTTTCTTCAACCAGTTAACTATCCAGCTGTCTCAGCTGTCTCTATCCAAATGGAAAGAAAGGACAGAAAGAATGATCACATGCAATTTTAGTTTATCTAGCTTCTCAAAAATATGCAACATTCCTTGATGAACTCCTTCATTATTAACTTTGAGAGACAAATCTAGAAGAGTGTATGGAAAAGAATATGAAAGAGTCTTCCCCTCCCCAACCTTAATTTTGCCAGCCTTGAAAGGGAAATAAGAATCACAAAATATAAAACCTGGAAAGGATTTTAGAAGTCATCTAATCCAAATCATATCTGAAGAAGAATACATCCTATAATGTCTCAGACATCCTGCTCCTCCTAGTATCTGTTGAAGACCTCAAAGAAAATGGAATTTATTATATCTGGAGATAGCCTATGTTACTTTGTGATAGTTCTAAGTACACTATTAAGAACTTTGTCCTTAAAATTTGCAGCAATATTTCTTTCCTGAATCTGATCTGAATGAGCATATGGAAGCATGAAGTGAGCCTATGATGCCTCAGGAGTTTGCATTCTATTATGATGAAGATCTCGAATTAGGTGGGAAGAGAAGATGTTTTAGGGCAGCTGTTCTCAACCTGTGGGTCACGACCCCTTTGGGAGTCAAATGACCCTTTCACAGGGATCGCATGAGACCATCAGAAACACATATTTCCAATGGTCTTAGGAACTGAGACACTGCTCCTCCATCCATCTCCAGGCAGGTCCACCCACATGCAGATATGCCCACATATGAGTATTAAAGGGTTGAGTCATTAGGAAGGTTGAGAACCACTGCTTTAACAGTTACTTCAATAGAAGTCAGTGGGTGTGCAAAACAGATCGATATGATCTCTCTCCTTTTCAGGAAACTCAAAGTAGTACTATCTCCAAGATCCAGGTGGAGGGAAAGACGCATGTCCTGTCTCCTACCTAGTACCATAACTCCCATTAGTAAATGGACGCCTTTGATTTAGTGTGCGTGTGTGTGTGTGTGGGGGGGCTGTAGACATCCAAATGATCTTAGAAGCCTGTGAGGGAAACTATGACATAAGCAACAGTATAATCCACCTGAGTGACCAGTAGTTCCCACTCAAGAGATGGTGGAAAATGGACACAGGGCAAAAATTATCCAAGGAAAGGCAGATTCAAGTAGTATAGAAGATTTTGACAGGGAGAAGCCAAGAATTCTAGAAAAGCGTCATCTCTCAAATTTCACAAGAACTCTGTAAAAGGGGGAAAGGACTTTCCAGGATAGGAATTCTGTTCATCCTTTGCCATTTGTGTTTCCTACATTTGTGCCCCACCACAGTTAAACTCTGAATTTAAACCTACTATTCCCAATAATATTGTATGTATTTGTGGAAAGGTTTGGGCAGGAGAGGATATTTTGTATTCACTTCTTACAATGACATCTGAGTGAAAACATTTCCTAAAAGCTAATGTCTGGCTGGCTAACTGTTAATTGGGAGCATGAAGAATAGGACTCAAGAGTGACAGAATCAGAGACATCATCCCTCTGGCTTACCCCTAAAAAACTGAGAATAGTTGCAGTATTCATCCCTCTGGGGATCCAGTCTGTCAGTGCCTATGCAAATTGGATGAGTGGTCACAGAGGGGCTGTGACACTTATGAATGCAGACAATCTCTCTGAAAATCCTTCCCCTTCCCCCTAATTCTGTCCTGTGGGGCCAAGTAGAACAAAGTCTAATTCCCCTTTCACATTAAATCCCTTCAAATGTTTGAAGACAGCTAACATTTTCTCCTCTAAGTCTTTGTAAATCTTGTCTTTCTTTGGTTAATCAATCCTGGTTACTTCAGGGGAATCTTTGAGGTCTTCAACAGAAACTAGGAGGAGCAGGATGTCTGAGTCGTTATAGGATATATTCTTCTTCAGATGTGATTTGGATTAGATGACTTCTAAACATATCTTGGCAACAACATCAACATCAACCTGGTTTCTATACTCTGGACCCTAATCTGTTTATTAATGTTTCTTAAATTAGTCTTTTTAATTCGAATCAATCTTTTAAAAAGTATCTCTTATGTACAAAGCACACTTCTGGCACTGGCATTGTTCTTCAGTTGTTTTTGAGCTGTATCTTACTCTTCATGACCCTATTTGAGATTTTCTTGGCAAAGACGCTAGAGTCCTTTGTCATTTCTTTTTCCATCTAATTTTATAGATGAGGAAACTGAGGCAAACAGGATTAAGTGACTTGGCCAAGGTCACACAGCTAGTACGTGGCTGAGGCTGGATTTGAACTCAAGTCTTCCAGACTGTAAACCTAGTGTATCCACTGTATCATCTAGTTGAAACAGAATAAATGCATGAAGGGGAGTGACATAAAAAGGCAGATTGAGTGGACCTCCTATGGGAAACCTTTTGGAAACCAAGAAGAAAAGTCACACAACTGGGGTAGGTATAGATATTTTGGAATTTACGTCTCCATGATAGGAGGAAATGCACAAATATACATGATTATAGAACCCTCTGAGTATATGAGTATCCTAGAAAAAGTAGGGAGTCACAAATACTTTTTAATTGTGTAAATGACTTGGTCAGACCTGTTTAAGGAATTTGGCATCTATGTAAAGCAGTATTCTCTAAAGTTGGAGTTGCATATGCTCCAGTTTACCATACAATGGATGTGGCATGATTCAAAGGTATAGAACAGGGGCTCTCAATCTGTGGGTTATGTTCAATTTGTAACAATGAAAATACATCCTGCATATCAGATATTTACATTACGATTCATAACAGTAGCAAAATTACAGTTATGAAGTAGCAATGAAAATAATTTTATGGTAGGGGTTAACCACAATGTGAGGAACTACATTAAAGGGCTGCGGCATTAGGAAGGTTGAGAACCACTGCTATGGTTCAGAAGGTGGGAAGATGGGTCACATACCTCCCTTTGCATTACCTGGCTTCTCTCCAAAACAACTATATCACCTCCTTTACCTATTATATATGTATGTATATATTTTTGCTTTTTTGGAAGGGGAAGGGCAGGGCAATTGGGGTTAGGTGACTTGCTCAAGGTCACATGGCTAGTTTTTGTGGTAAGTGTCTGAGGTCGGTTTTGAACTCAGGTCCTCCTGACTCCAGGGCCAGTGGACTGCACCACCTAGCTGCCCCTCCTTTACCCATTATAATGAAATGCTCACTCACTCCATTTCTCTGTAGCCGGCCTCCCTTGACTTAGGCAGCATCCAGATTCTCCCTTTCTGCCCTAGCACTGGATCCTTGAGGCAGATTATGTTTTGGGAACCCATAGCATCTGTGTAAGTGCCATTGGGAAAACCTCCTTCATAATTTAATGGCTGCAGTAGACAGCTCTCTAAAGGGTGGGTTCCATATTCCAGGGCAGGTATTAGTGAGTAAGAAGAATCCTATAGTCCCTCATTGCCCTCTTTTTTTCTTTTTCCAATGAGACAGCATGAACCATCTAGGATGAATAGACATGGAAGAGTTGCAGTCTATGTCATAGCTCTCATATTTACTTCCCCTGCCCCCTCCTGCAACCCTACTCCCCTTTTCCCAACTATCCTGTTTCTGTGAAGGACATTACTTTCTTTCAGTTGCTAAATTCTCAACCACCTCATTATCCTTGACTCCTCACTCAACTGAAATTGCTTTCTTCAAAGTTTCTAGTGATTCCTTAATTGCCATATCTCATGGCTTTTTAAAAAATTCCTCATCCTTCGTGGCCTTTCTGCAACATTTAACATTCATGACTCCTCATGAATACTCTCTCTTCTCTGGGTTGTTAAAATAATGTAAATATTTCACCTATAAAACTCTCGTATGAGCACATTAAAAATGGAAATAAATTTGTAAGCTAAAAAGAAATCTTCTATATGAAGTTTCAGTGAATTTTAAAACTATTTGTTAAAAATTTAAAAAACATCTTTTGATCAGTTTGTAGGAACAACTAATTGGCATCAGTGAAGATAGAAATTTATTAATCAAGTTTTTACAAAAACTTTTGCATAACTGGTGGATATGATTGGAAAAATTAGCATCATGACCTAGTGAAAACAGAAAATTCTATTTTTTTCTATCTGAATATGCATATGTTTAGGAGGTATCTTTTTCCACTATGGCAACTATTAAAAGCAAGTTTCAAAATATATCAAATAAAAAAATGGATTTTCAAATCAATATACCACAATGTGTTAAATCAAAAATTTTAAAAATCATGAAACATTTAATCATATTGATCCTGCTAACATATACTTATTAACATGTTAGTGAAAACATTCTGAATAATATTTAAGTGAGAGAAAAAATATTTTTGTAATATTAGTGATATGAACTGGACCCATAATTTCTTTGGTATAGGGAACTCCCAAGTGAGGAAACTCCCTCTACCAATATAGCTTGACGCCTTCTCTGCTACTTAATAGTTGTTGAACATGGGTTATTAACCTGAGGTCCATGAATTTGTTTTTTTAAGAAACTTTGATAAGTTATAATTCAATATTATTAATTTCCTTTGCCATTCTGTGTGTTTTATGTTATAAATTTACAAATTTTATTCTGAGAACATTACTAGGCATTCAAAAGGATCCAGAACACAAATTTCTACCTTAGAGAGTTCTCTAAAGCACTGAGAAGTTAACTGACTTTCCCAGGGTCACACAGACAATATATTTCAGAAGTAGGACTTAAACCAAGCTCTTTTAGACATCAAGTCCTGATCTCTATTCACCACCTCATGCTTAATCTATAATTCTAATAAATAAAATATTATTTTAAAATATCTCATCTTTATTACATTTTAAATTTCCTTACATTTAATAATACATATAATTATTAGTACAATAACAATGTATATAGTTCATAATAAGTACATATACATATGTTGTGGGTAGATGCTCAAAACTCTTTTTATTGATAGGATTGCATGATCAAAAAAGTTTGGAAACTACATAGATAGAGAATTTATTGGTGAGCATATAGACTTGGAAGCATTGATACCAGTTAGAAAGTTATTAAATTAGTCAGAAGAAGATGAGGATATGAACCAGGGTAGCAGTTACATGCATGAAAAGAAGAATATGGATATGTAAGATTGTAATGCCATGCACCAGCAGATTCCCAAAGGAATGCTACTGTGAACAGCTTTTAAGATTCACATTACACAGTATAGAGAACACTCCATTTATTCCATTACAAGAATCGAGGCAAACATTCACAACAAATCACAATATAATATCTACAACATTCCATCTTATCACAGAAAATCACAAAATAGTGTTCACAACAGCTTAACATTATAATGGACACACAGTTTTCACTACAGTGGTCACAATATTTAGAACAAAGAACAAAAGGATAATCTGGTTTCTCTAAGGGGGAAACCCTCCTTACTTAATCATTAAATCAATTCACAATACAATAATCAATCTTCCACTCATGGGGCAACCACTAACTTAATCAGTCACTAATCTAGATTCACAATTACTAAATATCATTAATCACTAAGTACAGTCATTACAAGTTACACAAACCCTCAACCCCTCCATGTCTCCAATTTCATCATCTGTCCAAGGGGAGACCTTTTCTTCATCTTGACTTGGCATGGTCTCTCAGATTCCTTGATCTCCTTCCATGGTCCCAGCTCCTATCTGAATCCACCAAAGTCACCTGGATTCTGGGGCAGACAGCTTCCAGGTCCTTGTCTAGTCCTCTGGGCAGCCCTTGGCACACAGCAAAGTTCACAGGGTCCAGCACATCTCAAACCCTTCACCACTTCTGTTGCTGCAAACTCAAGGATCCACCAAGCCACAAACCAGCAAAGGCTTGTCCCTGTCATGCTTGTTCAGTCCTCCAGCAGTTCAGCTGGCCCTAGGACCCAGAAAGAATAGCAGCCTTCCAGTCAGATTCTGGTCTCAAGAAAACTCCACCTCACTTCTCAACTTCCAGATGCTAGGAGAGAAACTCTCTCCCTCCCTCCCTCTCTCTCCCTCTCTCTCTCTCTCTCTCAACTGGTTTCAGTCTCCACAATTCTTTCTCCACCAGGGGCCACCAGGAGGAACATTCCCAATTCTGCCTCTCTGTCTCTAGAACTCTCCTTATATACACACACTTGCCTCCTGTCTCAGCCAACATCCTCCTGCCACATCAGCAACAGGAGGCAGAGCTCACACCTTCTGTACTTAGCCCTAGGTTACTAAGGGCTAAGTATCTGATAAACTGATTACTGTTACAAAGATATTGGGAGGCATGCCTCAACAAGATTTGTCAGCTAATTGGATACATAAGAGTAAGGGAGAGGAGAAAATAATGGATGACTATGAAGTTGTGGATTTGAGTGAATGAAAGGGTAGTATTGTATTGAACAGAAATGGTAATTTTGAGGGGGAGTAGATTTAACAGAGGAAGGTGTTGGGTTCTGTTTTGGACTTCTTGAACTACAAATCCCAATGACTTCTAGATAGGACACATTAAGAAAGATGTTCATGGTCTTCCAGGGGCGGAGCCAGAATGGCAGCATGGAGGCAGTGGCTTCCCATGGCTCCTGCGTGGCCACCCTAGGCACCCGTGGGGATGTGGCACTGGGCAGATTCTGGGACTCTCAAGCTCAGGAGGTGCAGAGGGCACATCTCTTGTGGGGGGGTGGCCAGGCCCCAGGGTGGTGGGAGGGGGCCAAGCTGAGCTGCAGCTAGTCTACAAGAGAGAAGAGCTACAGCCTCCAGCAACTCCACATCTAACAAGGTGTGAAAAATAGGGATTAGAGAAAGGCAGCTGGCAGGAGGGGCTCATCCCAGGCCAGGAGCTGAGACCAGCCCAGGCTGAAACCGTCATGTGGCCAGGCTCCAGGGTGGCCAGAGGAGCCGAGCCTCCCAAGCCAAAGCTGAGTCTACTTCAGAGAAGATCTAAAGCACCTGGAACAATCTGCATAAGCCAGGATTAAAGGTCAGTGAAAGTTAGTGAAGCATTCAAGCTAAATTTGGGGGAGGAAAATCAGTTCAGCCAATCTACCCCGGGGGCAAGGAAGCAGTGGGGGAAGGGCAGAAACTGCTGTAACCAGTGGATGCTCTCACTGGGCTGCTTCAGAGCCCCTGGCCTGTGAATCCAGCAGGGGGGCTGAGTCAATTGATCAGGGCCAAGTGCTCTTGTGTTGAGTGGCCTGGATCCAGACTGTGATCTTGGGTGGTGGTCCTGGGGAGCTCTTTCAGCAAGCCAAAGCTAGGGGAGGCTTCAATACCCCCCTAATAGCTCTGGCAGCTGCAAAACCCCAGCAATTTGGCACAGAGCTTTCCCCCCTGGAAGAAGAGTTTCACAGAGCTAAAAAAAAAAA
>CM053596.1:109223127-109274178 GCA_028646575.1 Pseudocheirus occidentalis
CTTCTTCTTCTTCTTCTTCTTCTTCTTCTTCTTCTTCTTCTTCTTCTTCTTTTGCAGGGCAATTGGGGTTAGGTGACTTGTCACATGACTTGTTAAGTGTTAAGTGTCTGAGGCCCGATTTGAACTCTGGTCCTCCTGACTCCAGGGTTGGTGCTCTATTCCCCATGCCACCTAGCCACCCCAAAGAGTTTTTTTTTGTTTGTTTTTTGAGGGGGAAGGCAAAGCAGTTGGGGTTAAATGATTTGCCCAAGGTCACACACCATCTAGTCTTTGCCAAGAAAACCCCCATTGGGGTCATGAAGAGTTGGACATGACTGAAAAATAACTTAATAACAACTAACTAGCTTCTAAGTTCTTCCAGTTCTAGATCTGTGATCCTATGATATTTAAGTAGCCATAGCAATTGGCAATGATAATAATTGTAGGACTTTGGGCAAATCACTCTTTTCAGTATTCATCTATCAAATGATGGGGGTAGGTGGACAAACTGACTTTTGAGGTCCCTTTTAGCTTTAAATCCTAAGTCCCTGTGGTCCCTAAGGTGTCTGTGTCTGTGGTCTGATTTGAACTCAGGTCTTCCTGACTTCAGGGCTAGTGCTCTATATTCACTGTGCCACCCGGCTGCCCCAGGATGACCATTTCTTATGCATGATGCAGAGGGGATTCCAATTAAGGTTTGACCTGCCAGGTATTTCTAACTCTAACACTGAATGTTTGTTTGATTCTGGGTCTTTCATATCTGAGCTAATCTCATTTCCAGAACCTCAGTCAATCACCTGACATTTACCTTCAAGAACAAGTACACTTAAGGATGTTAAAATTTTACTTGGATTGTCATCTTCATCAGCCTTTCACCTCTTTGCATCAGGAACTCTCAATTTATGATGATTCAGTTGATCTTAAGCTTCCTTGACTTCCTCCTTCTCAGACCCAAGGAGCTATATCCTCACTTTCCTGGCTTTTGAGAATCTATTTTGTTTGCTAATAAACCTTTGCTTTTATCCCTTCCTCATTTTTGTTCTGTAGGGAGTGTGTAAGGGGGTGTCTTTCCACTTTCTCCTTCAATGATGAGTGGAAAGGCCCTATCCCTAAATGAACTCTCAGCTGATAGGATTTTCCCCACAAAGAATATTGTTACCACAGGAAGTACCTCATGTCTTGGGCATCAGCTCCTGTAACTTTGCCTATCATTCCACTCTTGTCTCCCTACCCTTAGGATTCCTTCCTTCACAGTTTAACTGGACATTGGACACTGGACATTTGATTTCCCTTCCCAGGTTAATTTCACTGAATGTTCTCCCCCCCCCCCAGTTCATAATTGGAAATGAAAGAATAACTACAGATGCTACCACTAGAACCTCCCCCTCTACCAGAAGGTAAAATATATGACCAAGGTCAGTTGTTAGAGAGAGCAAGGAAAAAAAAAAGGTTGACTTTGAAGGAGCCTGTATTTCTGGCTTGGCATCAGAGCCCCACAGAGTTAATAGGTAGTTTCTTACTTTCATTTCCTAAGGTAGCAATACATGCTTTTCCATCTGCTACTGGGGCACAGCTGATTCCTCTTGCCAGTCTCTAGGTAGGCATTTGGGTGGTGAGAAATTGCCCCATTATTTTTGGGTAGCACACTAGTGACTTACACAACTTGTACACAGTTAGACACTGGATTCTTGCTCTAATTTTGGTCTCTGGTTTAGTCTTATGAATCCTGGGAGGTTCTCTTTCTTTCCTTGGTTTCATTTAAATTCATAAATAAATATTGGTGTTGCTCCCTTTGACCGCGGCCCTTTTCTGTCAATCAACAAGCTTCTGTTAAATGTCTACTATGTGCCAGGTATGGTGCTAAATTATGTTTTTCTCTTCTCCACAGAAGTGAGTAAGCCTGCTATTAATGACTTTATATTAATATCACAACTTTATAGAACAGTTGAGAGAATAGTGGTTCTAGTTTTGGAGGATCTGACTTCAAATATAATTTTTGATGCTTACTAATTCTGCAAATTTGGGTAAGTGACTCAGCCTCCCTGGATCTCAGTTTCCTAATCTGCAAAATTAGGGGGTTGGACTAAACAGTTTTTGGGGTAGCAAGGTGTTGCAGTGGTTAGAGTGCTGGGCCTGGAGTCAGGAAGACTCATCTTGAGTTTAAATCTGGCCTCATACATTTACTAGTTGTATGATGCTGGGCTAGCCACTTAACACTGTTTGCCTCAGTTTCCTTATCTGTAAAATGATCTAGAGAAGGAAATGGTAAACCGTCCAGTCTTTGCCAAGAAAACTCCCATTGGGGTGATGAAGAGTTGGACATGACTGAAAAATAACTTAGTAACAACTAACTAGCTTCTAAGTTCTTCCAGTTCTAGATCTGTGATCCTATGATATTTAAGTAGCCATAGCAATTGGCAATGATAATAATTGTAGGATTTTGGGCAAATCACCTCACCTCTCTTTAGTATTCATCTATCAAATGATGGGGGTAGGTGGACAAACTGACTTCTGAGGTCCCTTTTAGCTTTAAATCCTAAGTCCCTGTGGTCCCGAAGGTCCCTTCTAGTAATAAGATTCTTTGATTTTAAATAGTCCTAGCCCTTGGAGACCCTTCTTCCTTTCTTAGAGAACATAGTGTTTTCTTCTGCTCTTCTTCAGGACCTGAGTTAATTTCAAAATTTCCTTTCAAGCAGACTCAGCGACTCATTTCTAGATTATTATAGTCTTTTTTTGCTTGTACCCCAGTCTCTGTCCATAACTTACCCTACCCCCCACCCAATATTTGGATGGTACATCAGGGGTTTGTGTATATGGATATTCATGAGGATGCTTATCACAATTTTCCCTGCCTGTTAGTTTGTCCATGCTCAATTACTTCCTCTGTGACATTCCAGTATTAGAATAATCAAATCATAGACTTGGGAGAGATGTCAGAGGTCATCTTGCCCACCCCCTTCATTTTACCGATAAGGAAACTAATGCCTAGAGTGTTTGAGACTTGCCCAAGATTACTTAAGTGACAGGCCATCAATTCAAACCAGTCTTCATATTTCAAATCAGTCATTCTTTCCCTTGTCCCATGCTGCTTCAGTCTTAAGATCAAATCTCAGTTTTTGACATTTGCCTTCAAATTTTTCAAATGGGTTTCCCCTGCTATCTATACCTGTTCCCATTTTCAGCCAAATTTGCATTTTTGAGATACCACTTCACCTTGCCTGTCAGTTCTGCTTCAACTCCTGAACTTTTGTCTAAGCTATTTTCTGTAGGGAACAACCTCTTTCAACATGGCTGAGAAAATGTATCCCCTTCCTTCTTCTTCTGATTGTAGCTCAGCTTCTATTTTCTCCAAGAAATGAAACCTGATTAATTTCATCCATCCTCCAAGCCATTAGCACAGTTTCAGTCCCCTAAGGGCCATATTGATAATGACCACATTTATGTGAATCACATGTTTGGGGGTGTTTTCCCTTCATGAGAGTGCTCTCCCTTAGGAGAGTGGTTATTTCTTCTTTCCTTTATATCTAGGACAGTATCTAGGACAGTAACACATTTATTTAAGATTTACTCTAAGGTTTACCAAGCACATTCCTTACAACTACTCATGGGAATGATTATTTATGGAATAGTTGAAAGTAGTGGTTCTGTTTTCAGAGGACTTTGGTTCAAATATCACTTGTGATGTTTATTGATAGTGTAATTTTGGATAAGTTACTTAGCCTCCCTGTGCCTCATTTTCCTCATCTGCAAAATTAGAGGGTTGGACTAAATAGCTTTTGGGGTAACTAGGTGCTGCAAGTGGATAGAGGAATTATTATTATGCCCATTGTATAGATGACATGCTGAATATCAGAGAGATTAAGTGTTTTGTCCATGTTCATAGAGCTAGAAAATGTCAGTTAGGATTTGGACTTTGCTTCCTTCACTCCAAGTTTAAGTTTTTTTCCCCCTCCACTGTAGTCCCTCAATAAGTAATTGCTAATTGAGATTTGTCAAGGTAAACTTTAGTTCCGCCTGGTCATGTTGTAGTCACCAATAAACATTTGCTGAGTTCCTACCAGCTATCTATTGTCCTTACACTACCCTTCACTACTGATCCTTAATTTCCTCAGATTAAGGTCTTTCATTGAACTTACTTTCCCTTTGGTGAGCTTGAGAGACTTATTGTTAGTTTAGTGATATACAACATGACATGGTAGCATGTCATGTGAAGACCTATGTTTAAATTCTGTCTTAGGTACTAGCTATGTAAGCTGGGCAAATCACTTGCTTCTCAGAACTTCAGTATTCTCATTTGCAAAATGGCTCCTAGGCCAGGGGTGGGGAACCTGCAGCTTTGAGGTCACATGTGGCCCTCTAAGTCCTTAAGTGTGGCCCTTTGAATGAATCCAAACTTCACAGACAAATCCTTTTATTAAGGGTTTATTTAAGGGTCTTTTAGTAAGGCCATCAGGCTTGTTGTGGAGGTCAAATCATAAAAAGTATGTAAAGTGCTTTTCAAAGCTTAAAAAGCCTTATATAAATATAAGCTATTATTATTTTTGTTATCTGGGCCTCTCATCTACTACCCCCAGGTAGGCCTCCCCACCCCTTAAATTTTCCAGGACCCTTGGTGTCCTGTGTCCTTACTGGATGTGAGATTGCAGCTGCCACTTAATGGGTCCCTTCTTCCCTGAAACCATAGGCAAACCCTGGCACCATCTTATTTTTTCTTTTCTTTCTGGTATTTATCTATCCCTAACACCCATGTAACATTTCTTCAGGCCTGATATGTTGTGGTGTCTCATTTCACAGGCTGCTTGAGCTTGAGATGAGTGACAGGGAAGGGAAGGAGAGGATCTCACCATTTGTTTCATTTTCATGTTGTCTATTTTCCAGGTGGTGGCTTTCTCCATGGTCACATCTTGCTTTCATGTTTCTCACTAAATGGTCTCATTGGAAACAGAAGCTATGCAGCCAAATTATCTCTGGCCTTGTCTGGAGATGCCAAATTTGGCAGCAGTAGCAACCTCGTCATTTTAATCATATTAATGCTTCTTATCAGAGAAGGTGCTAACCCACTCCAGGATTTAAACCCATTGCAATTTGTCAAGGGAATGCCAATTATTTTCATACAAGTATTCACTTTCCCAATTAATCTCTGTTCCAAAACATGGAAAGAATATTTAGAAACATTAAAAAAATGACAAATGCTTCCTCCTGTGTCTAGCAGGGAAAGGAAAATGATGAATCTCTAGGGTATCATAAAGGAAGGTGAATAAGCTTCAGGCAAGGTTGATCCAAGGCAATATGATGAAAGCCAGTGCCACTTTTTCCCTCTAGCCTTCACCCTTTTCCCATCTGATCAGATACTCAAAAGTCTCAGATGATATGTTGCTGTCTTGGTTCCCATATTCTCCATTTTCCTAACATACCCCACCCCTATCCAGATTGAATTTAATTTTCCCATTTACAATGTCTGTTTATGTCTGTCTATCTATCAAACTATTTATCTATCATATGTAGCTAGTTATTTTAATGTTTTTTCTATCATTTGTATATGTGTTCCTTGAAGGAAGAGATCATGTTTTTGTCTTTCTTCATATCCCAGAGTCTGGCTCATAGTAAGTGCAAAATAAATGCTTATTTACTGACTACCTGACCTTTCCCTCAGGGCCCTTTGTGAAAGAGCTCATTATTCAGTATGGGTTAATGTGACCATGTAGACCAATAGGTTATTGTGGGTTAACCCCAATGAGTAACATACTTAATTTTGGACAGGGGTCTTCTGATGACACACTGCCTTAACTCAGAGGAACGATTGTAATGATAGGTATTTTGGAAACTGGATTCCTCAGCAAATGGTATGGGGGGGTGCTTCTGAAATATCACTAGTCTGGTGGCTGCCTCTTCCATCTCCACGTATCACCTTTATGGGACAAGAATCTTTTCCCTACCCAGCCTGGGCATGAGGTAGATTGTAGATGAATATTTTGACCAGAGAAAAGGGCTTTTTGGAGCATTCCATATGTCCTCTATTTCTTAGATATCATTCCCATACAAGAAATAGAGGTAGTTGAAGGGAGTTGATGATGCAAGAACCTTTGAAAGAATGGGCTTAACTATCAGTTACTTTGGCTTAAAAGAAAGTAAGCATATTTAATTGTATACGTACCTACATTAATTGTGCTCAGACCTTGTTATTCACTTGACTTCTTTGAACAGGCCTACCTTTGGCCTGTTTCAGTTTTACTGCTATGATCTCATGGATGCCTTCTTGCTACTGAATTATTCTTCTGGACTTTCTGCCTCATGCCCCCTTTTCCTCTGAATATTACAAAATGTCCTCCTTATCTATTATTTCTTGTCCTTCCTTGAAACTTTATCATGGTAAACCTTCCTGCCCTTGTTCTCCATGTCTACTGGTGCTGGGCCTTTAAGATCTCAGACAGAACCATGAAGTACATTCAGCTACATTCCACTGGCTGGTCTACTCTTGGGCCAAGCCTGGGTGAGCAGTATAGCAAAGTCAAATTAAAGTCACTGCTGTTTCAGGCTGAAAGTCTCAAAAGTCATGAGTTAAGCCGTAGAGCTGAAGGAGGGTGTTTTTCATATTGATGCATGGAACAAAGAGGAGGTCCTGAGTCCCCCTTGGCAGCTGGGGGAACAATGGAAAGAGGTCAGAGTTAGGAAGAAGGAAATTCAAATCCTTCTTTGACACTTAGTAGCTGTGTGACCCTGGGAAAGTCACTTACTCTGTTTGCCTCTGTTTTTTCAACTGTAAAATTGGGATAATACTAACATCTAACTTCCAGAGCTGTGAGGAGCAAATGAGATAATATCTGTAAAGCACCTGGTAAGATGCCTGCTGTGTAATAGATTAGGTTATTAATCAATGCTTGTTTCCTTCCTTCTTTTCTTGGTGCTTCTTTTTCCATCAGAAAGCATTATTATAAAACTGCTATTGTCATAACCGGGAGTCTCTTTTAGAAATCAGATAGCACAACTGCTCCATTTTTTTCAGATGAGTGAACTGAGGCCCTTATCTGTAAAATGAGTTGACTAAGGTCACATGACTCACTAAAGGTCTTGGGTGTGTGTCACATGACTGCCTATTTTCTTTTTCTTTTTGTTTATTTTGAATAAGATGAAACAACTTCCAATCAGCTGCTCTGGCATTCTCTAAGTATACTAATTCCAAATTTTGACAGTTGGACAGCATATTTTTGATAAGCATTTAGTCCATAATATCTCTCATCTGTGCAATGTAATTCTGATTTATTTTAATGGGTTTCTAGTCTATTCACTGGTGTCTCAGTTTTAGGAGCAAGGTGCTAAAGGGTATTAAATTGGATCAATTTTGGCAGCAGCATTTTCCTCCTTATAAGACTGAATCTTGGTTTTTTTTTGTTTAATAAAAGCATTATATTAATAATAACAATTCTCAATTCTATACTTTGACTGACAAAGATTTTTCCGACAATAAACCTATGAGTCTGGAAGGAAAGATATTATTTTCTCCATTTTACTATTAGAAAATAGGCTTAGAGGAGTGAAATTTTGAGAAAAAAAACCTGTTCAAGAATCTCAGTCAGTATGAAGAGCAGTCACTTGGATTGAATGCATGGTGTTTGTGTTTTTGCTATTGTCAAGAGCCTGCTATCTATGTTTCAAGTTCATGATAGAGTCCCCTTAGAAAAAAAGGTGATGGGGTTAGATGGATTCTTATCTCTGCCTCAAATTATCAGAGACAAGATGATGAAATTTTCCTATAATAGACAAACTGAAACAGGGCTTCTGTGGGGCCAGGCAAGAGGCATGACAAGTTTTTAAATTATCTGAAATTACAAAGGGAAAGTAATTTTTGTCAGGAAGGTGGAGAGTGAAAGGAAAGAAATGGACAACTGAAACTAAAACAACAAAAACCAAAACAAACAACTAATTTGAGGCTCTTTCTGAAGAGGTGGGAACTGAATGATTTGAGGAAAGAGTAGTCCCTTATCTTCCTAGGAATGATAAAGTAGAACCACAAAAGTCATCTGATGAAAGGCTTCCAATAAGGATCAAAGGAAGAAGAGAAGAGTAGTAGTGGTGAGAAACTTTGCTCTGGTTACCAAGGAAGGTATTTGTCAACATGACAATAACTGAGAAATCTGTTATTTTTCTTTTTTTCTCTTTTTTCTTTTTTTTTCTTTTTGGAGGGCAATTGGGGTTAAGTGACTTTCCCAAAGTCACACAGCTAGTTTTTGTGTCAAGTGTCTGAGGCCAAACTTGAACTCAGGTCCTCCTGACTCCAGGGCCAGTGCTCTATTGCACCACCTAGATGCCCCAATCAGTTATTTTTCCAAGGTTTGCATTTACATCACAAGAGAACACCTCCCAAAGTTTATTAAAATGGATGACTGCTATCTCCTTGTAATTATCATGGAAAACTAGAGAGGTATCAGATGATTGGAGAAGGGCAAATGTTTAATAGTTTTTTTTTAAGTGGAGAGAAGTGTCTTCAAGCTGTAAGCCAGTGAGCTTGACTTGAATTCCCGCGAAAATTCTATAATGGATCATTACAGTTATGGTTAGCAAGCATTTAGATAGGGAAGTAGCCATGATAGAGTCAGAGCCATAGATATATCAAGAATAGGACATGGATGACTAACCTCATTTTGTCTTTTGGTAGGATCATTAAACTAGTAGATGGGTGGAATGCTGTGGAAATTGTTTACCCAGATTTTTTAGCAAAACCTTGGATTACTTATTTTATACTGTTCTTCTGGAGAGGATGAAGAGATGAATTCAGAAGGTTTCAGAGATAGTTGGGTGGTTGGACTCAAAAGAGTAGTTATTAATGTTTCAACATCAACATGGCAAGAAGCCTCCACTGATCTGCATTTAGCTTTGTGCTGTTTAATATTTTTATCAATGATTTGGATCAATATAACACAATGCTAGAAGAGTCAGTGAAGAGTGCTAGGAAAGTCATTGAACATAGTGGGTGACAGAGTTGGCATCCAAAAGGATCTTCACAAGTGAGAGTATTGAGTTGAAGCTAATTAGATTGAATTTAAAAGGGATAAATGTGAAATCTTGTATTTGGGTACAAAAACTTCACAAGTAGAGGTGCAGTTAGACAACAGTTGTTCTTAAAAAAAATTGTAGGTTTTAGTGAACTGCAAGTTCAGTATGAATCATCAGTGTTTTGTGATGGCCAAAAAATCTAATATGATCTTGGGCTGCACTAATCATGGCATAATTTCCAGGAATAGTTAGTTGACTACAATCTGTTCTCATCAGACCTCATCTGTGAGTACTGTGTTCAGTTCTGAGCACCATGGTTTAAGAAAGATATTAATAAAATGGAGAATGTCCATGGAAGGGTAATTTGAATGGTAAAGAGCCTTGTGTCCATGTTGTATAAGAACAGGTTGAAAGAACAATTATGTTTAGCCTGGAGAAGAGAAAATTCAGGTGAATTGTGGTAACTATGTTCAGGGATTTTAAGAGCTGTCACATGGAGGAAGGATTAGATTTCTTCTGTATGACCCCAAAGGGACAAAGCAGAAGCAGTAACTAGAAGTTGTGAAGAGGCCGATTAAGAGTTGACACTAGAAAAAACCAAAAAACTCTAAAAGCAGAGTTGTCTCTAATTGGGATGAACGGTCTCCACAGCTGGTAGGTTAACTCTCAAATTCTGTGATATTGCTAGAAGGAAGCCAGAATGTATCATAAGAGATTATGAAATCTTAGTCAAGAAATTGAAGATCACAGAGTAGAATTTTACAAACTGTAGGGTATGTTCCACTTTGGAGGGGTATTAGAATCTCAAAGGGGTGGCACTAAGCAGTGGCCAAAATAATTGGAATTTTAAAATAAAACTCTTGTATAAATATATTGAATTTGTTCCATTAAAACAAAGTCTAAATCAATGTCAACAAAAGCAAGATTAACACCAAGAATTTATTCCAACTGGTGGAAGAAGTTTGCCATCATTGAGCCATAGGTGGTAGACCTAGGTTGAGGGATGGGATAGTGACCCTTTCTCATTTCCCCTATGTGTTGTTTAATCTTAAATAGTTTTAGCAATCAGTAAATCTTAACTTTTATAGAATAAAATGTGAGTTAGAAAATTTTTTTTTTGCTTTTTTGGAGGGCATTTGGGGTTAAGTGACTTGCCCAAGGTCACATAGCTAGTTTTTTTTGTGTGTGTGTTAAATGTCTGAGGCTCAGGTCCTCCTGACTCCAGGGCTGGTTCTCTATTTACTGCACCACCTAGCCACACCCCCTAGAAATATTTTTATGAAAAAACATGTATTGGCATTTTTTTACTATTAGAAATGAAGAAATCACTATTTTACATTTGAAAATCACTGCCATGTTGGCACAATTGGCATTTTCTTGACTGGTATTCGTTTAAGGCACGAGATGAAGCACATATTGATTTGTACAATAAATAAATAGCTAGTTAAGAAAATGATGACTGAACATGAAATTTGGATTTCTGAACCACAACTTAAAATATAGGAATAATAAGCTGTTTACCAGGGGAGGAGTACGTTTAACACAGGCTAGTATGTATGTATTTGTCTTAGGTTTTGCAAATCCAACCAAAAGGGTTTTAAGCTAAAAAATTTGGGAAACTGACTATATATGTCTACCAAGTTAGATATCATAAAGACCAGTTAGCTACAATTCAGTAATTCATAAAAGAAATATAGAAAAGAAAAGCAGTCAGTAGTCAAAGCCATGGCTTCAAATTTTTACACATATGTGTGTGCATGTATGTATAAATATGTGAGAATGTTAAAATTTAGACCATTAGACATCATAAAAATAAGGAGGCAACTTTGATCTCATTAATGTCCCTGAAACTTTTGGGTTTGAAACATAGGCTTGAAAGATAACTTTGAATACTATATGTGAAAGAACCAAGACAGATTAAAAAGAAGATAATACATATTAAGAAGCAATACCCTTTGGAAATAGACCTAGTAATGGTATTACTGGGTATAGGATACAGGGATACATATTAATCAGGGAATGGTTGAACAAATTATGGTATATGATCATGATGGACTACTACTATGCTATAAGAAATGATGAACTCAATGATCTAAGAAAAACATGGAAAGATTTGCATCAAATAACAAAGAATGAAATGAGCAGAACCAAGAGAATAGAACATTGCATACAGTAATGGCAATGTTGTTTTTAAGAATGACTTTGAGTAAATAAGTTATTGTGACTATTATAAATACTCGAATTAATTATAAAGGACATATGAAGAAAGATGCTTTCTGCATCCACAGAAAGAACAGATGAAGTATGTATAGAATTACACATATATGTATACATGTATATATAGGTATATAGATATATATGCATGTGTACATCTGTCTGTGTCTCTGTCTGTCTATCTATCTATCTGTCTGTCTGTCTATCTATCTATCTATCTATCTATCTCTCTCTCTCTCTCTCTCTCTATATATATATATCTATCTGTCTGTCTGTCTATCTATTTGTGTCTAATGGTAGCCATGTGTAATGGCAGGGAAGAAAAAAGTGAAAAAAAATTTGCTTGATATTTTTGTTGTATGCTTGAAAGGAACCAAGTTGTACATGGTAGATTTGCAATTTCATATTCATGTAGCTTTTTATTGTACTGTGTTATAAAAACATGTTTTTCCCCCTAAATTAAAAATAAAACAAATAAAAAAATAAACTATGCTCATGTTAGAAAATCCAGCAACCTAAATGGAGAGGCAAGGTGGAGGACATTTGGGTGAAGATCAGTGGAAGGAGAAATAGGAACTATTTTGTCATCTGCAGATACTATAGATAGACATGTCAGTGACACTGATTATAATGATTTTATACAGAAGTATAACCAATATAAATGAATTGCCGTAATAAGAAGACCAAAAGAGCTCAAAAAATGTCTTGTCAGAAAAAAAAATCCCACTTATTTGCCAAATGGAATGATATGGCTGCCAAAAGCAACATTAGGTTAGAATATAAGCTTGTTTGTAAAATCTTATGAAGAAAGATGATGTACATTTATGATCTCATAAAGCCCAATGAAAGAGTGAAGGGTAAAACCATTTTTAAATAAAGTTTGGCAAGTTATTCAGCTAGGCAAAGTCATCCTATTTATGGATAAAAATGGAAGGATGGGAAACAGGAGATAAATGGGGAAGATTAGTACAAATTATTATAAGAAGCTATTTTCTCCATCAAGAACAGTGCAATCATGATACTTGGGTCCTAATATCATATTTCCATTTATGCTTATAGGGAAGAGAAAATGACATTAAGAGAACAAAGATGGGAAAATCATCCATATTGTACCAAGTATATAGGGGAGAGATCTATGCTGCAGACAATATAATTGTGAGGGTACAAGGAAACAATTTTTAAAAATAGGTTATCTAGGGGGATAGGTTCCAAAGGTGAAGAAAAAGAAAAACCTCAAAACTTATTAAGACAAAAAAAAACACCTAATGGGAAAATACCTATAATTATCCACAAGTATGCTGACTCTTCAATTTATATAAAATTATTATGTGTCATATACATAAATTGAGGACTTTCTTGATGAGAGTATTAGTAGGGAATATGCAGACTTTTGAAAATAATATTCAATAGGCCATATCTCATGCTTTTATAATTGTCTGAAAGGTTCAGAGAATATAAGATACCATTATACTTCTTGTATGTCAATAGTAATAAAAAGAAAATTTGATTTGCTAAAGCAAATTACTACCTTACAAGTTTTTTTTAAAAAAATTAACGAAGTATCTCCCATCTATGCATTAAAATCATTCATGATTCTTGGAAAATATGACAATAGAAATAACCCTGTTGAATAATCTTTTGATCATAACTTAAGTGAGACATACTACAGAGAGGCATATACTGATCAAATACAGCAGCCACTGTGATGGAAGAAATTTCAACATTTCTGGTTTTCTTGGAAAAGATACTGGAGTGGTTTACCATTTCCGTCTCCAATTCATTTCAAGGATGAGAAACTGAGGCAAACAAGGTTACATGACTTGTCTAGGGGTCATTTGGCTAGTAAGTGTCTGAGGCTGAATTTGAACTCAGGTTCTCCTGACTCCAGGCACTCTTATCCGCTGTGTCACATAGTTGCCCTTTATACACACATACACACACACACATACATCCACATATAAATATATACATCTATACTTATAAATGCACATATATACATGTTGTGTGTATACATATTATCTCATAATTATTATTATTATTATTATGGGCAGAGATATCAAGTTTCTAAACAAAATATCAAATAAAATCTCTCCCTTCCATTCCTGGCATAATTCCTGGGATAGGAGAGGAGGGTAAGGGGCCATTTTAGATTTCCGAAGCCCTTCTGAATACATTTATATGGCTGTTAGCAATACAAACATTTTTGGAATAATTATAGATAGCCATACTGGCTTTCTTCAAGTTCTAGCTGAAATCTCACTTTCTATAGGAAGACTTTCCCTATCCCTCCTAATTCTGCTACCTTCCCTCTATTCCTTATATTTATTTTGTATATGTGTTTTGTGTGTAGTTGCTTGCATGTTGCATTAGTTTTTGGATGGCAGCACCTCTCTTTTGCCTCTTCTTGTATCTTTAGCACTTAGTACATAGTAAGTGCTTAGTTCTTTGCAAAGAGTAGGTGCTTAATAAATGATGATTGATTTATTAATTGACTTCCAAGGCGGTTCATAGAAGTTTTGGACAACTGTGTTGAGAATTTCTTGCATATACTGAGGCAAAATATACTTTCTTATAACTTTGACCCATTGCTCCTACTTTTGTTCTCTGAGACCAAGCACAACAAGTTAAATCCTTTTTCCAACTGAAAATCCTTAATAAAGCTCAATATAGCAATCTGAAGTGTTTTGGTTTTTTTGTTAGAGAGTGTCTTTAATCTTTGGACAATTTGGAATATTTGTTCATAGATTCTTAAAGACTGATATGATGAATCTGGATTCAAGTAGGTAAAACATATATGTTCTGTAATACATGTAAATTCAATTTTTACATAGAATCTGTTCAGGACCGGTTTTATGTAAATAATTCTTTTGTAAATGAAAACTTTAAAATGCATTTGGGGAATTGTCTTCCAAAAAATACGGAATGAAGCCTTTTAGAAAACAATTCTTTCAAGGTAAATTGTCACTACATCATTAGTTTTCCAAGTCTGTATTCTTATATATATTGTCATAGTAACTTCCACACATTGTGCACTTAGCACAGTGTCTGTCACATAATAGGTACTAAATAAATGTTTAATGTTTGATTATATATTGATTTTTTTTTTGCTTTTTTGGAGGGCAATTGGGGTTAAGTGACCTGCCCAAGGTCACATGGCTAGTAAGTATTAAGTATCTGAGGCAAGATTTGAACTCAGGTCCTCCTGACTCCAGGGCTAGTGCTCTATTCACTGTGAATTTTCTTAAATGAAAAAAAATTGATATTCCATGAATAATCATAGAAGAATAGATTTAGAGCAATATAATTAAGCACCATTACTAATTTTTATATGACCACCATTAAATTATACAAAAACTACTATACTCTCAAAAAGATGTTATATTTTATTTCAATTTACTTAATAATTGATATACAGAAAATTAGGTGATCTCTTTTCAGTACAGATAAATAGACAAGTTATGGACACAGAAACAAATTCCTGTGATGACAATTGCTTGTTCTTTGTCTTAACCACTGGATTTATTCACTTTGCTATTTATGATTTCAGAGAATTTTTCCCAAACCAATGCTTTCCTGTGCATATTCTTAAAAAAAGATTACAAGCAGTAAATGAATGTATGTCTGTGGGAAGAAATGTACCCATATCCTAAATGAAATAATAGACGTGCTCAGTGGAGCGTGTGCACATGGCAAAGGGTTGTAAGGATTCAGAATAATGGAGAGTATAGAAGTCTTATTCAAGAAAAAGCAAATCTTGCCAGAAGTGTGGTCTGCCTAGTAAAATGGATACGCAGTAAAAAGCCATGAGGCCCACCCCAATAACAGGTATGAATGCTTATGAGTGTCCCAAGCTGCTGCCAAAACAATTGCTGATGTGTGTATACACACACACACATATATGTACATATATATGTATATATATATGGAGAGAGAGAGAGAGAGAGAGAGAGTGAGAGAGAGAGAGAGAGAGAGAGAGAGAGAGAGAGAGAGAGAGAGAGAGAGAGAGAGAGAGAGAACAGCTGTCAGATTTCATTTATACCAGTGAGCCACCATCATTATCAGAAAGGTTGGAAGGGCTTGAATCTCATTTTAGAGACCAAAGTAGGTAAGCCTGGGGTTTTAGCCATTTCTATTAAAGGATGATGCCTACCTATTGTTTCAGGGCAATGCTTTCGATCACCCCGTGCCTATACTTCAGGCGATAGAAAAGTAGCTCAAAATACAAGACTGACATCTCAGTGCCCTAAGATTGCTCAGTGTATCTAAGGGGATTTTATTTTGTTTAGCTTAGTTCAAGCAGGACCTTAAGGTCTGTGGAAGTATTTGAATGGAATGACTGAGACAGCAGAGGATATAGACCGACAGATAGATAGATATGGATATATAGATATAGGTAGGTATATATATATATATATATATATATATACACACACACACAGTACACATAACACACACATGTGCATATATGTATGTGTGGTATTTGTATGTCTATGTGCATCTGTATCTATCTCCTATACATGTGTGTCTCATATATCTACCTCCTATATGTCAGTCTTCTAGAATTTCCTGTCTCTATGTGTGTATGTATACACGTGTGTATGTATACATGTGTGTATATGTATGTGTATACATGTATGTATGTGTGCATGCATGCATGTATACACACACATATAAAATCTCTATCTCTTCTAGCTATACATTGATAATGTATAGTGACCTTGGGGTCTGTAGACGCTGTTGCCATTGGTGGCTTTGCTCTTGAGCACATTGTTAAACAGAGGGAGGCCACTTGCTTCCTGGCCTGTTGCTCTTCTCTCTGCAGCTACAGCTACTCTCCACAAAGACTTCTGTGGTCTGTGACACTTCTTCTTCCTTGGACTTGCAGCTTCGGGTTCATGTCTCTGACTGTGTTAGACATCTCCATTTGGTTGTTTAATTGTCACCTCAAACTCGGTAGGATGTAAAACTAAACTCATCACTTTTCAATCAGAATTGGTTACTCCTTCAAACTCCCTTATTCCTGTCAGTAGAACCTGTTTCCCCATTTTTTCTTTGACTCTTCCCTCACCCTTGCCCCTCAAATCTAATTATAAGAGTCAATTAATTGACTTCAGTAGATAGTGTTGGACCTGATGTTAAGAAGATTTGAATTTAAATCTGGCCTCAAATACTAGTTGTGTGACCCTGGGCAAGTCAACCTAACCCCTGATTACCTCAGTTTTTTTTTTACTTTTTTTTTTCTTTTTGGAGGGCAGTTGGGGTTAAGTGACTTGCCCAAGGTCACACGGCTAGATTTTTGTGTTAAGTGTCTGAGGCCGGATTTGAACTCAGGTCCTCCTGACTCCAGGGCCGGTGCTCTATTCACTGCGCCACCTAGCTGCCCTTACCTCAGTTTTCTTAACTGTAAAATGGGGATAATACTGACATCTACTTCCCAGAGTTATTGTGAGAATCAAATGAAATGGTGTTTACGAGCTACTTAGCACCGTGCTTGACTCATAGTAAGTGCTAAATAAATACTTATTTCCTTCATTTCTTCCTTATAGATCACCCACCACACCTCATTTATAGATAGGGAAATTGAGGTTCTGAGAGAAGTGACTTGCCCAAGATCACTTAACTAGTTAGTTGTAGACAATTAGAAGTCACATCGGAGTCTTCTTGGGTCCAGTGATCTTTTTATTACAGAATGTTGTCTTCTGAATCTCCTTTGGATACATTGTAGATTTACATAGAGGGAATTGGTGCCTGTAAGTCTTCCAAGTGGAGAGATGTTCCAAGGCCTCCTGGCAGTGGCTTAACCCATGAGAAGTTTGACTTATTTTAACCCAGTCCTTTGTTCCAATGCTTTTTCTAGGGGTGTCATGACAACAATTTTGTGTCTCTCTTTGGTGCTTTTAATTTTGCGAAGTATTTTCACATCTGTTATCTCATTTTTTCTTCACAGCTATGCAAGCTATGTAGAGAAGGTATTCATCATCCCATTTGGCAGACAAAGAAACTGAGGCCCATAGGGGTCTGGACATAGGATAGGAATCTGCGTCTCCTGACTCACATTCCTATATTCTCAGCTTCATAACTCTGAACAGCCCACCTACTTCCTACTAGATAAAGCTTTTAAGCTGTTCCATGGGAAACCAAGCATGACTGCAGATATCATAGTTAAGAGTTTCTGAATCATCTTTCTGCCTGACTTCTTCTGTGTTTGTCTATTTGGAAATTTTACTTCTCTTTTTTCTGCCTGGACTTGGGGTAACATTTTTTCCTCGCTGGAGAAGAGCATACAGACGTTGCATCTCAGGCATGAGCTGGGACTCATATATACACAGGATAACAGATTTAGAGCCAGAAGGGACCTTAGAGGTTATTTAGTCTAACCATCTCATTTTTCAGACAAGGAGACTGAGATCCTTAAGTGAAGATGAGTGGCTTGCCGACAGCTGTGCTAGTACCAAATGACAGGGCAAGAGGTTAAGTGCGAGTGATCTTCTAATCTCAAAGCCAGCGGATGCTCCTTCTACTGCATCATACTATGTACAGGCGTACCTTGGAGACAATGTGGTCCTGCACATCCACAATAAAATGAATATTGGAATAAAATAAATATCACAATGAAGCATGCTATGTGATTTTTTTGTTTGTGCATATAAACATTATGTTTACACCACGCTGTAGTCTTTTGAATGTGCAATAGTATGATGTCTAAAACACATGTATGTACATTATTTGAAAAATACTTTGTTGCTAAAAGATGCTAACCATCATCTGAACCCTTAACAAGTCGTAATTTTCTGATTCGTCGAGGATCTTGCAGCAATGGCTGCTGACTGACCAGGGTGGTAGTTGATGAAGTTTGGGGTGGCTTGTGGCAATTTCTTAAAATAGGACAACAATGAAGTTTGCCACATCTCTTGACTCTTCCTTTCACTTGAATACTTAGAGGACATTGTAAGGTTATTAACTGGCCTGCTTTCAATATTTATTGTTTCTCTAGGGATAGGGTGGCCTGAGGAGAGGGAGAGAGATAGGGGAACAGAACAGGTTGGTGGAACAGTCAGAACACACACACCACTTATTGAATAGGTTCCCTGTCTTACGTAGGCCCAGTTTATAGTGCCCAAAACAATTACAATAGTAACATCAAAGATCACAAATCACCATTATAAATATAATAATAATGAAAAAGTTTGGAATATTGTAAGAATTACAAAAATGTGACAGAGATGTGACCACATGCTATTGGAAAAATGGCACTAATAGGCTTGTTTGATGCAGGGTTGTTGTCACAAACCTTCAATTTGTAAAAAAAAAATGCACTAACTCTGAAACTTGATAATCAAGTGATGAAGTGAAGAGCAAAAAATCCCCAGGCATGCTTATATACCTTTTTTTAAAAAGAATAATTGTATACTAATTATGTCTTAAATGGCTGGCCTGGTTCTTTTAAGCCTATTGGCTTAGCTGAATTTGAGATCCCTTGACCTTGGCCTTCTCTTAGACGTCAGTTTTGAAACCTAATTAGTGCTATTACTTGACCCTTTTTGTGATCTGGAGTCCCAGAGGAGTGGCGCCCTGGTAATAACACATTTTGAAAAAATTACTTTAATCCACAAAGGTTATTGGCAATGTCATCAGTTATAGAAGGCTGATGGGAGAAAAGACATGTAGTCCGACCTCTTGGTCTTAAAATGTTGAAAACTGAAATGTCCCAGAAAGGCAAGTAATCTCCTAGTTATTGGTTCTCTGTTTTATTCAAAACACTGCTCTTCTGGGCCTAAGGCTTGCTTCTATTATTAGTAATAACAATAAAATAATTTTATTCTCCCATTTTGATGTATTTCAGATAAAAATAGAAATGAGAGAAGGGAACAAGTATTTATTAAATACCTCCAATGTGACAGGTGCTAAGTGCATTACTAATATTATCTCATTGGATTCTCACAACAACTCTTGGAGGTAAGTGCTTTTATTATCCTCAGTTTACAATTGAAGAAATTTAAGCAGAGAGAGGTAAATGCCCAAGATCATACAGCTAATAAGTGTCTGAGGATGGATTTGATCTCAAATCTTCCTCAATTCAAGTCTAGAACTTGATCCATTATGCCCTCTAAATGCCTTGGTCCTAAGACAAATCACTGTTATTATTCTTTATTTTCTATGGACTATTACAGAAGTACTAAACCATTTTTTTAAAAATAATTGGACAAGTGTTGGGACAAATGCTTATTATTATTATAGCTCCTATTATGACTTTTATGAACTGAATTTATATAGTATTTTTAGACTTACAAATCTAAATCTTCTTGGAACTGGGACCCTGTCCCTAAACTATAGAATGTATCTGTAGCTGAATTGCTAATCCAATGTCCCTGTTCTTGCACTTCATTTATTGAAATGAAGTCCAAGAACTTAATATTTGCTATCAGATAACTTGGATGCCTTGCTCTCTCCCCTACCAGCATATCCATTTGCTTTCTACTTCTGGATTTCCTTGATATTCTTAACTTGGATCTCCACATAGTACCTGCAATAGACCCCTAACACTATACCCAGATGTCTGTACTCAGTAGTAATCAATCAATTAGCATTTATTAAATATCCACCTCATGCTAGATACTTGTGCTAAGTGCTGAGGATACAAAGAAGGCAAAAGATAGCCTCATAACTGCAAGGAACTCAGTCTAATAAGAGAGAAGATGCAAACAACTACCTACAATCAAGATAAATACATGATCAATTGGAGGCATTCTCAGAGGGATGGAGCCAAACTGGAGGACTGGGAAAGGCTTCTTGCAGAAGGAAGGATTTTAGTTGGGATTAGAAGAAACCCAAGGAAACCAGGAGGCAGAGATAACATTCCTTTGCCAGGAGGCAGAGGGAGAACATTCCAGGAATGGGAGACAATCAGTGAATAAAGGTTTGAAGTCGAAACACGAATGTCTTATGTGAGGAACATCAAGTCCATTGTCACTGGATTACATAGTATGGGGAGGGGAGTAAGGTATAGAAGGACTGGAAAGTTAGAAAGTGTTGTGAAGTGCTTGAAAGCAAATCAGAGGACTTTATATTTGATCCTGGAGGTATTAGGGAACTACTTGAGTTTTTCCAATAGGTGGATGATATAGTCAGACCTGTGTTTTAGGAAGATCGATTTGACAGCTGAGTGGAGGATGGATTTGAGAGGCAAGACTTGAGGTAGGAAGATCTACTACTAGCAAGCTATTATAATGGTCCATAAAAGGTGGAAAGAGCTTTCTAGCCACCCTCCCTGATCACAGACCTTCCTTTTTTTGACACAATACTGCTAGAATAATTTCTCTACATCCCTATTTTTATCATGTCACAACTTACACTAAATGCCTACTTTCTACCTCACCAAATCTAAAGTCATCATGTTACCTTTGAATACTTTCTCCAATCTGTCCCTACTCTAAACCAGCTAAAAACAAACACTTGACCCATTGATATAATCTGTTGACTCTTACAAATAGGAAATGGATAAATGTAAAGATATTGATTATGATAGCATAGTGCAATTGAAAGAGTCCTGTTTTGGGAGGTTAGATGACTTGATCAAATTCTGGCCCTGATATTCTCTAAGTCTAATTTCCCTCATCTTTAAAATAAAGGGTATTCTATGAATTCTAATTTTCCTTCAACTCTAAATCTATGACCTTTGAATACTTTCTCCAATCGGTCCCTACTCTAAACCAGCTAAAAACTAACATTTCTGAAGCACCAATTAAGGCAGGGGCCTGTGCTGGGTGCTAAAGTAGGCCTAAGGTTGAAATAAGAAACAGTCTATGCTCTCATGGAGTTTATAGTCTTATACTAGGGTATGATACACATGCAGATGAACGTAATATGAAATGATACTTAAAGCATTATGTGAGATCCTAGGGAGAAAGGGCATTAATGGTTTAAGTATTGAGGTAAGACTTCAAGGAAGAGGTAATATTTAAGTTGGGAATTCAAAGTGAAGAAGGTAGGAGGTAAGATGTCAGTGGGTGAATGAACAAGCATTTATTACATGCTTATTATTTGCCAGGCACTATTTTACATGCTGGAGATGCAGATAAAGCCCATAATAGTTCCTGACCTCAGGGAACTCACATTATATTTAAGGATACAACATTTAAATAAGTAATTTCTTTGAGAAGGTACAAAGAACTGGAGTGATAGGGAAATGCTGCTTACAGAAGGTACAGCTTGAGCTGAATCTTGAAGGAAACCAGTTTTGAAGTCTTGAAGGGAAACCCAGAGTTATAGATGAGAGAGCAAAGTGTTCTAATCATGGGGGATAGGTAACCTAAAGACACAGAGATAGGAAAATAAGAGTTGTAAAAGGGACATAGTGTTTAGTATAGTCCAAAGATTCCCAAAGTGGGTGATGCCACCCTCTGGAACACCCTGGAATGATCCACCAGAGTGGTAGTAACCTCAGGTGCAACTGAGGGGTGAGAGGATTAAATAAAAATAAAAATGCAGTGGAAGCATAAGGCAAGAAGCTAAGAAAATTTCAAAAAAAACATTTGTACATGTTTCATCTATTATATGTAATTTACAGAGCCAAAGTTATAGCGATTACATTATTTTCCAAATCAACACACAAAATGCAAGTTATAACCAATCAGTAATCAAGTCTGTTGACAGGTCTTAACAAGCAAGTGTTGGCAGGTGAGCATGTTGCTCATTGTTGGAAAGTCAGCATGCATCAGCAGGAATATGCGCATGTAATGACTTGTTTACAATGCAATACTATACAGTTATATGAAACAATATTGTATCATCAAAATTTCATTGCAGGAAAACCCCACAAATTTATAAGAAATTATTAAATTTAAGATACATCATTTAAAAATTATATTTTTTGAAATGAGACACATTTTAAAGATTTCCAGGGGGTACCCTGAATAATTTTTTTAAAAGGGGCAGTAGGTCAAATAAGTTTGGGAACCTCTGGTCTAGTCCATCTGCAGTGTAGGGTAACCTTCCCTACACACCTCAAAGCCCCTTTACGTTGTTTCCCTTCATTTCTGCCTTTTCTCCAGTCTTTGAGGAAGAGATGACTTCTTGTCATGACCAACCCCTACACTTTTTGGTTTGAGGTCTTCCTATCTCTTCTAGAAGCCTATCCCCTTCATCATTCCCCTTGTTCTTCTTACGTTCAAAATAATATATATTCCTTTCTTTATCTACTTGTTTCTGTCTATTTGTCTATGAATATCAGGTCTCCCACATCTTTAAAAAAAGTTTTACTTGACCTTGCCACACTCTTAATCTATTACTTTTTTTTGCATGTAAAAAACATTTATCTATCTGTCTGTCTGTCTATCTATCTATCTATCTATCTATATATCTATCTATCTATCTATCTATCTATCTATCTATCTATCTATCTATCTATGTATTCATTCATTTAAACATTTGTTTTTAAAACTTTGAGTTCCAGATTCTTTCTCTTCTTCTCTCCTCACCCACCCCCACTGGGAAGATAAGAAATTCAATATAGGTTGTATATGTGTACCTACACAAAACATTTCCATAGTAGTTATATTGTGAAAGACTAACTATATTTCCCTCCATCCTATCCCACCCCATACTTATTCTATTTTCTCCTTTGACCCTTTTCAAAAGTGTTTGCTTCTAACTATTCTCTCCCCAATCAGCCCTCCATTCTATCATTATGCCTCTTATGCCCTTCCCCCCTAATTTCCTGTAGGGTCAGATACCCAATTGAGTGTATATGTTATCCCCTCCTTAAGCCAACTTCAATGAGAGTAAGATTGTCCCATTCCCTTTCACCTTCTTGCTCTTTCCCCCCATTGTAACTGTTTTCTCTTGCCTCTTTTGTATGAGATAATTTGTGTTAATCTCTCTTTCTTTCTCTTTCTCCCAATATATTCTTCTCACCTCTGAATTTTATTTTCTAAATATCATCCCTTCATATTTACTCATTCTGTCTATGTATACATGTATATACATATGCACACATTCACACATATGTTCATACACACACCCTCCTATACATACACACATACACACATGTATGTATACATATGTCTATGTATAAATACATATATACACACATATATGCATACACACATATTTATTCCCTTCAACTATCTTCATACTGAGAAAAATCTCATGAGTTACAATGATCATTTTTCCATGTAGGAATGTAAAGAATTCAACTTTAATAAGTTCCCTATCATTTTTTTCTCCCTGTTTACCTTCTCATGCTTCTCTTGCTTCTTGTATTTGAAAGTCAAATTTTCTGTTCAGCTCTGGTTTTTTCATCAAGAATACTTGAAAATCCTCTATTTCATTGATTGACCATATTTTCCCCTGAACATTCTGCTCAGTTTTGCTGGGCAGGTGATTCTGGTTTTAGTCCAATCTCCTTTGACCTCTGGAATATCATATTCTAAGCCCTTTTATCCCTCAATGTATAAGCTTCTAGGTCTTGTGTTATTCTGATTGTTTTCCCACAATACTCAAATTGTTTCTTCCTGACTGCTTGCAGTATTTTCTCCTTGACTTGGTAACTCTGGAATTGGGCTACAATATTCCTAGGAGTTTTCTTTTTGAGATCTTTCTCAAGAGGTGATCAATGAATTATTTCAATTTCTATTTTGCCCTTGGGTTCTAGAATATCAGGGCAATTTTGCTTGATAATTTCTTGAAAGATGGTGCCTAGTTTCTTCTAGGTTCTTTTTTTTAATCATGGCTTTCATGTGGTCCAATAATTTTTAAATTATCTCTCCTGGGTCTGTTTTCCAGGTCAGTGGTTTTTCCAGTGAGATATGTCACATTGCCCTCTATTTTTTCATTTGTTTGGATCTGTTTTATAATATCTTTATTTCTCATAAAGTCATTAGCTTCCAGTTGCTCCAACCTAATTTTGAAAGAGTTATTCTCTTCAGTGAGTTTTTAAAAATCCTTTTCCATCTGGCAAATTTGGTTTTTTAAAGCATTCTTCTCCTCATTGGCTTTCTAGGCCTGTTTTGCCATTTTGGTTAGTCTATTTTTTAAAGGTATTATTTTCTTCAGTATTTTTTTAGCCTTTAGCAGGCTGTTTACTTGCTTTTCATGATTTTCTTGCATCATTCTCATTTCTCTTCACAATTTTTATTGCACTTCTCTTACTTGATTTTAAAAGTCCTTCTTGAACTCCTCCATGGCCTATAAACAGTTCATATTTTTTCTTGAAAGCTTTTGATGCAGGAGTTCCAACTTTGTTGTCTTCCTCCCATTCCATGCTTTGATCCTTTTTGTCCCCAAAAAAGGATTCTATGGTTTAATTGTGCTTTCTCTGCTTGCTCATCTTGCCAGTTAATTACTTAACTTTTGAACTCTTTGCCATGCTAGAACTCTGCTTCTAGAGTGGAGAAAACTTTGTCCCAAATTGCTGGGGTTTTCACAGCTGCCAGAGGAATTAGCAGGGTGCCCTCTCTATAGTCCCCACAAGCTCTGGCACGCTGACCACACACCCCAGGACAACCACCCAAGACTGTGATCCAGATCCAAGCAGGTCAAAGCAAGAGTTATTACTGTCTGAATGGTTGCTTGGTACCCCTATGATCTGTAGGCCAGGAGCTCTGGAGGCAGCCATGCAGCAGCAGGTGCAACTGTTGGGCCTCTGCCACTTCTTGCCCTAGGGGCAGGGGCCAGACCATGCTCTTTGGTCACCCAGTTCCAACAGGGTTCCCCACTGACCTTCTACTTTCCCTTTGGCATTTATGGGTTGAGAACTCTGGAAACTGCCACAGCTACTGGTGATTCACTCTCCTGAAGTGTTCTCTGGCTGGTCTGGGCTGCTGGTCTGGGCTGCCCTGGGGCTGGAACCTCACTCACACAGGACTGTGCTTGGGTGCAATAAACCCTTCCTGTCTGCCTGCCAGGCTGTTTTCAGTGGGAGATTTTTTTCTGTCTGTCACTTTGTGGGTTCTGTAGCTGTAAAATTTGTTTAGAATTTTTTTTACAGGTATTGGAAGTGGTTGGAGCAGGATCTTATGCCAAGTTCATGCTTTTACTCCACCATCTTAGCTCCTGCCCCTCTTTGGGGTTATTACTTTCTCAATTTTCTCCATCACTGCAAAATTCCTGGAAGGGATCTTCTCCAATTGTTACCTCAGTTTCTTCACCCATAATTTCTTAATTCCTTTCAATGCAGTTTGTGGTCACACCAGTCTACTGAAGTAGCTCTCTCCATGGTTTCCAACAAAGTCAGGGATGGAGAAGAAGATAAGAAAAAAAAAGAAAAAAAACTTTTTTGATAACTGGATAACTTTATTTTATATTTAAAAGGAATAGCAAGTGGTATATATTAGATTTGCAATTTCATGTACAATCATCTTTCCCTCCCTATTCTACTATGTTATGAAGATTCTTGCTTTATTTCCTAAGTTCAGAATAAAAGTAATTAAATTTTTAAAAATTTAATTGTTTTTTTCTCAGCCTTATTTCTACTTGATCTCCCTAAAGTTTTTGGTAGCTTAGACCATCTCTTTTATCCCTTGGTTTCTTTAAAATTATCAAGAGATATTTGGTTTTAAAGCTAGCCAACCACTTCTCAAATGCACTTAATAATATAATATTGTATTACAAGATTATAGTGATGAGGATTTGAATCTCATCCCACAACTAACCTATAAATTTCCATGAGAGTGGGGCCATATCCTATCTAAGTTCTTTTTATCTCTCCTAGTATTAGTATTCTACACACGGTAGGTACCTAGTAAATGTGTGTTCAACTGAACTGAATTGAATTTAACAGTAAATCCACCACCTGTAGGTTAACTGAGGAGCCAACACTTTCATAGGAAACAATAATGATAGAATAATGAGGTGCTAAATGGTAAGGCATTACTCGGTGCAGGCAATAGGTGGAAAGAACATCGGACCTAGAGTCAGTAAGACTTAGTTCAGACTTAGCCTCTGATGCTCACTAGCTGTGTGACCTTTAGCAAGTCACTTAAACTCTCTGCCTCAGTTTCTTTAACTGTAAAATGAGGATGATTATAATAACACCTACCTCCCAGGGTTATTGTAAGGATCAAATAAAGCAGTGGTTCTCAAACTGTGGGTTATGTTCAATTTAAATACATCCTGCATTTCAGATATTCACATTATGATACATAACAGTAGCAAAATTACAGTTATGAAGTAGCAATGAAAATTATTTTATGGTGGGGGTCGCCACAACATGAGGAACTGTATTAAAGAGTCCTGGCATTAGGAAGGATGAGAACCACTGAAATAAAGTAATATTTGTCAAGAGTTTAGCATGATGTCTGGAATATAATAGGTGTTCTATAAATGCTGCTGCTACTAAGATTGTCAGAAAGACTTCAAGGAGGAGGTGAGACCCAAATTAGGCCTTGAAGGAAGTTTAAGGTTCTAGTAATCAGTAGTGAAGAGAAAGTATATTCCAGGCATATAAGACAGCCAGTACAAAGTAAATGAATATCAGTAAATCAGAGATGGTATGTCAGCTGTTGGTCAGTTTCAGTGGATCACGGAATACAGGAAAAGGAGTACTTAGAGTGAAATTCGGAAATGTTAAGTGAAATCTAAGCTGTGGGGGACTATCAGTGTCTTACTGAGCTATTTGGATTAGTCAGGAAAGCACTGGAAATTTATAAATGGAAGAAAGGGCACTATCAGGCCTGTGTTTTAGGAATGTTAATTTGGCCACCATGGGGAAGATAGACAAGAGAGAGTGCAGAATCAGGGAGAGCAAATAGGAGGTCACTGCTGGAGTTCAATGGAGGGAGGAGAAGCTTAAGGGAAGAAAGAGTCAAAATCTCTGTACCTGCACTCTTTCAGGAAGTTCTTCCTCATTTCATTCCTGAGTCTCTGTACAGATGCTGCTGTTAAGGTTATTCTCTCAGATTCTGTATACAAAGAAGCTCCTTTCAGTTGGTTCACACCTCCTTTTACCTCCTTGCCATGAAAGTTTTAGAAGTCCCACAGCAGCAGAGAAGACTGCGTACCTGGATAACAGAGATTGATAGCCTCAGCTGAATTCACCTAAAGGTTCTGTTCCCTTCCCATTCTTCTTATCCTAGGAGAGGAAGTAACATGCAAGTATTATCCAGAACCAATTATCCTGGGATGGGTGTCTTCTGAACAAGCATGAACAATCTGGAGACTAAGCCATTCTCTAATGTAAAAAGCAAGTTTCTTTGATTAGGCACCAGAAATATTTTCTGTGGGTGTGTTGAAATATTTGGGGGTTAGAAAGGTGAACACTGGCTGAATATAGTGTATGAAAACAGCCTACTTTAGCTAAGTAAATTACTTTTGGAAGCAATTCAGTGTTGGCTCCAAGACCTGGTGTGCTGGCTCTGGAGCAGCATTCGGGTGGGATATTGCAGCTTCTGCCAATGAGTTACCAATTGCCTTGCAAACCTATCAATCAACAACAGATGTCAAAATGGGATGGAATGTCCTCATTCCTGTCAGCATGGTCAGAGGGATTGAGAAATGATAGAAGACTTTTGCCTACTGCTGCAACAGTAAACTTTGGCTAGAGAAGGCCTCTGGCACACTGTCCTTGGGGTTGAGGAGTATTTACTCTCCTATTTGTTTTTTTCTGTTATTTTTTTCCTGAGGAGCGCAAAATACTTTACCATTCATTTATATGCCAAAGAAGTAGGAAATGGCTGTACCTTTGGAAAAAAAAAACCCAGCAAGTTAGGCATTTGGGCCTCTTAGGTCTCGTCTTTCCTAAAGGTCCGGCTTATCTTTCTATTCTTCCAGTGCTTGATTTTCTAATGTAGCTGCTCTTTTCCCAGAAAATATCCTTTTTCTCATTTCCAGGTACATTCTTAATATCTATTTTTTTTCACTTTTTTTTGGAGGGGGGAGGTTGGGTCATTGGGGTTAAGTGACTTGCCCAAGGTCACATGGCTAATTTTGTGTTATATGTATGAGGTTGGATTTGAACTCAGGTCCTCCTGACTCTAGGGCCAGTGCTCTATTCACTGTGCCATCTAACCACCCCTCCAGGTACATTCTTGCCTCAGATAGCTTTGAAAACTCTACAAGTCCCATGCATGGTTAAGTATATGTAGCTAAAAATCTCTATAGAAGTTTGAGGGATCAAGTCAATGAAACCTGGAAAACTTACCTCCACTGATCTTCCAAGGAGATTGAGGTCTCATTTGTCTTTAAGGCTACATTCTGAAGAAGTCAGGACTTATTCTCAGCATAAAAGAATTTGTGAATTTGAGAAGCTGCATGGGAATAATGTTCAGAGCTCTGGACATTAGGAAGATAACCAGAGCTTCCCACTGAAGGGTCACTATCCAAGAAGACCCAGTGAGTTGATCAGGACATTCCCTGGGGCAGGTGGGCAAGATGCTTTGCTAGGCAGGGTCCAGAAGGAATGCAAGTCACATAAATGAATATGAAAAAGCTTATTAGAAATATGGCAGAGGTTTCTGGAATAAAACCTTTCCATAGATATCCTCAGAAGCATTTATTTGTCAAATTTATTTAGGAAGAGCTATATGACTCAGGGCAAGTCAATTCACCTTTCTGGGCTTCATTTTCCTTATCTAAAAATGTAAATAATAATTGTATCAACCACATCACATTGTTATGAGGATTAAATGATATACTATGTATTTAAAAGTGAAGCTAGGTGGCACAGTGAATAGAGGACCAGGCTTGGAGTCAGGAAGACCTGAGTTCAAATCTGGCCTCAGATACTTGTTTGTTGTGTGACCCTGAGCAAGTCACTCAATCCTGTTTACCTCAGTTTCCTCATCTGTAAACTGAGCTGGAGAAGGAACATGGCAAACCACTTTAGTATCTTCTCTAAGAAAACTCCAAATGGGGCCATGAAGAGTCAGACATGGAAGAAACAACTGAACAACAACACATGTAAAGTGCTTGATAGATTTAAAGTGAAAAATAATTGTTAGTAATCATTTTTAATCTCAATTATATTATGTTATACTTCAGACACTTAATGGATTATGACCTTGGGCAAGTCATATGACCTCTTAGAGTCTCAATTTCCTCATCTATAAAATGAAGAAAATAAAAACCTCTTTCTGGTTTGTTCTCAAGTTCAAATGCAGAAGGCACTCGATAGAAAGGGTCTGCCAGCTTTAAATATATATATATATATATGCATATAAATGCTCTAGCTATTATTGTTTGATTCTAGCTTTTGCACCAAGATAGAGAGATATGACACCCTATTCACAGAGCTTTCAGTAAACAGTAGTATTTGGAATAGAGTTATTTTTACTATTAGGCAAATATGCACAAATTGTGCTTGATTTGACAAATAAATGCTTCTGAGGATATTGATGGAATGGTTTTATTCCAGAAACCTCTGCCATATTTCTGATAAGTGTTTTCATATTCAGTTATGCGACTTGCATTCTGGCTGTACCCTGCCTAGCAAAGCATCTTGCCCACCTACCCCAGGGAATTTCCTGATCAACTCACTGGGTCTTCTTGCATAGTGAGCCTTCAGTGGGAAGCTCTGGTTATCTTCCTAGAGAGCAAGGGTTCTTTAATTTGTTGGTGTCCTGAACCCCTGTGACAGTCTAGTGAAGCATTTGGACCCTTCTCAGAATAATGTTTTCAAATACATAAAATAAAATGCATAAAATTACAAAGAAAACCAATTATGATGAAATACAAATAACATTAAAAAAAAGTTTATGAACCCCAGGTAACGAGCTCCTGTCATAGAGGGTATAAACATATCTTTTAGTTCTTCTTGGAAGATAGATTAGTCTCATAAAGGGTATCTCCAACATGAATTAGTTGGCTTGGACTCTTCAGAGGAAAGAATATTGTAGAAGAAGCCAGAACTTCTTATTGGCCTGTATGTAAGAGAAAAATGACTTTTTCTTTTTCCAGTTTTTATCCAGAGAGATACTAAGAATGAGTCAGATACAAGGACTGCCTCCCCCTCCTCCGACTATCCAAGTCCTCATATCCATTTAAAAATAATTAATGACCATCAAAGGAGTAGCTAAGAGGTATAGCGGATAGAGTGCCCAGCCTAGAGTCTGAAAGACTCATCTTCTCAAGTTCAAATCTGGCCTTAGACATTTGTCATTGTTCATCTTTACTCTTCTAAAAGGACCAATGATATCACGATGTTGTGTTAAAATAATAGGATAAAATACTGATGGGTGATGTCTTGACTTTACATGAGCTGGCCTTCACATGAGGCAGAGTTGCAAAAAGTCATCAGTTACATTCTTTCTTCCAGAGTCATCCAAGTCCAGTGGCAAGACAAAACCTACTAGCTGTGTGACCCTGGGTAAGTCACTTAACTCTAGTTGCCTCAGTTACTCATCTGTAAAATGAGTCAGAGTAGGAAATTACAAACCTCTCCAGTATTTTTTCCAAGAATACTCCACATAAGATCACAAAGAGTTGGACACAACTGGAAAGTGACTGAACAATTACCTAAAGAAGTATGTGGGGAAGGGAATAAGAGCCTATGTGCCAAGCACTTTACAAATATGAACTCAATTCTCACAACAGCCCTGTGGAATAGATGCTATTCTTATGCCCATTTTATAGTTGATAGAAGTTAAGTAACTTATCCAAGGTCACAAGGTATTATGTGACTAGGGCAGGATTTGATTCCAGATCCAGTGTGCCACCCAGCTGTCATGGCTAAGGCAAACATGTTCTTATCCCCATGGCCTAAAAACCAATGAAAAATGTTGTTCCTGAACCTTAACTTCTTAGAAGGGGGAGGGGTGGGCACTTTTTTTTCTTTTTGGAGGGGGGTAGGTAGGGAAATTTGGATTAAGTGACTTGCCCAAGGTCACGCAGGTAGTTTTGTGTTAAGTGTCTGAGGCTGTATTTGAACTCAGGTTCTCCTGATTCTAGAGCCAGTGCTCTATTCACTGCACCACTTAGCCACCCCAAGGTGTGGGTATTTTTAAAGAAGCACAGTATTGAAATATAGCTTTATAACCAGAGGAGATTAATTGGACAGTGGCAGTTTCAGGAGACTATCTTACAGGCCACTCTAAGTTTGAGAGTGTGGAAATTCTACCTTCAATTAAATGATGAATTTCTTGGGCAGTGTGACTTCTCATGTGAAGAGAAACTCATGCATTTGGCCCTGGTTTTATAGGGAACAGTAGCAAGGAATTCAATCACCATATGGAAGAGCAAGGGACTGAGACTTTCCATTATGCTATTTTTGTAAGTTATTCATATGGTATAAGTCATATGGGAAGGGGAGTTACCTGTATTGCTAACAGTTCAAGTTTATTTCTCTTGGGCAAAGTGGGTGGGGGAGAGATTCCTTAAGGGTTCTCTGTATGGAGGAAGAGAAAATTGTTAGAATGTACGATGCTGCTTATCTAGCATTTTCAAGTTCAATTCCCTTCTGAGGGGAATCTAAACTGCAGCATGGCACTGATTCTCATTTTGGAAGATTTCAGGACATTGATGGAAAACTGGGTGATCCCACAGAAGAAATATAATTCTATTGGTGATTAATGCAATGCCATTCATCTCTTTACATGTTTTTTTTTGTTTGTTTGAAGACTCCTCGTGAAACCTTTGCATTTTCCAAATTTTCCAAGTTGGAATAAAAGTTGCCCTGTACTCTTTAAATGCATTTGTTCCCTCTAGAAGTTGCGCAGAACTTGGTGAAGGCCTTTGCCTTGTGGAGGCTATAGTCTTATATTTCCTAGGATAAACTCTAGGTAGGGTCAATAAGAAAGGAGACACTTATTTGGAAGGTAGGCTGCAAGGTCTCTCTCTCTCTCTCATTCTGAACTCTCTTATTTTTATGTATTTATATAAGTCATTCTCTATCTGTTCCTGGAATATATTTCCCACAAATATCTGTTGAAATCTTTTTAGATGATGATATCATGAAATATTCCCTGAATCCCAATCCCTAGATAGAAATGACCCCATTTTTCATGATTCTCTTATCCCTCTCTATTGAACTTCCTGTTCTATATTCCCTTTGATCATTCAATCTTATATCACAGATATATGCATCATCTTCCTACTATGCTGCCAACACTTTCCTATTTGTTCTAGTCTTTTCTCTCATGACTGAAAAAGAAAGTAGATTAATCATGTGATAAGATTGAAAGATAACCAATGGATGCCTCATATGCTATGCTGGTAGCCTGATAATGTCAAAATATATAAAGAAGTCCTTTAATATATTAATGAATTTATGGGAGAATGTGGACAAATGTTTCACAATATGAGTGAACATGAATGGGTTGCAATCTGCACTATTGGAAGGAATGATCACATTAAGGAGATCATAGACTCACTGGAATTTTGGAACATGCCCAGTGCCTACCATAGCACCTGTTCATTGTAGATACTTAATAAATTTATATTAAATTGAGTGGATCCCAGGTGAATCTGGACATGGTTTCTAGATTCAATTGCTACAGTTCACTGTAAATTATAAAGTTAGCTCCATGATTGCAGGAGTCCAGAAGTCCAGTTTCTCTCTTTTTTTTTGTCATTGTCTAGACAGATGATAGCAAATTGAATGGACCAAACTAATTTGTCACATCTGACTCCACTAAGTGCGTACAGATGGGATTATTTGGTAATAGCAAACTGAAATCTAGCATATAGCAACTAACATCAATTTTTCCTTGTCATTCTTCCAACTAGAATTTCCCATAGTTAATATTGAGTCAGGGGCTAGGCCTAAATTCACAATCTTTTCTGCACTCTTTAATCACACAGGTTTTAACACCAAGATATTTGTTTAGGAGCTAACTACAGAAGAAGCCAATTTAAAGCATGGAACCAAAGTTTCTGTTGCTTTGGCTGTTACAGTTAATTTGGCTTCTGTTTCTACCTCTGGGGCTGCTGCTCATGGATTATTATTTGTTCTTTGCTCTGTGGTCCTCTAAGGCAGGTTCTTCCAACCACCATGGGACGCTCTGGGGAAATTACAGCTTTCTCTATTGCGGTTAATAAGCCAGAGAAGTTGTTTCCTGCCAGAAACCGGAGGAGAAGGATATAATAGGAGAAGAGAAAGTATGAATTTCTGATTTCCTAGGCTACAAGAATATTTCTGTGTTATACTTAGTGATTATTTTTTCTCTTCTTAATAGCATTTTATTTTTCCCAATTACATGTCAATACAATTTTTGGTATTCATTTTTACAAGATTTTGAGTTCCAAATTTTTCTCCCTCTTTCCCTTCCCTCCCCTCTTCCTAAAATGGTAAGACAATTTGATATAGCTTATATATGTGTTATCATGTAAAACATATTTCCACATTAGTCACAACTGTAAAAGAAGAAACAGATTAAAAGACAAAACATAAAAAAGAATAAAAGAAGTGAAAAAAGTATGCTTTGATCTGCATTCAGAGTCCATCAGTCTTTGTTTCGAAATCATTTTTCATCATAAATCGTTCAGAATTGTCTTAGATCATTGTATTGCTGAGAATACCTATGTAATTCACAGTTGATCAGTATATAGTATTGCTATTATTGTCTATATTACTGTTGTCTATAATGTTCTTGTTCTGCTCATTTCACTTTGCATCAGTTCGTATAAGCCTTTCCAGGTTTCTCTGAGAGCATCCTGCTCATCATTTCTTATTGTGCAGTAGTATTCCATCACAATTATGTAATATAGCTTGTTCAGTTTCTAGTTTCCCCAGACTGTAACTCACTTAATTTCTCCTTAAGAATTTGGATGTTATACCACTTGATGCATATTTGTTTAGTACTGATATTGCTTCATTGTTTATGGTACCTTTTAGTAAGAAGTAGTTTCCTTCCTTATCTCTTTTAAATAGGTCTATTTTTATTTTTGCTTTGTCTGAGATCAGGATTGCTATCCCTGTTTCCCCCCTACTTTGGCTGAGGTATAACAGAATCTACTCTAATCCATTACCTTTACTCTGTGTGTATCTGCTTCAAATGTGTTTCTTATAAACAATATATTGTAGAATTTTGGTTTTTGATTCACTCTGCTGTCTGCTTCAGTTTTATAGGACAGTTCATCCCACCAGCATTTACAGGTATGATTACTAATTGTGTATTACCTTCCATCTTATTTTTTCCCCCTTTTTGTCCTCTCTCTCCTTTCACCCTTTCGCTCCTCAACAGTGCTTTGATTCAATCTACAGCCTCTCCCAGTCTACCTTCTTTTCTATCAGTCCCTCCTTCCCTTTACTTAAATTTCCTCCCCTCCTACTTTCTTGACATGTAATATAGATTTCTACAGTCAACTGATTGTGTATATTATTCCATCTTTGAACCAATAATGATGAGAATAAAGTTCAAGTAATGTCCATCAACCATCTTCCCATTTTTCCCTTCATTATAATAAGTTTTTCCCCACCTCTTCATGTAAAATAATTTATCCCATTCTACCCCTTCCTTTCTTCTGTATATATTTGCTCCTATTTCTCATCCTTTAAATATTTTTAATGTCAGTCCCTCAATTTCACCTTATACTAGTACCCTATGTCTATGCATATTACTTCTAGCTATACTAGTAGTGTTATCATTTTAAAAAATTACAAGTATCATCTTCCCATGTAGGGATATAAATAATTCAATTCCATTGAATCCCTTATGTTTTCTTTTCCATATTTACCTTTATAGACTTCTCTTGGGTTTTGATATTAGAGATTAAGTTCTCTAGACCAGTTCTGGTCTTCCCCTTATGGAAGCTTGAGCTTCTTTTTCACTGAATGACCATTTTCCCTCTTGAAGTATTGTGCTTATTTTCACTGAGTAGCTGATTATTGGTCATAGTCCTAGCTCCTTTGCCTTCCAGAATATCATGTTCCATGACCTCTGATCCTTTAATGTTGCAGCTGCTAAGTTTTATGTTTATGGCTCCCTGATATTTAATTGTTTTTTTTTTCTGGCCACTTGCAATAATTTTTCCTTGATGTAATAGTTCTGTAATTTGACTTGGAGTTTTAATTTTGGAATTTCTTTCCTGAGGTGGTTGGCAGATTCTTTCAAAACCTATTTTACCCTCATGTTCCAAAATATCATGGCAGTTTCCCTTGATAATTTCATGAAAATCATTCTCCAGGTCATCCTTTTGAAAGCCATAAATGCCTTCCAGGTAGTAGACGATTCTGAGATTGTCTCTCTTGGATCTATTTTCTAGATTATTTTTCCATGTTTTACATTTTCTTCTAATTTTTTCCATTCTTTTGAATTTGTTTAATTGATTCTTGATATTTCATGGAGTCATTAGCTTCTGCTTGCCCCATTCTAACTTTTAAAGAGTTGTTTTCTTCAACTAGTTTTTGTGCTTCCTCTTTTATTTGTCCAATTGTACTTTTTAAGGAGTTGTTTTCTTCAGTGGGTTTTTGTAACTCCTTTTCCATTTAGTTACTTCTACTTTTTAAATGCTTGTTTTCTTTGTGCAAGCTGTTGACTCTTTTTTTCATATTTCTTTTGCATTGCTCCTATTTATTTTCCCAATTTTTCTTCTATCTTTCTTATATGGTTTTAAGCTCCTTTTTGAGCTCTTCCACGATTTCTTTCTGGGCTTGAGACCACTTCCCATTTTTCTTTGGGATTTTGTCCATAGTTGTTTTGACATTGTTGTCTTCTTGGTTTGTGTCTTGAATCTTCCCTGTCACCATAACTTTATATAGTAAAATTCTTTTTGTTGTTGTTATTGTTGTTTTTTGCTCATCCTTTTTGGTCTTTTTACATTTTTTTTTAAATTTGAGCTCTGCTCCTGGATGGAAGGTGGTGCTGCCTCAGGCTTCTTGTGCCAGAGACTGTGGCCCTGGATATCTGCCTAGTGTTGCACTGATATTCCCTTGAGACCCACAGGAAGCTCTTGTATCTGGTACTGTGTTCAGGGGGTGGGATTGGGGTAGCTGGCATTGCTGGAAGCTGTAGGGGTCTGGCAGCTTACGTGGTGCTGAGCCAGAGTCCTAGTGCTGGTGTCTGGTGTGTGTTGAGGCTGGTGGGTTATTTCTTCATTTCCCTGTGGCTAAACTGTAGCAAGTAGAGGTCTGGATGCTGGAGGCTCTGTTTGCCCAGAGCTAAGCTGAACTATGTGGCAGTTCTCAAATCTTGAGTCTGCTATTACCCTGGGTATGCTGAGGCACATGGGAGGGTCCTGGTGTTGGTGTTTGCCTGCTCCACTACAGTAGGGCTCAGGAACTCCTACTGGTTTTGATGCTTAGTGAATATTAACTGAATTATTAGGTAATGAAATCACATGACAGCAAGAAATATTTCACATATATATACATATATATGTATATGTGCATAATGCATACATATAAATGCCAGTTGAAATCTTTTCCTATCTATTAACTCTTAAAACATTTGATATGAATGTGAATATTACAAATTAAAATGTCCATTTATCATCCTTATCAGATCATGTGATCATAAAAGCATAAAATTTCAATGTTATAAAGAATTTCAGATATCACATAATATCTCATCTACCTGAAGCATGATTCATTCTTTTAGCAGGTGGCCATACAGCTTCATCTTGAAGTCCTTTACTCATCAACTCCCATGGATTTAATTACCTTCCCTAAGCTATTGATTCTTAAATCTATATATCTAGCCCCAATCTCTCAGCTGACCTCCCATCTCATATCTCCAACTGCCTTTCAAACAACTTGAACTGGATATTCAGTAGACATCTTAAGCTTAACACTTTCAAAATTGAATTCATTATCTTTCCCCCTAAATGCTCCCTGCCTCCAAACTTCTCTGTTATTGCTGAGGGTAATGCCGTCTTCCCAGTTTCTTAGGCCCACTACATAGATGTCATCTTTAGCTCCTCACTATCTCTCAACACCCCCATCTCCATAAGTAATTGATTGTCAAGGAGTGTTCATTTCACCTTTGCAATATCTCTCAAATATACTCCCTTGTCTCCTCTAATATTGGTACTACCCTGGTGCAGGTCCTCATTACATTTGGATTATTGCAATAATCTTCTGGAGGTTTCTATCTGCCTCATATCTCTCCCCATTACAATCTATTATCCTTTCAGACACAAAAGTGATTTTCTTAAAGCACAATTTCATGTCCCTACTCAATAAACTTCAATGGCTCTCTATCACTTACAGGATCAATTTCAAAATTCTGTTTGATATTCAAAGCCTTTCTAACTTTTGACCACCCTCTACTTTTTCAATTTTTTAAGCTTTACTTTTTGCCATATACTCTTCAATCCAGTGACCCTGCCCATCTACCTTTTCTATTAAGAAAACTCTCCATCTCTTGACTCTGGGCATCTTCTCTGATTATCTCCCTTGCTTAGTATGTTCTCTCTCCCTTTCTTTGCCTGTTGGTTTCCTTCAAGTACCAACTAAAACCTCATTTTCTATGGGAAAATTTTCCTAATCTCTCCTGATTCCAGTGCCTTCCCTCTCTTAATTATTTCCTATTTTTCCTATATATATAATTTGTAGATATTTGTTCACTTATTGTCTTCTCCATGTGGGCTTCTTGATGGCAGGAATGTCTTTTACCTCTTTTTGTCTCCCCAGCATGTAGCACAGTGTCTGACAGAGTAAGCACTTTGTAAATATTTATTTAATTGACTGACTGATTCCACTCCTATGGAATTCCCATACTATGAGGCCATTCTACTCTGGGATAGTGCTAAGCATTAGGGAAGTTCTTTAATTTATTGAATTATGAAATAATGGAATCAGCATTGGAAGGGACCTTAGAAATCATTTAGGATGAACAAAAATTCCATTTTCTTTTATTTTGAGTAAGCTATGGAACTCCTGCTAGTCAACTTGACTTTTGTAATCAATGGCTGAGAGCATGAGTATGTAAGAATAAGATTAGTGGTAGTTGTTAATTTTCTTTAAAAAGTCAAACCAAGTCAACAAATATTTATAAAGTGTCTGCTATATGCTATATCCTGTGATAGGTGCTGAGGCTATAAAGTAAGGTGAAAACAATCAAACAAGTCTAAGAAACCAATGCCCTTCCCTGCTCTCAGAGACTTCATAGTCTAATGAAGGAAATATGCCAACAAATAAGTACAAACAAGAAATATGCAGGATAGATTGTAGATAAGAAAATCTTTCTGAAAGTAGGGAGAAATAGGATTACAAGTAGGACAGACAACCAGGGAAAATACTCAGAGTCAGAAGATAGACTATTTTTAGCAAGTAATGAGAAAACCAGGTACTATCACTGGATTATAAACTATGTGGAAGAGGATAGATTATAAAAAGAGAGTCAGGATGGTGGAGAACATATCTAGAAATAAAGGTGATGTAGAATCAAAAGATATTAATAAAATTTTACAAAAAGAAAAAAGACTCTGCCCTGGAGGGCAGAGTCAAGATGGCAGAATAAAGGCAGAGCTCTAATAAATTCACCTACAAAAATGTAAAAATAATGCCTCAAAAGTGAATTCTAGAGTGGCAGAACCAATGAAAGGAGGTGGGTGAAAAAATTTACTGCTCAAAATATCCTTGTAAAGTCAGCAGGAAAGATCCGTCTCACTGGGGTGAGGGTGAAGCATAGTTCAGTGTAGGCTGCACCAGTGCAGGCCTCTGCAAGCCAGCAGCAGACCTTGGAAGTGACTGAATATGTGACAGCAGAGGTTTTTGGAGCAGAACCAGGAGAATACTGCATCCAGTAACAGCAGTATTGTACCATGTTCAACTGTGAATGACATAGCTATTCTCAGCAATACGGTGATCTAAGAAAATTCCTAAGGACTCACTTATGATTAAAAAAAAATGCTTACATGTCCAAAGAAAGAACTGATTGAATCTGGATGCAAATTGAAGTATACTTTTTGAAAGCTTTTTTCTTTTATTTTGGTCTGTTTTCTTTTGTAATATGGCTAATACGGAAATATGTTTTGTGTGACTGCGTGTTAGAATAAATGTATTGCTTGCCTTCTCAAGGAGGGTAGAAAGGAGGGAGGGCAACAGGGAATGAATTTGGGACTCACAATTTTAAAGAATGCTAAAAATTTTTATATGAAATTGGGAAAAGTAAAAAATATTAAAAAATACAAGCCTGTTATACTGATTTTTTTAATGTTTTACATCACACCTTTTGAATCTCAATATAAATTGGATAATAGCACTATTTATACAGTGCCTAAATATAACTTAAATATTACTTAGGTGTAGCAAAATGAAATTCCATAGACCAGGTTTAATTATTGGGAGTCTGTGGGTTATTTGTATACATAAACATTATAGCACAATGTAGTAGCAGAATGTTACAGATTTGTTCAGGATATTTCCTGCTCATTTTCTCTTCCAAAGAACGGATGTCAGAAACAGCCCTAGCAAGGTTCCCCTGAGGAGTCAATGAGTTGTCGTTTTTCTTCTTGTGGAGAATGGTATGAATACATTTTCTCTCTTTTGAATAGATATAATAGTATCTTTCCTGATCTTCCTCTGTTATTGGTGCTTTCCTTAGACTCCTCGATATTTCATTGTATTTACTTTACATGTGATTTATGCTTCCCTTTCAACAGAGTGCAAGCTTTTTGAGAGAAAGACCCTTTTGTTTTTGTAATTTCTGCATATCTAGAAAAATGCTTTCTGAATGATAACCAATCAAGAAGCATTTATTAATCACTGTATTCCAGGTATTGCTCTAAGTAACAAGATAAAAAGAAAGGGAAAAACAGTCCCTACTGTCAAGGAGTTCACACAGTTAGTAATCCTAACTTTGCCATCACCTCCCATTTACTCAGTATATATCTTTTCTATAGCTAGTTACTTATATCTTTCTTTCCCATAACTTCCCCAAAGTTATGATATTGAAAAGAGAGAGAAAGGCTAAGCCAGCAAATACTTATTGAGATCCTACTCTATACTCAGAACCACTGGCGATTGAAAAGGAAGTTGAGAGCAGAGGGATTTTATTGTTTTTAATTGATGGATGGACACATATAAATATACAACCTAGATCCCACAGGTTCCTAACCTGGGGTATGTGAAATTGGTTTTAAAAATATTTTTTGTATTTTGATAATTGCATTTCAATATGTTCATTTTCCGTGTAATCCTATAGATTTTATTTTATGGATATAAAAACATTATTCTGGGGAGGGGTCCATAGACTTCATTAGATTGTCAAAGGGTCCATCTCTCTCTGCCTCTCTGTCTCTTTCTCTGTCTCTGTCTCTGTCTCTCTTTCTCTCTCCCCCTCCCCTCTCTCTCACACACACACAATTAATAATTCTTGCTCTAGAATGAGGTCAGAATATCTAGTAACATTATATAATGCAGGAAGATGCCTCCAGGGGTCAGTGATAATCAGTTACCTTAAGGTTTATGATCCTAGAAGAACAGGTATATTGGCGAATAACCTGATGCTTTGGTGACTACACTTGGAAGCTTGTTTCAGTAAAATAATTGTCTTTCACTTTTTGCATCTTAGAGGCATGTGGATTAAATTGTTACAAGTCTATTTCCATTTTGGAGGATTCCTCCCCATAACACACATACCTTTTTCTGTGTTTAGACCATACTTGTAGCTCAAAAATCTGAAAAGCACAGCTGTGTTTCATTGCACCTCAAATTTTATGCAATTACTATGTTACATTGCTTTTTATTGACTCATGACCATGTGATTAAGTATTCACATTTGTTGCAACACTAAATATGATTTAAACAAGAACAGAAGCAAAATGGATACATCAATAGACTATTGGTATACAGTAGTACTTTTGGAAGCTTTCAAGCGACTCCCAGTTTTAGGGGGTTCATACCCACTAGTGTTAAGGTTCTTAAGGGTGATATAAGTGGTGCGGTGGACAATTTAAGGAAATGTAAGATGCTAAAGGCATTTTTACAAATACCATGCAACTAGATGGTACAGTAGATAGAATGCCAGGCCTAAAGTTCAGAAGATTCATCTTCCTGAGTTCAAATCTGGCCTGAGACACTATCTCTGTGACACTGGATAAGCACATTATCCCTATTTGCCTTAGTTTCTCATCTGTAAAAATGGTCTAAAAAAGGAAATGGCAAACCACTCTAGTATTCTTGCCAAGAAAATCAAAATGGGATCACGAAGAGTCAGACATGACGGAAATGGTTGGACAACAAAATGCTACTTTAGTGATTGAAAGCAGTTGAAGCGTTGACTATAATTCAACTGCATCAATAGAAAGTTGCAAGATCCTTTGAGAGAGAAAGACTGTAGAGAGTGTGTGGGACCTGATACCTAGTCCATCAACTTAGGATGAGGTGGTACTAAAAACTGTCAGAGCCCTCCTGAATAAAGGATTGTTTGAAGGTAGAGTGATATACCTTTTGGTGGAAAGATAAGCAAAAATTTGAGCTTGAGATCAGACTATCTTCATATCAATACACAGAATTCAGTATCCAAAGGTAAACTCAGGCGTCTATCTACAGACCCTGGAGAGGAACCCTTTGAGTCATGGGTAGCATATGATGTTGTTGTTGTTTATTTGTGTTTAATTTTCAAAGAGAACCAATGATATCACAGGGTGATGTCTTGACTCATGTGTGAATTGGATTTAAGTGAGGCAGAGTTGTAGAAAGTTGTCAGCCTCATGCTCTCTTCCAGTGGCAAGACAAAAGCCAAGATGACTGATGATAACTTGGATGCAGTGGAGGACCTTGGCGTCTTCAATGTCTGACCAAACTCGAAGTGCTCTACAATGTCTGTTTTAGCTGCCTTAATGACTATTGGAACACTTTGTTCTCTTTCACCCATTTTGCTCGAGGAGGTCTTTACATGCTTGGAGTAGACATTCCCCTAACTCACTGATGGGTCTGCACCCATGGACTACCCTTAATCTGATGTACCCAGTCTGCCGTGGCATTACTGGGGTGTGGTCACTTGGGATGCTACAGCTTCTTAGAGCCCCAGGTGAGAGTGGAGTGCCAGACGGTGGATGAGCACACCTGAAAAGGGCTTGGCAAGCCCTCACACTAGAAGAGCTAGTCCTCTTTGAATATACCATATACTCCCATATGACATGATACAGAAGACCTGAAGCAATGACTAGGGAGAAATATTGAGAAATGAAGAAAGCTAATGCAGACCCTTAGGAAACAAGAATTCAGTCTCACGCTCTGAAATCACAGTGCCCCAAGGACTCAGTAATGCAATGCTTGCAAAGACTAGAGAGTCATTTTTAGGAAAGCAGTGACCACTAGGGAATCCTATAACTAATTTGTCACTACCCACCAGCATGAAGGAGAAAGGCTCTGAAATCCTGGTAACCTAGTACTGCTGCATGTGACCAGATCTCTCCTGAGACTGACAGTCAAAATATTGAGGTAGAGGCTCTGCCCACACCAAAAACTGTTGGGGTTTCATGATATACTCAAAGAATTCGGAGTCAGACAATCTCTAATCCAAGTATAGGCATTTATTGAGATTGATGTCTCTCATGAAGCAGGCTAAGTTCTAAGAGGAACTAACAACTTCAGAGAGAGCAAGATGGATTTTTATAGGGTAAAGATGCTGATTACACAATCAAAATTTACATAGAATATAGGAATATGATTGATATTAAAAAGGCAGGAGAAATTTGTTAAGGGATTAGGTAATGAAGGAGGGATCCTATCTATGGTTTGGTGGTTAAACATTCTGGTCATGCTGCCCTCCAATTGGCTAGCTATTGTGGTCCTGTCTGATCAAGATAGATAGTTAGGTGTTGTGGTCATGTCTTGGGCTAGATGGATGATGTGATTGTGGTTGGGTACAAGAACACACCTGTTTCTGTGAGAATGGGTCTGGGGGCTGGGATCTCATCATATGGATGTCTCCTATTTCTGTGGGTACTAAGAGTTCCTGGATGCACCTGTTGTTCCAGTGAGCAGAGGATATATGAAGTTAGGACATTGGCAGGAAAGGGGGTATGTGAGATAGGTACAGTGGGGTCTATAATGAACTTAGAATATTGGGGCTGGGGCAGCTTTATTAAGATTCTATCAAAAGGAGCAGTGAAGGCAAAAGAAGAGAATGGTGTTAGACTATTGTTAGTGAGAGGTACTATGCCATGGGGATCTCAGGCTACACTTACTCAGTCTTAAAAGTTATGGAAGGTAAATCAGATACATCTAATTGCTATGGAGAGTGAGAATAAGAAAAACATGCAAAAAAAAGGAGAGATCTGCAGCAAAGAAAGCCAACTCCTACTGACTCTCAAGCCCTGGCCACAGAAATACAGCAGGGAGTTGCCCTGGATCACCTGAAATCCATTTTGAGTGAGAAGGAAGTCCACCACAGGATGCATAGTGAACAGTCAAATCTTTTAGAAGAGACTCAGGATGGGTAATTGTAACATTAATGGAATAGGAAGATCCTTCCTGTCCATTAATAGGCCTAAGTGACCACATGTCCTTTTTCCTTAGAACAGGAGCCATGTTCCCAGGTCTAAAGGTACACAGGTATTCCAGTCATGGATGTCTTGCTGCTTTCACAGCTGTGAAAAGAGTGCACTGGGGGAGGAACTCGCCTAAGGAGGAGCTTGCTTAGGGGAAGACTTTCTTACAACGAGACTTGCTTGTAGGAAGGCTTTCACACCTTTTGTTACTAAGCTAATTAGGCACTGAGTTATGAAGGTTGTGGTGCCATCGCATTCTGAGCCTATTAGCTGAAAGCTATATGTAATGGGAGGTTGGTATTTTACTTTGGGGGTTCGCTCATGAGAAGGACCTTTTGATTCCCTGGATGGAACTCTAAGTAGCTGTTTGTTAAGAGCCTCTCCCCCTACCTACTACTCAGATGTTGGTGCTCTCCTGGTCTGGTCGTGTATGCAGGTGGTTAATTCCTTTGTTCAGACTGTTGGAGCCCTATCTGTTGAATTCTTTCTTGGATACTCACTTCTTTCTACTTATCTGTAATTAAAGTAAGATTATTCACTCATTTAAAATCATCTTTCCTTTAAAAAAGCAGATCAAAGAACCTGTGCTATCAGGCCATCCTGGGTGTGCTAGGCTGCTTGCTACTGCAGTAATGTAAGCAGGACAAGGAAGCATGAGAGCAGTAGCCATTTAGCATGATGAGTTCGATGGTGATGATAGTAGATCTAGAGCACCAGTAGAGTGCAGCTAAAGAAGCAAAGCTACTTTCTGCTTTAAATTTCAGTCTGTTGGTAAACATTTATTAAGTGCCTCCTATGTGCCAGTCACTGTGCAAAGGCAAAAAATTCTTGTTCTCAAGGAGCTCACAGTTTGATGTGAGGGACAACATGTAAGCTACTATGTGCAAACAAGATATACAAGACAAATTGGAGATGGCCAATAGAGGGAACTAGAATTAAGAGGTATGAGGAAAGGCTTCCTGTAGAAGATGGAATTTTAGTTGGAGATTGAATGAAGACAGGAGGTACATATGAAGAGGGATACCTTCCAGGAATGAAGGACAGCCAATAAAAATACCTATTGTGAGAAGATGGAGTTTCTTGTTCTAGGAATAGGAAGGAGGCCAGTGTGGTTGGATCACAGTGTACAAGATAGGGCAGGAGAGAGCAAGGGGTAAGAAGACTGGAAGGGGGGTCAACTTCTCCTGGGTTCTTAACTGAATTGTATTATCTTGCTTTTAAAAGAAAGTGTTTTGATAATTCTATTTCAATATAGCTGGTTTCTTTTTTAGAATGCTATGCCTTAAACATTTAAAGACATTCAGAAAAGATGCCCATAGGCTTTGTCAGATTGCCAACAGGAGTCCATGACACACAAAAGGTTAAGAGCTACTGTCCTATCAAAAAATAAACTCCTTGAGAGCAGGGACTATCTCACTTTTCACCCTGTTTCCTCAATATTCAGAACATGTGTTTAATAAATACTTCATTTTTGTTTATTAATATGTATTTTATCTCACCTACTAGACTATAAACTCTTTGATGTCAGACACTCTATCACTGATTCTTGTATCAGCTACAGTCTGGATGTGATGGAAAATGTTTAACAGTGGACTGGCTGGAGCAAAAAAACATAGGACATACTTTTAAATTTAATCTATATTATTAACAACTTATTATTTACTTTCTTAAACCTAGAAAACCAGCCAAACAATATATCCAGCTCTGATTTTTAGTATTTGTCAATTTCTGAGGTGGACATTCTTGCAATGAAGACTTTATAATCAACTTTCTTTAACTTGTTTCAGCATACCCTTGTATTGCTGTATGATTATGGGTTTTTTTTGGGGGGGGAAATACAACTAAAATACCTTCAATGAACAGATTTTAGTTTTGACCTCAAATTACTTCCTAATAATAATCTCCTCCCAGAGTTTCTTCCCATAAAAAAATAATTCAAGAAAACCTCATATCAGGCTTGTGAATGAGAGCACATGTAACTTTCTACTTATACAGGCAGTGTAGTGTGGTGAATAGAGGGCTAGGCTTAGTATTAGGCAGGCCTGATTTAAATCCTGCAAATCCTAATCCGTTGCTAAGTGATCAGAGCTAACCTCTTAATGAGAGCTAAACTAAACTTCTTGAGCCCCAGTTTCTTCTTCCATAGAGTGAAACTATAATATTTGCAATAACTATTTCAAAAGGCTATGGAGAAGTACAAATGAAAATGTCTGTCAATTATTTAATAAACTTTAAAGTAATATGTAAATATCAGTCATTATCTTTATGAAACTTTAACAGAAAAGAATTGTGCTTTGATAATCATTGTACACAAATATGAGGCATTATATTTAACCTGAATTTTATTGTCTTTTAGTGTTTGTTTTGATATAGTGATTGGTAAATATATAATGTACCAATTAATTATAATAATTAGGTATAATTTTTTTGGACTATGCTTTCTTCATTCTTCATAAATTTATAAAGTCATAGATGTATTTCTCTAAATGCTTTATGTTCATTTTTTTTCTTAAGGTACAATAGTAATCTGTTACATTCATGCATCATGATTTGTTCAGCCATTTTCAATCACTGGGTACAAAATTTATTTCTATAAATTTGTTATTAACAAGAGTATTGCTACGAATATTTTAGTACATATGGGAAAACATTCTTTCTGTGAATGAAATCCTTAGGGTATAAACCCAGTAATAAGATTATTGAATCAAAGGGTTGGAGTAAAGAAAATAATAAAAAAATGTTGGAAGCAAAGAAATGGAAAAATAATAAAGTTATATTATGCAATCCTTTTTTGTAGCCACAATTTCATTGCATTGGTATAAGTAATTTAGGTAAAAGTTTAGTAATTGTTCTTACATAATTCAAAGTTGTTTTCTATAAGATTTATACCAAATAAATAGCTTTACCACCAAAGTATTGGTACATTTTTCTTTCCATAGCCCCTCCAATATTGACTGTTTCTGTCTTTTATAATTTTTGCCAATTGGTGTAAGTACAATTATACCTCAAAGTAGTTTTAGTTTTTAATTATCTGAGTTTGTGTTTCAGAGAATATTTTCATGATGTTAGTAGTTATCTTTTTTCTTTTGAAAACTATTTACTTATAACATCCTTAGTCTTATAAAATTGTGTAAATTACCAAAAGATTTTTAAATGTCAGACTATTACAAGAGATGCTAGAAACAAACGTGATAGAAAATATTGGTCTAAATATATATTCTGCTAAACAGCTTTTCAATTTTTTCAGTAAGTTTTTGTTTAACAAAGAATCCTTAGCAGTATTTTGTGTTTTGAGGCTTATAGAATGATAATAAATTCATTTGCTTCTAGGTTGTGATTAACTAGTCAATTCTACTACTATAAAAATATAAATAAAGAGTTTGGATAATTAGTGCTTTATTATATAATTTGAAATATGACCATTTTAGTTCATCTTATTCCATCTCTTCATTATTTCTCTTGAAACTCTTAACTTTTTGTCCTTTCGTATGAGTTTTTTTAAGGTATCCCTTTGATAGTCTGAATGATATGACATTAAGTCTATAAATTTACATAGTGTCATCATTTTGATTATATTGACATAACCTAGTCATGAACACTGAATACTTCAATTATTTGTCTTCCCTTATTTCTATAAAAATTATTTTGTAATTTTATTTCTATGTCTTATTGCAAAAATTCATACTTACCAAATATTAGTTGAGAGAGAGAGAGAGAGAGAGAGAGAGAGAGAGAGAGAGAGAGAGAGAGAGCGATGCTGTATTTATTGGGAAAGTTTACAAGGATTTTTTTTCCTATAACTAATAATGCCAACACATGGTTTTAGATTAGTTCTTTTTATTATATTAAGGAAGTTTTCTTCTATTCCTATGCTTTTTGTTATAATTTTTCAAAATCTATTTGGGCATCTATGGATATTATCTTGTCATACATTTTGTTATTTATATAGTTAATTTCCCATTTTTTTCTGCTAATGATAAACCATCTTTGTATCCCTGATAAAAACTGAAGTTGCTCATAATTATTTTTCTTTGTAATTCTATATTTACTGTACCAAATTCTATTTCCTATTTTAATCTCATATTTATTAACAACATTGACAAGTAGTTTACTTTCTTTTTTTAAAAAATAATAATAAATAGATATAGTAGCAAGAAATCCAAGAAAAGAAGTTCTGTGATAAAAATGACAACCCTACAATCGATAATGTAATGTCCAGTCACAAGGACCTATGGATTAATTTTGAACATGAAGAAAATAATTAAAGGAAGATGAGAAAGGAAATAGAGTTGCATTATGTGTTTATATGGCCAGCTATTCTACTAAATATTGGGAACCAATTATAAACAAAAAGGAAGGCAGGGTGAAGATGGTAGAATAGAGGTAGTAAACCCAGCAGAACTCCCCCAATAGTTCCTTCCAAGCAACTTCAAAATAATGCCTCAAATCAAATTTTGGTGTGAAGGGGTCAACAAAAGATAAAATTTTCCTGCCTTAGACAACTTACAAGATTGGACAGGGAGGTATATGATGCTGGGACTAGCCTAGAACATAGTAGCAGCAGCAGTGGGCATTAGTATTTTCAACAGTGGCAGCAGCTGCTTCAGGAATTCTCAGTTGAGAGAGAGAGAGAGAAAAGAGAGAGAGACAGAGACAGAGAGAGAGAGACAGAGAGAGAGACAGAGAGAGAGACAGAGAGAGACAGAGAGAGAGACAGAGAGAGACAGAGACAGAGAGAGAGACAGAGAGAGAGACAGAGAGACAGAGAGAGACAGAGACAGAGAGAGACAGAGAGACAGAGAGAGAGAGACAGAGACAGAGACAGAGACAGAGACAGAGAGAGACAGAGACAGAGAGAGACAGAGACAGAGAGAGAGAGCTTTTTTTTTCTATCCCCTACATTTAGCATAGACCTTGGCAGCCAGCACTTAATAAATACATACTGACTGACTGACAGTTCAAGGATATACATTCCCCTTTCTTTCCTTCGTATCACCTCTCCATTTATATACAGTGCAATTTTGCCTCACAAAATTTTTTGTCAACTCTAGTGGTTGTAGGAACCCAGGATGCTTCAGTTAACTTCCATATTTTTAAACTATTTACTCCACCCCACCCTCATCTCTAGATGATACATATTTTTTTTATTCTGTAAGTCAATCTTTCTTTTTATTTCTGTTAAAAAACAACCCACCTCTAAACATGGAGTAATTTGTTTCATTGCTAATTGTTTTTCTGGTCATTCTGTACCTTTACCTCTCTTATGTTTCCATTGTTTGTTGATATTTGCAAGTTGAATATTCTGTTTTTTCCTCACTTTAAAGGAATGTGTTGCCTTCTTCCTGGGTCATTCCCTCGTTTAGAGACCCTTGAGGCTTTCAAGACTCTGTAGGAAATACCCCTTCTGTTTTCCCCCAACTCTGCAAAAATCCCACAGATGTTATTTCATCTTGGTCTGAGAAAGAAAGAAGAGTCAAGGGAGAAACTAGGGCAGGGACCAGCATGAGCGGCTATATCAAGATAGAAGGAAAAGGGACTAAAATCTAACTGTGTCCAGTCCTCCTCCTACCTTTACCTGCTTCCAGTTATTTAGGGATCAGCCTGGTGGGCACAGAGTTCTGCAATATTGGAAGAGGCTTCAGCAGTTTTGCAGCCCAACTCCAAGGGTGTAACCTATTAGCTAAGGGAAGAGTTGGGTGACATATAAGGGAAAAAATGGTTAAAACACCAAAGATTTCAAAAGGAAGGAAACAATAAAAATCCAGAGCATCAACACATAAATCTATGGAAAGGATCCTTGAACTAGACAAAAAGATCATTATAAAACCATTAAACAGACTACAAAGCATTCTAAGAAAATATTAGGAAGCATAGGAAACTGACCCAATGTCTGATGAATCACAAAATCCCATGGAACACCAAGAAAGGATGGAACAACTATAAGAAAGGGGTCACAGTATGTATTAATACTGGAAAAGACCTTAGATATTTAATTCAGTGCCTCTGTTTTACCAATGAGAAAATTAAGGCACAAAATATTTAAGTACTTGGCCAACATTTCACATGAGTGGTAGAGCTTATCTCTTTCTAGATCCATTGCATTTTAACACACTACTAAGCAGCATGCATAGCTAGAGCGTTTCTTCTATGCCAGCTAGCAAAGCAGGAAAAGACATGATTTTCAACCAGAGTCTTGAATCTCACTTGCTGTTTGCTGCTAGTCTGTTCCAAAATCTTCACTATTCTAGAGACACTTGAAAGGACATAGACACTTGAAAATGTGTCTATGTATGTATGTATGTATGTATGTATGCACAAACATGTGTGTTAGCTTGGAAGAGCAACAAGTTGTGTTGTTGCTCTTGTGATTGTTGACAATCCTGCTCTTTGTTGACCTTGATCTCATATGAACCATGGTCAGATTTCTGAAAGTCATTTCATTTTTGATACCTTTGTATTTGTGGGGAGCTCAGAAATATAACTTGTTGATCTGAAACAATGGTCTTTTTAAATTTCAGGTTTCCGTTCATCCTAAGAAAACCAAGCAGCTAAGGTGAAAATGCAGGGATGAGCTGTGGAAATCTAAAGGTGATTATATTTCACAGTGATAAGATTTATGTGGTGTGCATATTGTACATCTATTAATATCTCTATCTACCTACACCCCCATGTAGGCTAAATATATGCACAACAGCTATAGCTTCACTCAAATAAGAATTTACAGATGAGAAAGTGACAAAGGGCATGTGGAAAGGGACCAAAGAACTAACCTGAGACAGCCAATCATAGTTGAGAATGATAGAAAGGTATAGAAAAGGAGTATTCAATACATTTTGGAAAGAGATGGCTATACTTTTAATTTCCTCAATGCTTAGAGATTTACTCTTGAGGTGGGCTGACAGTGAAGTGCTGATAAAAGGTATTAGGGGTAGGATTTCTGATAGTAGAGTCTCTGAATTGAGATGGGATGGAGTGCCAGTGCCAAATGTTCTCTTCATCCCCACTGAGAATTCTGGCAGAATATGGAGACAATATGCTCAAGGAATGTTGGAGCTATAAGGAACCTGAGGAGCTACCTAGTCTCAGTTTTTTAGATTAAGAAATTTAAGACCCAAAGAAGCTAAGTGATCTACCCAAAATATCAGTGGTGGAGTTGGGATTTGAGTCATGTATTAACAGTTGTCTGTTGGAAATCTCCACCTAGACATCCCATAGATATCTCAAAAATCAAGATCTCTAAAACAGAACTCATGATATTTTCCCTAGCACTATCCCTTCTCCAATCCAGTCTCCACTTTTCTTTCTTTCTTTCTTTCTTTCTTTCTTTCTTTCTTTCTTTCTTTCTTTCTTTCTTTCTTTCTTTCTTTCTTTCTTTCTTTCTTTCTTTCTTTCTTTCTTTCTTTCTTTCTTTCTTTCTTTTTCTCCCTCTTTAGTCAGGCAAAAATGCTCATATTACTCATTATAAAAAATTTCACAAGTTTTTCAAATGATCAAACGTAAAATGTGAGATTACAGGTGTTTACAAATTCACAGATCCCAACAGTTACATGTATG
>CM053596.1:109274678-109292042 GCA_028646575.1 Pseudocheirus occidentalis
GGGAGGGGTTTTACAGTGTGATCAATGTTCTGGGCTGGGGGGTAGGGACAAAAAGGGGAGAAAATTTGTAACTCAAAACCTTGTGGAAATGAATGATGTAACCAAGAAAATAAATTAAAATTAAGATAAAAAAAAAAAAAAACAAATTGAACATAACCCACAGGTTGAGAACCGCTGCCTTAGGGTATAGACCTAGTAGTGATATTGGTGAGTCAAATGATATGGATAGTTGGATAGTTCTTTGGGCATAGCTCCAAATTGTTCTTCAGAACAGTTAGATTCATTCACAGCATTAACAGCAGTCCACCAACAGTAATTAGTGTACCTGTTTTACCACATTCCCTCCAGCATTTGCCGTTTTCCTTTTCTGTCATTTTAGCCAATCTGATCAATGTAAAGTAGTACCTCAGAGTTGTTTTAATTTGCATTTTTCTAATTGTTAATGACTTAGAACATTTATATATGACCACTGATACTTTTGATTAATTCATCTGAAAAATGCCTATTTATATCTTTTGACCATTTACCAATTGGAGGATGACTCTTATTTGTCATAAATCTGGCTGCGTTGTCTACATCTTTAAGAAGCAAGATGTTTATCTGAAAAACTTGCTGACAAAAAAAATGTTTTTTTTCCTACTTTTCTGTTTTTGGCTGCATTTCATTTTGTTTCTGCAAAAAAAATTAATTTTAGTTAATTGAAATTATCTATTTTACCACCTGTGAACCTCTCTATTTCTTGCTTGGTTATGAACTCTCCCTCTATTTACAGATTCAACAGGTAATTTCTTCCATGTTCCTCTAATTTGCTTATGATATCAACCTTTTAAACTAACCCATGTACCCATTTTGACCTTATCTTGACATACAGTATGAGATGTTGGTCTATGTCTAGCTTCTTGCCGACAGATTACATTCTAGTTTTCCCAGCAGTTTTTGTAAAATAATCCCAGTAGTGGGATCTTTGGGTTTATCTAGATTACTGTTTTCATTTGCTTCTGAATACCGTGTACCTAATTCATTCCATTGACTAACCACTCTATTTCTTATCCAGTATCTAATTTTTTTAATATAATTACTGCTTTGTAATATACTGGTTTGAGATCTGGCACTTAGAGCCACTTCTGACATATTTTCTTTCATTGATTCCCTTCACATTCTTGACCTTTTGTTCCCCCAAATGAATTTTATTTTTCAGATCTGTAGAGTAATTCTTGGGTAGTTTGATTGGTATGGCAATGAATAAGTAAATTAATTTAGGTAGTTATCATTTTTATTATATTGGCTCAATCTCTACTTACAAACAATAAGTATTTCTCCAATTGTTTGAATATATCTTGATGTGTGTGAAGAGTGTTTTGTAATTATATTCATATAATTTGGGTTTGTCTTCTCAGGTAGACACCCAAGTATTTTATAATATCTGCAGCTATTTTAAATGAAATTTCTCTTTCCATTTCTTCCTGCTGAGTTTTGTTGGCAAATGCTGATGATTTGTGTGGGTTTCTTTTATATCCTGCAACTTTCCTAAAGTTGTTATTTCAATTAGCTTTTAATTGATTCTTTAGGATTCTCTAAATATACAATCATTTCATCCCCCCCCAAAATTGATAGTTTTGTTTACTCTTTGCCTATGCTTAGTCCTTCAATTTTTTTTATTATCTTATTGCTATAACTAACATTTCAGGTACAATATTGAATAAGAATGATGATTGTCGTGATTATGGACATTCTTGCTTCACCTCTCATCTTACAGGAAAGGCTTCTAGTTTATCTTCATTACAAATAATGCTTGCTCTTGGTTTTATATAAATATTACTTATCATTATAAGAAAATTTACATTCTTTTTTCCCCTTGTTCACTCCACTGGTTACAACCCTTCTATACAACTAGACTAACATCCAATTTGAAAATATTTGCAGAACCAATACTTGATTGCATGCCACCATGGTAGGGGGGAGGGAGGTGAGAAGGAGAGGAGAAAATGTGAAACTCAAGAGATTATGGAACTGAATCTTGTAAACTAAAAGTAAATGAACAAATCAAATTTTAAAAAAAGAAAAAAGTTATATTTATTCCTTGTGTTTTCAAGCATTTTATAAGGAATAAATGTTGCATTTTATCAAAAGATTTTTCTGTACTTTGATATAATCATATGATTTGGGGGTTTTTGTTATTGATCTGGTCAATTACACTTATAATTTTCTTAATCTTGAATTAGCCCTGAATTCTAGGCACAAATCCAGTTTGGCCATAGTATATGATCTCTATAATCTCCTTATTAGTATTTTATTTAAAAATTTTGCATCAATATTCATTAGGGAAATTGGCTAATGGGGTTTTATTCTCTGTTTTTGCTCTTGCTGGTTTAGGCACTAAAACCATTTTTATGTCATAGAGGAATTTGGTAGGTCTCCTTTACCCTTTTTTTTAAAAAATAATTTACATAATATTAGAATTAATTCTTCTTTTAAATTTTAGTAAAATTTACTTGTAAATTCATTTGGCCCTGGGTTTTTTCATCTTAGAGAATTCATTGATGGCTTGTTCAATTTCTTTTTCTAAGATATAGTTATTTAAGTATTCCATTTTCTCTTCTGTTCATCTGGTCAATTGATATTTTTGTAAATATGCACCCATTTCACTTAGGTTGTCAATTTTATTGGTATTTAGTTGGGTAAAACACTTCCTAATGATTGCTTTAATATCATCTTGGTTGATGGTTCATTCACCCTTTTTATTTTTGATCCTGATAATTAGGTTTTCTTCTTTTTTTTAAGTCAAATTAGCCAATGGTTTATCTATTGGATTATTTTTGCATTAAAAAAACATAGTTCAGTTTTATTTATTCATTAACAATTCATTTATTCACTTTCAGCTTTCAATATTGTTAATCTTTTCTTTGATTTAAAGACTTCTATTTTGTTGTTTGGTTGGGTGGTTTTAATTTACTCTTTTTCAAAGTTTTTTTTTTTTAAGTTTCATGCCCAGTTTGTTCATCTGCTCTTTCTCTATATTATTGATGTGAGAGTTTAGAGATAAAAAATTTTTCCCGAGTACTACTTTGGTTGCATCCCATACATTTTGATTTGTTGTCTCATTGTTGTCACTATCTTTAATGAAATATTTGATTGTTTCATTGATTTGTTCTTTGACGCACTCATCCTTTAGGATCAGATTATTTAGTTTCCAATTAATTTTTAATCTATACTTCTGTATTTTTCATATATTTTGCTTATTGGGAAAATCTTTCCCATCTATTAAAAGACCCATATGACCTTCCTGAGTCACATGGAAGTCTGAGTCACATGAGTCTGTGGTGGGAGGAGATTGCTGAACAGGTGGAGCAGGAATGATGGAGCAGGAAGGGTGGAGCAGAGCCCAGAGGAAGTTGATCAGAGTACTTAGAACTGAGGGAGAGAGAGGAAGCAGGAAGCAAGCTGTGACTGTTTGTGGGAAGGCCATAGGAGGAGGAAGGTTTGGGGATGGCAGTCACCTCTGCATTGTTATCATGTTTAGCTTTCTTTCTTGCTATGATAGATTTGGCTTTCTGGTGTTAGGATTCAGGTTTCTGGTGTTTGAATAAACATTCTGGTTTTGTCTTCCATGTGGAGAGTCTGTTGTATTTTGGAATTCAGAATTACACCAGCATATTCATAGCTGCCATAGGTGATATGAATCTTGTGTTGGCACTACAACTTCAAAAGCCTTTTATTGAATATATTTTTATTGCGTTGTGGTCTAAAAGGGTATATTTTATATTTCTGCTTATATGCATTTGTTTCTGAGGTTTCATTCCCTAATATGTGGTCAATTTTTTGGAGGTGATTTGTATACAGTAGATATATTTAATACAGCAGATAGATAGATAGATAGATATAGATATAGATATAGATATAGATATAGATAATTTAAAGCTCCCATTTCATTATCTCTAGAAGTCTATTATATCTAATTTTTCTAAATGTCTATCTCCTTATATCTTGTTTGTTTTATGGTTAGATTTATCTAGTTCTGAGAGGAGTAAATTTAGGTAACTCTCTAGTATAGTTTTACTGTCTACTTTCTCCTGTAATTCATTTTACTTTTCCCTTAAAAATATGGATGCTACTAATAAATCTGTATCCCAAAAAGATCATAAAAAGGGAAAAGTACCCACATGTACAGACATATTCATAGCAACTCTTTTGTGGTGGCAAAGAATTGGAAATTGAGGGGACACCCATCAATTGGGGAATGCCTAAACAAGTTGTGGTACATAAATATAATGGAACATTATTGTTTCATAAGAAATAATGTGCAGGCAGTTTTCAGAAAAACCTGGAAAGACTTTCATGAACTAATGATGAATGAAGTGAGCAGACCCAGGAGATCATTGTACACAGTGACAGCAACATTGTCTGATGTTCAATTTTGATAGACTTAGCTCTTCTCAGCAATATAATAACCTAAGACAACTCCAAAAGACTCATGATGGAAAATGTTATACATATCCAGAGAAAGAACTGTGAATTCTGATTGAAGATTGAAGCACGCTATTTTCTATTTTGTTGTTGTTGTTGTTGTTGTTGTTTTATCTTTCTCCTGTTTTTATTTTCCTTTTGCTCTGATTCTTCCTTCACAACCTGACTAATGCGGAAATATGTTTAATATGTTTAATACACATATGGCCTATATCAGATTGCATGACATCTTGGGTAGGGAGAGAAGGGAAGGAGAAAATCTGGAACTCAAAATCTTTTTTAAAAAATGTTGAGGGGCAGCTAGGTGGCACAATGAATAGAGCACCTGCCCTAGAGTCAGAAGGACCTGAGTTCAAATGTGACATCAAACACTAAACACAAAACTAGCTGTGTGACCTTGGGCAAGTCACTTAAACCCAATTGCTCTACCTTCTCCCTCCAAAAAAGCAAAAAAATAAAAAATACATAAATGTTGAAAACTCAAAAGAAAGAATATGGATTCCATGTCATTTGGTGCCTATGTGTTCAGTATTTATATTAATTTATTGTCTATGGTACCATTTATCAAATTATGTCTTTCAAATAGGTCTGTTCTTGTTTTTGCTCTGTCTGAGATCATGACTGATACTTCTGCTTTTTTTTTCTTCAGCTGAAGCATAATAGATTCTGCTCCAACCTTTCGTTTTAACTCTGTATCTTTCTTATTTCAAGTGTGCCTCTCATAAACAACATATTGTTTGCTTTGGTCTTCCAATCCATTCTGCTATTCACTTTGGTTTTGTGGGTGAGTTCATTCCATTCCCATTCAGTATTAGAATGACTAGCTCTGTAATTCTCTAAATCTTATTCTCTCTATTTAGCTTTATCTTTTGTTTTACCCTTGTTCCCTTCTCAAAAGTGTGTTTTGCTTCTGATCACTGTCTCCTTTATATTTTTCTCTGAGACTTTGCCTTGTAGATACTCCCAAGTCATTGTCTTCTGGGTTTGTCTTAAACTCTCCTGTCACCTTAGTAGCTTTGTTACGGGTTAGTTCTTTTTTGTTATTTGCTTGTTTTTCCAGTCTACTTCTTGACTTTGGAATTTTTGTTAGAGTTGAGCTCTGCTCATTTCTAGGGGAGGATGACTGACCTGGGCTTTAGGCTCTTATGCCCTATTGTTTTTATAACTAGTTCTGGAGACCTTTGAGGTTTTTGTGCTTCTAAAATGGTATGATACAGGGTGTAGTCTGGTTATTGCCCTCCTGTCAGGGATTTGGTCCTTATTCAGGTAGGATCCCTGCTCCCTCATGACAACAACTGCTTCTTTTCTACCTTGGAACTGTGGCGCAAAACTGGATAATGGCCGAGAGAGCTACCAAATGGCATCAGATCCTATCGCACCCCCACCCCAGTGCTAGAGTAAATTGGCTACCAAATCCATGGATCCTGATCCACAATAAATTAGCTAGTCAGACTAGGTCAGAGGTACCTCCAGCAATCAAAGAAACTACAGTGCCTCCCTTTTCTGCCCAGAATTTCAATTTACACAAGATTCCAACTGATAGCTCACACTGTATAAATGAGTGCACCAAGTCTAATTCTAAAGTGCCATATTTTCATCTACAAACCAGTTATATGGAAAGTGTGAGTGGAACATCTGGGAGAATCCTGGTTGCATTCCTTTACTTACTCTAGAGAGGATTCAGACTATAGATGTCCCAGAACCTCAGAGTCCCAATAGATTCTGTGTTTTAGAGATGATTTCTAGAGTTCAAGGAGGGTAGTAAGTGATAAGCATTCTGTAGATGTTCATATCTTATTTTTCATTGTATTCTCTGGTATTTAAGTGTACTTCATTTACTCATTTATTCTATGCTTAGAGCAAAAATATCCTGTCTAGCATCCCCATATATATGTATGATTTCAGGAAAAAAAACAAATATATTATGCCAAGGTCACACTACTAATGTTCTTTGAAATACTGAAAGTCAAAAAGAGGCTAAGAGATGGGGACTCAAAGCTAATTTTAATTGGGTAGAACCAAAACTCCACACACTCCTAAGCAAAGAGATACATCATTCCTTAGAGAAAAGCAGAGTTGATGCATAAAAGGAGGCTTACTCTTTGGTAATCATGGAGTTCACAACATTGATTTTGCATTTCCCACAAGTTATGCATAAATCTCTAAGGTGAGCCAACAAGTCCTCACTGAATGAAACCACCTGATGATTTTTTAAAATCTAAATCTAGGGGCAAGAAAAAAGGACTGAGCCAGGAGAGGGCTATAGAAAGAGACTCTGTGAAAGCAGAGAGGACAAACTTTTTCCAATTCCACAAGTTTACCTAAGATTGGCCCTGTATGGAGGTGTTTCATTTAGAAAGCTTTTTCAACTCGAGAGACTCGTGGGAGGTAATTTGATCCAAAGGGCACTTCAGCCACAAGATGCTTGACTTTCCACCTGACTGGTTCCTAATACCCAGGCTGCATATCTGCCTGGCTCCTGCAGTTCCTACACTACTTTCTGTTTCACAAGACTCTCAAGGCTCTGGTAAGCTTGGGATTGGGCTCTTAGCCACTTACTGAAGTGTCTGCACCAACCAGCATTATCTGTCAGGCCTCTCTAAAGAAAATGAAAGAAGCCTAGGCAGATGGAGTTGGCAGGAGACTGGTAAGCAGGGCAATGAACTCCCGACAGTCATCAGAGGATCCTGAATGCCACCACTGATTAGAAAAGGCCAAAACTTTCTCAATAGAAAGAATATGATTTACAGCTCTAATAATTTATACATAAGCTAACTTTCCCTGAATAATTGGAGATTATTATCCAGCTAATTACCGTACATGTTATTAAAGAATCTGGAATTCATTACCCTAATCTATGTAATTATACTGGCACATGCTATGAAAAAAAATTCTGGGGAAAGAGGGACATGACTTGCCAGGGTGATGAACTGCCATTTTTTTGTTTTGTTTTGTTTTGTTTTGAACTCCCCTTTTTCCAGAATCTATTTGGCTTAATGGGCAAGATGTATATTAGCGGGTGATTTATAGATTTCCTACCATATTGATTTCAGCACTTTGTTTTCATGTGGTTTTCTCCCCAAGAGAGTGAAGAAAGAGCTATCTAGGCTAAGGAATGATTGTCAAAACATGGGCAAGTGGCTGATAGCTCAGGGTTAATGGTCAAAAATCTGAGTAAGAGACCAAAATTGGAATTGACATCCAGGGGACACCCCTGTGGAGTTTAATTGATTGAACAAGAAGCCTCACATGGGAAATGTTCCCATGATTTCTATCAAGTAAGATTCCATCCATGGGGATGATCAAATGTCATTCCACTCCATTCCCTCTGAGACCTCTCTTGCATCACAGTCAGAATTTAATTTTATCCAAAGGATCATAGATTTGGAGACAGAAGAGAACTTAGAAGTTATCAAATTCAACCATCTCCTTCTTAAGGGTGAAGAAACTGAGGCTTAGAAATCTTAAGTGATGGGCCCAGATCACATACCTCATAATCATCTGATAGAATATTTTAACTCCAGTTTCCTGACTCCAAGACTAAATCTCTAGCCACTGATCCACCTAGATATCCTGTTTGGTGCTAAATGTCATTTGGTTCCTGCTTCAAATGACAGAAGATAAAATTCATGTGACTCAGGATTACGGAAGCTGCTCAAATTGGAAATACTTGTAGCTATTTCATTTCTACACAGTTCTAATCCTTGTGTCATCAAAACCTCCTGCCTCTGTCAGATTACCATGTGTTATCTCAATAAACCCAAAAAACTTCTTGTGAGCTAAAATAATTTACATATGAATCTCTCTTTATTCTTAATTTCTCATTTAGGGGTTGGGGTATCTCAGAAGTCCTAAATAAAATAGACCTTGCTGCTATGCTTACATCAAACTGTTATCTCATCACTAAGAGTATTCCCTCAGATACTGTGGGTTGTAACTGATCCCTGTTTTTTCATCCTGTGAAACTCCTGTCATAAATACCCTCATAATTCCTAAAAAGGGGACCAATCCAATACGGAGGTTTTCCTTTAGACCTCTTGACACTATATGGGTACTATTGGCGTCTTCTGGTGGTCCACTGGTTATCCTTCACTCATGCTACATGACAGGAACACCTTCTCTTCTAGTCACATCTCTCTGATGAGATCTTTTACAGCGCTTCTCCCATACAATTTTGACAATTTTAATATGTAAGCACATGTAGCCACCATGGACCTCTCCCCTTTGGATGACCATCACTATTAATTTTTTGGAAACTGTAATGTTTCATGACTCCTTAATAATGTGTAAAGCATGACCAAAGACAAATTGGAGTTAAAAAGATGGACCCTGGTTACAGAGAGAAGCTTGGGGCCATTAAAAGCACTAATAGTTTTTAAAGGCAAGTTCTACTATGCTGGAAAGGTTTGAAGGACAATCTTTGCAACAGACCATGTTTTTTTTTTTCCAAGCTCTAGCCCAGATAAGAATGGAAACACTGATCACCAGTACATTGGCCATTTGGTGATGATTTCTTTGGTCATGACACATACTCATTTTAGTCTTTGCTGTGGTCATTTGCTCACCATCTCCATTTTGTATTTCTTTCCTGGAGTCTATATTTTCATCATCTAGAACTGACAAAGTAGAAAATAAACTCTATTTTTCTTCCTTTTCCATATAACCTGTAGATAAAACCTCCTATATTTATTGTCTCCTCCATTTGAATGTAATCTCCTTGAGGCCAGAGATTTCTATTGGTACCCTCCGCACATTGCCAACTGCTTTTGAACACAGTAAGTGCTTAATAAATGTTTTCTTTTCCATTCACTCGCTTAGAATTGGCTCAGGTTTTCAGATAATTAGAAACATGTCCTATTTCTGGGTGAGACTGGTATCAGAGGACACCAAGAGGGTCAAAAAATGAAGCCTCCACTTTGGTCAGGTCACTCTACTCCAGGACTTCTTAACTAAGAGATTTATCTAAAGTCATAAAGCTAAAAACTGTCAGAGAAGACAAGGTAAGAAAGCTTTATGATACTCCTTATAATTCTTGGCACAGTGCTAGGTCAATAGAAATTTGTCTTTGTATAAATGGTAAATAAATAAATGAAAAAAATAAAAAGATATATAGAATGTGAAATCTGGAAGATATCTTAGAACTCATCTAGACCAATATCTATCCCTCCCCCCCTTTATTTTATGAATAAGAAAACTGATATCAAAATTGGTCAAGTGACTTGCTCGCAGTCACACAGTTACTGAGATACATGTGGTCTGATTTGAAAATTAGTTCTCTTTCCAAGTGCTGTGCTACTTCAGTATGTGGGTCCTTCTAATATCATTCATGGCCTCAGGACAAGTCCTTTTCTTGACCTAAAGCTCTGGTGAGATGTGTTCAAATGTATGATTAGGATTCAATAGTTGATAAGGTTCCTACCAAGTTTCAAATTCTGTGGTTAAGCTATTAAAGGTTAAAACAGCACTAAGCATTTGGAGGTACCATTAATTATTCTGTGTACCCTTTTGGGGACAAACATACACAAAAGAAGTATGCTTATGATACATACCTGTTAATTAACTGGACTTACTAAGTGACATACTCAGTCCTCATGGATTTGAAGTCAGAAGATATCATTCAAATGCCAGTTCTGCCTTTTATGAGCTTTAACTCCTAGGGTAAATGACTCCATCACCACCGGGCCTCAGTATGGTGTAGTAGGTAGAGCACCAGGCTTGGAGTTGGGTGATCTGGGTTTAAATCCCTCCTTAGATATTTACTAGCTGTGTGATCATGGGCAAGTCACTTAATCTCTCAGACTCCTAGCTTTTTCATTTGTAAAAAGGCAATAATGACACTCCTACTTCCTACTTCAATGGGTAGTTCTGGAAAAAACACTTTGCAAAGTGCTTAAACCACAATGTAAATGTGTAAAAAAGCTATTATAATTGTCAGCAGGCAATCACAACTTCACAGAACTTATTTGAAAATTAGTTGTATTACAAGAGAAATGAACATGCATGTGGAATCCAAAGAGTTCGCAATTTGTATAGAAGTTTTCATTTATGACAGCAGGACAAAGGAAGAAGGAGGTACTGAAATCTCCACCTAAAGGAGTGTGGTCTAGGAGGGGGAAGGCTGTATGCAGTAAAAGTGGGAAAAGGACAAAACGCCCCCCAAAGGGGAAAATCAAGGTGTCAGCAAAAGTTGCATTCATTTCCCTTCAAAACTGCTAGACTATGACAATAGAATGGTCTGCTTATCTACAAGGGTCCAAGCTGCACAAGCAATTTCCCAGTCTAATCAAGACTGATTGACACCTGTCTTAACTCCTAAGAACACACTGGGAGTCCAGTTTGGGCAAATAACAAACTGTGTCAGCTGAGGGGTGGGGTCCATCCTTGATACATTCAGGGCCTCCTGCATGCTCTGGGTCCAGAATTTCTGAAAAATATGGCAACTCAAAAAAAAAAAAAAAGACAAGTTCAGGAAACCCCTTAATGTTCTCCAAAATAATCTAAAGTTCTTTTCTAACTTTATATCCAGTGGTCCCACATCAGTTTGTGGATCTATAGGAGAAGGAAAGAAAACAGAACCCTAGAGAACCAGGGAAGAGAATTTTGGTATATTTCATATAGCAAAATATCAAGTGCTCTGAATGATTGACCCATTCAAATTTTCATTCTAATTTTATTATCTTGGAGCATGGGCTCCTCATCTTCCTAATAAGAGATTTGTATTAGGAATGGTAGTTTTTAATCCCCAATATATACATTTTCACTGCAAAAAAATAATTGAACTATTCCTTGTCTCTCAGGCCTGGATGTAAATACCTATCCTTGATTGGTAAACTAATGAATGGAAGGAGGGAGTAATTGATAAAGTGAAAGTCCCCGTTGACTGACAGATAGATGAATGAGTGAGTGACTGAATGAATGAAATAATTTACAAGCATTAAATGCCAGGCACTGAACTAAGTAATGAGGATATAAATTCAAAGAGTAAGACAGAGTCTAACCATAAGGAGTTCATATTTTAACAGGAGAAGATAAATCATATAGGGTAGTGGTGACCTAAAAGGTATGTCCTGGTCTAGGAAGGCATGGGGATTATGAGTGGAGTCACAAGGAAATGGATTTATATATCTTCTAAAATGCTAGTATTTATTTGATTACTATCCCAAAAGCTGGAATGTTTGTGTTAAGGAGAAGCAAATGGTTGGTCTGGGTTTAGCTAGATACAATGAACACTCACAAATCAGAAGTTCAGAGTCCCGGGGGAAAATGGTTTACAACAGCATGATATGAAGACTACCAGAGAGCAGCAATATGTCAAGCTCAGAATAGCCTCATGTGAAAAGTACAGTTCTCACTGAAGAGGAACATAGACTTAGAGCTAGAAGGGGTCTTAGAGACTAAGCTTAATTTACACATTTTTTCAGATGAGGAAACTGAGACAGAAAGTGGTTAAGTGACTTGTCCAGGGTCACACACTACTGCTAAGTGTCTAAGACTAGATTTGAACCCAAGTATTACTAACTCTAGGTCCAGCACTCTATCCACTGTGGCACTTACAGGCTGTACATAATCAGAGATATGCAGTTTCATGCACTATCTCCACTACTCATCTGAGCAGAGAAGACCTAGTTTAACGAGGCTAGAGACTCTCAGGTAAAAGGATAATGGTGAACCTGGAGGGAAGCCTTATTTAGTTCCATCTATACTAGAAAATCAAAGTAAAACATTTCTGGGTGGTGGATTTAATCCCCTGAAGCTCTAGGAGACCAGTCAGCAAGGACATATTTTTGCTTCTAGGGGTTACGTTAATCAATCAGCTGGAATGAAATACATTTGCTCAGCACTTGGCTTTCTTCCAAGAAGAGCCATTTTCCCAAAAATAAATAAATAATAGCTGACGATCCCTTAAATCCTTCAAATGAACAAGTCAGCAAGTGATTTTTAAGTGTCTACTGTGCTTCTAGCACAGTGATTCTCAACCTACCTAATGCCACGACCCTTTAATACAGTTCCTCATGTTGTGCTGCCCCCAACCATAAAATTATTTTTGGTGCTACTTCATAACTGCAATTTTGCTACTGTTATAAATCTATCTGAAATGCAGGATGTATTTTCATTGTTACAAATCGAACATAACCCATAGGTTGAGAACCCACCTAGCAGAATGTTCTCCCTTTTCTCTTGTGCCTATTCAAATCCTATTCTTCAAGACCCCAAGCGAGCGTATCCTCCTGCAAGAATCTGGGCTTCTGGTCTCATTCATTCCTCCTCTCTTGGAACTCTGACAATGCTTTATTTTGTGCTGCAGTATTTATCACTGACATATATTGTCTTGTATTGTTTCTCTCATTTTTTCTCCTATACGGCTAGGAAAAGGTCTCATATTTCTTTTGGATCTCCCTCAGCAATCTAGCACTTTTTTGAGCACGCAATGGCTGCTCAGTAAATTACTTGTTGACTGATTAGAAGACAAAATCTCTGCCCTGGAGGAACTCCCAATGTACTCACCTTCCTGAACTCCTTTTCCATTTCTTTCTGAAGCAATGGTTGCTTGTACTTGCTTTGAAAACAAACTGGCTTCTTTCCTCATCATACTACTGTCCTCCCTCTTTCTGAATGCACGAATTAATGAAAATATTTGTTAAGTATTACTATATACAAAACATGGTGGTTAGTGACAGCTATACAAATATAAGGCAGTCCCTACTCTCGAGGTTTGCATTATAATCCCTGAGACCCCATACATAGCGGACTGGTGGCCAAAGAAGGAAACTGTGGTCTAGGAAGTCACAAAGACAGCTAATGAAACAATAGAGCAGTCCCTTAATATACTCTTTCCAGAGGCAATGGCAGTGACGATTCCATTTTAGTTCTCTGCAAGAAGTACAAAGAGAAGAGGTAAATACTCAAAGCAGAAAATGGCTATGGTAGAGATGAGTGATCTTCACCTAGCACAGTGACTCACCTCCTTCTAGACATGGTCTCTGGTGCTCTGATCTGGAGAGTGGAACAACTGTGACAGGGTAGGAAATGATCTCATTATTTCTCATAAATCCAATGACTTCTTTTGTCCTCATCTTCCTTGACCTTATTAAAGCATTTGACAAAGTAGACCCTTTGTTCTTTCCTGATACCCTCTACTCCCTTGGCTTCTATGTACTCTTCATACTCAGGATTTTCTTCCTCTCTCCCTGATCATTATTTTTTTCTGTCTTTTTTGCTCGCTCTTTATCTTCTTCCTGCTGGCTAATGTTGGGTGTGCTTCAAGGTTCTATTCATGGTTCTCTTCTCTCCTCTCTACATTCTCTCCCTTGGTGATCTCATTCACCCCCTTGGCTTTACCTATTATTTCTGTTAGGTATTTCCCAAATGTATATCTCTCAAGAACATTCATGTTTTCAGCTATGTCTGTCTGGATGTACAAGTAACATTAACATGTCCAAAATAGCCATATTGTCCCTAAAACTTCCCTTTTCTCCCAATTTCCCTTTTTCTATTGATGGTACCACCATTGCCACCTATTTCCAAGTTATCCAGATTCATAAACTTAGTTATTTCTCTTTGACTTGACCTCCATTGATTCTGCCTCTTCAATATCTCTCAAATCTGTCGCCTCCTCTCAGTCCCCACTGAAATCACCTTTTTTTTCAGGTCTTCACCTCATTTTGCCTAGACTATTTTAATACCTCTTCACCATTCTTCCTACCTCCAGTATATCCTCTCTCCAATTCATCCTTCACACTGCTGCCCACATTATCTTCCTGATACACTGTTCTGATTATATAACTACACTCTAAAACCTTCACCATCTCTCTATTGCCTACCAAATAAAATGTAGCCTCCTGATATTAGTATTCTATGTTCTTTACAATCTGATTTCAACCTTAACTCATACCATTCCCCTTCATATGCCCTACATTCCAGACAAATGAGAATATTTTCTGTTCCTTGTTCTCATCTTCTCTCTCATCTGTGACTTTGTTTATACCATTCTCTAGACTTGAAATAACATTGCATTTGGTGATGTCCCTCTCTTCATTCAAGATCCAATTCTGCTGACATTACCTTTGTGAAGCCTTCCTTGACTTCCTCTAGAAAAATTTACATCTTTTTATATTTCTTACTGTATTCACCTTTGACATTTCCTTTTAATTTATTTCACTCTTCCTTGTTGTTTTATATAAGATGTTATTGGTATGCATATTGAAAGGGAGGGGGCTCTGTACTCCCCACCTCAATTAACCAATATAAGAGTATGATGAAGTTTTAATGTGTAAATAAGATGAACAATTTCTATGACGCTTCTATAAAAGTCTCTTTGAGTCACAGAATCAAATCAAGCAAGCAAGCAATACAGCTAGTTGGGGCAGTGAATAAACTGCTATAGCTGAGTTCAAATTCTGCTTCAGACATTTAATATCTATGTGATTCTGGACGTGTCTCCTAAACTGCATCAGACTCAGTTTCTTCTTCTGTATAGAAATAGTCACAGCACGTGACTGAGTTGTTGTGAGAATTAAATGTGATAACAAGTGAACTGCTTTGTAAAACTTAAAGTGTTATATAAATTCTAGCAATTATTACATATATATTGTACAGTATTATTATGTGATATAATCACAAAATAGTAGATATTAAAGAATTTCTCTAAAAGATTCACCATAATGCATAATACCCTTAATCAATTTAAGAGGATTATAGTACTTTGACTATTCACTGAAAAGCAATCAACACCATCTAGGAAATATGTTGTGATTGCTTGAGAGAATCAGTCATGCCCCCAGGTATGTGTATAGAAACTTGGGAACCAACTAGTAGAGCCAACTTGGGAGCTACACCAGTACAACAGGAAAAGAGTACCATTTCTGAGATCATCAGTTCAGTTGTTGAAGATAAGGAAAGAGGAAAAGCTAATCCTCTGAGAGTGAATTGCTCTTGGGGATGGAAATAAGGAATCTTTTGGGTTTTTCCTCATTATTCTACTCATTAAGCATGGCATAAAAGAAAGCAGACCAGGAGGAAACAATATATCCAGCCAAGAGCAAAGAGACCTACTGAGCACAAGCAGATGTGGTAGAAGAGAAGAATACCAGAGATGTTACCCCCAAGGGGAACTCTGTCAGAATTCTATGTAGAAAGGAAGAACTTCCAATCCTTTAAGAACAAGGAGTTGTGATTCATTCTTTTCTTATATATGTTCCTTACACATATGCCTCACTGCCATTTTTCTCCAAATTTTAGCCAACCTTCCCCATAGATCCTGCATATATTTGGGGAAAAGCATACCAGGATTTGGGAGGCAATGTTTTGTGTCAAATGTTCATATTGTTCTATTTGACTAAACGTCTTTGATAAAATCTAATTTAAATTACTGACTTATTGTTAATAGGCAGCACATTAGTAGAGACTTTTAAACTACTGTAGTAATAGTAGCCATCCACAGGGCTATCCCTAGAATCCAGGGATAGCAGCCACACTCTGGGGACCCAACCTGATAATGCAAGAGCAGGTTAAAGGAAGTAGTATTGGAGAGAGTGTTACATATACATACTAGATTATAAACTTGTGACCAGTGTGTTTTATCTATAGCCTCAGATTTTTTTCATGATATTTTTTTGTTTTCTTGTTTACATCATTCATTTTCATGACATTTTTTAATTACAAATTTTCTCCCTGTCTTTCCCCTGTCCCAACCCTAAAACAGCAATCCCACTGTAAAACACCTCCCCTGCTCTGCTCTCTTACTTTCTGGTAGGGCAGGGAGGGTATCCCTACCCCAGACCCTGTATATCTTAATTCCCAGTTGCAGGTATTGCAGAACTTTAAATTCTAGATTCTTTTGGTTCCTCTCCTGTCACCCACCCCTACTGGAAGGACAATCAACTCAATACAGGCTGTGGATGTGTAATTATACAGAACATCTTCATAGTGGACATATTGTGACAGTGATCATATGTCCCTCCCTCCAATCCCCCCCCCTGCTCCGTTCTCAACCCTGTCCCTGTCCCTTTACTGAAGTGTGTGCTTCCAGCATCCCTCCCCCAGACCCTGCCTTCCCCTTCCCTCTGTCATCCCCCCTCTCATCCCCATACCCCCCACTCTCCTGTGTGGCATGATGCCCAGTCTAGTGTCCATGCCATTTGCTCCCTAAGCCAAATTCAATGAGAGTAAATGAAAGTAAAGTTGTAACAGTTATCCCTTGCCTCTTCTATATGGGATGATTAACCCCATTAATCCCTGTCTCCTCTCATTCTAGTCCTCTTCCACTTCAGAATTTTGCCTTTTAAAGTATCATCCCTTCGTATTCAATTCATCCTATACCCTTTATATACACATATACACACATGCTCAGATATGTATTCATATGCTTATATAGCCTCCTATCTAGACATATGTGTAAGTATACATACTTATATATATGTATGTATGTATGTATTCCCTTCACCTATCCTCATACTAAGAAAAGTTTCATAAGTTACTATTATCATTTTTCCATATAGGCATGTAAATAATTCAACTTTGACAAGTTCCTTATGATTTCTTTCCCATGTTTACCTTCTCATGCATCTTGTGTTTGATTTTCAAATTTTCTGTTCAGCTCTGTTTTTTTCAGCAAGAATGCTTGAAAGTCCTCCACCTCATTGAATGACCATATTTTCCCCTGGAATAATATGCTCAATCTTGCTGGGCAGTTGATTCTTGGTTTTAATTCCAGCTCCCTTAATCTTCAAAATATCATATTCTAGGTCCTGTGATCCCTCAGTGTAGAAGCTGCCAGATCCTGGGTTATCCTAAAAGTGCTTCTGTAGTATTCAAATGGTTTTCTCTTGGAAGCCTGTAATAGTTTCTCCTTTAACTGGGAATTCTGGAACCTGGCAATAACATTTCTAGGAGTTTTCTTTT
>CM053596.1:109292542-109316920 GCA_028646575.1 Pseudocheirus occidentalis
GATTCATAACAGTAGCAAAATTACAGTTATGAAGTAGCAACAAAAATATTTTTATGGTTGGGGGTCACCACAACAAGAAGAACTGTATTAAAGGGTCATGGCATTAGGAAGATTGAGAACCACTGCCCCAAGGTGATCAAAGAAAAAGGAACAGGACCTATATGTACAAAAATATTTCTAGTAGCTCTTTTTGTGGTGGCAGAGAATTGGAGACTCTGGGGATGCCCTTCAACTGGGGAGTGGCTGAACAAATTGTGGTATATGAATGCTATTGAATACTGTTGCTAATGAATACTATTATATAAGAAATGACAAAGGTGATGATTTCAGAAAAAAGCAATGGTAAGACTTATGTGAACTGATACAATCTACATAGTAAGAGCAACATTTTAACAATAATCAACTGGGAAAGACTTAGTTACTCTGATCAATACAATAATCCACCAACTACTCCAAAAAGACTCATAATATTAAATACTATCCACCTCCAGATAGAGAACTAATAGACTCAGAGTACAGATTGAAACATATCTTTTTTCTTTTTTCTTCTTTCTTTAAACAAAAAAGACTGATACAGAAAATATGTTTTACACTACTGTGTGTATGTATATACACACATATGTGCATATGTATATATAAATATATAAATACATACAAATAATGGGAATCATATTTCTTGCCTTCTTGATGGGTGGGGGAAGGATACGGGAAGGGGGGAAATTTGGACTAAGAATAAAAGAAAATTTAAAAGGAAAACAAAAGATCATTTGCCTAAGAGGGACCAATTTATCTTTTTCCTTATGTTAACAGCCCAGCCCAACGCTTTTCACACAGCAGGTATTTAATAATTTATATATGTGCAGGGCACTGTGCTATCTTCTTAAAAGTAGTAACTCACACAATCCTCACAAAAATCCTGGGAGGTAGATTCTATCATTGTTCTTATTCTTCTATACAAGGAAACAGGCAAACAGAAATAAAGTGACTTTGCCCATGGTCATACAACTAGTAAGAGTTTGAGAGTAACATTGGGAAACCCATGTTTTGGGAATATTAAGTACATATAAGAGGTGTAAACCCGGTTCTATACTTGATTAGAGACTGGGAGACTTGTAACTGACTGAAATCATCAGACAAGGAAGAGGTGGCATTGAACAACACCTTAACAAGCTAGTATAATTTTAAAATTAGATATAAAAAACCCAAAAGTCCCAGTAATAAAGAACAACAAAGAGCAGGAGGCAGTCATATTTGCACTGGGTGATGGTGAGTACCCCATTCTGGATGGTTTTTAGCACACATGGAAAGGAAGACTGTAAGATATTTATTAAGAACCAAGTGTGTTCCAGACACTATGCTATGGGCTGGAGATACAAAGACAAAGAAGGAAGAACTTAAATTATAATGAGTAGACTTTTTAAGAGTATTGAGAAAAAGTAACGCAAACAGACCTGTATATGAAAAAATGTAAGGCACCAACAATGTTAGACTAGAAGGCAAAAGAAGTAGATACTCCATCTACCACACATTTTCTCACTGCCTTTTAAGTTACTTGTAATTTTAACTCTTCTGATATTTAGGTGTTCCACGATTCAAAGCTATATAGCATCTCATGGAAAATACTGGTATTAAAGAAATAGTTTTTTGTGATAGCAAGACATTTGGGATAAATGAAAACACTGCAGTCTTCAAATGCAACGCAGCCTGAATCCATCCTATTCAATTTCCAGTCTAGCTCAAGGTTCATCTGCAATGCCTATCCAAGATATATGCATGATGGACTGTTTTTTAAAAAGGAAGAAAATAAGGACATGTCTAAGAGAGAGTGATGCAGATATATAGGAAACCCATTTATTTACTTGGATTTTAAAAAGACATTTACAGATGATGGAAGCAAGGGGAAGTAATTGATAGAGAATACAAATGAGTGGCACAGTTCTGGGAGAACAAAGCTGAGAATGTACTCATGATGTAAGAAATGATAAGAAAGTCAAATCAATATCCACTATGTGCCAGGTGTTATGCTAAGTACTGGGCATACAAAGAAAGGCAAAGAAATGACCCTGCCCTCAAGGGGCTCATATTCTAATGGGAAAGATAACATGAAAATGAAAATAACCATATACATACAAGAGATATATAGTGTTAGCTGGAGATACTCTCAGAGAGATTGTTGTTTGTCCTTCATTTTTGAAGAGGACCAATGACAATCAGGAAGCTAATGTCTTCATTTGCAAGTGAATTGAATTTCAATGAGGCAGGGCTATTCAAAGTCACCAACCTCACTCCTGGGTCCAATGGCAAGACATAGATCAGGATAACTGGAGATGACCCTGGATACAGTAGGAGTCCTTGCCCTTTTTAAGCTAAGGTCTATCCCAGGTTTCAGTTTGTCTGAGGCAACAACCATTCAATAATTAAGGGTAGGTAAGAAATGAAGCAAAGAATGGCCTCTTTTATCTACTTAAAAAAATCAGTCTGGGACTGGAAGACCCTGAGGGTTTCTGACCAAAACAGAACCAACTGCTATTTACACTTACTCTGAGGCATCACAATCTAAACAATGACCAAGAGAAGCTTGAACTGAAACTTATTACTGGCCAATCAGGGAAAGCCAGAGTGATATGGGTTTTAAGGCATACTCAAGTGACTCCATTTGAATCCCAATGGGCCTTACCAAAGCCTGATTTTTCCAGAGCTCTATTTCAAGATATTTATATTCCTTTGGGCATAGTACCCACATGTAAGTGCATGACTCCCCATGTGGACAGAGGGAGAAAGGGAGGAAGGGAGGGAGGAGAGGAAGGAAAAAAGGAATTCATGAAGGAAGGGGAAAAGGAAGGAAAGAAGGAAAAAAGAAAGGAAGGAAGAAAGGAAGTAGAGATCAGTATTGCCCAATTAAAAGTGGCCAGTTGGGTCCTCAGTGGGGCAACTAATAGTACTCACAGATTGTTGTTTGTTCTTAATTCTCAGAGAAGACCAATGACAGCAGGAAGGTGATGTTTTGACTTGAAAGTGAATAGGATTTAAATGAGGCAGGTTTGTGAAAAGTCATCTGCCTTACTTTCTCCTCTGGTGCCATCTGGGTCCAGTGGTGAGACATAGATTAGGATGACTGGAGATGGCTCTGTATATGAGACCTTGGCCTTTCCCAGGTCTCAGTTTGTCCGAGGTAACCATTCAGTGATTAAGGCTAGGTAAGAAATGAGGCACTAATGTTAAGGAAGACTTGGAAAGACTTCTTTTAGAAGGGTTTTAGCTGAAAGAAAATAAGAAAAACTGTTAGTTTAGTATCAACTGGAAGATCAGAGAAGGGATTGAACTATTTCTTGAGATTGATAGGATTGGTGCTAAGGGAAAGAAGGCAAGACTACTTAAATTTTATTTTATGTTTGTTTTCTTTACTAGGTACAAAGATCATTAGAATGGGAACTCAGAGTTGTAGCTTGCTGGTTATTGACCTTTATGCTTGAAAGAGGGCCAAAATGACAATATTATGTTAGAGTCAATGTATAATAGTGCATCTTACTTTGGTTGATCATACCAAGACAATTTCAGAAGGCTCTGTCACATGTCAGGTACAAATAGGCAAGGTGCATATTTGGGTTGGAGATATCTCTAAATTTGTGCAGCTCACATTTCTTTGAGCTACTGCAATTCTGCTTTGATAATTCAGTGGTATAGCTAATTCACTGGATGACAGTAAGTATTTAAAGGATGTGAAAGGCTGGAACATTGGGCTGAACCTAATAAAACAATGTCTTCTAAATGGGCTTGTGATTTCATCAATCAATGTGAGCAGCTTCTGGTGTGGAAACTCCCTTTATTGTTGTAGATCAGTGACTTCAATGCAGTTTATAGTCTTGGACAGTTGGCTTGGAAACTGAGGGGGTAACGTAGCTGGCTGCCTCTTGAGCTGTAAGTATCAGAGGCTGTATTACAAACCCAGTCTTTCTGACTCCAAGGTCAGACCTCTATCCACTATATCAATGACTCTCAAATCATGGTCAAGGGATCATTGGAAGTGGTCTTTTGGGAGCTGGGGTGGTGGTGGGGGGGCATACATCAGTTCAAAACTATTTCCATAAGGATACTAAGATATTTTAATTTCTTTGATGCTATAACCCACCAAAACAAAAGTTCTTTCCTTGGTCCTCATTTATTTTAAGAGCACAAAAGTGTCCTGGGACCAAAAAAAGTTTGAAAACCACTGCATTATGCCATGCTGAATCTTAAGGTAAAATTGAATAGAGATAAATGTTAAGTGATATTTTGAACCTATTTGTAATGCTTTACAAGTATACAGTATGGGAGGCAAGATTGGATGGCAATTTGTCAGAAATAAATCTGTTGGCTGTGTGTTCCCTCCTTTTCCCTCCTCTTCATTTCACATCATCAAGATACCTTCTAATATTATATTCTTCTAAAGAGGTGGCCCTTCTCTTTGCCAGAATAAAATTCCTTTATATGCACAAGTGATACTATTTTATCTTGTCTTCTCTACCAAATTGTTTCCTTTATCATTCCCTCTTTATGTCTTGTCTTCATTCTCTTCTTGTCTATTGACTGATTCCCTGCTACCTAAAAAACTTGCTCATCTCTTCAATTCTCAAAAAAAAAAAGATTTGTCCAATCAGGAAAACTCATTTTATTCTTTTGATAGCATTATTAGACTAGTAGATCAGGATCATAGGTATAATATACCTAAGTTTTACCAAGAAATTCATCAGTCTTTTCAAAATTTAGACTAAAATTTGAAATTCATCAGTCTTTTCAAAATTTAGACTAAAATTTTTAATTAACAGAAATCTATTTTCCTCACAAAGTCTTTTAAAACATTTGTGTGGACAATATGGAGGGAAGTGGGTTAGGTGATAATTCATCTAGATTTTTTAGAAACTGCTAGAATAACCAGATCTGATGAATTGTTATTAATGGAGCAGGAATAACCTAAATGGATGTCTCTAGTAGAGAATCAAAAGGATCTATCCTTGACTTTCTTTTATTTAATATTTTTATTGATTTGGATGAAGTAATTTGGGCAAACATTAGACTAGCAACTGATATGAACCTGGAGGAGTAACTAACCCACTCATTGCAGGATTAGGATTCAAAAAAGATCTTGCCATGTTAGGAAGATGGGCTGACCTTAATAAGATGAAGTTTAACAGAGATAAAGAAACTGTTTTAAGTGAAAGGCAGGGAAGTCATTGCTAGACAATAGTCTGTATGACAAATGCTTGTGCATTGTGATAGACAGCACTCTCAATATGAGTTAACAGTGTGACAAGACATTACACAAACCTAAGAATAAAAAAATCAAAGGAGAATATATGTGAAATACTTTACAAACCTCAAAGTTCTAATATTAATAATACCTAGAATTTTATATATAGTGCTTTAGAGTTTACAGAATGCTTTACAAACACTTTCTCATTTAACCACACCACAACCCTAGGAAGTAGGCACTATTATTTATTATTCCCATTTTACAGATGATGAAACTGAGTTGGAGAGAGGTTAAGAGGCTTGCCCAGAGTCACACAGCTAATAAATGTCTGACAGACTTTGAATTGAGGTCTTCTTGACTCCAAGTCTATCCATCACACCATCTAGTTGCTATATGTGTTAGCTGTTCTTGTAGGAGTAGTTATGTACATGAATACAGGCAATTGCCACTCTGGTACCTTTGCCTTGGTGACACTACATCTGGGAAGGGGTTCATTTGCTTCCTATAGGGGTCTTCTCTTCAGCCCTGAACTACAAGGCATGATCATCCCTACTCTCTTATTTGGTCTGGGTCACTTCCTGGGCTTTAACACTGTTCTCTTAGGGCTCTCCTTCCACAATTTCTGCATCCCCTATTCACTGGCTGTATGAATTTGAGCTGAATTCTAGGAGAGAGGTTGCCCTAGTGCCTGATATGACTGTACCCATATGGGATTCAAATATGTCTTTCCAAATGAGATCCTATTAGGCCAGAGGATAGTGGTATAATGACTTCTTTGTTTCTGGGTCACATGTTTCTATTAGTGTTTCTACTGTGGCTAAAAATGATGATAATAATGATAGTTGTTTACCCTATAAATGTTAGCTATCTTCTGTGCCTCATATCATATTACTAAGACATGGAACTTTTGTCTTTCACAGGAAATGTCTGGGATCAGCGGCAATATTGGGATTATGCCAATAAGTCTATGATCCTAAGACCTCCCTAGCCCTCAGGTCAGTTTCCCCTGATTCAGTCTTTCCCTCTGCTCTCCCTTAATGGTTTTCTCACAGCATACTCCATGCTTTTCTTTGAATCCTTAGCTCTTAACCTAGTACTTGGCATACAGTAAGTGTTTTTTAAATGCTTGTTGACGAACTGAGCTAGGCCCAAGGTATGCTGATAGGCCTGTTGCTACTCTTTCTAATTCTCTACCCTGGATTTCCCTGTGGTATCTGAATTTCTAGGTATAGCTCTACTGTATCCATCATAGGCTTTTAAATAATAAGATAACATCTTACATGATAAGAAAATAATATCTTAAATAATAATATAATATCAACTAGCATTTATATGGCACCTTTAACATTTGCAAAATTCTTTACCTGTATCTCATTTTATTTTCAAAACAACCCTGCAAGTTAGATATTACAAATGGGGAAACTGAAGCTGAGAGTTTTAAATTACTTGTCCAGGGTGCCATAACTAAGAAGCATCTGAGGCTAGATTTGAGCTCAGATTTTCTTGAATTCAGGTCCAGAGCTCTATCTAGTGGGCCACTGCTTTTTTATCCGTATAGTAGTTGTCAATTGCCTAGACATATGCATGGAGTGATGGTTATATCAGTGATACATCACTGACAAAGTGGTCCTTGTAGAGCAGCTGGCTCTGAGCCAACTAGATTGCATTCTTTTTCCCTCATTTATAATCTTGGGTTGCATAAATAGGAGTATAGCTTAGATGAGTGACTATTTTGACGGCTGTCTTCCTTGATGTCCAGGAAAACATATCCCCTAGATGGATTTAAACAGATCTTTGAAATGAAACAAAACAAAACAAAATCCTGTCTCTAGAATAACACAGAAGTCCTAGATTGTCATTCCTCATCTCACTCTCTCTTCTCTTCTACCACTTTCAGCCCCCTCCTTCTCTTTGTACCCTCTTGCAAAGAGATCAAACACAAATATGCCAAGACCTTTCATATCCCTTTGATTTTAAGCCCTGGATTTGAAGGTTAAACCCATTCAGATGCGGCAATGGTTTGTGCTGCTGCTATTTCAAGCTGGCCCTATGTTTCTTTTCTTAATATGAGAAGCATCTGAGACACAATATCGGTCCCCTACGGTTTCCAATTGTGCAGCTCTTTTGTCAAAATGGTAACTAATACATTTTTGTCCTAAAACTGAAACTGAGTGATAGAGGGTTGGCCTACTGGTTCAGAAAGATCTAGGTTTAAGTCTGATCTTTGACAAATACTAGGTGTGTTGACCCTGGACACATCACTCAATCTCTCAGGGCCACAGAGTAGTTGAATTGTTCATCTTTGTCTAGCCATCCCCAGACCATGCTTCCTCATGACTGGGACCTGGCCAGCATTGTGGGTATCCTAGCATCAGTCCTGCTGCTGTGACATATGTCCTTCTCATCCTGACCCCATTCTCTTCTCTGAAATCCTGCTCTCTGCTTTTTTCTTAGGGATTGATAATAAAATCAGTATTACTACTATTTTAAATGGCTTGAATATCTATCTAAAGCCCTGGCTCCATTCATAACCCCTGAAATTGCCTAGAGCCTAGACCAAGCTCCCTTCCCTGGCTATTACTCCTCAATACATTTTCTAACTTCCTAGTAAAATGAAAGAGAATTGGTAACCCTCTTAATTTTGTATTTGTATCCATAGTACCCAGTACAATTCCTGGCACATAATGAATGTTTAATAAATGTTTGATTGAGCTATGGGCAGATAGATGGCCCAGTGGACAGAGTGATTGCCCTGGAGTTAGAAAGACTGCTCTACCTTAGTTCAAATCTGGCCTCAGACACTTACCAACTGTGACTCTGGCCAAGGTGCTTGACCCTGTTTACCTCAGTTTCCTCTTCTGTAAAATGAACTGGAGAAGGAAATGGCAAACCACTCCAGTGTCTTTGCCAAGAAAACTCCCAAAGAGGTCACAAAGAGTCAGACACGACTGAAAAATGACTACACAATACCAAATAATTGCTCTATCTTGGCAGAGAGCCATGAAGTCACACAACCACCACTTTGTAGACTGCTCTCTTCTCTCCAATATGTTTAAGCTGAAATCAAATGTCTGCATGAACAGAGGGAAGAGGAAGTCAAAGCGTAGTTGTTTAAAGTAGGTGATTATTGGTAGTTTCAGAGGAAACAGACTTGGGTGACTCCTGTACAATGGGATACAAATTATCTCAGAAGATATTATCATGAAAGATTCACCCAATCCCAGGCCTTCTTCCTCACACCTAAGGGACAGCCATTGCTGCATTTCTGCATTTTCAGAAAACTATAAAAAATGGTTTTTGACCTGGGAGAAGCTATTATAAAGGTGTGGTGAATGTATTCTCTTCCCAGACAGTTTCCTGCATTAGTGCTGGCCTCATTGCTATTGGGGCTTGGGAGTTACTTCTTTCAGACAAACTCCCCACCCCTGGTCTTGTTTAGAGTCTAATGCACTTTGGTACACAGGGATGTGTGTTTGATTTAATACACCTCAGGCACTGAACTGAGTCAGTAGGACACTAAAAATGGTTTTCTCTAGGGCAAATTCTCCCCTCGAGTACTACACAACTGTCGTTATTTATGCTTTGACTTTGGAGCAGTAAAATGATTAGATTATGGTCTTTGAAAGAATTCTGTTGCCTCTACCAGCAAGCGTCTGAGTTTGGCTTCTTTTAGTCAGATAAATGGTATAATGGAATGCTAGACTTGGCATCAAGAAGACAGGAGTTTGGATCCTGTGTGGTCCAGTGAAGTTACTTAGCCTCTCTGAGACACAGTTTCCTTTTCTGTAAAATGGAGATAACATAAGCACCTACCTCCCAGGGTTGTTGTGAAGATTAAATGAGAAAATATATGTAAAATGCTTTGCAAACCTTATGGTACTATATAAATGCTGGCTATTGTTACTAATTTATGGAAATCTTCATTCCCGATTAGGGCTCCACTTCAGTGTGGAGAGTACATCCCCTATTAGAAAGCTCTGACAAGTGGTCAGCCCGCTTCTCTTTCCTTGAAGATCTCTAATGAAGGGGGACTGTCTGAGGTAGACTATTACACTTTTGGAGAAGAAATTTGTTAAGAAGCTTTGATTTAATTTGAGCTGACATCTGCCTCTACAATTTCCACCTTTTGTTTGTGGTCCTGCCTTCTGAGAGTTAAGCAGAACAAGTTTAATCCATTTCCTAGATGAGAACTCAAATACTTAAAGACAGCTACCATGTCCCCTAAAAGTGTTCTCTTTTTCATCTTAAACAGCCCAGGTTCCTTCAAGTTATCCTCATATGGCATGCTCTCTAGTTCTCTTCATCCTCACATTGATAAAATCCTATATTTATTTTTTCTGCTAAGGTTTACAAGATGATTTCCTCCCAACAACCCTGTGGGATAAATAGTGTAAGTATTGTTCCCATTTGACAGATGAGGAGACTGAGTATCTTTCCTTATAGATCTTTCAGCAGCTATTGACAGATAGGCTTTGTATCCAGTTCTCTATGATGTCAAGCCCATCATTTATTCCATTGAACCACACTGAGCTTGATCAACGAATTTCTTAAAATGTGGCACCCATAACTTTCATAATACTTTCAGAGGTGATAGATAACAGCAGAAATAGGTATTCATTCATTCATTCAATAAATTGGTGATTTTTTTTATTCAAGGAATTACAAACTTTTGTGCTATATATTGAGCACTTAGTTTGTACCCAGTGATAGAGTTAATGCATTTAGCTGTGTGAAATGACAATGAAAATTATGTACTTCTGCTTGTAGTAAAGACCTAGTTGAAACAGAGGGAAGAGAAGAGGAGATTGGTGAGGACAGATGCCACGAATCCTAAGGAAAGAGCTGGTGCTGGAGTGGTAACATAGCACAACTGATAGTGTACTTATCTCAGAGTCGAGGAGACCTGTGTTCTGATCTTCCTCTTAAGTGGTATGGCAAATCACTTAACCATTCTGAGCTTCAGTTTCATTTGTAAAAGAGAAGATGGGACTAGATGGCATCTAAATCTCTTGTTCTACATTTATGATCTTATAAATTTGAATTCTATCCCTGACACTTATTATGTCAGTGATCTTGGGTAAATTATTGCTTCAGTTTCATCATTGGTAAAATGGGGTTAATAGTACTTGCAAGGTCTACTTAGCGATGCTATTATGAGCAAAACACTTTCCTGTACTTGAAACACCATATAAATGTGAGTTATATGTATTTGTTTGGGTAGGTGGGGGTGGATCAGGTCTACAAAGCTATCTGAATTTGTTGGGTAGGTAATTGTGACCTAAACATGCAAATGATTTTATTGTCGAAGGCAAAACAGGCTTCTTTCCTTTCTGGACTTCATTTATCTCAAGGCTATTCTCTGTATTCTCAGGAAACCTCTTTGACCTTGAAGTTCGCTCTACCCCTGGGCTTCTCACATTGAAATTATTCTCTGCCCCTTTGGCCTTTTCCTCTGATTGGCTGGTTCCTTTCTTTTTATGTTAACTTTCCATTACCCTTTGCCCCAAATTTGAGTTTCAAGGAATAGCCCAAGCTAGCCAAGTCTTCATTTCTCTCCAGGCTGCACACCTGACTCCTTCAACTTTCTCTACTATGTGACTACCTGCCCCTGCCCCCCACCTTCTTAGTTTGCTTTATGTATTCTCATACCCCATTAGAATGTAAACTCTTTGAGAGCAAGGATGATTGTGTTTCTTGTGTTTGTATTTCCAGCACTTAGTGCAGTGCCCAGAACATAGTAAGATCTTAATAAATGCTTATTGACTTATTAACAGTCATCATACACTCAAATACAAGCATGAGAAGGTAAACAAGGAAAAGAAATTATAAGGAACTTATCAAAGTTGAACTATTTACATGCCAATGATAATTGTAACTTATGAAACTTTTTCTCAGTATAAGGATAGGTGAAGGGAATACAAATGTATACATATGTATACATACACATATGTCTATATAGGAGGGTTTGTATATACATACAAACACATATCTGAGTATGTGTATATATGAGTTCATAGAGGGCACAGGATCAATTGAATAGGAAGGGATGATACTTTAAAAGGTGAAAATCTGAGGTGGGAGAGGAATAGAATGAGAGGAAACGGGGAGAGACAGAAAGGGGTTAATCATCTCATATAGAAGAGGCAAGGGATAATTGTTACAATGGAGGGGAAGAACAGGAAGGCATAAGGGAAAGGGTCAACCTTATTCTCATTGAATTTGACTTAGGGAAGGAATGACATACAGTCTAAACTGGGTATCTTGCCACATAGGAGAGTAGGAGGAAGGGGATGAGAGGGGGAATGATGGAGGGGAGGGCAAGTTAGGGGGGAGGGTTGTTAGAAGCACACACTTCTGCAAAGCACAGGGACAGAGTAGAGAATAGAACAAGGGTGGGGCAGGATAGGAATGAAGGACATATAATCAGTCTCTCATAATATGTCCATTGTGGAAATGTTCTGCATAACTACACATGTACAGTCTGTATTGAATTGCCTATCTTTCCACTGAGGGTGGGTGATGAAGGAGGAAGGGAAAGAATCTACAATTTAAAGTTTTATAATCAAATGTTAAAATATATATATTTATATATACATACATACATACATATATATATATATAAATTATTATTATTAACTACATGCAATTGGGAATTAAGATATATAGACAATGGGGTAGGGAGACCCATCCTGCCCTATCAGAAAGTCAGAGGGGCAATGGGGGAGGACATAGGAGAGAGCAGATTGGGGGAGGGTTTATACAGTGGGATGGCTGTTTTGGGGTGGGGGCAGGGGAAAGATGGGGAGAAAATTTGTAACTCAAAATCTCGTGAAATAAATGATGCAAACAAGAAAATAAATAAATGAATGAAAATGGGAAAAACAATCATATTTCAAAAATGAAAAGTGACATGTACTATAATTATTCATTTTGGTTTACTTCAGGGAAGGTATTTATTTTGTGAAGGAATTTTTTGGGGCTATTTGTTAGTATGTGTGTATTGTGAGAAAAAAAATAATTAATTATAAAGTACAATTGCAAATGGTTTCCATCATTGCCATAACTAGGAATTTTTGTATCTGGGACAAGTACCACAAACCTGGAAATGAAGTATATATTCAAACAACAATGCAGAGGGAGAAAGAGCAAAGGAGGAGTTTAACCTATCATATGGTCGCTATTTTAACCATTTATTCTGCCTAACTGAGTGTTAAACTCTATTGTTTCCATGCTGCTTTATGACTCCAGGATCTGTAGGTGCCTTCTAAATTTGGCACCTTGTATTGAAATACCTCTCTACACCCCTCAGTTCCAAATCTGATTTCCAAAAATCTTTATGCTGAGAACACAGTATTTCCAACTCAAATTTTCAATTTGAATAGCTCCCACTTTTCCTAATCCAACCACTATGCCCACTTCTTTCTGCCCACTAACTGCTATCCCTGGGTAGAAACTATTCTTCCAATGCAGATAATTCTGAGAAAATCAAACCGGAATGGAAATAAGGGGCCAAAACACTTTGAATTCTTTTTAGGCCTACTGCCTGATTTTTGTTAGAGCAATTCAAATTTCTCCTAGGCCCTGGGTATGTAAGTTTAGGCTTATTTATTTGATGACTTCAGGCAAAGCATAATTTTCCCTCTGCTTCAATCAAGTGTGGTAATCTTCTCATTCAACAGATGTACAAATGCCTAATTGGTTGGGAATCACTGCAGAGCAGACACTGCTCATATTCCAGAAATTAAAACAAGGGAGAACACACCAAAGAAACTTGTTCTCAGTACTAGATGGGTGGTAGCTCATGCAAATATTCCTCATCAAGTGTATTAGACTAATGGTTGGAGGTTGAGCCCTCGGGTCTTGTGTCCATTACTAGGCAACCTAGCACCCAGACAGCCTCATTTTATGCAGGCTATAATCCTTTCTCTATAGATCAGATGAAAAATGGCTTCTGTCTCTCGCCTCAAATCCTTGAGGACATTGGTTGATTCGTCTGAGGAAAGGGTGAGTGATTTCCAAAGCCCAGTTTTCTATAATACAACCCACATTACTGCCCTGTGAATTGTTCTGTTGCTTTGGAGGATGGTGATTGCCTTATTCCAACACAAGGGACATTTTCAGGAATCTCTGCTGGGTAATTTGAGAATATTACAGTATTGGATGCAGACTTGATTCAAATAAGGCTTTTTTCTTTTTTTAACTCTCCCCTCCCTAAAATATAATAGCATCTAAATGGAACTCTGAAATTCTGAGCTTTGCTTTATTCCTTTTTCAGGTTTAGATATATGAACAATTGCTCAGAGGTGTACTTGCAAATACACACACACACACACAAAGATATCAAGGACAACAAAATTTTACTGAACATAATTTCTTTCTCTTGCTAGATATAGGTCAAGCCAACACTTTTCATCTCATTTGATCATGTTGAAAAGGTCCTTCTGTCTTTCATTGTTTAATATGGTCATTTGGAAACGTATTGGATGAAGACTACAGTTTGAGATGGTCTTGACACAGCTTCAGGAATTCCCAAGCACATTGCCAAACGCAGTAATGATCGAGTGTAACAGCCTATGGTTGTTAACTGATGAAGAGGAACTCTTGATTCCCATTCCTTTCGGCTGCCTTGGAGCCAGCTTATGAAGAAGGGCTCCACAGCTGGCTCATTAGATAGGGTTCAACCTTCAAGGGTAGCTTATCCATTGATGGCATCTGGATTCATGTAACACATTTTCCCACTATCTTCTGCAGTAAATGTGGACCATCCCCAAAGGGAGGCCAAACTCAAAATTTTTTCAGGATAGGCAAGCTCAATTAGAGAGAGCTAATAGCTAGTGTTTATATCGTGTTTTGTGGTTTGCAAAGCATTTTACGTATGCTGTCTCATGTGATCTTCACAACAACTGTGGGAAGTAGGCACTATCATCATTCCCATTTTACAGATGAGGGAACTGTGACTGAAAAGAATGAAGGAAACAAACATTGATATACTTTCTATGTGTCAGGCACTGTGTAAGCCTTCTACAAATATTTCATTTAATCTTCACAGCAACGGCAGGAGGTACATGCTACTATTATCATCATTTTATAGTTGAAGGGGCTGAGGCAGAAGAAGTTGTGACTTGCCCAGGATTACACAGTTAAAGGGGGTCTGAGGCTGGATTTGAACTCAGGTTTCTCTGATTCCAGGCCTAGCACTCTGTACTACCTAGCTGCCTCTGATAGGTGCTACTTTCCCTATGAGTGAGTGAATGAACAAATGAATGAATGAATCATTAAGTGGAAGGGGAAAGCATTTATCAGACACTATGCTAAAAGAGGGGATACAAATATAAAAGTGAGCCATCTTTGTCCTCGTAAGCTTATATTCTAATAGACTGAGTCAGCACATACAAGGAAGGGATGGCCAGGTCTGGGGAGTTATGGGAATGGTGGGTTGATCTATAGGGCAGTCAAATGACATAGGCAAGAGTTGGCCTTTGAATTGGAAGACAACTTTGAGGATGGTTTTTCATTCCAGCAGTTCATTCCACAATAGGGACAAGAATACTGACTTGGGTTTCTGGCAATGTCTGTTGTTTATAGAGCCTTGCCATAGCTGGCAACATTTATCGGATCTTATTGCATATTATTTCTCATTGTGCTTTCTTTGTCACTTTCTGGGGCCATCTGTTTTCTGGATCTTTAGGTCTAGTCTAGGATAGAAGAGGTCTGAGCTTTGGCTATGTATGAGGTTACCTACCCACAGTAGCCAGGTGAGTTCTACATCGAGAAGAATCTGAATCTCAGACGTACCATAGCCATTTTTATCTGATTCATCTTCTGAGCAATGGCAGACCTTTGTACTTGTGAGTGCTTGGAGGAATGTGAGGATGAAGGGTGTACTGGGGTATTGGAGAAGAAACAAGAAGCTGTGCTGGGCTTTTTCGGGGAAAGGAAGAGAGATGGGGCTGGGAGAGGAATGAGGAGATTATTAACCAAAAAATTTCTGAGGTCTTAAAAGGTGTGTTAAGAAGGTTTGGGAGAACATCTTGGGAGTTCTTCTGAGTCTTTTCTCCTAGCTTCACAGCCACTCTGAAGAGACAGGGTCTTGGCTGGAGTTGATCTAGAAATACTTTTTTTTCTAATTTTGTAGGTGGAAAAGGAGGCAGGGGTGGGTTTGAGATGCGTGTTTCCCTCACCTCATGGGTAGACTGAGACTTTGGGGGATTTTTATCTGCCTTGGGTGATTGTTTAGTCCCCAGTGGAGCAATTGAGGGTTCCTGAATGTTTATTTTCAGGGAAACCTGAGATTTGTGCTGTGAATAGATGCCATATTGCATTTATGTCTGGGGACCCACATTCTTCTTTTGCTGACCCTCCCACACCATACTTCAAGCAGCTCATCACTCCCCACACCGCATCTGCTTTGTGAATAGAATTGAGTTTAAAATAAAAGACACCTAGAAAACAAACAACCTTAGCTAACATTTAGGATTCCCTTCTGAGATTTCTATTTAGAGCATAGTGACTGAGGTCAAAAGGTGCCTGTTTTACCTGGCTGGCTGATTAGACAAAGGGCATTGTGGGCATTTTCTCACAAAATAGAGTTAAGCTCACTGGCCTAGTGTTCTCCTTGAGAACCAAGCCAAGCTAAGACTCCCGCTTGATCCTTTTCAGTTCAACTGACATTGGAGGACAATTGGACTCCGTTATATCATTTATCTTGCTCTTCCAAGAGCTGGCTCTGGCTGGGCTGTGAGCTTGTATTTTCATCTCTGACCCTGTTCCTCCTCCTTCCCATCCCTCCCCCTCCCAGAGGGTTGAGACAGCCTGAGTAGAAGGAGGGAACTTAACAACACAGAACCATTTTTAGAAATTGCTCAAGGTATGAGGGGGCCCTTTTTTCAGTGTTAGGCTTGAGTAGGCTGGATCTATCCCCCCTATTTTGTTTTGTTTTTGAAAAAGAGGGGGAAAATGGCCCCAAAGACTTATGAAGGGAAGCAAAGTGGGAAGAACCAGCTAAGTAAGTGGGAAGTCCCAGTCATATGTGGCCTAAATTTTGGAATCTGTGCTTTTGTAGCAATATTTTAGTGACAGGCAAGAGTGGTGAGGAGGTTTATACCTTGAAATCTGGAGTTTGCTTTGAAAACAGAGGCTCCTTATTTCCTGTAACAAGATTTGTTCTTTCAGACAGCTTCAATGTGTTATTTGGTCAGATTTCAGGATCTGTTTCAGATGAACAGATGAATAATAATAATAAAAAAACCCAATCCTATCAAGGTTGATTTCCTATTCTTTTTTCATATCCTTTCCTTTCTTAGAGGCTGTCCCTGATCTGAGGGTTTCTCTCCTCAGCTTCTTTGAATGTTTTTGGGCAAAGGTCCAGCTGGTATCAACCTGTTTTGTAGTGTGGTGATAGAAGGTGAAGAGCACACAGCATTATGACAACAATAGTGTCTTACATTTATATAGCACTTTAACGGTTTTTTTTAGTTGAAAGTAAATTACAGATCATTGACCTTTTGAACCTACCTCTGACTGGGCCAGATTGGTGGTATAAACAAAACTATCTCCATAGTAGAGGAAAATGGAGCTTTGTCCCATGGATGAAGTTTATAGAAGTCATCAGATTGGTGCCAAAGGTACTGGGAAATGGTTTTAGTATATGCTTGTGGAGAGATAGGATTGCTGACACTCTGGACTCTTCTCCACCAAGAGTAGAGAAGTCTTAATCAAATCTAGTAGCACCAGTCCTGGGTAGTTCTCACCCCAGTTGAGGCTAGGAGTAGGGCTTGAGGACGGACTCCCAATCTTAAAACATCCCTTAGATGTGACTGAAATGATTTACCAAAAATGATCACTTAAAATAGGAACTATTGTCATATATCTCTTTTCTTTTAAATTCTGAATGTTTAGAAAAAGCTGAAGAACCGGTTAGGTGGTACAGAGACTGGACTTTGAGTCAAAAGCCCTGAGTTCATATTAACCTCAAATGTGCCTTAGTTGTGTGACCTTGGGCAAGTCACTTATCTTCTTCCTCAGTTTCCTTATTTGTAAAATGGCATTAATTATAGTACCTACCTTCCAGAGCTGTTGTGAAGGTAAAATGAGATATCTGTAAAATGCTTTGCAAAGCCTAAAGTGCTGTATAAATAATTGTTATTGTTGTCAATTATTGTTTAGTTATTTTCAGTTGTATCTGACTCTTTGTGATCCCTTTGGGGTTTTTTTTGTTTGTTTGTTTGTGTGGGGTTTTTTTGGAGGGCAGTTGGGGTTAAGTGACTTGCCCAAGGTCACACGGCTAGTTTTTTTGTGTTAAGTGTCTGAGGCCAGATTTGAACTCAGGTACTCCTGACTCCAGGGCCAGTGCTCTATGCACTGTGCTACCTAGCCACCCCCTGTTGTTGTCAATTGAAAGGTTTTCCTTTCAGTCTACCTTCTGACTGCCACTCAACTGAAGCTACTCTCTTCAAGGAAATTTGGGATCTGCTTGCTAAATAAAATAGCTTTTTTTTTCAGTCTTCATCCTCCCCTTTCTCCCTCAGCTTTCCTACCACTGCTTTCTCCTAATTCTCCTCAGCTTCCTTTGTTGGACCATCATCCACATCCCTCCCCTAATGATGTGTGCCTAATAATGACCTTTTTAGGGTCCTTTTCTCTTTCTGTGTCTTCATTCTTGGTGATCTCATACCCTCCCATGAGTTCATTATAATCTCAATGCAGGTGACTTCCAAATCTATTTGACCAGCTCTGACCTTTTTGATGAGTTTTGGTGCATAAAACCACCTGACTCTTGAGTATCACCCCCTGAACAAACGTTCCATTAGCATCACAAACCCAATTTGTAAGCAATGGAATTCATTGTCTCCTTTATAAAACCTTAAACCTACTCTCTCCAGTCTTCTCTCCAGCCAGGTTCTGATTAGAGCAAACATGAAATTTACTGAAAGGATTTAATTTGAATGCACATCACACATTTCCATTGGGCTCGAATCAATTGCCTCATTTTCCACAGCTGTAATTTCATTTAGTGCTATTTTGAATACATGTGACTACTTTGCACTAATCAAGGTTTAGCTGTATTTCTGTCAAGAGAATCCCTATCTTTCCAGTCACCCAGAATCACAACCCCTGTGCATCCTTGACTCTTCCTTCTCTCTCACCTTATTAGATTCTGTATCCACAGCACCTCTTGAATCTATCCCCTCTTCTTTATTCACACAGCCACCACCCTAGCACAGACCTTCTTAACTTCTTCTTTGGCCTATGTAATCATCTCTTTATTGAATGCATGGCTTTGAGTGTCCTCTTTCCAATCTATCCTTCCTATAACTGCCAAAACAATCTTCCAAAGAAATAGGTATCGCCCCATCACTTCCTGACTCAAAAATTATCAATGATTTCTTGTGAACTCTAGAATAAAGTACAAACTTTGTAGTTTCTCTGTCTAGCTCCAACCTACCCTTCAAACTTTATTTTATTCTGTTTCCTTCATGCATTCTAAGTTTTAGACAATCTGGAATTTTTCCTCTTCCTATACACAGTAATCCATTTCCCGCTTCTGTGACTTTGCATAGGCTCTTTTCTCCAGTCCTGGAATATACTGCTATTCACCTTAGAATCCTCATGCACTTCAGTAAAGTGTGCCTTTCTTTCCTCTTCCTCCTAATTCAAAAGTTCATAATTATAGTTCTAAAAATTAATATTTTCATAGCTCCGTGATCAGATGGAACTGAATTGGAAAGGACCTCAGTGGTCACCAGTCTAACATAGTCTTAGAATTCCTAACTCCTTTCAAGACTTAGTTCATGGATAACTTCCTGTGGGAGACATTTCCTGGTTCCCTCAAGTACTGAGTGCTTTCTCTCTCCTCAAATAATCAAATAAAGACTAATCTGTTTATACGTTATGTTCCACAGTCCAATATAAGCTCCCAGAAAGTAGGGATTGTTTTTTATTTGTCTTGTGTGTTACACCCAGTTCCTGCCACATCATCTTGGATATGGCACATGTTTAAAAATTAGTGTATGAGGGTGGCTAGGTGGCGCAGTGAATAGAACACTGGACCGAGTAGTCAGGGGGACCTGAGTTCAAATGTGACCTCAGACACTTGACACACTTACTAGCGGTGTGACTTTGGGCAAGTCACTTAGCTCCAATTGCCCTCCCCCCCAAAAGGAAAAAAAATAGCATATATTGAGTTGAAATGGATTAGATGATCTATAGGGATGAATGATTTATCTCCCAGCTTCTGTATCTCTGCCCTACTCTCTCCAATAAAGGGTGCCTTTTCTTCTTGCTGCTAATTCAAAAATTCATAATTATGGTTCTAAAAAAACCCCCTAATTTCATAGCTTTATAATCAGAAGAAAATGTCCTCATTGGCCACCAGTCTAGCTCCCCCAACATTCCCCAGTATGTCTCACCAAAAAACTCCACCAATTATGTGCCAAAATCTAGACCCACTCAGACAAATTTGAAAAACTGATTAAAAGTTTTTTAAACGTGGAAAAAAATTGAATGTAGTCTGAAGACTTGGGATGCAGTCTGGGTTCTGTCACTAACTCCTTGTTTCATCTTGGGCAACTCATTCAAGTTCTCTGCATCTCAGTTTTCTTATCTGCAAAATAGCAGGGGTGTACAGAATGAAATTCCATCTAGATCTGAAAGTCTATAATTTCAGTAACAGCACTCATGCTGAAGAGGAGGAGGAGGAGGAGGGTGAAGATGATAATAACTCATTTTGATGTAATCTGAAGCTCAATCATTTGCATGACTCTCCTTATTGGTGGAAATTGGAGTCACACACATATTTCTTTAAGGTTTAACAAAGTATTTTCATTATCACAATCTTGTGAGGGAGACAAATAATAGCTGACATTTATATAGTGTTTAAAGGTTTGAAAATATTTTCCCTACATTGTTTCATTTATTCCTTACAATAATAGCCCTGTGAGGTAGGTGCTACTCTTATTCCTACTTGCACATGAAAGAAGCTGAGGATGAGACCGGTTACTTGCCAAAGATTACCCTGTTAGTAAGTGTCTGAGGTAAGATTCAAACTTTGTCTTTCTTGTTCTAAGCCCAGTGTTTTTCTATTCATCACCCCATGCTGCTTCCTAAAGAAATATGTAAACTCATTCTCCTTTTCTACAGTGGTGTATTAGAGGTAGCTCAAACTAGCTCTAAAGAGCCATGTATTTTCAGGGTAATTCAAATATTCTATAATTCCATAGAGTATTAACGGTCTTGATCAGTTTCTTCTGTCTGTTATTTATTTTTTGGGGGAGGGCAATTGGGGTTAAGTGACTTGCCCAAGGTCACACGGCTAGTTTTTAGGTAGAGTGTCTGAGGCCGGATTTGAACTCACATCCTTATGACTCCAAGGCCGGTGCTCAATTGACTGCACCACCTAGTCGCCCCTGTTATTCTATGTTATTTTAAATTATTCATCTAACCTTAGAATGGTAGAGCTGAGAGAGACTGTAGAGATATCTCACCAGCCTTTCATTTTACAAGGATGAACCTGAGATGCAGAGAATTAAAGTGACTTGTCTAAAATGACACGTCACTTTGCCAGCAGCTGAAGGTCAGGCTAAGGCTTTGGGGTTTGAGTTTAGGATTGAGAGACTAAAAAGTTTTGAGTGAGAGTGATGCAATAGCCAAACTTTAAAAAGATTAATTTGATTATTCAGTGGGGACTTGAAGAGACTAGAAAAGGAAGAGAGAAAAGACTGAAGAGAAAGAGGAGAGACTAGTTTTGTGCTAAGGTAATAGTCTAATAGTGAAGAGGGTACCCAAAGAGGGTTAGGGTTGCCTGAGACCCCAAAATACCAACATGCTGGGTCCTACCAAAAGAATTCGACTCAAGTCTTCTCAGTCAAAAGAAAACAAGTTTGTTGAAAATTCAAGTTCGCCATATGGGGTAGACTCTTAAGGAGCCTAGGTATCTGTGATGCTTACATTGGGCAAGCAGGATGGAGTAAGTCTGTGCTAACCTATTCTATGGTGCTCTCATAGAGCAAGTCTGTGTTAACGTATTCTATGGCACTCTCACACCACTTGGAGGGAAGGTAGGATTCTTATATACAGAGGAATCTAGGGGTGGTCTAGAGGAGGAGTTTGAGGAGGGTCTTCAGGAGGAGTCAGTGTGGTCAGACTCCAGTAATGAGTTTGGGGAGGGTCTTCAGGAGGAGTTAATGAGGTCAGTGCAAGAGTGGATTGATCTTTTGATAGGCTCCAGGGTGGGAAGCAGATGGACAATGGAGGGTCAGGCTAGTAACAGAGGTTTGGGCTCAGCCACAAGGAAATACTTATGGCTTCTGCAAATGCCTCATCAAGTGGGAAGATTCAATCAGACTTCAAGGGGTTTCCAGAGCCTGTACCTCAAAGATTCAAGGAGAGCTCAAGGTGGGTCCCAGAGCCTACATCTCATCAATAGGAAGTAATAAGGTACTGAACTAGGGTGGAGATAATGAAAATTTAGAGTGGAAGATTTCAGATACATAGGAGGAAGCAGAATGAATAATTCTTGGTACCTGATTGTTAAGTGGGAAGAAGGCAATAGAGGAGTGAGGATGATACCAGTATTTGGGAGCCTTTGTGCCTAGGACCATGGGGGTCACATTGGCAGAAAAATAAAAAATCAGTAGAAAGGCCAGGTATTCAGAGGAAAACAATGAATTCAGTTTTGTGCATGTTCAGTTGGAGGTGCTGACAGGCCATCCTGGGGGAGATGGCCAGAACTTAGTTAAAAATATGAACCTGGAGATTGGGGGATAGTCTGGGGATGGAGATCAGTATTAATGAGTCACCTTCATGGAGGTATTTTGTGTTTACCATTTAACATGAGATATCCTAGAACTCAACCCATCGTGTCTTAACTACAACTTTGCCCTTTTACTGTAATTTCCTCCCTCGTCATCTCGGCATTTTACATTTTCTCCAGTTTGGTGCTTAATAGTTTATTTCCAACTTCTTGGAAATATGCATGGAGAAATTTGCGCAGAGGTCATTTTCCTTTTTATTAGAGTTGTAATACCATTTAAGCATTTGTGTTCTAAGTGCACAGCATCAATTCCATTTGCATGTTAATAGAATTGGGTCTGTGTGACATGTAATAGAGATCTCATTTAGCCAAACAGGGGAGCCAGCCTACGAAGTAGAATTCATGGTCTTGCATAACTAAAAACACAGTGAATCCAGGCTTGTCATTAACTGCTTCCAATTATATGCTGTAATCCTAGAGAAGTCATTTTGCTTGATTGTCCCCTTGGTGAGTGTCACTTGAAGAGAGGCTCACTTTCAGGAGGGCATTATCTCCCCCACACCCTTTTTTTTTGTTCTCCTCCATTCCCTTCCCCCATCCATACTCTTTGTAGCATCTTTTGATTTAATCTGTGCTTCAGATGATATGTGTGATGACAGCCATTCACTTTAATTCAATAAATGTTAATTAACCACTTCTATGTACCAAACATTAATTGAGAACCCTCAGTACACCTAGTGTTTTGTTGTATAAATGCACAGAACCAAGGGATTTTGATCTAGCAGGAACTGTAGAGGTTCCCAACCTTCTCATTTTACAGAAGAGAAGGTTAAAGCCCAGACAGGTTTGCCCAGGGTCGCCCAGAGTAAATGACTGAGTGCTGGATTTGAACCAAGGTCCCTTGAATCCAAATCTATCATTCTTTGCCCTGAATTGTGTTCCTTGTCCCAAGGCACTTGTAGTGTTGTTAGAAAGGTAAGTGGCTTTTCAGAGCTTTTAGATCAAGTCATACTCTCTACAGAATTCTGAGACAGGGCTAGTGTTTCACTTTTGTATATAACATGTTTCTGTAGAGTGGAGCGGTGAAAGTTCAGGGAAAAGCAACTCATCCTATATGAGAAACAACTCAATAAAATGTCTCCGTTGATACTAGGACACCTTTTTACCACCCATCATCTATCATTGGAGTACATTATGTTAAAGATCCAGCCCAGTAGCGCATTGCTATTGAAACAATGGAAGTGAGATGTCCTACTGTGTCCCTAAGGCTATGGTGAAGCTGACCATTAGACTTTCCTAGGAATGACCTGTCTGGCATATGTACAGTACCTTCTGCTTAATGTTCTTGGAACTTGGTTCCTGATTATGTACCTACTTTGCCTTACTGTAGGGAGGTGAGGCATGCTTTATAAAAAATCTCTTTGAATGACTCACATCACCCCTGGCCTGTGGGTCACAGGTGTGCTAGTGCATTTGGCAGAACACAGCACGCTCAGCACTCTTGGTCAAGAGCTGTGGAATCCATTCCAGGGAGGCCAGACTGCAATCCGCTCCTCTGTCAGCAGACATCCACTTCTCATCTATTCCAGATCATGCTGATTAGCAATTTCCCCACAGCAAGAGCCTGTTGGACCATGGACTTTTTGATTAAATTCTGGCATGTATGGGCGCTCTCCTACAGAAGCGAGCCCATGTTGAAGAGAATTAGGGAGGACTTGTGCTCCATCCTGCTGGCTTTCTGTCTTCCATAATATTGTTCAGCCAAATGTCCTAGGTTTGGGGTGGTAAAGGATTCTGGCTCAATGCTGCCAGAAGGAAGAATTCCACAGAGTTAATTTCATTCTCCTGTCAGCCTGAGAATAGATTTATCTATGCATCTCTAGGCATTTGCACAGAGCCACGGTGGCAGGGCAAGGTGAGCACAGAGGGTCCCTCAAATATAGTGGAAGTAGGTGGTACATATTTAGAACAAGAAAGGTAATATTAGTTACTTTCTCTTTAATGGTGCAAAGTACAAACAAATGAATTCACTAGTAAATGGGACTGCAAAAGGTCAGGCTGTAGTTTACAGCATTTGTATACTAGGTCCATTTTGTGACCCATGGGACCAAAAGTATCCTGTCAGAAAGACTTCTTACATCATAATTATCTTAGACTCTTAGAATTGGAAAAGGTCACAGAGATCATAATATCAAAGGTGTATAGGTGGAAGGGACCTTAGGGGCCATCTGGTCCAACTCTTATTTTATAGATGAGGAATCTGATGTCAAGAGAGGAAGTGAATTGACATTTCTATCTCGACAATATCTCTCTCATATCTCCATTCACAATCATCTCATTAATCTAGATCCTCATCTTTTCTTGTCTTGATTGATGCAACAACTTTCTAATTTGTCTT
>CM053596.1:109317420-109342707 GCA_028646575.1 Pseudocheirus occidentalis
TATATATATATATATATATATATACACCTATATAAGAGGGTGTATGTGAGTATGAATATGTATGTTAGTGTGTATAAATGTGTATATAGGTATACACAGAGAGCACAGGATCAATTGAATAGGAAGGGGTGATATTTAAGGATTAAACATAAAGGTGAGAGAAATATAATAGGGTTAATTATCTTATATAAAAGAGGTTAGGGAAAACTGTTACAATGGAGGGGAAGAACAGGAAGGCAAAAGGGAATGGGTCGACCTTACTCTCATTGAATTTGGCTTAAGGAGGGAATAACATACACATTGAATTGGTGTGTGACCCTACCTACAGGAAAGTAGGGGGGAAGGGGATAAGAGGGGGGATGATACAAGGGAGGGCAGATTTGGTGGGAGGGTAGTTAAAAGCACACATTTTTATAAAGGGACAGGGTCAAAGTAGACAATAGAACAAGTGGGGTGCAGAATAGAAGGGAGGGGAATATCATCAGTCTTTCACAATATAGCCACTATGGAAATATTTTGCGTAACTACATAGATACAACCTATATTGAATTGCTTATCTTTCCAGTAAGGGTGGACAATGAGGAAAAAAGGAAAAGAATCTGGAATTCAAAGTTTTAAAATCAAATGTTTAAAAATTATTATTATTATTTTTATATGCAATTAAGAAATAAGATATACAGGCATTGGGGAATGGAGACCCATCTTACCCTACCAGAAGGTCGGAGGAGGAATGGAGAAAGCAGATTAGGGAAGGGGGTATTCCATGTGACCACTATTTTCAGGTGGTGGGTAGGGAAAAAACAGGCAAAAAAAATTGTAATTCAAAATCTTGTGACCATGAATGTTGTAAACTAAAAATAAACATAAAATTCAATTTTAAAAAATAAGTAGTAGAGTGGAAATTTTAAGGGTCAGTCTACTGGAAGAGATAGGATGGAATGGGATCACTTGAACAGGTAGAAAGATTAGCCTTGTTAAGGAGTAATGTAATTCATTATGTGAGACAGGGATAAAGAAGGGGATGGTGTCAGAAGGCATCTAAATGATAGGAGATGAGGAAGTGGGAAGAAGTGGGAGTTCATGATGATTGATCTAAGTTTTTCTGTAAAAATATGAGGTCAGTACTCAGCTGAGAAGGAGGGAAGGGAGAGCCATGAGAGGTTTAGGGATAGATGAAAAGGTAAGAATTGCTGCTGTGGTTAGTGGGATAGTGAGTTGATGAAGGAGATATAATACAAGTTAGTGAGACCCAAACTGAAGTTGTATAATATAAATTTGGAGAAGACCAAGTAAGAATGGCTATGTGGTGGGGTTTTTTCCACCTTTATTCAGCAACACATGTGTAAGAATGAAGACAGTGAATGACAGGAGTGATCCAAAACTGAGGTTTGACGGTGTATAATCAACTCCATTATAAGAGGGCTAGAGATTCAAGAAAGGAGGATAACGTCAAGTTGAATTGGTTCTTAAAGGGGTCGAGATGAGGAAGAATGCTGGGGAGATGATCTTGGAGAGAATTAAGAAGTCAAGCATTAAAGGTAATGGTGCAGACAAAGAGATGGGTTTTATAAAGGAAAGAATGGTAGAAGTCGGTTATGGGCAGATTATGATCAAAGAAAGGAATTTTTTAATTCTTTGACCTAAAGGTAGCATTTTTGGCAAAGTCAAATATCTGACCGCCTTTGTGTATGGCTTAAGTGGAATGGAAGAGAAGTTTTATCAGAAGTGAGTAGTTTGAAGAACTGAGTGGTTAGACTGTTTGAGAAAAAGTCAATATGTAAGTGCAAGTCCCCTAGAATGAAGGCAGGAGAAAAACTGTGAGGCATGCACTTTACTCATTGAGGAAAGAAGGGGAGTTACCTTAATCAGTAGATAATAGCTACTGAAGGCTTGAGAACAGGATGGATGTAAATACAGTTTGCAATGAGAGGCATACCATCATAGGGGAGGCTCTGTTTCATAATCCTCTTTCCTTACAGGGTAGATATTAGACAGGAAAAGCATGCAGTCAGAGATCGAAATTGAACATGCATACCTGAAGAAAGAAGTTCTGTTCCCCACCAACTTTCCTTTTCCCTCTTCCTCTTTCCTTAAATGTGGTTGGCAACAGGAGACAGACAGTCAAAGTGTAGGTTGCCAGTCTTTCTGGCATCTATACATATACACCTATACATCTCAGATGGGAGATGGGTTGACATCAGGAGGCAGAAGCACAGAGAAAGAAGTTATTTCTTTGGGGCAGGTGGAAAAGACCCACTGGCCCAGGAGGACTCCTTACTGCCTTCCCTCATGGGACACCTTATACACAGAAAGAAATTGAAGACACAATGTACATGATCAGAATAAATTTGGTTTCTCTTCTCATCTAAAGACACCTTTTAGCTGTCAGTCATATTCATTTGGAGTTTATCTTTGTGTGTGAGGTATTAGTCTAAATCTAATTTCTTTCATACTGCCGTCCAATTTTCACAACGTTTTTAAAAATTAAATAACGACCCTTTCTCACAGTAGTGAGGTCATTATGTTTATCAAATTCTAGGTTATTAGATACATTTGCTATCATATGGTATATGCCTAATCTGTTCTACTGATCTCTCTGTGTGTGTTTCTTAACCAATATCCAATTGTGTTAATAACTGCTTTGTAGTACAGTTTGAGAGCAGACACTACTAGGTCCCTTTCATTCCCATTTCTTTTGATTATTTCTCTGGAGATTCTTGATATTTTTCCTCTTGTGAATTTTGTAATTTTCATTAGTTTTATAAAGTGATCTTTTAGCAAATCAATGCAACATTGAATAAGTAGATCAATATGTAGGATTCTCATTTATTGTATTGGCTTTGCCTATCTATGAATAATTTATAGTTTTTCTAATTATTTAGCTCTGTCTTCTGTAAACCACTGTCATTCCTCCATCACATATCTGTCATGCTGGCACCTCATCTATGTCATGCATCCGTCATGTCTCTGCTATGCTTATGCCATCCCTCGCTTGCTTCCATCATGCCTATGTCAGCTTACAACATACCTTATCATGCCTCTGTCACATTTATGCTGTAGGCATAACATGCCTCTGACAGGCCTCCATCATATTTCTGTCATGCTTATGCTATGCATGTAACATGCCTCAACCAGAGCTATGTAGCACCGGTACCATGCCTCCATCAGGCCTATGCCATACTTATGCTGTGCCCCTGTCACACCTGTCATGCCTACCTCATGCCTTTTTCGTGTCTTGGCATGCCTCCATCATGACCATTCTGTCATGCCTCTATCATACTGTTGTCACCCCTAGGTCATGATTCCATCATGCATATGTAATGTTGGTGCTATAACTGTGTCATGGCTACATGATGTCTCTGTCACAACACAACCATACCTATGACATGCCTCTCTCATGTATCTGTCACACATTTGTCACACTTCTGCCATACCTCTGTTCCATTAATGTGATGGTTATATCTTGTCTCAGTCACACCTCCATCACACCCTATTATGGTCTAACACACACGTCATTCCTCTGTCATGGCTATATCACACCTGTGACATGCTTCCATCCTGCCTATTCCATACCTCCATCAAACCTCTCATACATCTCATATCTCATACAGCTTTCAGGTCACTGTCATGACTCTATTATACCTCTGTCACAAAAGAAATAAGTTGTTTAGGCTTCTTCTAATGGCGTATTATCCTCCCCAAAGAGGAGTCTTATCTTTTTCTTGATTTTCCTTTTGCCCTGAAGCATCGTGATATATTAGAAAATCTGCTAACACAAGAGTCTAAGAGGCCCAGATTTAAATTCTAGCTTATTACTTGCTATGTGTGTGACCTTGGCCTAACTACTGAACATCTCTCAGTTTTCTCATCTATAAAATGAGGTGATTGGCCTAGATGATCTCTAAAGCCTCTTCCACATCTAAATCTGCAATCCCCGCATAACTAAAAAAAGCCCTTTTTATTTAATCCTACTTAAGATTCATCAAAACCGTTCTGTACCTTAGACTTCTTGACATCATTCTTATAGGAGTATACCATTCTCTTTGAATTCATCTTTAGTAACTTAAACTTCTTGTCTTCCAAAAAAAATCTCAGTTAGTAGATGTGCAGTCTCATTGGTCTCTTTAGATAGTTCTTTCTTTTCTTTTGAAAATGAATCATTTGTGTCTGTGTCATCAAGAATCTATTTGTAGTTTCATTCACCATCAAAATTCTAGAAGTGATTATTAAAAAGACATCTATAAAAGGAAGTAGTGATCTCAAAGAGCCAGGATGGCATCACTAAGAGTAGGCCATATCTGAAAAAAAAATGTTATTTCCTTTTTTGATACACTAACAAAACTGAGAGATTGGGGGTTTACTTTCAATATAGCTTACATAGATTTTTAACAAAACATATGAAGTTGCTCGTGCTCTTTTTGTACAAAAGAGGAAGAGTTGGAGACCATGTAACAGTATAATTAGAGGGACTCAATGTGCAGATTTCTTAAAAAGTAGTCAATAATTGTTACATCCCAGTTTGGAAGGAGGTATACAGAGCGACACCCCCCCCCAAAAAAAATCTGTGCTTGACTGTGTGCTCATTAACATTTCTATCATGATGTTTATAAAAGGCCTAATTGGGGTACTTAACATAATTGCAAATGACATGAATCTGGGAGGGAAAGTTAATGCACTGGATTACAGTGTCAGAATCTAAAATTACCTTGAAGACCTCCAGCTCTGATAGCGGCTTATAAGACCTAAAGGACCCCAGATCTCCTACACACGTCCTAGTAAAATTGTAAAAATGCACCAGAAGGAATGATGATTAAAAAAAATAGAAAATGTTATGTTCCTCTATCCAGTCAAGAACCATACAAAAAGACTGCCACAAATCCAAGGAGGCTCTAAAAGAGAGGAGTCAGAACTGACAAAAAACTTATCATGCTAGCAGCCAGGATACATAGCAGGAGATATAGCCAGATAAGCACCCAGGACAGGGCTTAGGCAGCCTCCTCTTCTCTCCCACATACTCCATGCTATAGTAGAACACAGGGCCAGAGTAGCACTCAGGCAAGCTATACCCAAACCAGAAACCAGGTAGATACCGGGTATCTTATAGGAGGACTGCTAAGAGCTCAATTGCCAACATTTGGAGAAGCCTGTCAGGTTCACAGCAAGAGAGTCAATTCCAGGTTCAGAGATGGGCAAGGAGAAAGAGATGAAAAATGGACAAAGGCCAAAATAAAAGGCCAGCAACAGGACATGGGGACAAAACTAAGGAATCTCTACAAAGAGTGGGGCCTACTCAGTCACTGCAGCCAAGACTACTTCCCATATGGTCAAAGAATATTGGAGGAAGAAAATAGATCGAGGAAAGATATCTGAAAAATCAAAATCATGACCCATAAAACCCCTCAATGCCACATTTCAAGCAATCTTGCATGAAAACTTTCCAGATCTATTAAAACCACATAGCAAAGTAGAAACAGAAATTGTAGACAAGTGACCCTAAGCAAGTCAACTAATTTCTCTGATCCTCAGTTTCATCCTCTCTAAAATGGGGATAATACTAACACTTTTCTCTCAAGGTTGTTGTAAAAAGCAAATGAGATAACATATAAAGTACTTTGCAAATCCTAAAGCACTATGAATGGTAGCTATTGTTAGGAAGATAATCATGATCATGATCATGATACAAGAAATGCCAAAAGAAAAATTCCCAGGAATGACACAGCATCTAAATATTTAAATGAAAAAACAATCAAATGTTAGGGAAAAGTAGACAACGAAACTTTAATAGTAGTAGAGCACAATGTATTTCTTTCAGACCTATACAAATCTAACCAAAAAAAAAAAAGAAAGAAAGTTAAAGACATGAATACAATTCTAGGAAATTTAGATATGGTAGATTTCTGACAATAAGCAGAAAGAAGTATAGCTATTCCTGAGCTTTGCATGGCATCCTAAAAAAAAAAAAAAAGAAGACTATGTATTAAGGCTATTAAGGAATAAAAACCTAAATTCAGGAAAGCAGACATATTAAATATAGCCTTTACTCACCACAACACAATAAATTATATTCAATAGTGTGAGAAGAGTGATTATTTCCCTGATATTAATAACCAATTATTGAAATTAGGACTAGGGCTTTTCTCCTTCCTGCTTTCTCACTCAGAAATCAGCCCTGTAAGTCATCCAGTCAGCCTTTGAAGGGCAGGGCTGAAAAAGCAGAAATATTGGGTGAGATGCAACCAACGTGAAAAACTTAAATCTGATTAAAAGATAAAGAAGTTCTAGTCTAGGAGTGATGAATTCTGGTCATTGTGTTCTAGTCAGACATGTCTGAGTGACAGTGGATTCCCTCTTTTGTCTAGATCGTCCTAGACAGGGGGTAGTCTGGTATAGAAAAGTATCTTTGTCAAAGAACAAGTGATCAGAGTCATATCTCCTAGACTCTCATTAGAATAAACTCACCTCTCATTATAATATTCATTCTCCCATTACTTGTTAACCAGTATGAGTTGATTTCCAACTTCAGGAGCTCTCACTCTTCTAGGAGAATATAAATGTTGAGTGGGTTCCAGGAGAGGTCTTTGGTTTAGGAGAGATAGTCAAATGACCATTTTATTAATTATTTGCTGACCATAATTATTAAAATGATTGTTAGTTGCCCCAAAACTATGTCTTTTGAACTTCAATATGTCACATGTGCCCTTGAGGAATGATTAAATATTCATTGTAAACTAAAAAAGAATGAAACCTGAGGAATTAGTGAATCAAAGAACAAATCATAGATAGAAACAACAGAAAATTTCATCAGAGAAAATGTCACCAATGAGCCAACATGCCAAAAGTTATGAGATAAAGTTAAAGCATTACTTAGTGGAAAATGTCTCTCTAAATCATTTTATCAACAAATGAAAGACCAAACTGATGCATTGGGAAAACAACTGAAAAAAGATCAAAAATGATAATTTTCTCAATGGTTTAGAGCATTAGACAAAATCTAGTCAAATAAAATTCAATAAATTTAAAGTCTTAAGCCTTGGATCAAAAATAAACAGCTTCATATATAAAAGATTGGAGATGCATGGTAAGAAAGCAGCTAGTCTGAAAAAGAACTTGGAAGTTTTATTGGATTTCAAATTCATCAACTGTCTATAAATGATTTATAAGCCCAAAAAAAGGTAATGAAGTCTTGGCCTATAAGAAAGGGAAAGGAGGTGATGATCTTGCTGCATTTTACCCTACTAATACCTTATCAGGCATATTTTGTCCTGTTCTGGACACCAGATGGTGTCCAGGAATGATGTTAACAAATTGGAAAATATCCAGAAAAAGAGACTCGGAATGATGAAGGATCTTAAGTACAAACCATATGAAGATCAAATTAAGGAAGTGGGAATGCTGAGCCTTTAGAAGAGAAAACTAGAGGTTCCTTCTGGCTATCTTTTAAGCATTTTAAGGGTTTTATTATGTTGATAGGAAGTAAGAACTTATTCAGTCTCCCAAACGGAAGAATGAGGAGTGGTGGGTGAAAGTTGCTGAGACAAATTTGGATTTGATGTCAGGAAAAAGTTCTCAATAATAAGAGTTGTCACACAGTGTAACATGCCAATCAGTAAATAGTGGGTTACACCTCAATGAGATTCTGCAAACAGAGGCTGGATTTCCATTTCTTGGGCACAGTTTAGATGGGATTCTTTTTGTATATAGGCTGGACTAGATGACTCCTGAGATCCCTCCTTGCTCTAAAACTCTGTAAGTCCTTAAGGACCTGTTATTCCCCAAGTCAACCTCCTTCATAGAATCTTAGGTCACTGAAACCTACTTCTCTAATCTTGAGGTTAGTATAGAGTTGTTTTTTTATCTCATTTAAAATCCCTGATTCCTATGGACTCTCATTCAATGAAGTTGAAATCACGATGTCATTACCTTGAGATCTTCTATCCTGTGTACACTTAAGACATTTGCAAATGCCTTATAGCTATTGTGCCACTTTTGCAACTTGACACCATTTCTAAAAGAACCAGGTCAATCCAAATGAAATTCTATAAAGAATTTATAAATGTGATCCTCCTTTATTTGACAAAACATTTAAAACTGAGGATAACTGTTTCTTTTACCGTTACAGATGCCTCTTCTTTGACTCCATATATAGCCCAGCTTTGGGCAGCTAGGTGACACAGTGGTTACAGTGTCTGGCATGAAGACAGTAGGACTCATCTTCCTGAGTTCAAATCTAGTCTCAAACATTTAGTATGTAACCCTAGGCAAGTCACTTAACCTTGTTTGCCTCAGTTCCCTCATATGTAAAATGAGCTGGAGAAAGGAATGAAAATTTTTCTCTAGAATCTTTGCCAAGAAAAACTCAGAGAGTCACAAAGACTTGGACACAACTGAAAACAACTGCACAACATAGCCCAGCTGATGACCACTGTCTTACCCCCCAGTTACAGCAATTTTGTGGCTATCTAAATCCTTTTGGTTTATTCATTCCTCTCTAGTATATTTCTTCCACCACTCTTTCACCAATTGCTCCTTTTGATTCAGTTTTATAGATAATTTCCCTGTTCTTCATCTCTTGCTCTGATCTAGGACGACTGTTATGATATATCACCTTCCCTTCCTCCTTGGAATTTTCTCTTTCTGAATCATATACAGATTGGCAGTGTACCACACAGTATATCTCATGCTCCTGGGAGGATGACAGACATGGGAGCATGTCTATCTGTCTGTGTGCTTCTCTGTCTTTCTGTGTGTCTGTCTTCTCCCTCCCTCTCTCCCTTCCCCCCCTCTCCCTCTCCCTCTCCCTCTTCCTCTCCCTCTCCCTCTCTCTCTCTCCCTCTCTCCCTCTCTCCCTTTCTCTCTCTCTCTGAGAAAGGTAGGCATTAAAATAACAAAGGACAAATACCTTTTTTTGGTACAGAAAAAGACCCAGGACACTAAATAGATCATCAGGACCAATGGGCAAGGCTTCATTCTCTCAAAGAAAGCACAGATGGGCAAGTGCTTAATTACAATCAGATCTGCTTCTTTTACCCCAGTCATTCTCATACAATCTAGCCATTTAAATATCATAATATACCACTACTTTATAACATTGATTTTTAGACATTTTGTAGTCATCTCATAATTATACGTTTGCAGAGTTTGAAAAAAATATGCATTTACAATGAAAAAATAATTTAGGGAAATGTCACTGAATTGTCATCATGATATGCCTCAGGTTTAAGTCATAGGTATGTCTTATTAAGATAAAAAATTTTAAGTACTTTTTTGTACCCTTTCAATTATTCGTCACTTTTCCCTTATCAGCTTTTCTTACCCTAATCATATACATAGTCTTGATTAGAAGTTTCCTTCTTACTAAAACTTTTTATCTTAATTAGGAATTCAATTTTAGTTTTTTATTATCAAGTTGTCTCCAGGCTGCTTCATTCACCTGCCTATAATTTCTCTTTTCCTAATCTCTATTCCTGTCAAAAATTTGTGGAAAAGAGAAAATCACCCCAATTCTCCCCATTCCCTGAACTAAGTTCTCCTCCATATTTTCTTGCACATAGAAGAATTTTTAAAATAAAAAGATGATATGTTACAATAACTGGAAGAAATATTTAAGATTATAAGGTCATTAGGTCTAGACTGGGAAAAACCTCACATCATCTAACTCCATTCCCTCATTTTGCAAAGCAGGAACTTAATGCCCAGGGATGTTAAGTGACAGCCCCATGGTCACACAGGTAGAAAGGGTTAAAAATGATATATTAACCCTGCGTATCTAAAGCCAGAGCCTAGGTTCTTTTCACTGTTAAAGGCTATGTTGTTATAGTCAAACTTTTTCTTTTTATAGATATGGAAACTGAGACCCTGAGAGATAAAATGTCAGGCAGTCTCAGAGCAGAGATTAAAATCCAGATTTTCTGATGCCAAATCCAGTGATCTTTCCATTCTACTAGGCTACAAGAAGCTACATAGGGAATAATGCCAAAAGAATTTAATAATATTTATCATCATCATCGTCATACCATGCAGAGGTATTTGCATTTTACTATTTTTACTTCCCATTTTCTAGAGCATCTTGCCTCCTCTATCACTTTCTTCCTGATCTTCAGTCTGTGTACTAATTGCTTCCCTGTTGCTCCAACCTTAAAAAAAAAAAACCCTCACTTGATCTAATCATCAACTCACTTTGCTCTCTCCTCACTCTTCCAAACACTCCATAGTCTGACTTCCAACCCTATCATTCAGCTGAAACCCCTCTCTCAAAAGTTACCAGTAATCTCTTAATTGCCTAATTTAATGGCCTTTTCCAAATCTTAACTTTCTTTGCAACCTGTGAGAATTACAATAACTATTTTCTCCTGAATATTCTCTGCTGTCTATGTTTTTGTGATACTACTCATACCTAATTCTACTCCTACCAACCTGATTGTGCCTTTTCAGTCTACTTTGCTGGACCTTTACCTAGATGATATCCTGTAACCATGGGTGTCCCTCAGGAGTTGGTCCTCAGCTCTCTTCTCCCTCTACAGCAGTGGTTCTCAACCTTCCTAAGGCCGCAACCCTTTAATACTTGTATGTGGGAGTATCTGCATGTGGGCAGACCCACCTGCAGATGGATAGAGGAGAGGTGTCTGGGTTCCTAAGACCATCAGAAATATGTGTTTTCCAGTCTTAGGCAACCCCTGTGACCCCTGTGAAAGGCTCATTCAACCCCCAAAGGGGTTGCAACCCACAGGTTGAGAACTACTGCTCTACAGGATCTTGTTTGTTGATTTCATCAGTTCCCATACATTTTAAATTATCTCTATATAGATTATTTCCAACTCTATTTATCCAGCCCTAATTGCTCTCACATTACCAACTGCCTATTAGACATTTTGAATGGGCTATTATCAACATTAAGATGTCTATAATTCAACATGTTCAAGACAAAACTTATTATCTTTTCCCAAAAATCCTCCCTTGTTCCTAACTTTCCTATTTCTGTGATCACTACTATCCTCTCATTCACATAGGCTCTCAACCTGAGTGTCATCCTTGACTCCTAACTCTCACCTCTCCCTATCTACTCTATTGCCACATTCTATTGATCCTACCTTCACAACACCACTTGTACTCTCCCTTCTCTCCACTCATGAAATCATTACCCTGGTGCAATTGATCTCCCATCACCTCACACCTGGACTATTGCAACAGCTTTCTGGTGAGTCTCCTGACTCAAATCTCTTCCCACTCCAGTCCTTCTTCTACTCAGTTGTCAAACTGATCTTCCTAAAGTATAGGTTTGACCTTCTCACTCCCCTGATAAGCAAACTCCAGTGGTTTCCTATTCAACCAGGATCAAATATAATATCCTGTTTGACTTTTACAGCCCTTTATAACCTGGGCCTTTCCTACCTTCCCAGCCTTCTTACACTTAACTCCCCTCCATATACTCTAAGTAAAATGGAATGCTACTATTCAGCAACATTGGTCTTCCTACAGCTTAACTGCCTCATCCCCATGACGTGCTTAGCACAGTATTAGCCACATAGTAAGTACTTTAAAAATCCCTATTGACTTATTAACTCACTTAATAACTCACTGGAATGTTCTTTGTCTCCATTTTGTTGGGTCCCCTGGTTTTTTTTAAAGACGCAGCTCAAAACCCACCTTCTTCAAAAGTCCTTGTAGAGTCTCTCCTCCAATTGCCAATGTCTTCCCTCTGAGATTACCCCCATTTATACTTTATATCATGTATCTACGTAATTGTTTTCATTATGTCTCCTCCCCATTAGAATGTGAGCTTTTTGAGGTAAGGGACCATGTTTTTGCCTTTCTTGGTATCCCCAGAACTTACAACATATAACGCACAATAAGTGCCTACTAAATGCTTGTTGTTTGACTAATTACCCTATCCTCCTCCCACTGCGATTGACTTTTTAAAATTAGAGCCTGATAACTGGATCTTAGATAATTTGTCCTAACAGGGAACAGGCATCAACAAATAGATTTTTGAAAATTGAATAAGAGAGTTCTTCCAAAGGTGTTTTCTTAAAGAATATGACGTATCTCACAACAAAAGACATTAAAAAACATTAAATAGGCATTCTGGACAAAAATTTAAACTGTTTTTATGACAACATACATTCAACCTGTCCCCTGTGTCTTCATAGTCAAATCCCTAGGATAGCATCAGATCAATTCTTGGCTAGATTACTATAATTTCCTCTCTCTCTCTCTCTCTCTCTCTCTCTCTCTCTCTCTCTCTCTCTCTAGCCAGCCTTGTATTGCCAATGCCATCCACCTGCAATGCATTTTATACACACATTCTGTCATACCCAGTGTCTCAAATGTTACCTCCCACTCTTCCTCTATATAGCCAAAGTTGTCTACTCATTGCTCCCTGAAAATACCATCTGCATCTTGTGTGTGCTTTGGATCCCACAACCTAGAATGAAGGACCTCCTCTGTCCTTTTGATCAGTTAGATTTTGTCCTTTCTTCAATGCTCAACTCAAGTCTCGCCTCATTTATGAAACTGTCCATGACCCCCAAAGACCATGATGATCCTGTCTTAAACTTCACTCCTGAAGGTCTTGTGTTCTATACCACTCATTTGGCATGTAGCCTATGCTACTCTTTTAAAAAATCTTCTCATATAAATACTCTGTTGGTCCAACTAAATGATAAACCCATTAAGGATGAGGGATCATGTGCTATTTGTCTTTTTGTCTCTCTCAGCACCAAGCACAAGATCCTGCAGATGGTACGTACATAATATTTATTGATGGTGTGGATGACAATGATTATTCTCACCTCTCATTAAGAAATTTCCTGACTATGGGCAAGTCACTTAACCCTAATTGCCCTCCAAAAAGCACACACAAAAAATTCCACCTTTTAAGGCAATGGACTCAAAATATTTTCCATATAAAAGATCCTTCTGGTTAGTATTTCTTATATTTCTTAAATCTCAGCCAGCTTATAATCCTTCTATCTAAATCAGAGATTATACTTTGGTTATTGTAACCCTTTAGTGCAAAGGAAGGAGTACTGGCTCTAAAGTCAGTGGATATGGGTTCAAATCCCTCCTCTAATGCTATTTCTATGACCCTGGGAAAGTCACTCCACCTCTCTAGGCCTCAGTTTCCTCATATATAAAATTAAAGGCCTAGACAATATGATCTCTTGAAGTACTTCACAGATCTAAGAACTGGTTCTTTAATCTTGGGAACTTCTGCCCCGGGGGCCCTTCTGTCCTTATTGGTGGTGACTGTTTCATCTAGTCCACTATTTCAGGAAGGCCCCAGTCATGTGTCATTGAACTTCCTACTCTTGATCATTTCATTGCCTTGCTCCTTGTGTGTACCCTAATGCCCTCTCTCGCTGTCCGCACTTCTGGAACCATGATCAAATTAAGCCATTGTTTCTAGAACATGCATATTAATCTATTATGTTACTTCCCTCTGACTCACTATCTGTTACTTTCATGGTAAAGTAGCCCTCCTTACCAACCATTCCTAGATGTTTCTAGCTTTTCTCTTTTACAATGCAAACTCCCTGAAAACAAGAGACTGTTTTTGCTTTTGTATCCCCAGTGTAGCATAATGCTTGGTCTATACTTAATTTTTTCCATTCATTCATTCCATCTACTTTCCCCCTCCCACCTAACCTTTTTAATGTCCCATTCATTGATAATTCTTTTATTTTCTTTCTACCTATGTTGGTCTAATCTGCACTTCATAGAGTTTCCCATTCCCTAATGTGTCCCTTCTCTATGATAGAAATGCTCCCCCCACACACACACACACACACACTTTGCAAAGCTCCTTTATCCTCTCCCTAAGAGACTTTTCCCATATTCTACTTCCTTAAGAAGTCTGCTTTGACTGAATAAGAAACAACAAAGCTTTGCCTTGCTCAAATCTATTCCTACTGTAAACACACAAACGTGGCCCTCTATTCACTAGAGAAATGCAATGATTATAAGGCAAAAGACCTTATGCTGTGCCTTCAAAGAACTTTCAGTTTTGCCCTGCTAATATCAAACATGAAGTTGATATCATCATATCAAGTTAAGCTATAAAATTACGATTATTATTATAAAACTGGCTATACTCGTCCATAAGGGCCCTTGCTGAGGAAACAATTGGTGTATTTTAGGATGAATGTAATGTCATTTGAAGGGCAGGGAGAAAGAAGGTGACACAGGGAACAAAAGGGAAAATGGGCCAGGAAGAACAAATGAAAAAAGTAAGTTAGGGATTTTTGCTGAAATAGGAAGAACAAAGAAGGCTAAGCAGGCCTTGGAGACTGAGGCAGGCAATAAGGACAAAGAAGACTAGGAGAGGGCATTGAAATCTAGTTTGAAAGCTGCATAAATTTTGTTGACTTCAAAAGACAGGATCATTGAAATCTCTAGACAACTAATCCTAACGAGACTAAACTTAGAATATTAGAGTTTCTGGTATACGCTTTATTTCCTGAAACATGAGCCTAAGAAAATTAACATTTTTAGAGAAATAGAGAAAGAACAATTAAGATGGTCGGCAGATGGATCTAGACAAAAAGGGGGGGGGGTGCTTAAAGAAAAATTCATAGACTTAAATAAGAAAAACTTGGAAGAAGAAAAAGAAGGAAATTGCTAACCAAAATTGGATAATGTTTTAGTTAATTTACAGAATTATTTTGCCTAGAAAATGAATGATTAACTAGGGATGATGTAAATATATTCAGTCCAAAAATCTTTCTTTTTTAAACATGCACAGGGGAAAATACTTTTTAAAAACACTAAAAATGTATAATTATCTCCATTTTACAGCTGAGGAAACTAAATTAAATGATTTACCCACAGTTTCATATGGTTAACAAGTATTGTATCTGGGATTCAAATAGTTCATTTGGTCTCAAATAGTACAGCTAAGATCATATGACTATATAGGATCAAGTATTCATATATTACATGTCTACATACATATGTGCATATATATGTACATATAGACATATATGTGTGACCAGGTACTTTTGGGGACCAGACAACTGTATCTGAATCTCACATCCAGTATCTGTTTCTGTGTCTTTAAGCAAATAACTTAACCTTCCCCCCAACTCACTTTGAAGGTTTGCTATGAGGACATCATTCTCCAGAATTCTATAAATGTGAGTTGTTATTATTAATATTATTGTTTTTACTGTTGTTGTTTAGGATTAATAGCAATATTATCTCAAAACAAACAACACAGATGAGGGGACAAGCCTTCAGAGAGTTTATGACAAAATTAAATTAACCCAAGAACCCATTCATGAGCCTGTAAAATATGATGATGATGATGATGATGATGATGATGATGATAATTCATATTTATATTTCCCTGTAAGATTTGTGAAGTGCTTCACATATATTTTCTCTAAATAGACACAAAAGTGAATCAATCTGTAAACATATCAATAGTAATCTACTGTCATCCATGAGGAAACTTGACCCAGTCATTGGATGCTCCCTTTTGAGTGCTGCATGGGCCATGTGAAGAAATGACAGTTGCCCTTAAAATAAAATTAAGGGACTGAATCCGGATCTCAGCAACTGAAAGAATCCATGCTGGAGAAAATACAGTTTTAAAAGCACCCGAGGATTGATTTTGTTTCCTTCTTTCTTTCATTTCTTCCTTCTTTCTTAATTTTTGGCACTAATACAAGGCTTTAAAATTCACAAAGCATTTTATATCCATTTTCAAATTTGAGCATCACAATAACTCTGTGAGGTAAATGGCATACTCTTATTCCATTTGGTTTTGTCATTGTTCTTACTGTCATATTTAAAATGATCTTTTTAAAAATTTTAAGTAAAAAGTATTATTTAAGAATTTGTGTTCCTCCCACTGTTTCTTCCTACCTTTCTACATTAAGTTTAAAAAACAAAGTTTAAAGTTGAAAAAGCAAATGCCACAATATGTGATATACATAGTCCAACAAAACAAATGCCCTTGTTAGCCATGTCCAAAAATGTCTAGATCTTCCTGCATTTTAATCTCATCATCTCTCTGTCAGAAAGTGAGTGTTGTGTTTCATTGTTTGGACTCATAGTTAAACAGAATTCTAATCTTTCAATTGTTTCTCTCTATAATTTTGTCATTGTATAACTTGTTCTAGTTCTATTCACTTTACGTCAGTACATAAATGCCTTCCTAGTTTCTTCTGAAATTGTCCTTATGACACAATGATATGTCATTACCTTCATTTATCACAATTTGCTTAGCCATTCCCAAATATGGACACATTTCCTTTGTTTCCAGGTTTGACTATCACAAAAAGAGTTGTGGTTAATATTTTTGTACATGTACTTCTTTTTACTCTTTCATTGGACAGTTAGTGGTATAGTGGATAGAGTACTGAGCCTGGAGTCAGGAAGGCACCTTCAGCATTCAAATCTGGCTTCAGAGACTTACTCTAGCTTGTGTGACACTTGGAAAGTCACCTAATCTTGTTTGCCTCAGTTTCCTCATCTGTAAAATGAGCTGAAGAAAATGGCAAACCATCGCAGTATCTTTGCCAAGAAACTCCCAAAAAGGATCATGAAGAGGATGATGTGAATGAAAAATGACTGAACAATGACAACTCTTTCTTTAACTTCTTGGGGTACAGGTCTAGTAGTATTGCTGGGTCAAAGGGTATGAACAGATTGGTGATTTCCTGAGCATAGTTCCAAATTGCTTTCCAAAATGGCTGGACAACTTCACAGTTTCATCAACAATAATACACTAATGTCTAATGTACCTATTTTCCCTAAGCCCCTCCATCATTTGTTGTTTTCCTCTTTTGTTATCTTCATTCATCTAATGGGTATAGAGTAGAAATTCAAAGTTAATTTAATTAACATCTCTAATTATTCATAATTTAGAACATTTTAAGTAATTATTGAAATTTTTCCAAGGATTGATTTTCAAGATATTCCAGCATATTATTAATGATGACTTTCATGTCAAAAGTAGCATAAAAGACATCATCAAGGATAAGAATGAAAAGGAAAGGAAGAGAACTAGTCACATAAGCAGAGTGAGTGATACTACATGGACAGCCCAGGTTTTGCAAGACTATACACCAAATTTTCTTTGTTTAAAAATAGAGGAAGTGCTTCCACATGTAGATAGATAGGAGCAAGAATCACACAGGAATTGCAGTCTTTGGTAATGGAGGGGGCACCCATACTGATGATATCACAGGTACATAAAAGATAGACTAAAAATATCCTCAATTTACTGATCAGAGATGTCAATATTATTTTAATCTCAGTTCTATTATTCTTTTCAAAAGCTGTTCCTGAGTGAATTTTATGCCTGTCTGTATTTTTACATGGGAGTTACTAGAAATAAACATGCACACATATTTTCAAATTAATTGGTAAGGATAAAAAACAGCAGCTCAGGAGTAAGAGGTTCTGAGTTCAAATCCTGTCTTTCATGGATACTATTTGTGTGACTTTTGGCAGGTTACTTAGCCTCCTTTGGCCTTTATTTCCCCATCACTAAAATAAGGTGGATACACTAAGTGGCCTCTGAGGTTCCTTCCCAGTTTTAGATCTAGGATCTGACTATGCAATCAACTTTATTTCTGGAGCTTTATTTTCTTTACATACATACATTTTCTAGATTGAGGTAATAAGCTTGAGGGGAAATTCATTTCTGAAAAGTTCTAAGAAACTTTTTTCTTCTTGAATTCCTCCCTCAAAACATTTTTTCAAAAGTTTGAAACTATTCAGGACTTTCAGAGAAAACCAATACTTTCTAAATTCACTTTAGATGCCTTTTAGAAATGGTAATAAGGTGTAAATATAGGTGTTAGCTGTGATATTCACAGATATTCACATCCTGATATAGGTGATAACAATAAGTAAAAAGAAATTGGGGGGGGGGGGAAGTAAGAAAATAAATTATCCCAGAAAATTTGATGCCTTTTGAAAAACTCTGAGGAAGGTTGTGAATAGTGCCATCCACACTTATTCAATTCTGTATGCCTGTATATATAGTATAAAGAGAACACAAAAGCATAAAACTAAAGACAAGATTCAAGCAATTTAAATCTCTAACTCCTTTCTTGATTTCATCTCAAAAGAAAGCAGAAAATCAATTATAAATAATATTGAAAAGGATATCCTTTCTCAGCCAAAGGCAAATAGGAATTCACATACCTATTTGAGTCCCCCAGCTGTTCAAATCCATATCTCTGAGCCCCTACTACATGAATCCCTGCCAGACCATACCATGTAGCACATGAATAAAATAAATAAAAAAGCATTAAGGGAACAAAATGGTAAGGTAATAAGAATAACATTCTCTACACCTGTAAGAAGATGATGGCCACTTCTTTTTGTGGCTACAAGCACAAATGTAAGTCAAATTTCATTCAATTTTCTTTGTCTCCATCAAACAGAAAATTACAGACGCAATTGACTTAGAGTTTTGACAGGTTAGAGAAGCTGATATCAGTCTCACTTTAGTCATTTCTCTCTTAATCTTGGACAATAGTGAGTGATTCTCTCTCAGGAAACTGAGCCTGAGGAAGTCAGAGTCATGCCTGTGCTGCTTAAATCTTTATCTTAGTCTGTGCTATCTCTGCACTAGAATTATTTCAGACTGTCAGTTCCAGTCTGTATCTCACCCTTAGCATGACTAGACTTGGCCACTATTTTTGACTTATCTTTCATCATCTGGTTGTACCTGTGTCTACTGACTATTTGTACCTTTAATCCAAATAATCCTGTCTGCCTTATAAACTAGAATTGCACTGATAAATAAGAGCAAGGACTCACTGATGTCACCAGGTCGGGGGTCTATTTATATAAATTGGACTTATATATCAGGGTAAAAAGATAAACCCAACTTCACATGTAAAATATGGCGTGAATAAAAATGGGGAAATTCTTACTAGGCAAAGATCTACCTGATGCCTATTTTCCTTTTAAAAATATGAAGAATTACAATAGAAATTTAGTTAAATGCAGCCATTTATAACTTAATTCTCATCCAAAGTCTGGAGCATTCTCTATTTCTAATATGTAGAAGAAAAAATATTCTTTCATATTCTAAAAAAAGTGAAGTACTATACCCTGTTTTATTTACTAAAGAATTCTTTTTCATGAATGTTTTCAATCAATAGCTATTACAGATAAATTTCATTTTTTTAAATATCAAGTCCTTCTAAAGTTAAATAATGCTATTAAAATGCACAACAACATTTCTCTTCTTCAGTTTTTTTAATTAAAAAATATTTTAACCTAATCCCTTCAACTTACCATCTCCTACAAAGCATGATAAACTTAAGTCTTAAAAATGGTTTAATTTTCTAAAAGAAAATAATACATCTTGGTCACCACTTCCTGCTAATAAAGCAGGAAATTTTAAGGAAAATTTTAAGGACTACTTTGCACATCTCATCTTCAGACCTTGCCTTATAATTAGCTGGAAAAATAGAGGCCATTTTAAACAGATTCTCAGTTCTCCTCTTCTCTTCTTCTCAACACCCTTTGACATAACCCCCACTTCATTTTTTCCCTTTACTCAAGACTGTGATATTGAGGTAACTTCACTCGAAAATATTTTTGGCAGTTGTTTTTGTGGTAGCTAAGAACTGGATGTCCATCAGTTGGAGAATGGCTCAACAAGCTGTAATATATGATTGAAATGGAATATTATTGCTATAAGAAATGACAAGCAAGATGATTTCAGAAAACCCTGGAAAGACTTACATGAACTGATTGAGCATATTGAAGTGAATGGAACCAGGTAAATATTGCACACAGTAACAGCAAAACTGTTTCAGTGAAGAATTGTAAATGACTTAGTTATTCTCAGCAATACAGTGATCCAAGACAATCCCAAAAGACTATAATCTATCTACCTCCAAAGAACTGGTATTGTTTGAATATAGACTGAAGCACACTATTTTTCACTTTCTTTGATTTTTTTTCTATTATTTGAGTCTTCTTGTACAAAATTATTAATATGGAAATGTTTTATATAATTACACATGTATAACCTGTATCTGATTATTTGCCATCTCAGGGGGAAGGGGGCTGAGGAAAGTGGGAGGTAAAGGGAGAGAAAGAATTTGGAACTCAAAACTTTAAATAAAAATATTTTTTATCCACTCAAGCTATTATGCTATATCTCTTCTTCTTTTCTCAAACTCTTAGGGGAAAAAAAGCTATTCACACTCATTGCTTCTACTTTTTCTCCTCTCACTCATTTCGTAGCCCTTTACAATTTGAATTCCCATACCATCACTCAACTGAAACTGTTCTTCCCAAAGTTATAAATGATCTCTTAATTGTCATATTTGATGCTATTTTTTCAGACCTAGTATTCTAATACTAAAGCTATTTCCCGTGAATCAACAGCTGCCCAGAGTCTTATCTGGCCAAATCACACAACTCTTCCCAAAGTGAGCTGTCAAGCAAAATCTCACATCAGATTGATAAATAGCCTCCTCCAGGATCAGAGAACATCACAATCTTCCTGACCCACTGCCTAATTGCAAAAGGTGGGCCTTCCTGAAAAAACAAGCCTCTGCTAAGCAAGCTTCTCTCATTGAAGTCCAAGAGAGACCCATCAAGGCTCAGAGAAGATCTTCAAATTCCCTAGGCTTATTAAGGGGCAAGGAAGATCTTCAAATTCCCTTAACATTAAAGGTCACCACTTCACTGTTATTCCTCCATAATTCTTCTTTAGAAGGTCTGGCTCCTGGAGACTCTTCCATCTCTTTAAGAATGCAGATATTTTTACTGCAGCTTTAAGCTTCTGGGTTTTAAGAGTTCAAAAGAAATAAGGGAAGAGGGAAATTTAAGTTGAAAATTGGAAGTGACACTTAAGAAATGACTTGACAGGCAATATCTCTCCCTATTGAGTCAAAGAGAAGGCACACATTTATCTGTGATCCATGAAGATCAATGCAGAATCCATGCAAGACACATGTGAGGATGAACTTCTTTCTTAAGAGAACTATTTTGGTATTTTTTAAAGGCAATTCTTTGTATAGACGTTTATGAAGAGAATTCTATAAAGATCCTGAGAGAAGCTAAAATATATTTTCCTGTTACTGATGAAAAGACAAAGAGGAAAAAATAACTAATCTTGAGGAGAAATAATAAGATATTAGGAAGACTTTAATCATCATCTGAAGTGAGTAAAAAGATTTGGCACTTGAAACTTCCACAAGTAAAGAAGTACCAGCTGTTGATATTTTGATATTTGAGGTGATTTCATTGGTGACACTGGTCATGGCCAAAATATTATAAATAGTTTACAGGTATACATAATTTATTGTTGCCATTTATTCATAAGTTATATTTTTAGTAATTTTTAATATTTGTAGAAATACAGTTAAGTCAGAGTAATTACAAGTGGGAAAGGAGGTCTCTTTTTAGTGAGACCTGAATAATTGACATAATGGAGTGGTGGGTCAAGCTAATTAATTAATGAAAAGATAATTGTTAATTTACTTATGAGGAAAAAATTGCCAGAAATTAAATATATTACCTGAGTTAAGTGACACGCTAAGATTGACTGACCTATTAGTGAGTATGGCCAGACTTTGGACCTCAGAGTATAACTGTTACATTCAATTCCTCAATCTCACCTCACATATCCAAACAGTTGCTTTCTCTTGCCATTTCTACTTTCATATCCATTCCTGTCTCACTTTTCAAGGAACCACCACTGCTTCTTTCAGGTCCTCATTACTTCCTGCTTGGGCTATTGCAATGACCTTCTAATTTGTTTTGTTTGACTATATTTTCCTTTTGTAAAGCACAGGAAATGGCTTTAGTATTAGAATGCAAAAGGAAAGTGACTTTAGAGATTGTCATCTCAGCTCACCTTACTCTCAACTCTGCAATTCCCTGCCTAGAACTTCAAATTAGAATTTTTAAAAAAATTTCCTTTTTTTAATGTATGAATTCTTTGAAAAATTTAATTCTGGGGGGCAGCTAGGTGGTGCAGTAAATGGAGCACCGGCCCTGGACTCAGGAGGACCTGAGTTCAAATTTGGCCTCAGATACTTAACATTTAACTAGCCACATGACTTTGGGCAAGTTCTTTAACCCCGATTGCCTTCCAAAAAGAAAAAAAAGTTTAATTCTATTTTAATTTTTAAAAAAACAGAAAGAATGTGTTCAATACTCTCCCCTTCTCCACCAACCCATTCTTCATACTGTTGTCAAAATAATTTTCCTAATGCATTGGACGTGATACTCTTTAGCTCAGCTAAAAAACCTCCAATGATCACCTGACAGAAAGAAAATGGACTAATTATTTTCTTTTAATGAAACATGGTTTTGGACATGGTCAGTGAATGATTGAAACTAAAATATGCATATTCATTACAAGAGTTTTGTTTCTTTTTTTTCCCCAAGGGAAGAGTAGATAGGAGGGGGAAATAAGTGCTTGATAATCAATAAAAGATAGGTTTTTAAGCATCTCATTGTTCATAGGATAAAATACAACAGCTATATCCAGCTTCAGTCTCACTTTGTAGTACTCTTCTTCATAAACTCTGCTGTAGCCAAATTGAATTACTAGCCCTTCCCCAAATTTGATCTTCCCTGTCCTAACTCTATATCTTCCCCAAACTTTTCCATTCACCTCTACTCCCACAATTGAAATGCACTTTGCCTTCATCTCCATTTCTTCATATCTGTGTATTCCTTTAAGGTTCAACGTAGGTGACACCTTTCTTGTGAAGCCCTAATATCCCAATTTTTAGTGACTTCTTAATTTCCCTTATCCTTGATTGATTTGGGTATCTATTGTTTCTCCTGAGTAAAATGTAGGCTTCTTGAAGTCAAGGACTATTTTTTTTTCTGTGCCCAAGGTCCAGCATAATACCTTGCATTTAGTAGATTTTTAATAAATGTTTGTTCAGGATAATGAAATAATCTCAGTCCTTGCTATGAAGAATAATGAGGTAGCCTTCAACGGTGTTCTCTATCTCTGGAGACTTCAGCACATGGCATATAACTGGGCATAAAAATATATATAAGAGCACAGGCCAACAAAATATCAAATTGATATAATACTTTGCCAAGCTAAATACCTTTTAGTTCCCCACTACTGAACTATACTTGCTTGAATTCTGGCACTACCAAATGACCAAACTTCCCTTTCCTAAGCTCCCTTCAGACTTCACCCATTTTTTCTGGTCTCTAGCTCCACTACTCATCTTCACAGTTTTGATCCTAGCTTATTTGGTGGGAAGATTTTTATCCCTATATTCACAGGGACTTTAGATCCCCATCCTTAAGTTTTATAGGGATCAGTCATAACCATGGATGTTTACAAAGAGAATATTATTCCAAAGAAGTCATTGTAAGACAAGATGTGGTATTATGGAATAATAGAGCCAAATGATTTGGGGAACTGGAGCTGCAGGTTTGCTTATTGTGAGAAGCAGCTTTTTTGATACATTGAGGGATCCTAAGACTAAAGGAACAGAATGCTAACCTCAACAGCATGCTTTGGACATATATTATCCCATGCATCAGTTTACCTTCCATCCTTAGCATTCATCCAGTTGAGACACAGTAAACAGGACTTCAAGTTGATGGAATGACAGATCTCAAGGAATTTTGAGTTGGGTGACGATCTGCCAGTTAGTATAAGGCATAGTTGTAAAGCAAAAGTGTCAAATTCATAGCCTATGGGTAAAAAAAAAAAACCCTTGAAGACTTTGAGTTGGCCCAAGATATATTAAAATGTAATCTGGCAGCCTCAGACACTTGACACACTTACTAGCTGTGTGACTTTAGGCAAGTTATTTAACCCGAATTGCCCTCCAAAAAAAAAAAGGCAAAAAAAATGTAATTTGGAAATGTTTAGTAAAACAAATAAAAATACAAAACATTGATAATGTTAAATTGTTATTTTCTAAGTCAACATGTGACCCCATGGATCCATTTCTATTTGAGTTTGATACCAGTTATATATACATGTATATATGTGTGTGTGTATGTAAATAAACTTTTCCCATGACACTATCACAGAGATCTGAAACAAATGTTTAAGTTTCTCCAAAAGAAAATTTCAGTAAAATGACATCGTTCTGAACTGTTTTAAACTTGTAAGTTATAAAAACATGGATTTAGAGGAAAAAGAGAACTTTGAGGTCATGTAGTACAGGCCCTTTGCCCATTTTATGGATGAGGAAACTGAGTACCAAGTACTACAAAATGATAGTAAAAGGCAAAGTCAGGTCCTATAACTACATGTTCAACCCGTTTTCTATTACACTGCATGTGTTTCTTTAGCTTCCCTGGTCCCATGATTTATTAGCTCTCTCTCTCCTCTAAACCTATTTTGTGTTTACTGATCTCTTTACATACTGCATTCCCCCAGCAGAATAGAATTATAGAGACCAAAACAAAGAGAGAAAGAGACAGAGAGGGCCAAGATGGCAGCATAGAAGCAGCAAGGATCTGCAGCTCCCACCCAGCCACCCAAAATACCCATAAAATATGACCCTAAGCAAATTCTAGGACTCTCAAACTCACAAAAATACAGAAAACACATCTCTCACTGAAGGCAGCTCGGCAAGAGGGGCTCACCGCAGCAGGCTAGGAGCCAAGGCCAGCCCACCCGAAACTGAAACCACGGCCAGGCCTCCAGGCAGGCTGGGAGGAGTCAAACCACAGCCGGTCTACAAGAGAGAAGATCTACCTCACCTCCATCAAACTCCACATCTAGTAAGGTATGAAAAACAAGGATTAAAGAAAGGCAACTCGGCAGGAGGGGCTCATCGTGCAGGTGGGCAGGCCGGGAGCCGATACCAGCCCAGCCTGAAAACCAAAACCAAGGCCAGGCCTCAGGGGTCTGTGAAGAGCTGAGCCTCCCAAGCTACAGCATGAGTCTACCCAGGGGAGAAGATCTACTGCACCTAGAGGGATTTTCACATCTACTAAGCCAGAATTACAGAAGGTCAGTGAAAGTGAAACTTTGAAACTTAATTTGGGGGAGGAAAAGCAATTTGGCCAATTGGCCCCCAGGGCAAAGAAGCAGTGAGGGAAGGGCAGGAACTGTTATAACCAGCAGCTGCCTCCATTGGGCTGCTTCAGAGCCCCTGGCCTGCAGATCCCACAGGGGGGCTGAATCTATTGGTCAGGGCCAAGTGCCCTTGCGCTGAGCAGCCTGGATCCAGATCATAGTCTTGGGTGGTGGTCCTGGGGTGCACTCTCAGCAAGCCAAAGCTGGGGGGGGGGTTGCAACACCCCCTAATAGCTCCAGCAGCTGGGAAAACCCTAGCAATTTGAAACAGAGATGCCCCCCCCCCC
>CM053596.1:109343207-109364736 GCA_028646575.1 Pseudocheirus occidentalis
GGAAAGGAAAGCCAGCAGGAAAGATGTCTTTTTTATCTTCACTCCTGTGCAGTGTGTAAAATGGAGAGTGAGAGCCCATAAAAAGCTATATTCTTCCCTTCTCATAACTGTGAAGAATCACGTTTCTTCCTGACCCAAAGGATTATTTCAAGGGAATGTTTGGAGTGAATTTGACCCATCTTGGGAAACTCTGTCTCCTAATTGGCAGTAAAAAGTAAAGGACATCAAAACTCTACTCGGAGGCTATAATTGTAACAGAGCAGGAGGTTGGTGACTCACACTGGAAAACTTGAGAAATAATGGTGAACCTAAGGGGCTTAAGTGACCACTCTCAATTTGTCCATATCCATGAAAGATTTCACACATCCAGCCTGTTGCAAAAGGTGAGGATGGGGAATGGAGAAGGAATGGAAATCATCTCCTTATTTCATGAGATTATTCTCACTCTGACTATATTTTCTGTTTTATATATATATATATATATACACATACATATATAAACAGAAATGTGTTATATGTGTATGCATATATATATATATATATATATATACACTCTCTCTCCCTTCCTTCCCTCCCTTCCCTTGCCCTCTCTGTCCATCCTTGCTCCCTCCCCCCAAATCATCAATCCGTCTCTCTCCCTCTCTCTTTCTCTTTCCCTCTTTTCCTCCCTTCCTTCTTCCCTCCTACCCCCCTTTCTTTCCCCTTTCCTTCCCTGTTTCCTTCTCTCTCCTCTTCCTTCTTTCTTGTGTTCTCCCTGTCTTCTCTCTGCTCTTCCCCCTCTCTTCTCAGTCTTTCTCCCCATCTCTCATTTTTATCTCTGCCCTCTCTCTTTTTCCTTCTCATCTTTCTCTCTTTCCACCCCTTATTTCTGTGTTTTGTTTTATAAGAAATCCTTACCTAACCATTATGATGGACTTTTCTGAAGTCAAAGATTTTTTATGTCAGCAGAAAGAGCCTATTAAAAACTTTACTATTTCTGATCATTTAAACTTTTAACTTATTGTGCTTGGACCCAGAGGGCATAATTAGGAGCAATGGGTGAAATTTACAGAGTCAGATTTTGGTTCAGTATTAAGGAAGAACAATGCAAATGGTTTAAGAAAAAGAAAAACTTACTTCACAATGTCTTTCTGGTTCTAAACTGATAGTCCTATCATACCTGGCTTGAGGGGTTTTCAACTGGAGATTTGATGACAACTTTTCAGTGATGTTGTAGAGGAAATTCATGTTTCAGATGTAGTTTGAACTAACTGATCTCTCAACTTCTATAATCTTAGAAAGGCAACCAGTCAAAGCTATGGTTCTACTTTACCAAAGTCACTTTCCCTAAAAAGGTACAAAGTTTAACTGCACATCCAAATATTGAGAAAAACTTAGTGAACCTCCCTGTGTACATAGGCAGAAGTTAGAAATAAGGGAAGAAATACAATTAAGTTTATACTTTAAGGGGGGAGGCAAGGCAAGGCTGTAAAGCCATGTAATATGAAATCTAGAAATGACCTTACAGAAATCATCAAACTGGATGGAATATGCAATATAAAAACTGATCCTAGCCAATGGATGAAGCCCCTGTCCAACAGCTGCGTCAAACTCAAATAGAAACAGGGGCCAATAAATCATATATAAAGATCTAATATTATCTATGTTCTATTATATGTTTATTTATTTTGTTAAATATTTCCCAATTATATTTCAATTGTATTCACATAGCTCTTGGGAGTATTGTTGTGCTGCTGGACAGCATGGTGTAGATAGAGAAATATTTTCCAAATGTTCAGATAATTGACAAAGATACATCTATGCACCCATACACACACATATATAATGTATGTATATATGCAGGGAGGTATGTTTAGAAATGCTTATATATTTGAAGAAAAGAGCTGATGTAAAAAAAATCAGGAGATAGAAATACTGAGTTATCCTAGTCATTGAAAACTGAAATTCCATGGAAGAATCATTCATTTTAGAGCTGGGAAAGACCTTAGAGGTAAATTTTGAAAAGATCTTTAAAGGGAGAGGACTTGTAGAAGAGTAGAGGATGAGGATGAGGAGAACCTTATAGATTGGGTACAGAATGTCATTTGCAGGTAAGGAAGAATAGTACAAGTATAATGGAGGACAGAAAGGCTCCCTAGTGTAAAAAAGAGCACAGTCTAAAAGGGAATGCTAAAAGCTCACACACAGGGGCCACTAGGTGGCGCAGTGAATAGAGCACCAGCCCTGGAGTTAGGAGGACCTGAGTTCAAATTCGACCTTAAACACTTAACACTTACTAGCCCTGTGACCTTGGGCAAGTCACTTAACCCCAATTGCCCTGCCTGCCCCTCCTCAAAAAAAAAAAAAGCTCACACGCAGATGGTGGAAGAGTGAAGTGTAGGGAAGGTTGGAAAATGGAGTAAAGGGCTAGCTTTGGTGCTAGAAGGACCTTTGTTCAAGTCATGTCTTTGATACATACTGTTTGTTAGCCTGGACAAATTACTTAAACTCACAGTACCCTCTAAATTTCTAAGACTCTAAGTGGCAGAGAAGGTGCTAACATGCTTTGGTAGAGGGACTTTCTTCATCTGAGAGTTCCCTATGCCAGTGAAATCATAGGTCTAGTCCATATCCCTGGATATATGAGTAATCTGAGTACTTAACTGTGGTACTTAAAATTTCCTACACTTGGAATATGTTTAAAATACTCAATACAAAAAAAATCTGATCTCTTAGAACCTGAGTTTGAAGAAGGAAAAAAATTCTGAAAGAGAATAAGGGTCAGAAAATGCAGACTGTATGTTTATTTGAAAAAGGCAGTGGAAGAGTAAGCAAGCTAGTTACTAGTTGGCAGGCATAGAATGAGAAGAAGGAGGAGGAGAGAGAGGAGGAGGGGAAAGAGAGGACAAAGGAAGAGAAGCAGCAACAGAAGAAGAAGAAGAAGAAGAAGAAGAAGAAGAAGAAGAAGAAGAAGAAGCAGCATTTATATAGTTCTCAAACTATATATAACATTTATATAACTGTTTGCAAAGGAGTTTACAAATGTTATCTCATTTTCTCCTCATGGACCTGTGAGGTAGGTGCTTTTATTATTTCCACTTTACAGACACAGAAACTGAAGCCTACAGAGGTTAAATGACTTGTTCAGGGTCACACAGCAGGTGAGTAGCTGAGTCCAGTTTTGAACTCAGGTCTTGTTGCTTCCATGTCTAGTGCTCTATCACCAACTATCTGCCTTTAGTAGACGATAAATAGAGAGCAAACTCCATGAGGGCAAGAACTGCTGCAGGGTGTTTTGTCTCAGCATCCCCTGATCCTAATTCCAATTCTGGCATGGAGCAGTCACTCAGAAAATGCCTGTTGATTGAACCAATGGTTAATGAAAGTACTTCATGTCTGACATGTAGCTTTTGTTTAGGTTTTTTTTTATTGGGTTGAAGAAGAAACATGGATAATTCTGTTCAGACTAAAAGAAAAATACCTGCTTCAAAAGGGAGTTCCTTAGTATTGCTGGAAGTTAAAATCAATGCCTCAACTCTAATAAGGCCAAGGAGTTAATTAAGAGCTTTCCATACCTGGAGTGGGGAAGGAATATACCTAAGACTTGTGACACCATGTACAACCTATATCCAATTGCTTGCCTTTTCAATGAGGGTGGGTGGGGAGGGAGGAAGGGAGAGAATATGGAACTCAAAGTTTTAAAAACAAATGTTAAAAATTGTTCTTAAGTGCAGCTGGGAAATAAGATATACAGGCAATGGGGTATAGAAATCTATCTTGCCCTATAGGAAAATAGAAGAGAAAGGGATAAGAGAAGGGGGGAGGATGGATAGAAAAGAGAGCAGATTGGAGGAAGGCGTAATCAGAATACACATTGGGGTGGGGGAGGGGAGAGATAGGAAGAAAATTTGGAACTCAAAATCTTGTGGAAGTGAATGTTGAAAACTAAAAATAAATTAATAAGAATTTTAAAAAGACTTGTGACACAAAAGGGAGTGGGAGTAAGTTTTCAACTTAAGTCTGGTAGGACAGCAATAAGAACAGAGAGAGCTGTCAAGTTCAGATCAAGAAAGGGCATTCATGTTGTGTCTACACATGTATATTCCTTCACCAGCCTTGCTCCATATACATCTATATGTTTATTCCTCCTCCTAGAAGACAAATGCATGATTCCTCATTTAATAAAGTTATTATTTTTGTAGAGAAAGCCATAGTGACTGAATTTGGGATGTATCTCATGTTCTCATCTACCTCAATTTGGAAAGGTCTAAAGCCAAAGTTCCATAGCTATGGAGAATCACCACTTCAGTTTTAGAGGGAACAGTCCTGACTTCAAGAAAAGAAAGTGGACAATCAATGAGGTCTAGCAAAATGAATATTCTCTGTCATTTCACATGACCCAAATTTAAGATTCCTGTGTTTTTAACTCACAGAAAGGTAATGTGATATGGTGGATAGAAAGAAACCTGTCCTCAGGATCAGGAAGACCTAGGCTCAAGTCCAGTCTCTGAAAAATATTAACTGTGTAACTCTGGGCAAGTCACTTAACTTTTCAGTGCCTCAAAGAAACTCTGTAAGACTATTAGTGGTAGAGCAGTTTCAGGTCTACATTAATGGAGAGTTTCTTTGTTGGTCTTGTCCTATTCCATTTCACCCTTAACAGAAGGCACCACCTTTTATCTGGTGGTGGAAATTACAAACATTGTCAAAAAATGAGCCTTCAAGAGAGGTGTCTTGTAAATCCGTGACTAAGGCTAACAGCAAAGAAAACAGTATCCCATCAAGGCATATAAAGATCTCAATCTTCTGCAATAGTTTTCTGTTCACACATTCAGGTAACTACACTGGCATTTAGTCAATGTTAAGGTCTATGATATGACAGCATTTGGTCATGTTTGTGTAATTATCTAAAACCCAGTGGCATTGCCCCTTGCGATCTGACTACTGTCAGTTCAGAGATCTGAGCTATAAAAGGAGAAATGTCCAGAATGAGGTCATTTTTGCCCTTTTGTGGTGGTTGTTTGTTTTTCTGTCTCAAAATACCCTGTGTTCTGGTGAGCTATTGGACGTTCAGCTTCTTCATTAAGATTTCATGCTGTTACAAGTGAATACCTAACAAGCAGGTTTTAGACACCAAATGTAAAAGCTGAGTTCACTCAATCTATTTTTATCTTCTAGAAATAACCAGGCATCATTTTAAACTGTCTCAATAATGCCAATGCAGAGTAGACTAATGAACATTACTAAGGAGAATTCTCCATTCAATTACTTCACAATTGATGGAAAAAAACAAATCTGTGATAACCCAAGCAAGTGACACCCAAGATATAGTATAGCCCTGATTCCAGGTGACCCCGAGCCACATTGAGAGGAATATAAACCACTAATGAAATCTTAATAATTCCTAACATTTCCCTAAATGATTCCTAAAATACCTAGCATTTTCATTCTAAGATCTCTGAGTTAACAAGCAATAGCTATATGGAAGGAAAGAAGCAAACAATTATTAAGCACCTACTACATGCAATTAGGTGACTTCAAAGTGCTAGGCACTATCATTATCCCGATTTTATAATTGCTGTAATTGGGGCAGACAGAAATTGAGCAGTTTGTCCAGAGTCACACAGCCACTAATTATCTAAGACTAAATTTGAACTCAGATCTTCCTGACTCCATGCTCAACATGCTATCTATTGCTTCTAAGGAAAAAAAATGTTCTCTAGAAAGATACCCTGGAACATGCTATGTGTTCCCTATATTTCTTTCAGATAGAGATCCTGAACAAAACAGGAAATCCTTACTAAGGCTAAGATGCACCTTAGTAGTCCATTAATCTAATCCCTCACACAAGCCAAGAATCCTTTCTGAGATTTCCCTAACAAGTACCTCCGCTTGAACAACTTCATTGACAGAGAGCTCACTACTTTATCAGCCATTTCCCCCAGAGAAAAGAATCCCTCACAACTAGATGAAACTATTGTGAGCATATTCCTCAGATATCTTGTTATCCTTCATGGGTCATTCCTCCTTACAAAGCAAAATACACTAGAGAATCAAAGAACAGGAACTAGATTTACTCAGAGTCAAAGAAGCAATAAGAGGGCACTTCTTCAGGTCATCTCTCAGTGGAAGATGGACTATATGACTTCCATTAATTTCTTCCATGCCTATGTTAGAACAAGAGACCATATAAGCAAAGATGCTATTAGAGGTCTTTATGTTTTTTCTCTGCCAGTGTCTTAGGCTGCAATATCATCCAAATAAAATCTCTTCCAGTAGAAAAAACTTCATGAAGGAGGAATTGTTTTCCTTTTGTCCTTGCATCTTGAGTATCTATTATAATGGCTACCTAGCATATAGTATACAATTAACAAATGTTTATTTGAAGTGAACTTCAAGAGGTGAACTTCAGGGGGTCCTATGAAATAAAGGGCTTCCTTTCTTGGGGATAAGCTTATTTTGCACTGGCAAAGAGTAAGGAGGCCTTTTCTAAAGTGTCTGTTGTGTTTCTGGAAGACAGAAGCTACTATGAACCACAATTTTCCCAAAATGTCTACACTTGCCTTAAGCACCTCCCACAGACTCAGAAACTCCTTGAGGAAGGGACACAACAAATAGAGTTGTCTCAGTCACAGTAGGTCTCAATTGGCTCTGAGGAATACAAACCCCTGAACACACACAGATACCCTGGTAGAGACTCCAAATGAGCTATACATCCTCATGGTTTCACAAACCATGTCACTGTTCAGGCTATAAAAACCCCTTCCCCCTTCTGTTCCTGCCTTCTGCCCATGCTGGGTACGTATGAATATCCTTGATTTGCCCTAAATTCAAGTCTTGTTTAATAAGTTCTTTAAGACTTAAGTTCCTGGATCTAAGTATAAAAGCCAACATCATTCTATGAAATCTGATAACGTTCATACTGGAAAATCCTTAAGAGTATATATCATGAGTTATATTTTAAGATGATTCACATATTTCCAATCTCCATGCCTTTGCAGTGAATGCTTCCCATGCCTGGAATGTATTCTCTCCTTAGCTCTGCTTCTTAGGATTCCCAGTTTCTATTCAGTTTCTATTCAGGCTCAACTCAACTCAATCTTTTCATGAATCTTTCCTAAATCTCTGTTCTAATTCTGAAAAAAAAACTATCCTGTATATATATTATACACCTATCTATGTACATGTTGTCTCCCCTGACTAGACTGTAATATCCTTGAAGACAGGGAACATTTAACACTTGTGATTGTATCCCCAGTTCCTGGCAGAAAGTTGGTACTTAATAAATGCCTGTTGATTGACTAATCACTTGATAGTGCTTTGTATTCCACCATAGAGCCTAGCCCAGTACTGGATACTTAGTCTGTACCACAGAATACTTGAATTAAGGTACTAGGCTGCTAGAAGGGTCTAAAAGTACACTATAGGCCCAATAGAGTCCAAGGGGAAAGCATGATGGTATTAAAGGTTGCTTGTGGAATAACAAAGTACCTGATCCCCAGCAATGGTTTACAGGTAAATGTACTAGTGTCCAACTCTAAAGCCCAAAGCCCTTTCAGCTAAGCTGAAATTAACATGATTAAACAAAATAAACCAATGCAATTGAAAGACTTACTCATATGCATAGCAGTCACCACCACCACCCACCAAAAAAAAAAAAAGGACCAATCACTTAAGGTTCTTCAATGTTCTTCACACAATAGCCATCCCAAAGCATAGTAATCTGCCATTGTGACCTGACTTGAACATAAAAAATTATTAATTCTATGTTATCATACATGGCATAAGCAAGAACTACAGACTCACTAAAAACTCCTTATGTTGTAATTAGTGTTGGCCTTCTAACTGGTTTCTAACATGCTGTCTAAGTGGGGGAGCAGATATAACAAAGAAACTTACTTTTTGGATAATTGCCTTTTCCTTCTTTTTAGTGTATACTAATTTGGTCCCTTGGACAGAATTTATATTTGGGGAGAGGGGAGAGATGAATAAAGGTCCAGTATGCTATAGGAAAAAAGAGAGAAAAATAGGTATATCTTGATTTTCTCCATACTTCTTTTCTAAAGCAAGCCAGTTGGGCAATCATTGTTCAATGCCCACTATGTGCTGGGTACTGACCAAGGTGCTGAAAATGGGAGGAGTTAAGGATTAGACTACAAAAGAAATAGAATATAGCTCATAAGCCTTCACTAAGTACACTGGACACAAATAGACACATCTAAACATAGATGATCACATAAAAAAAGACTTGAAGGAACTTACAAAGCAAAATGCTAACAAAGTGAATGAATATAGCATAGCTTCACATAATATAAGGATTAAATGTATAGGGGATAAAAGACCAGCTTTGAAATATGGAAGACTTGGATTCAAGTAATATCTCTGACGCATACAAACTGTACAAACATGGACAACCCAAATATTTTCCTAGTACCTCCAGCAATTCTCTAAAACTTTAAGTTACAAAGGAATTAACTATTTAAATCAGTGTTTTCACATAGATGGTTCTCATACCTATGACAACATACATCCAGACCAAAAAAAAAAACAATAATAATCCTAAAGTTAATTTTTCAAACTACCTGCTACCATTAAAATGGCACTGTGTACTCCAAAAAGTACTTGTTTTAGAATCAGAAAACCTGAGTTTCAATGTTGATTCTGACGTTATAAACCATGTGGTCCTAGTCAAATAATTTCCACTCTTTGGAGCTTAGTTTTCTTAGTAGTAAAATAGCCATAATACTAGCACTAAGATCTGCTATCATGTGATCTCAGGCTAGAAGGGATTTTGTCAGTCATCTAGCCTTTCTTCCCATCCTTCCTTTTTTAGGATTTTTTGTAGGTATTTCTATCATTTATTATTGTTATTGTGGTTTATTTTCATTTGATTGGGGGTTTTTTAATCAAAATTGTGATAAGAACATAAATAAGGTGTTCTACCATGAATTTCCTGCTAAGGAGTAATTTCTGGTTTTTGTTTTCAATAGAAATAAAAATTTTCTATTGTTCCATATTGCACATCCAGGCTTATTATATAAATCAGGGCTGGTTCCCAAGGTTCAGAGGAATATACCTATCCCTAGAGCTGACATAAAGGAAAAAATATATATTGAATTGTTGAGATTAATCTTTGATTAAAGAACACTGGATTTTCAACCAAAGGAATTGGAAGAGGAGGAGTGAGGAGATAAAAAGGAGGAGGAGAAGTAGAAGGAAGAGGAGGAGGAGTAAGAATGATGGTGGTGATGGTGGTGATGGTGGTGATGATGGAGCTGGTGGTAGTAATTGGTTGGTTACTTGGTTGGTTGTTGTTCTTCATTCTTGAAGAGGACCAAAATGAGATTGCTATATTGGATTCAAGGTATAGTATGCTCAACTGCCCAACTGTGACTGATCAGATCAATGTGAGCTTGAGACATTCTGTCACAGGACAGGCACAAATAGTCCAAATGAACATTTGGAGAGGAGATGTCTAAATTTATGCATCTCATGTTTCTTTTGAGCTACTGCAATTCTGTTTTTTTTTTCATATAGCACAATGCCAACTCTGACACAGGGTAGCCATGCCAGGCAGTCTTTTGCCAATATCTCTTATGTCATACAATCAATTCCAAAGTTTTTCAGAGACCTTGACTATGTCCTTGTATCACTTCTTCTGACCACCATATGAGCACCTGCCTTGCATGACTTCTCCATAAAATACTCTTTCAGGCAAACATATGCTTGACATTGAACAATGTTGCCACCCCATCAGAACTGCACTCTCTGCAGTAGAGTTTGAATGCTTGGCAGTTTAGCTCAAGAAAGGACCTCAGTGTCCAGTATCTTATCTTGACAGGTGATCTTCCAAATCTTCCTAAAACAATTCAAATGGAAGCAATTCATTTTCATGGTATGTCACTGGTATATTGCAGTAGTGGTAGTAGTAGTAAGAGTAAAAGTAATAGCTAGTATTTACATGAGACTTAAGGTTTGCAAAGCACTTTTCACATACTTTCAGGGAGCTATTTTAAATCTTAAAATACCTATATTGCTTTAACTGTGCTTGACTCTGCTATCTCTTTATGTTATCATTCTATCTTTCCTCCCTTTCACTGACACACTCCTAGAATCATCACTCTTTCACTTTGTTACCACCAATTCACTCCTCACTCTTGAAATCTGTTTTCTCACTCCATAAATAACTCTACTCATGTCTTTTCCCTCAAAGATCATTAGTGTTCTCATAACTGTTAAATTGTACAGCTTTTTACCAGTCCTTATCCCCTTTGACCTCTCTGTAGCTTGAACTTCTGTACCCTCACTTCTTTTGCCTCCATGACTCTGTTCTGTCATGGTTCTGTTCCTGTCTGACCAGTCCTCATATTCCTTTTCTGATTCATCAGCACTTTTTATTTTCACTATCTACCTTCTGTCTCTTGTTGAGCTTGTCAGCTCTTGCACTTCAATTGTTATCTTTGTACAGATATTCCCAAATCTTAACTTTCAGTCTTAATATCCTTCCTAAATTCCAATTCCATATTGCTGACTAATAGATATCTCCACTTGAATGTCCTATCAACACTTCAAACTCTGCATATAACAAATGAAACTTATCACCTTCTCTTCTACAAGTACCCCTCCAAACTTCCCTATGCCTTATAAAAGCAACACCAATCCTCTCCACTCCTTAGGATCACAACCTTGAAAGCATCTTAGACCTTTCCCTCTCCGTTATCCCATCTTATCCAATTAGTTGCCTAATCCTAGCTATGATATTTCCACCTCTCTTGCATGAGTACTTTTGTTTCCATTCACAGGTCACCAACTCAGTTAAGACCCTTATCATTTCCTTTCTGGACTACTGCAATAGGTTCTTAATTGGTCTCCACGCTTCTAGATTCTCTCTTCTCCACTTTGTCTTCCACAAAATTACCACAATAATCTTCCTATGGCATAGTTATCACAACTTTATATTCCTACTCTCAAGTTCTAAAGATTTTGATATCATTATTTTACTTTTAGGACACAAATCATTCACCATGGCATTTAATGACTTTGATAATTGTCACTAATCTGCTTTTTTCTGAACTGACTTCATATTCCTATCATTCCCCTTCACAAATCTGTTGGATCCAGCCACAACAGTAGTTGCTCCTATACTCAACATTTCAGCTTCCATTTCCTTGCACTCATATAAGCTATCCCTCATACCTGGAAGGAATTCTTCCATCTCTACATCTCAAAATTCTTGTTTTCCTTCAATTATCAATGAAGTGCTGCTAATTCCATGAAGCCTTCTCTCCTAAACTTCCCAGTTGTGCATTTCCTCTCCCTCTTCAAATAAACTTCTATTTACTTCTATGTATGCATATTATATTTCCTAGGTTCCTTCCCCCAACAGAATGTAAGCTCCTTGAAGTCTTACTGATTCATTTTTGATTTCGTATCCCTAGTCTTTATCACATCACATAAGAGGCACTTAAAGCATCTCTTCACATGAACTGTAGGCTATGGCACCTATCTTCACTGATCTTTGTCTCTTCAATTATTTATAAAGCATTTGTCATCACCACACAACCTTATCTCGACAAAGTTTGTCTTTTAGCTCACAGCACAAATAACCATTTCCCTGTGGCCCATAAGAAAAGTTTCATTTGTCTCAGAGACTCTGTGCAAGTAAGTTCTAATGTTCAGATATTCAGTCAGCTCATAATACAGGGGAGACAGACTGCCTCTCTAAGTATAATCTAAAGCACATTGGAAATTGCTTCTAAATATATTCTATTAGACATTGAATCTACAAGTTCCCAGCCAGGATTGTTGGATAGTTTGAATTTTCCACTGAGATGCAGCTTTAGTCTGAAGTGTGAGCCACCATTGGCCCAAAGGAATATCTAATTTAGTGGTGTTGGTGCATTGCAGGGAATATTTGCATCTTATTATGTTATAGGGTGTGTGTGAAATAGTAATACGTCCCAGCCCATAATGTGTTCCTTCTTTTAGAGAATGGGGGAGGAGCAGTGATGTTTTCAACAGCAGGAGCTTCTGATCATCCTCACCTGGCTCCTAAATATAATTTTATTCATTTAGAATGACAGTGAGGTAGGAGACCACAAAGCAAGGAGTAAATAACATGGCAGGAAATAGCAGCCCCTTGGGGGAAGGTTCCCATGCCCATCTGTATGCTTGATCTCTCTTACAGCAAGAAAGCATAGAAGCTTTTCAGTTGTTTGTCTTATTTGTCCATCAACGACTATGGCACACGGCCAGGGTGACAGTAATTGTCCTGTTGGAGGCTGACCTAGATTGTTCCTTTTAAGAAGAATTTGGATCAAAGTAGCTGCAGTTCATGTGAAGAAATATATACATACACACACACACACACACACACACACACATGCATACGTATATGTGAACAAGCACACTAGAAAGACACAATAAGGGATTGCGCTCCAGAGATTGCTATATCTGGGGAAGAGCTTCAACAAGAAGCCCACCAACCAATGAACATTTCTAAAGCTGTTGTGTCAGCCCTAGATCTGGTTTCCATGGCAATAAGTAGAGAACTGAGGTCTGCTACTACCTACCCTGAAGAGAAGGGTCAGAAATCAGTAAAATTCTCATCTTAACTAGAAATTTTCAAAGCCAATCACACCCATCACCAATCGCACTTCTTTTTATTTTTTTAAAGTATGTAGCTGGATTTTTCTCTGCGTTGAAAAAAGTGGGGGAGGTGTATGTAAAATGATCTAGAAGTACAAAAATGATATACTGGACCCCAAGACAGGAATAGGACTTAATAAGACTTCACTGTCTTCATTATATCTCTGAACAGCCTGACCAGCCATACCAGACAGTGTCACCGTGACTGGGTTTTAAAAACAATCTACTTAAATATACCGCCGCCCCCCCCCCCAAGCTTTCCTCATGTGGCTGTTAAGTATTACAGACAGGATTGCTTAAGGACAAGAGGAGGCCCGGAAAGTTGGAGGGGGCGGGGGGAACATGAAACAAAAGCAGAAGGCCATAAAGAACAAAGCATAACAACCCAATTCACAATTCATGGTTCCCAAGATAAATCCTTGCTTATGAGAAACACCATCCCTGGCAGACAAAAGCCCTCCAGTGACCTCCAAAGCTGATAAATAAGCAATTTAAGTTTGACCCATGAACTTGAACCTTTACTTTGGGGGAAAAAACACCTGAAAAGCTCATCTAGCCCTGGCTGATACCATTGAGCTTAATGGAGCCCAATATGTCTGTGGTCTGAGGACTCTCCCGTCAAGAATCACTGAAGCCTTCTGGAGTCTATCCACAAATACTTATAACAAAGAAAAGCTTCTGAGCCAAGAATTATTCTTTTCATCAGGCTTCAACTACCCATAGCTAGAAGTCATGTACTAACATAAACTTTATTGCACTTTTTAGTTTGATATGCATATCTCACAAATATGTCCCATTCACTTTACGCAGAGGCCCTACTGCTTCTCTTTGATTTGCATTTCTTTCCCAACATAGATATCTAACAGTGTTGTTTGTGGCCCTTAGAATTCCTCACCTTTCTCAGATCATTCTGTACTTGGGCACTGAATAATGTATAACAGAGTGCCACATTTGTATATTTGCCTTCTGATGACTACCCTTATTTTTATTTTCCGGGTACAGATTTTTTTTTAATCTGAATCAACCAATGAGTTCCCAATGAATGTACTTCAGTCTCTTTTAGACAATGCCTCCTTTTCTTCCTCATTTGAAATATTTCTCCTTGTATTCTTGAGAATTTTATTGTTGAGAATGCCCTACGTCCTAAGCTAACATCCCCCATATAATCTTAGGCCAATAGATCTAGTACATCATTTATCTGAACAACTTGCAATCTGTTCTGCCAAAATCTACATGGCAGACTATATCTGTCTGTTTTTCACCTTCTCTATTACAGATTTTCAGAATCAGTGTTCACTTTATCTCAAGATTCCCGTCATTTCACTTTGGGATCCAATTCCTCGCTGCTGGTCAGAAAGGAAGGTTCAACCTATACCAACCTAAAGTCCCAAATGATTCTTCAATCTTTTTCTTGACACTAGCTGCTTTGTACCTTCCTACAAACATACTTAATGTTCCCCAATCCTCAAAAAAAGTTTTTCTGGACACTTCTGGCCCAAGCAGCTACCTTTAAATATCTTTCCTCCTCTTTGCTAACCGTCTTGGGAAAGTTGTTTATACATAATATCTACTTCCTTGACATCTACTTTGTACCAAACACCTGGCAACCTGATTTTTTATTTCCACAATTCTGTTTCAATTACTTTCTCAAAGATCATCTGTAGCATTCTAATTTCTAAATCAATTTTTAGTTCTCATCCTGATTGACTTCTACTTTTGCCATAGTTCAGATATTTATTCATCTCTCTCCCCAACCCCTTCCCTGGCTTAGTTTTAATGAGAATAGAGTCTTAGTTCTCTTCTTGCCTCTAACTTCTCCTCCCTCTCCTTTTCTGGATCCCCCATCTGTTTCCCAGTCTCTTAGTTGTGATGTTCCAATAGAGCTTGTCTTTGGCCTCTTCTCTCTTTTACATTTTCTCTCTTGGCAATTTCACTTGTTTCTACTGCTTCATCTACCTCTTCTATGCATATGACTCTAAAACCAATATCCCCAGTCCTAACCTCTCTTTACAAGTCCAGATCTACATCTTCAGTTGTCTTCAAGAAACCTCTAATACTCCACCCACACCTCAAAATTACAACACATATGCCTTCCTAAACCAGCTGTGCTTCCTCACTTCTCTATTTCTGTCTGTGAGGTTAGCATTTACCCACACTCCCATGTTCATATCCTTGGAGTTATCTTTGACTCTTCCTTCTAACCTTTCATAGCAAGTTCTAATGATTCCACCTACATAATTCATTTCATATCCATTCCTCCATGTATATTCCCACTATTAATCTTACCAGAAGTCATCATTACTATCAGCTTTGCACTATTGAAATGGCTTCCTTACAGGCCTTCCTACTTCTGTTCTCTCCCCCAACTCCAAACAATATTTTATACTGTGGCCAAGATAATTTTTCTTCTGCATATATCAGGTCACATTACTATTCTATTCAAAAAATCTTCAGTGATTCCCTGCTGAATAGAGTACAAAATTTTCCAAATAATTCACAGTAATAGGAAAGTACAAAAATGTCTAGTTTTCATCAACATCATGGCTTAACTCCCTTATTCCTTCTCCTACTGCTAAACGCCATCTGTGTAATCCTCTTCTTTGAAAAAGAAATGTGTTGCCCAAGAAATTCCCATTCTATTGAGAGTAGATTAGATTCAGGGGTGGCTAGGTGGCACAGTGAATAGAGCACCGGCCATGGAGTCAGGAGTCTCTGAGTTCAAATCCAGCCTCAGACACTTAACACAGAAAACCTAGCTGTGTGACCATGGGCAAGTCACTTAACCCTGATTGCCCTCCAAAAAGCGAAAAAAAAAAAAAAAGAGAGAGAGAGAGAGAATAGATTAGATTCCTAAATTCTCAAACTTGAGACTACTTGTAGGCAGCCACTCAGATTGGCTGCCCAAGATATCCCCTGTATGTGAAAAGACTAGATTCTGGGGTTATATTTCCTAGGAAATTAACCTTCTCTGATTAGAAGACAAGATTCTAAGACTCTTGAACTTTTGGCCATCAGGAACTCTACACACTTCCCCCCTTGACAACTATCCCATGTCTGAGAAGTTAAGCCATTGTCTTTCTAAGGCTGGGTCCAAGAACTTAATAGCATACAAGTATATTTTATGAGACCCAACTGTTGACTACCTGTAGTGTCTATGTACTTCTGCACCAAAGAACCAATTAATGGCTCTTGGAGGTACAGAGTATGGGCATGATTGCATGCAGATTATGATATGTCTTTGTCCAAAGGTTTTCACTAGTGGCTCCAGGGGATAGGAAATCTAATTTATATAATATTTAAGCATATATTTATGTGCGTATACATATATATATGTGTATACATACATATATACAAATGTGTGTATGTATGTATATAATAAATCCCTAATTTAAGACCCAAGACCACTCTTTACTCTCAGGATATATGATCTCCATTTTATAAACCAGTACAAAATGGTGACTCCGCTTGAAATAGTCCATCCCGCTACAGTAGAAGTCAAACAACTGATCTTGGAAATATCTCCTGTAAGTGATACCTATCCCACAGGAGGTGTCAAGGGGGGTAACCATACCCTTTATAAGGAAGTGCAATAAAAAGTCCCAATGATTCACTACTCTGTAAATTAATCAAATTAATGGAAAACTTCTCTGAGAAGCCCCCTACATTTGCTACCACTAGAGCCATCCTTCCTCCAGTGTCTTCCCCCTTAATCCCTTCATTCAAGCCTAACCTATTCCAGAATTTTTTTGTGATGGCCAGGTTGTAGAAAGACTCTCAATAACCAGGGTTATTCTTCTCCCTTTGCTTTTCCCCATAACCTGGGCTACTTGACTCCCTACATAGCTCAGATAAAACTGGGGATTAACAACTTCATTCCCTCTGATGAGATGGAAGATTACCATGACTTGCCATATGTCCTAGCACTGCATTTTATTATACTTCTAAAATTATCCTCAGTTCTGCTTCCACCCCCTAAATCACTCAGTACTGTCCTCTGACTAACTTATTTATCTTCAGGACCTCCATTCACCTCGCCCTTGGCACTTCTGGGTCTTTCATGTGCCTTGAAAATGGAGATTATTTCATGCATTATTTCCTCCAATTAGAGCATGAATCCCTTGCAATCAGGGGCTACCTCACTTTTTCTATTTGTATCACTAGAACATAACAGTGTTCGGCATAGTTGGCACTATTCATTCATTCATTCATTTTATTTATTTGTTTGTTTGCTTGTTTGTTTATTTAAAGTTAATAGCTGCATTTATAGCCAATCAAATCAGGATGCCTTTGGGTACATTGTTTTATATTCCTAAATCTAAATCTATATCCCTAAATTCTTAAGGTAGCTGGAAAGGTTCATGGCAAGTTTATTCAGCACAATAGCTGCCCTAGTCTTGATGACCTTTCCCATATTTGCACAAAAAGCTCACAGCAGTACCTATGATGCCAAAGTCTTAAACATTCTCCAAATTCATAATCTTTTTCTGAGGGTCCAGTGTGAGATAGAGCATGCTACAAATATATGTTAACATAACATAGACATGAAGTACCTATGTGATTGAATGGATAAAATGTTGGGCCTGAAGTCAGGAAGATGTGAATTCAAATCCAGCTATGGACATTTACTAGCTATATAACATCGAGCAAGCAACTCAACCACTATCTGCCTCAGTTTCCTCATCTATAAAATTAGGAAAATGATAGCACCTACCACTAAGGTTTGTTATGGGGATTAAATTAAATTAATTAATATTTGTGTAGCATTTAGCCCAGTGCCTGGCACATAGTAAGTGCTAAATAAATGCTAGTTATTTATGATGATGATAATTTTTACATAGAGATAAGAACTATGAGCAGCAATTTCATCATGACCTCCAAATAATAAGTTGATTCATCATCTGCCAAACTTATTATCAGTTGTCCCATTTCTTTCTCCTACCAGCATAGCTAAACAAAGAAATAATGGCAAAGAATCAAGGATACAGCTTTCACTGACCTTGTGGGACAGGTTCATCACAGCAAATTTCACTTCGGGAATTCAATCAATCCCTCAATCATCCAACCAATGGAAACAAAACATACGAGACAGCTGAAGGAAGGAGAAAAAAATATATACACAAGTTACTCTCCTCCCACGAACTTGCTCATAAGAGACGCCTACTGGAACACACACGAAAAAGGAAAGAAAACTCCCCATGGAATTTCTACCTCACTGTGGTTCCCAGTCCTGTCGTCTCATTTTATGGGTTAACTTGCTCCCTAAGTAAATCATTCACTTTATTACAATAAAACATTAGCATACTGGAATTCTCTCTGTGGCTTATAGCCACGTTTATAACTAAATGGTTAATGATAGCCATTTAGTACTATCAATTAACTTCCTAGTACCATAGGACCCCTGAATTTCAGATGGACTGTTTTGCCTGTCATTCTAGCATGCATACATAGTAAATATTGTGATCATTAGAACTATAGAAAGACAGAATCATATGACTGTAAATATGGCAGGATAATTGATTAAACTTCTATTGAAGAATCTTAAAAGAAAGCAATTATGTGTCCAGAATAAAATAATTATGACAGAATTCATAAGATAAGAAAATAGAATACCTGTATAAAATTTTAAAACCTTCATGGATTAATGCAAGAGAGTTTTTCTTATTTGGAGCTCAAATTCAGCATCCCCAACTTTCTGCAAGCTTTCCCTCAGTTCAGCACAAGCAAGATGGAAGATTTATGACCTATGATCCAGACATAGGGATTCCCCATAATAGTGACTCTATCTACACACCACAGTAATGAGAGGAAGAAGACATTGATTCTGTCCAGCCACATAGATAAAAGGAAGAGGATTGAAGGAGCAGGGATAAAGAGATGCTAGGAGATCAGAAGGCCCCTACGATGACCAGCTTCATAGACTGAAAGAAAAATGAGCATTAGGGCTAATGGGACCAGAAATGAGACTAAAAACCCAGCTAGGGGCAATCCTTTCCCCCTCCAGTATGTCACTCAGGGAAACAGCTCAGATTTGACCAGCTCCCATATTGTTCAACACAAGGAGACTGAGGTTTCCCAGTATCCTAGCAATGGGGATCTCTGCAGCAGTAGAAAGAGAGCAATCAAAGAAGAGGGGAGTGTCCAAAAAAACAAGTGATGAAGAATACAAGCAAGATCAAATTAACAAGAGAGTAATATTCTTTGAAAAGGTGACTAACCAATGAAAAAACTTACAAAAACAAGGACAAGGAATATGTAAATATACAAAGAGAAGCCAAAGGAATTTAAATAAACCTTGTAAATTAAAATGAGCTAAAGTTGTCTAACAAACTATCAAATCCTGTAAACTTCCCAGAAGTCAAGGAACAATAAAAATTTAAACTACAGAATGAGCCAAAAGAGAAATTAAACTCTTAGACCAAATTTAAGTGAGAAAACAAAGTAGACTTTAAAATATAAAAGTAGAAAAATTTGAATAGTGATGGGAGATATCTCAAGAGAAACCAAAGCTGTGAGAAAATGGATAAAAGATTAGGAACAAAATACTTAAAGGAAGGGAAATTCTGAAGAATTGAAGCTAAAGGCAGAAATGTAAAATAACATATTAATTTATAATGTGCGCTGTCCTACTCCTGTAATCCCAGCTAACATGGAGGTTGAGGCTGGTGAATCTCTTCTGCTAGGGAATTCTGAGACGTAAAGTGTGATATGAAGCAGGTATCCACTAATTTCAGCATTGATACAGTGATCCCTGAGGAAAGGGTGACCATTAGTTTGCCTAAATTGGGCCAAACAAGCCCAGATTGTAAATACAGCATGTCAGAACTCCAATGCTAATCAACAATGAAGTCAGACTCATGAGTAACCCCTGTAACTTCCTGTCTGAAGAGGATAGGAGGACCCTATTTTAAGGAGAAAAAAAAGACTACTCATATGAATTCTATGCAAGACAAAATAACTGACCTTAAAGACAAGAAGCACAGAAATAACTTAAGGATTACAGATCTACTAGAAGAACTGACAGTGTTTTTAAATGCCACAATGCAAGAAATGAACCAACAAAACTTTCAGGAAATCCTAAATACACTCAATAAAACACTGATTCAATTTCAAAGAATTTAGCAGTTCGTTCCACAATTAAACACACAAATAACAATGTTTAAAAACATCCAGAAGATATAATTTCAAATATGTGGAGAAGATAATTTGAATAGCAGGGATATTTCATATTCAAAAGAAATCAGGAGAGAATGGAAAAGTGTATTACCAAAAAAGAAAACAAAAGATCAAGCTGTAATCTAGATGAACACATCTTAGACTGAATATTTTGGGTGGAATATTGCTATTTAACTAAGGAAGGACATATGAAGTACCGTTATAAAAAATTTAAAATGGATGTAAATTGTGTAGACATAATATCTAGAGGTAAATAGATGTGATTTACAAACACACCAAACAACCTAAGTACAAAGAAGATAAGTAAGTACCATTATTAAGGATAAACACGTCTTTATCTCATGTTTATCAGATAACATTTAAAATTAGGAAGATTGATGGATTAAGAAAAATTACAAAGCAATAGTCTTAAACAAAAAGGAGGAATAGAGTTAAAAAATTTAAGGAGAATTTAAAGTGAGTTAATAAAGCAGACAACAACTATTTACTAAGTGCCTACAATGTGCCAGGTCCCCAGCTTCTATTACAAAAAAAAGGCAAAAAACAGTTTCTGCTCTCAGAGGATCATAGTCCAATGGGGCAAATAGCATATAAACAACTATGTATAAATAAAATATATACAAGATAAATTTGAAATAATAAATGGAGGGAAGGCATTGGGATTATTGATGATTGGGAAAAATTTTCTTGTAGAAGGCATGATTTTTATCTGAAATTTAAAGGAAATTAAGGAAACCAGTAAGGGGAGATGAGAAGGGACAGAATTCCAGGGGTAGTAGACAGTGAAAATGAATGAAGACAGGAAAAGGAGATGGTCTTCTGACATCAACAACAAGGAAGTCAATGCATCACTATCTCAGAGTTTGTGGGGAAAAGTAAAAGGTATAAAAAGACTGCAAAAATAGGAAGGATCAGGTTATTAAGGACTTTGAATGTCAAAAATAGGATTTTATATTTGATCCTGGAGATAATGGGGAGTCACTGGAGTTTACTGAATTGGGATGGGAAGGTTTAAAATAGTCTGCCCTGTGCTTTAGGAAGATAAATTTATCAGCTACTGGAATGGACAGTACAGGAGACAACCAGAAGGCTATTGCAATAGTCCAGAACCTTTACCACAGTGGTTGCAGTATCAAAGAAGAGAAGAGGGCATATGTGAGAGATGTTATAAATGTAAAATCAAGAGGACTTAAGAGGGGATTGAATATGTGAGGGGAGAGATGAGAGAATAATAAGTCAAGGATGATACCTAGTAGTGAAACTGGGTAACTTGGAGAATGGTGGTGCTCAATATAATAACAGAAAAGTCCAGAAGGGAAGGTTTTGGGGTAAAAGATAATGAATTCAGATTTAGACATTTTGAGGTTAAGGTATCTACAGCAGAGTATCAAATATGCAGCCACAGGATGCATGTGGCTGACAATTCCAAATGTGGTTCAAACCAGATTGAAATGTAGTTGGGAAATATTTAACAAAATAAATAAAAATACAGTAAGATATATGATGTTATCATGGCATTTTGTAAGTCAGTATGTGCCCAGAGATATTGCTGTGCTGTATGTTTTAGCGGTCCCCTTCTCTATTTGAGATTGACACTTTTGGCTTTAATTACATCCAGAGATGTCTACCAGAGAGTTGGCCATGTGAGCCTGGAAATTAGAAGAGAGGTAAAGCTGGGTCAATAGATTGAATATTATCAGTACAGAGAGGATAATGGCATCCATGCATG
>CM053596.1:109365236-109389654 GCA_028646575.1 Pseudocheirus occidentalis
TGAATTAGATGCAAAAGTCAGTGAGATGATACATTCAATTCAGGTTTTCTGACTTCATAATCAAAATTATTCCCACTATAGCACCTTGAGTCATCCCCTAGCTAATATTTCCAGCTCTTCCATGACCACCGTCTTCATGGACTATCAGGGCATCCAGCTTGCCTAGCCCCCTCTTCCCTAGCCCAGGCTTCCAACTCTGGCTTAGCTGATGTCAATAGCACCAACACTGTACATTTCTCTACTCATATACAGTTTTCAAAGTCTTTTTATATTCATTTTCTCAGGAATCCTCTAAGAAAAAATACTATTATCCCCATTTGACAGATGAGGAAACTAGTGTTTAAAGAGCACAAGTGACTTCCCCCAAGGCCATAGAGTTCACAAGAATCAGAATCAGGATCTGAACCTAGGTTTTTTCACTCTTATGTCAATGTTCTTTTAGTAACAGGATGGGGCCATGGATATTGTTGGTGTGGCCAAGATTTTGTTTTTTTTTTTCATCCCTCACCTTGATCTCCTGTGTCACTACTTATTTATACTCACTCTCAGCAATGGATTGAAGAAATAGAAGAGGGCGCAGCTAGGTGGTGTGGGGAATAGATCACCGGCACTAGAATCAAGAGAACCTGAATTCAAATCTGGCCTCAAACACTTAACACAAAACTAGCCATGTGACCTTGGACAAGTCATTTAACCCCAATTGCCCTACCTTTCTCTCTCCAAAAAGCAAAAAATAACAAAAAGAAAAAAGAAATAGGAGAAACTGTCTCCTCCATTCCTGGGTAAGGAAGGTGTGTCTTTCATGTATCTCCATCAAACTGACCGAGAATTTAATATTCTAAGTAGACCCGTTTATTTCTAACTCCTTACCAGCAATATATGTAACTTCCCTTTTCCCTCCCAGAAGAGAGTTGGGGAGTAGGGGGAAGGAGAGACTTTGTTTTAACCTGGCCTGATGGGAGCCCAGAATGCTTCTTTACAATAGGTCATATTATCATAATTTAAATTAATGTTCTTCTAGAGGTTTTAATATTTCCAATTTTATCCTTGTGATCTTTGCAGTAACTTTTTGAAGTCCAGGACCGTGGGATCCCTAAGGAAAGGGGGAGCTAGATTTGATTAATTTTGTGTCAAACTTTTCAATGAATGACATTCTTCAATTTTAGTCAATTCCAGGAAGGAATAAATGATAGCTGAACAAGGAGTGTGGATACCTGTATAGCAAGCACCCTAGCATGCCCAGGATGGCTGCTAGCACAGGTTCTTAGATCTGCTTGTCTAAAGGAAAGCAACTCAAAATGGGCTAACAATCTTACTTTAATCAATCAAACGTATATCATTTACCTAGATCAGGGGGAAAAAATCAGCACCCTGAACTTCAGAGAATACAAACAGTTACAAACAGAAGTTACAAGCAGACAGAGAAACAGATCAGCAGACAGGCTTCCAACTGTCTGACCATCACATCCATACCTATTCAGTTACCAGAGAAGGAAGCACCAACATCTGGGTTTTTCAAAGCTCAAAGGCTTCCCAGAGTCTCAGCCAAATCACACAACTCTTCTCAAAGTGAGCCCCAAAGCAAAACCTCACATCAGAGTGTATATATAGCCTTCTCCTGGATCAGAAGCTGTCACAGCCCTCTTGACCCACTGCCCAATCACAAAGTAATAAGGCATGGGCATTCCTGAAGCACAAGGCTCCTGGGGCAGGCTCCATGTGACCACATTCAGCCTATTAGGAGGCAGATCATACTTTCAAATCAGGGAAGATTATCAGAGCCACTTAAGCCTATCAAAGGGCCTAGGGGCAGGGAAGATCTTCAGATTCCCATAACAATATCCCCAGCCTTCCTCAGAATACACCTGACCCAAGGCCTCCTTCAGGACTCTGCTGAATAAATTTGAGGAGATAACACAATAGTGACAATAACAAATAATTTCTAATTTTCACCATCAATTAAATGTCTGCCTATAACATTAGGGTCTCAGAGAGCCTAGATAAGACAGTGCATAGGAAACCCAGGAGACAGCCTGCTTGCTCCTTTGGCTGTCATTCCCTATATCTGTAACTAGGCCCAGTCCTAGCATGGATGACGAAGGTGGCTATTCTTTGCAGTTCTGGGGAACAGAGGAGCAATATAAGCAAAAGGCACCCTCTTATCCAGCCTAATATTCCCACCATTTAAGTCAATAACATGTTAGACAAAAACACAGAGATATTGTCTCCAGGAGACCAATATTGTGGTTGTTATATTAATGTATTACCAGGACACGGGACCCCTGAGACCTCTCCCATTAGCACATTAACTCAGTGAACATTATTAAGTATCTGCTACATGCAGGGCAATGTGGAGGGATTAAAAATGAGACAAACATGGTTTCTGCCCTCAAGCAGTCCAGTAGAAGAGATATGACACATCCACGGATAATTATACTACAAATCAGAACATGGCTGATCAGATTAACTACTTGATAGCAGGAGCCACGAATTTCAAGCTTAGTTAGGTGCCCTTGTTAGAATCTTATCAACTAGGGGCAGCTAGACGGCACAGTGAATAGAGGGCGAGCCCTGGAGTCAGGAGGACCTGAGCTCAAATCCAGCCTCAGACATTTGATACTTACTAGTTGTATGACCTTGGGCAAGTCACTTACCCCCAATTACCTTGCTTTCCCCCTTCAAAAAAAAACAAAACAAACAAAAGGATCTCAGATAGCTCTGCCCATGATACAAAGGACACTGAAGCAGTCATAACACCAGAGTTCAGTTCTGTGATTTGTTAATGTGACATTGAACTTCTCTGGGTCTCAGTGTCTTCATCCTTGAAATAAAGGAATTAAGTTCTAAAATCTTTTCCAGCTATAGGCATATGATCCTGTGATCAGACAAGAGTCTATAAGCCAAACTTCATAAGAGACGACTGCATTGTATGGCTCTGCCAGTCAAGGATTATCCCCCAGAGAATACACACAGGTGAGTCAGATCTCATCATAGGATTTCATTCTCCATGGAGGAATGGACGAAAGCATCTTTGTCCTGAGGCAATGACCAGAGCACATGACACTGAGCAGAGTACCCAGAATTTCTAACCCCCCCAAAAAAAAGACTGAAGAAGATGGGGAAAAAGAAAAAAAAGAGAGAGAGAGAAGGGTGGGCTAAACCTGACAGTCGAGTTCCATAGTCCTGACATAAGAGTATTCTATAACAATATCCCATTCTCAGATCTATTGCATAATGAATAGCTTTGGCAAACTGAAGCACTCAGTAATGCAGAGGCCATAAGAAGCGAATGGTAGAATCTCTATGCTGATTCTACCAGGGTCCATTATCTTATGGGGCATCAGGCACAGGTTTGCTTTGCCAAGCCAATAAGCCACCCAAATACCAAAATGCCTATTGTTCAGTTGTTTCAGTTGTGTCCAAGTCTCTGTGACCCCGTTTGGGGTTTTCTTGGCAAACAGTGATTTGCCTTTTCCTTCTCCAGCTCATTTTACAAATGAGGAAACTGAGGTAAATAAGTTTAAGTGACTTGTCCAGGGTCACACAGCTAATAAATGTCTGAGTCTAGATTTGAACTCAGGAAGAGGAGTCTTCTTGATTCCAAGCTCAGTGACACCTAGCTGTCAGTATTACATAATAATTGCTGCTATTTATATCAATAAATCTATCACAAATATTTCTTTAAGAGACTACTATGTGCCAGATACTGTTAGATGCTGGGGTTACAAAGACAAAAATGAATCAGTCTCTGCCCCCCAAGAAGTTTATATTCTATCAGACTACCTTACATTCTACATGGCAGGGGTTGGTTTAAGAACGTTGCCCACAGGAGCCTAATTCCTTTTGCCTACACCCAGTCAACATCTGTAGTGCTCAAACTGATACATGAATGGGACAAGGAAGTTGGTATTTTTTATCTTTTTCATTTTAAACTTAAACACCAAATAGAAAATGCATTCCCGCATAAATAGTGAAGCAGGAAAAAAAAATTGTACATGGAACTGTGGCTCTCTATTACATACAGTTTACTTTTCTTTTAAAATATATAATAAATTCAGTATATAATTTTCAAAGCTGTACCACTTGTATGTGATTCTCTTTGACCTTTCTTCTTTTTTCTTCTGTGCATTTTAAATACTTTCAATGATCTTTTTATTTTCTTGTCTTATTTTCTTTATTTTATTTCTTCCTTTTGATGCTCTATCTCTAACCATATCCCCACTCTGACTCACAAATTCATATTGAACGAAAAGAAAGAAAAACAAAACCCTTGTAAAAATATGCAATCAAAAGAAATTCAAACAGAAAAATTTCAAGAAGAGAAGGAAATTGCAGCCAAAAGCTTTTGGGAAGTAGCAAAAGGGCAACTGGGGTGGGGAATAGGCACAGACAAAGGGTTCAGTATAGACAAACATCACTTCTATTGCATTTCTGCCCAGGATCAGTTCTAGACGTTACCATAGTGGTGTCAGAGCAAGGGGAGCATTGTTTTCCTTTAATGTGGGTAATGCCATTTTGGAAAAAGACTCCATTTGAAGTGTAATTACATATGTATGTATAGACCCACAGTGAGAGATAGACAAGAGTAACGTGATCTATAAAGACAGTGTTAAATCACTTGGCCAACCAAAAATAAGTAAATAAATATTATATATGTATGTATGTATGTATGTCAATCAATAAACATTTATTAAGCACCTACTATGTGTTGTGCTGGGAATAGAAAAGGAGGCAAAAAAAAAAAAAAGTCCTGTCCTCAAGAAGCTCACAGTCTAATGATTATGATCACATTTGATCCTCACAACAACTCTAGGGATAGGGGAGAGAGGAGAGAGACAGAAAAAGAGAGACAGAGACACAGAGATACACATACATACATAATGTCTGTATATATGCATATTATATATATATAACTATTATTTTATGTGTGCCTTCTCCCTTTTGAGTTCTATTCAAATCACAAACAAGAAGAGGGAACAGTTCTCTATTAGCTTGCTGAAATAAGACTCCTCAGGCAAACACTGAATCTCAATTATTGTATAATAATGGGCCAACATGTTCTTCTTTATTTACCTTAACTTAACAGGTTAGATCAGCTAGGGCCTGTATTAACCTTCCATCTGTATAATGAGAACAGAAAGTACTTTTCTCTGTATAGCCATCCTCAAAGAGTTTCCATTCTGCATGCAAAATTCCTTTAAAAGACAGAAAGAATTGCTGGTATCTAATAGAAAATGGTATTTCCACTGAACTGAGAAAGTAGAAGGGAGGGCATCAAGTCAAAGTATTTCAAACTCACACCTGAAGTTCTGTCCTAGTCTAAGGCAATTTCACACCTCTCCCAATCCTGGTAGAAAATAGTTCCAATATCCCTCAGTAGAGGAACAGGCTTTCTACTGGGCTCTTATGCTGGTTTACAATGAATCCTGAGGTTAGGTTAGGCTACTGTAATCTCTGCAGTCCAATCATTCTTCCTCAGCTGTGTGGTCATTTATATTCTAATGCTTAGACTCTTCATCCCCCTTCTCATAATATCCTGTATCAGACTCATTACTACTTTTTGTTAATATTGGATGAGAGTAGATTTATTGATAAACAAAAAGCTTCAACAGAAAAAAAAGGAGTTATCCATACCAGTCAAGTCAACCATTCATCCATCCATTCAACAAACACTTATTAAGTATTTTCTGTGAATTCAGCACTATGCTAGGTGCTAGGGTATCACATGAAAATCCTTCAGATATTTAAAGATGGCTACTATGTATTTGCTAAGATATCTCTTCTTCAGGCTAATCATCTCCAAGTTAGTACAACTGATCTTCACATATCACAGTCTCAAGACCACTTAGCATTGTGGTCAGTTTATTCTGGATGACCTCCAGATTATCAATGCCCCTTTTAAAACATGGTATCCAGAACTTATCACAACACTACAGACATGATGTGATCAGAACAAAACACAATGTGGCTATTTCCTCTTTTATTCAGAAAATTTTATCTATTAATGCAACATAAACTGAATTAGCTCTTTTGGTTAAATCATACAACTAAACCTTACTGAGATTGTAGTCCACTAAAATTCTTTCTACTCATCTACCACATTCTATATTTTTGTAATTGACTTTTTGAATCCAAATATATAACTTCGCATTTATCCCTATTATGATTCCCTTTGATTTCTTTTTCACCAATTGATGATCCAGCTGTAAATAGACAGCTGATTCTGAAATGAAATGATAATTACATTGATAATCATTCATTTCCTATCTATTAAAATGTAAGCAATTACCATATTACCCATAGATGAGCATATAGAACAGAACATGACTTCACTGGTAACACAATTGATTGCAAACTTTAGAGAACATAAGGTCCTATTTTGTCTGTTCTTTGTTGATCACACTCCCTCCTCAAAAATTATTTTTATCAATAGGTAAAAATAAAGGGCTAAAGGTTTTTCTCAAAGAAGGTGTTTCCCATGAATTCCAGATTCCATGTCTGACATGACCACACACATTACTTTGGTAATAAATCTGAGTATCAACATGAAACAATGAGATATAAGTTCACCAAAGGTATTTATCAATGTCATATGCCCTGCCCAAAAAAATTCAAATTTAAAAAAGGATTCCAATTACTGGAGAGGTTCTAATATTGCTTTTATTTGTGGATGTCATCATGATGATTCCATTGAACATTAGATACAAGAGAATCTCCTCTGTGATATCCACAGTCACTTGGAAGAGATCAGACAGGCAGGTAATTCACTGAGTTAATACATCAGCACAAATATCTGGGATAGGTGCTATATAAATAAATGAGTTGGACCCAGAATGAAATTGGAATAAAAGTCTAGTTTAGTTGATTGGCTGTTGTCCTTTGTTCTCAAAGAGAACCAAAATGACCTCACTATGTTAGAGTCAAGTCACAGTGTGTCCGATTATGGCTGATCAGATCAATATGAGCTCAGAATGCTCTACCACAGGTCAATTCATGTGAACATTTGGAGAGATTCTCTAAATTTGTGCATCTCACATTTCTTTCCAACTACTTCAATTCTGCTTTGCTCTTAAAACACAGCACCTCGTCTGAAGAAGGCACACCATGCTGGGCAGTCCTGCGCCAGTGTCTCCCATGTCACACAATCCATTCCAAATTTCTTGAGAGAGACCTTGAAAGTGTCCTTGTATTGCTTCTTTTGACCACCAAGTGAGTGCTTGCCCTGCGTGAGTTCTCCATAAAATAGTCTTTTTGGCAAGTGTACATTTGGCATTAGAACAATGCAGTTAGCCTATCAGAGTCGCATCTTTCCCCAGTCTACAAAGCTAGTGATATTGTTTGTTTTTGTTTTAAATAGGTGTGGTTAGTCTAGAATCCCTTGTTTTTAATCAGCACAAATTTATTTTAAATGATCACTTCTTCCCTTTCTAATAGGTCACAAACTATCCCTTTAAGAACTAGTTCTGCTGAAAACCATCATCAAACTTACTAGTTGATAATTTAAAATATCTGCCTTTTTGAAAATTAGGAACTATCAAGTCCTGCAACACCTCTCCTGTACTCCCAAAATGTCTTAAGAATCACTGTTGGTACTTAATCAATGACACTGACTAGTTATTTTATTACTTATTATAACATTCTTCCAGGACAAAAGATTTTAAATGCCTACTATGGCTCCCAACTGCCTTTCCAATCAGTTCATATTCTCTTATTTCTCTGTTCCAATCAAACTGGCCTACTAGCTTCTCCCTTGTAACTGGCATTCAATCTTCCACAGTCATGGCCTTGTACAAGTTGTCTCACATAGCTGGAATGTACCCCCTCATTACCTACAGCTCTTAGAAGCTCTGACTACTTCCAAAGCACAGTTCAGGAGTAGCTTCCTATACAAGGCAGCTGGGCGGTGCAGTGGAAAAAGCTTGGGATTTGGAGTCAGAAAGATCTGATTTTGAATCTGTCTTCAGATACTTACAGGCTAGGCTTTGAACAAGTCACTTATCCTCTTTCTGTCTCAGTTTCTCCATATGCACAGATGGGAATGAGAATGGCACCTACCTCATGATGTTTTTCTGAGAATCACATGAGATAACATATGTAAAAAAACTTTGAAAATTTTAAAGTGCTATATAAATGTTAGCTATTATTATTATTATGACCATTTAGGATTCCTTTGATTATTAACACTTCCCCTATCTTGAAATTACTTCATATTAATTCAAATGTAATTTGTACTTTCTCACTTTTGCACATGATATAACCTCTAGGAGAATGCAAGATCTTTGAGGGGAAGGATTATTTTGTTTTTGAGTTTGCCTTACATAGTCAGCGCCTAATAAATGGTTGTTGAATAACAGAGACCACCACCAACACAACAACACTATAACTATCATTTATACGAAAGATGAAGTGGAATTGAACTGAAGGCAACTAGGTGTTCTTTCACCCTGTCTTTCATTATTTTCGGTTTCAATTCCCTACAATCTTTTATAGAGAAAATCCAAGCAAAATAAGTATTGAGTAGTTGGTTCTTCCTTTCATAATCCATTATTATTTTCTCATTCACCCCAACTAGAGTACTTTAATCTTCTGATTCCTAACATAGCCCAAAAAAGTCCTTTTTCCTTTGCATTTTCCCTCATATTGCAAGCTTAAGTATATATTATGCTTTTGCTTGTCTGGCACTATTCTTACAAGATCTTGCAACAGTTTTTTAGGAGCCTTAGTTGTCTGCCCACACGACCATCTCTTGTATTTGTCCTTTTCAAATCTAAGGCATTAATGAGCTCCCTTTTTCCCCCCTTTTCAGAGACCAGCAGGTAGGGCAATTGGGGTTAAGTGACTTGCCCAAAGTCACACGGCTAGTTTTTGTTTTATGTGTCTGAGACTGAATTCCGGTTCTCTTGATTCCAGGGGCTGGTACTCTATTCGCTGTTCCACCTAGCCACCCCCATGAGCTCCCTTTTCAAGTACATCAGTCTATTTTGATATCTGTTGTCATCATTGGAATCAATCATGATTCGGTCATCAGAATTTTATTGAGCTTCCCATTCATTCTTCCAGAGATATTTCCTTTTTTACAATATTGGGTCATTGGATCATACAGATACCATTATTTAACTGTTACACATAATCTGCCTGGCATTTCCTTTCTTTCCTCAACTCTTGGAGGGCACAGTCATGTCTACTAACTCTCCTACATCCTGACTTCGTGAACAAATGTTCTCTTTGTATTCCCAGGCTTTAGCACAGGGCCTGGCACATAGTAAGCACTTAGTAATTGCTTATTGACTTTATTATTTCCACTTTACAGTTAACCAAATAAAGGACCTCTCTCACAGGGTTGTTGAGAAAATTTTTAAAAAGCATAAAAATGTTAGATATGATCATTATTATGTTTGAATAGCTATATTGGGGCATTTATCTCCCTCCCACCCCTTTTTCATTCAAAACCCTTTTAATCAGATCATTCAGTCTCCAGGCAAATGCCTCCTTTCCAAGCCTCCATCACTAGCCAACAGCCCATCATTTCTATATCTCATTACATGGACCAGAAAGGCAAATTCCATTGACTGACACAATCTTCTTCATGAACTATTCTAACATGAGTGGGACCACAACCTCTTATATTAAAATGGAAATAACAAGGCCATATCCTTCTGCTTTCATAACCACCTTTATTGGAAGAAGGAAATGCCATTTACCAAATGGAAATAGACAAAACCAGATGGGGGAAAATATTGTGCTTTCATGTTCTGGGAAGAAATTAAGAATGATGGGAAATCCTTTGAAATATCCAAAGCTCTGATTTATTTAATTGGATTCATTTTTAATGGAAATGTCTGTACTTTCATTCATCTCCTGTCCTGGGCTTTTATTTTCCTAGACTCTATCATGGAGACATAATAAGACCTCCAAAGGTCTCTCCATCAACGGAACCTCTGTTCCTGCTCTCTGTTTGTTAACTTTAACACACACACACACACACACACACACACACACACACATCCCCCTGTTATTTCTTTTAGAATAAGAGGAGTGTCCAAGTGGCACTTAAACTTGTTTGTTGTGAACCTGCTGGACCACAGACTGTGGTACTGAAGAGTTGAGGTAAAGAATTGGGTCGGCATGATTCACAGTAAGAAAAATCTATAGAGTATTAAGCTTAGAGTTTATTAATACCCAGCATTATGAGAGCACCCATCTAGTCACCATAGCTAGGGCTGTATAAGCGTTCCATTATAAATCCTATTTTCAAGGGTTTATAACTTGCTGTAAAATTTCAATCGAGGTTGAAGCCAGCACACTGGGTTCTCAGCCCAGGAAGAAGTACTGATTCACAGGAAGAATAAAAGCTTATTAAGAAACAAACAGGAAAGAAATAAACAATCCTGGATTTTGTGGTGGTTTGCAAAGAAAGCTCCAGTCCTCCCTCCCATCCCCTGAAGTAACAATAGAGAATGGGTTGTGATGGTTTCTGCACTCTTACAAATTAAAGATGATTTTGTTTTTAGACTTGAGTTTGTACAGGTCATTAACTCCTGGTATGGAAAGACGCCTTTGGGGATATTGAAACCAAATGCATTTAGAATCATTTTGTGATTTTAAGGCAGGGAAATTTTTTTTTCAAGAAATTGCTACCTGTGTGACCTTTGGTGAGTTACTTCACTTATCTGTGACTCAGAAACTCTACAAATGAAAATAAATTATCTTTTTCTTCCTTCCAGCTCTAAATCTTCTGATCTTGTAAGTTTTCTCAGGAGTACTAGGGTGAAAGTTCTAGAAAGCAGAAATTGAATTTTCTGCTTTTTTTGTTTAAAAAAATAAAGCATAGTACTAATGAAGGTATTAGATAAATAAATGAATAGATAGACGTAGTTGTTAAAAGAGCGAATTTTTCTGGTAATCCCATGGCATTTGGTTAGGTTAAAACAATATTACAATTCCTGGATGCCTGAAAATAAAAGATCTCTCTATTAATCAATGTTTCTCTTGAAGGTATGTTTGGGAGCCTGACCCCAATAACTGTATAGTTGTGTTAGTGTTCCTCTGCTCATATCACCTTAAATGACTGTATAAACTCCATTAATGGGCCAGCATCTTCACATAAATGACTACAAACTCCCAGGAGTTAGTACTTTTAGTCCTTAAAGAAAGTTCCCAAACAGATTTGGGGTGATGTGTAAGATTTATCAGACTTTCTATACTTTAGGGAAAGAGCTTTTCCTTTTAATTTCTAATTAATGTAGATCAAAGCAATTTACCTGAATACCAGTCAAATGTCTACCACCCTATGTAAAGTGAGATTTAAGGTCCAAAAACATTCCTCTAAAATTCATCTCTTGCCTCCAGTCACAAATAGCAGGGTTATGAGATAACCCTAAATTAAGGTGAAATAGAATTGAACTGGCAACCTGAAGCAAGAACTGATTGGAGCAAATTCTAGAGTTTCAAAGACCTGGTTAATGGCCTTGTTAAAGGTGATTCTACTCTCAACTATGCCAACTTCTTTCATATGAAAAAATGAGACCCAAGACTATTGAATAAAAATATGGAAGAGACCTCAGAGGCCATCCCTCACCCCTCACATGAAGAAACAGAGGCCTAGGGAGGGTCAGTAACTTTCCCAGTATTACACAGATAACAGACTTGAGGTGAGATTTGAACCTAGGTCTGTTAAAAAAAAAAAGTTCTTTCTGCTGCGCTATACTACTTCCTTTAAGTGCCTTGGGATACCCTCTTATCCATCTTCTTCCTTTCAGTCTGTCCTCTCCCTAAAAGACCAGAACCTATCTCACCACTCTTTTCTGATGCTTGGTACTTCTTGGCAAGAATCAATTTTTAACATAGAACCATAATCCTTTATGCTCTAATTCATACAATTTCCACATGGTTGTCTTTATAATCACATTGATTCAGATTATAGAGGGACCTCAGAGTCCATCTGTTTCAACCCATACCCAATTAATCAGCCAACGAGGATTTATTAATCACCTACTATGTGCAATGTACTGTACTAGATGATCAGAATACAAAAAATAAATAAATAATATAAAAGATTCCCTATCCTCAAAGAGTTTACATTCTGCCCAAACACATCCCCAATAAATGGTTATCCAGCCTTTATTTGAAGACTTCCTATGAAGGAGAAGCCACTATCTCCCAAGTTAGCACAACCCTTTTGGGGTAAGTCTAATTGCTAGAAAGTTTTTCCTTCAACCAAAGCCTTAAAGATTTAGTAATAGAAAACAATTTATCATAATCCTCTCTGTATGGGCCTATAATGGTAATGGAATCTGAAGATCTTCCATGCCCCTTTCTATTGGCACTTAGTAAACAGGCACTTAGCAGCTTACTTCAAGTTAACACCTGGGGAGTACTTAACACCTTAACAGGAAGGGGCAGCACAGGGAGGAGTCATACTGTATATAAGGAAGAGAACCAACAGGACAGTCAGATTTTTCTCTCCTTGACCAACTGGAGACTACACCTTTTTGCTGAGATCCTCCTTCTGCAACTTTTACCAAGGACTTCCAAGAACCAGGCTGAGGAGCTATTGTGAGTGAGAGAGGGATCCCTGCTTGAGGGAGCCTGTTCTTTTGTGAAGGCTTGGGAATGTGGGCATTCACTGCATTAACCACTTCATGACTACTGGAATGACTTTGGATTTCTGGTTCTGGGACTTGTCCTTCTAGTATTTGAATAAAGGCTTTGGTTCTGCCCTCCTTGTGGAGAGTTTGCTACATTTTGTGATTCACAACTATACCAGCATATTTATAACCACCGTGGGTGTTGTGAATATTGCATTATTGATACAGGGCCCTTAATTTTTCAGGAAGTTCTCAAATATTTTCTCTCCAGGCTAGTCAGACTTATTGTTCCAATCTTTCTCATGAGTCCTTTTCCTCCAGCCTTTTAATTAGTCCTATAGTTCTCTTCTGAATCTTTTTTCAAAATTATTTCCATTTCATTTTCATTTCAATTCAATGCAGAAACTCCAATTCATCAAGCATTTAAATGCCTACTATGTACAAACTGCCATAATAGGCATTGGGGATATAAAGATTTAAAAATATCAGTCCCTTTACTAAAATTGCTTACCACATAATAAAAAGGATACAAAATGTCTAAAAAAAAAAAAGAGGATTTTATGTCTGAGAAAATTCTGAGGTTCTGAGAAAATTTAAGGAAGGAATCCTAGGCCTTCTATGTGCTGGACCTTCCTGGCTGTAAAGCCAGCTCACTATCCACTATGACTCATTGCCTTTCTTAGGAGTAAGAGGCAGGATACATATTGTGTGATTCTGGTCAGTCACTTAACCCCTCCATGCTCTACATAATTCTCTAAGACTCTTAAGTGGCAAAAATGGTGCTGACCTGCATTGGTTGATGGAATTTCCTCACCTAGGAGTTCCTGGTAACAAAGAAATCTTAAACCTAATCTTAAGTCTCTATTCCCGTGTGCTGGGCACTAAAGGGAGTACAAATGCAAATTCAACATTGTCTCTACCCTCAGAGACCTTTCAGTCTAGCTGGAGAGATTAGCTATGTGCTATATAAACTACATTACAAATAGAATATGATCAGTAAATAGATGAGTCATTGAAATCCTTTCTATGAACATTTGGAAGTCGAGCCATAGGGGGGAGAAATCACTTCTGGCTGGAGTGGGCTAAGGAAGTCCTCTCCATCTCATTGTGGTTGAACATTTTGGACGAAAACAGAGGATGAAAATTACATTAAAGGAGCCCCCTATTTACAATAGCCAGGAGAGAAACAAGTAGTTGATGTGCTCCTGGATATCGAAGGAACTTTCTTAGCTACCAACACAAAGCATATGACTGATGGAATATATCAAAGACTGGACACCTCAGATTGGGTTGGAGAAACCATCATCATTTTACTTTAGATTTTTCCTGCTTGTCCCTTATCATCACCTTGGTCTTCCTTATATATTCTCAGCATAAGGCTACTCATATCTTAATGCTTCAGGTTGAAGCTTAATTGTTACTCTATAATTAAATAGATCTAAAGGAAGGCAACTAATTGTCTCTGTGAAAATTTGATGTCATTCTGTCAGGCATCCATCTGGATCACAGAATTTTCTTGCAGATGATGAGTTCATATTCCCTAAGAAGAAATTTGGTTTTTATTAACTTCCCTTGCCTTCCTTAGCTAGCTTAATTCAAGGGAAATGGGGCCTAGGTTACTGGTAGGCTTTTTACAAGAGTCCTCAGAAATATCAGATGGATATTGTCCACTGGTAGAAAATTTGAGTCTTCATCCCCAGGAATGAAACATTTCCTGTGTTCTTGACATTTCTCTCTCACTCAAATGTAGAATTACAAACTAGAAGGAGATTCTTTTAAATAATGTAATCCAGCTCCCATGCCTGAAAGTGAGGAAGCCAAATTCAACTAGGCAAAGTGACTTGCCCCAAGGTCATTCAGTTAAGATGTGCCAGGGCCAAGACTAGAACTCAGGTCCTCTGGCTGGCCCCATGATCACCTCTTTCTACTCCATTTTTCATTCATTCTGGACCTCTGCTTGGAATGCCTGGAATGCTCTCTCTCCTCACCTCTACCTCTGGGCTTTCCTGGCTCCCTTCAAGTCTGAGCTAAAATCCTACCTTCTGCAAGAAGTCTTCCCTCTCCTTCATCGTATTGCCTTTCCTCTGAGGACTACATTTTATTTTTGTCCAGTATATAGTATGTATCTAATTGTATACGGTGTACTTTGTACACATATGGTGTCTACGGTGTACTTTGTACACATATGGTGTCTACGGTGTACTTTGTACATAGTTGTTTGTATATCATCTCTCCTACTAGATTGTGGAGAATTGGGACTGCTTTTGGTTGTTGCTGCTGTTGGCTGTCTTTGTATAGCCCAGTACTTTGTACAATGCCTGGCATATGGTAAGCACTTAAACGCTAGTTGATAGACTGAGTCTGTCTTTACCACATTCTGCTTTGTAATTGTTTATTTATACATAAATCATAATCTCCCTATTAGATAGTAAGCTTCCTCAGGGCAGGTGCTGTGCCATTTTTCACTTTTGTAACTCCTCCATTGTTCCTTGCACGTGTCAAAATATCTGTGCTTCCAGATCTGTAATTTTGTTCACATGAGTATTCTTTCAACCAACACAAATCATTACTATTCTGTGACCAAGAAAGTGATTATGACTAAAAGATTCATTGTTTTGTGAGTGATCTGGTGACCTGATCATAAGATCACAGATTTTCAGTGAAAGAGACTTTAGAGGCCACAAATGAGTAAACTGAGTCTCAAAGTGGTTACATGACTTGCTCAGGGTTACATAACTAGTAACTGTCAGAAGTGGTATCTAAACATACATCTTCCTGACTCCAAGTTCAGCAACCAGTCCACTACACCGTGCTTCTCCAAACTTGGAGAGGTTGACTCAGAGAATAGACAGAGTCCCTCACCAGATTCCCATTCGAAGCCTTTCCAAAAGACCCGGCCTCTGCTGACATAGCCTTCAGGAATTCACGATGAAGCAGTAATGTAGAACTTTAGTGAAGTAGTACCTTATAGATAGGAGGCACTTTTTAAATATTTGTTGGGTTTAATTGAATTTTTTGCAATTCAAGATGAGATCTATTTGCCGTGGGTCGAAGACATATAGGTTCTATCATTGTTAAGGAAGGATCATCATGCCTGCTGTCTTTCAGGAAAGGGAAAAAAAATTACTGCAAATCAGAGCTGCCCTAAAGGGGAATGAGATACTTGTGGAGATACAGGTTTCTTTATCTTTGGAAGTCTTCCAAAAGGCAGGCCTATATTTCCACTTCTTGGTATATAAATGTGTTGAGATAGAACATATTAGCTATTCTACTTTCTGCCTGTGTGACCTTTGGCAAGTTTTGCATATCTCTTCAGTTTCTTAAGTTACAAAATAAAAGGTTTGGATTAGTTGATCCTTAATCCATGACTAATCCCTTCTGTTCTGAGTCCTATGATTTTATGCCAGATGTGATGGGGGGAGACATATATTGTTTAGGGAACTAGATGGATAATGTGTAAGTGTCATCTAGTTCTAAATCCCAGGGATTTATGTGAAAAATTGCAAAGGTTACACATGTATTGGGTAGGTGCTGGACAAGATGACCTTCTAGGTCCCAAACAATATGATTGTTTCTCTGTTAAGGAAGTAACATCATGCCAGTCTGCAAAGGTAGGTGAGGACTGAGGCGAGTGCCAGTATTCTTTGTGAGTATCAGGCTCACATTACTTTGAAGAATGAGGTCTATTATTTCTTTCCAATTGACTTAATTTAATAGAAGTGAAGCGAATTGTTAAAGTTATTGGGGAAAAATAGACCTTACAACAGTTGCTAATATATTTTAGAATCATGATTTCAAAGAATCCCCAGTCATGCTGCCCTTCTGACCTACCTCAATGAAATATAGTCACCAGAAAAGCCCAGCTGTGCCATTCACAGAGGAACCAGTGAATAGAATATCTGCCTCAGCTATTAAAATGGACCAGACTGATGCCATACAAGTGGGAGAGAAGAAATCAGAACTGGAACTGAGAAATACCCTTTTGTTGAGAGAAGCAGCATGGAATCATGGGAAAAGAACTTGGATTAGAAGTCCAAAAAACTGGGTTTGTCACTTATTAGTATTGTCTCTTGACAAATCATTTAATTTTTCTGAATCTTAATCATCTCAACACTAAGTAAGGTACAAATAACAACCCCACTTCCTTCACAGGGTTGGTTTTAACACTCAAATGAAATAAAGAATCTGAGATCTATAATGTAATAAAAATATATAATGTGAAGGGTTATCATAAAATGGGGGTTGAATATAGTGCTTTGAATTGCTGTACTGTTCCATATGTTTGCTTCCTACAATAGGAATGAATTTGACTAATGAGAAAGGTCTTTGAAGCTGAAAAATCCCATAGTTTGAAGCAAAGACCCTGAATCAGATTCTTTTCTTCCTTCCCAAAACTGTACTTTTCCCTAACCTGTGGTAACTCCTTTTGAAAACAGTAGAGGATTTGCCAGTTAAAGAGCTAGGTGGAGACGGAAGTAAAGAGGTTTCATTTGATTCCTCTCTAAAAGCTCAATGTACAAAACCATTTCCCTATACAGGGAAGAGAAAAACATAGTGGGTAGTGCCATGTGTCTCTGCTTCCCAAGGATGTTTTGAGAATGAAGGATTTATTGATATAATATATGAATATAACTAATGGCATTCAGGTAGAAGCTAGATGATCATAGTGGGGGAGAAGGTAGGGGGTAAAGAGAATTTTTCATCCTCTACATCAGTGGTTCTCAACCTTCCTAATGCCGTGACCCTTTAATACAGTTCTTCAGGCTGTGGTGACCACCAACCATAAAATTATTTTCTTTGCTACTTCTTAACTGTAATTTTACTACTGTTATGAATCGTAATGCAAATATCAGCTATGCAGGATGTATTTTCATTGTTATAAATTGAACATAACCCACAGGTTGAGAACCGCTGCTCTACATGATCCTTAAGGTCCCTTCTATACCTGATAATCTATGATTCTAATAATATGTCATATATCAATATAGTTGTTATTAATAACACCTCTCATTTATTTGGCAGTCTTTGTTTACCAAAAGTCAATGGTCTCCTAAAACCACAAAAAATCTAGGCTTACCAGGACTAGGATTATTCAAATTATATGAGTCTATTTAACCTATATATTTTTTATAACTAGGGCATTTAGAATCCCCAGTAGAATAGAAATTTATTAGCTAATCCTAGATACTCTAGGGCAAGGACTGTGTCAGTGTGCCCTACTCTTCCCCATTCCCCCATGCCAAGGTCAGTACATGTAGATTTTTCACAATGATTCACAAACCTCTGAGGGAGGTAGAACAAATATTATTATCTCTTGTTTACAGAGGGGGAAACTGAGACCCAAAGAGAACGAGTGATCAGACTGGTCACATAGCTAGTAAGTATCAGAGCTAGGAATTAAACCCTGGTTTTCTAACTATAAGTTCTATTACATATTCCAGAGAAGGATGTGAGGAAGAGAGAAAAAGTTAGAGGCAAGAGTCAGCAGAACTTGTTAGAAGGAACAATGGGAGGGAGGAATGGTTTACATATGGAATAAAGGCTCCCTAGACCAGCTGAAGTATCAAAACAAGACATGGAAAGGAAGAGAAAGTAAGACAGGGGAAAGAATGAAAACTTGGACTTTGTTGTGTTTATTAGCTTTAAGCACTGCCTTTTTCATATATGAGCATTTAGATTTCTAAAGATGGAAGCAGAAAGTCAATTTTGGGGGTAGAAACGGAATATTATAGTCAAATTTAAAAAACCGCAGTTCAAGGATAAAATATTATGAACAAAAATTAAAAAACAGTTTACAAATGGTGGTGCCACAATTAGGATCACACAAGACCTAGCAGTGACTACTTTAAAAGACCACAGGTCTTAGAATACTGTATATAGAAGAGCAAAATAACTGGGCTTTCACCTGAAAATATACTCAACAAAACTAAGCAAAATTCTGAATTTTTAAGAAATGGATATTGAATGAATTGTCAGACTTTCAGGACTTTGTTTTTCAAAAAAACTTAACTTAGGAGTGACTAGGTGGCACAGTGAATAGAGCACCAGCCCTGGAGTCAGGAAGACCTGAGTTCAAATCTGACCTCAGACACAACACAAAAACTAGCCTTGTGACCTACATACATGCTTAATTGTAGCCTGTACATGGGGAGAAGGAGAAAAAAGAACAAAATAAAAAGTGCATGGCAGAGAACAAAAGAAAACCTACAAGAAAGCAAAGATGGACAGCTCTCAACACAACATGTAGCAGTTATTATATAGGCTTTCTTGAAATGGAAATTTATTGCTATATATTTTAATTCTCTCTTACATTCTATTGCACATATGACATGTTTTTTCTTTCTCATTTTATATTTAAGTTTATAATATGTTTCTTTTTCTTTTTGCATCATGTATTTAAGTTTTAGTATTTAAGTCTAAAATAAGAAAAAAATATTTAAAAGGGATGCTGACTTCAAAGATATTGGCAGAACAAATGTACAAACCATTGTACCATCACCCCCATAACACCTCAAAGGGAACACTCTCCCCTACTCCCCCTCAGTCCCTGGGAAAGCAGATTTGAAACTTATTTCAATTTCTACATAGTATTGGTCCCACCAAGCTCATGTCCAGATGCAGCATGACTGATAATTGAGTCCTTCTGCTGGGCTGGGGTCACAAAGGTTGCTCTTTGCTTGTCAGGGCATGAGGTTCCACTGGCTTGAACTCAGACTCTGGAACCCTGGGACACCAGAATTCCACCCATGACCTTCCAAACTTACTAGATCAGTAGACTCTGGTCCCTTCGCTTAGAATGGAGAAGAATAAATAAAAAGGACATGGACAGAGACCTGTTTCTTGGGGTCACACAGCTCCAGAGAGAAGGCCATAAGACCACCCTTTACCATCTCTAACAGGATACTATGAGTAAAAAAGAAATCTCCTAAGAGTTACTGAAGCAAAGGAGGAGATAACTACTGTTGATAGACCTTTTTGAATGCCTCCAAGAGCAACCAAAAAAACCTCTCTTTCATTACATATTCAGCTGAATGGAACCAGTTATGGAATGTCTACACATGATGCATGGTTCCTACAAAGTACTTACTTTACCTGGCATTATAATTTTCCTAGAAATAAGATCTCTAACATCTTCCACATGGAGAGGTTGCATCATGTATCAATAAGTTGATGGAATCTGCAAGCCCCATTACACACACACATTCTCTCTCTCTCTCTCTCGTGGACACTTCATGTTATGTGAGAGCTTCTGACACACTTCAGGGATTTATTGCCCAGACCTATGATTTCACTGGAATAGGGAACTCCTAGCAAGGAAATTTCCTCTCTCAATACAACTGTTCTAAAGTTGATGATAGTGAGAGAAAATTGACTGGGTAGGGTCAATTAAGGACTAGCTAAACAAGTTCTAGCACACAAATGTCATGAAATATTGTTGGGCTGGAAAAAAATATTATGAATGTAATGAATACAGAGAAAGATGAGAAGACGTGAATTAATGGAAAGTAAGCAGATCCAAGGAAAACAATATAAAATGATTCCAATTATGCAAATGGAAGGACTATTACTAAATTTAAATGATGCATTTGACCCACAAGAAAAAGAATGAGTAAGTACTTACCTCCACTTCTTATAGAGAAAGTAAAAGTGACCCCTCAAGACATGTCCCTTTCTGGAACTTCTTTCTCACTGTCTTCCCCACTGTTTTTCCTTCCTTCCAGGTGCTCAGGTCTTGGACCACTCCCATATTTACTCTTCAAGAGTTTACAAGGTTCAGTTTCTTTGTTACAGCTCAAAATTTGCTGTCCCTGTGAATGTAACCCCTATGCTTTGGAAGGGATTATCAAATTCATTCGCTACTGTGGGTTTGGAGCCCTAGGTTGCAATTAAAACCATCAGCTATGACATTTCAAAGCTTCTCCTGGATGCTCTTGAAATTTCAGCACTTAAACGGTAGCCCATTTAATGTCAGGATGGCAAAGACAACTGCAGTGTGATGTTGGCAGATACTAAAACTTTGAGCAATGGCCCAACTGGCTGGGAAACTGAAGAGAGTCTGTAAGAGGATCAGAACAAATTCAAGGTTCGAAGTCCTCTCTCAAGTTCCAGATGCTATGTCCAAGTTCATTCAAAATTTCTGAACTTCCTTTTTAAAACATCATTTTCCCTTCTGAAAGTGACTTTGGGTGAGTCATTTCAGCTCTAAGCTTCAGTTTTCTGAGTTGTAAAATGAGAAGTTTCAACTGAATGTCCTCCAACATTCCTTTCACCTCCAAATCTGTGGATTCAGATAGAATCTGATTTAGCATCATTGCTAGGACAAGAACCCAGGTCTTTGTCCCTTTCACGAAATTTGCTTTCCGTTACGCCATACCAACATATGTTAAATAAACAATTGTCGCATCAAAATCAAATCTAAATGAATATCATCTTCATTTCTCTTCTTTGCCTCCCTGACAAAAGAATATCTTCTGCCCCTAAACTGTTTTGCTTTGCCTGAGTGACCCAAATAAAACCAGCTGCAACTTGAGTTCATGTGCCCTCTATCTCTATCTATATTTCTCTCTCTCTCATCTGTTTTCTCCCTCTCCCTCCCCACTCCCCAATGGATTCTGACCCAGCTCTATGTATCTATATCCTGGATACCAAGAGATTTTATTCTTTGATTATGACATACAATTTCATTGCTTCAGGGAATTAAGGCAAACTCCCTGCTAATGCAAATCCTGCAATGTAAAGAGTAGTCTGAGACACTGAGAAGTTAAGTAATGTGCCCAGGATCACCCAATCAGTATGTATCAGAAGTAAGATTTGAACCTGGATCTTCCTGACTGAGTGAGCTAGCTTAGGGAAGTGGAGGAGGATGCATGTATATGAAGGAAAGATACTTCAGAAGGCTGGCCCAAACGCCACTACTTTGAGATCTCCCTTGACTATATTGCATATTTCCCTGCCTCTCGGGACAGAGAAAGGACTAGAGTGAATGAAGAATTTGCCCATGTTCGGTCATTCAGTCATGTCCGACTCTTTGTGACCCGGAGTTTTCTTAGCAAAGAAACTCAAGTGGTTTGATATTTTCTTCACCAGTGGATTAGGCAAGTGGGATTAAGTGTACCCAGGGTCACACAGCTAGTAAATGTCAGATAAAAACAAGCTTTTAATTTTAAAAAATACTTGCTTGTCGACTGGTTTATTAGAAAGTTTGAAACCCGAAGACAAGACATTATATTTGAGATTGAGACTCCTCATTAGTGGAGGCTTTCCACACATTTGCTAGAAGGTACCTAGAGCTGATGATGGTGCCAGGGCCTCAGCCTTTCAGTAACCATATGCTCCTGTATCTGCAGTCTGGTTCCTGATGCCTTGGCTGCGCTTCCAGGTCAAAATTACTACCCCTTGCATCTTGATTTCGCCTGACTGATTGACCAAGTCCCTAGGTTTTATTCCTATCAAGTCCACATCAGTTTGACTCATTCTGGTCCCAGCTGTCCCATCCTATACTTTTCCTCCTGAATCATACTTTGGACCATATAGCCATGTCCCATTTTAAGGTAACCCAATACAGGATGGGACTTTTATATATTATATACAATATAGGCAATTTACCTGATTGTATAGGCAGCTAGGTGGTAAAATGGATAGAGTATAGGACCCAGAGTCAAGAAGACCTAAATTCAAATCTTTCCTCAAACATTTACTGGCTGTGTGACCCTAGTCAAGTCACTTAAATTGTCTGCCTCAGTTTCCTCAACTGTGAAATAGAAATAACAGCACCTACCTCACAGGATTGTTGTGAGAATTATTTGCAAAGTACTTAACACAGTATCCAACATTTTGTAGGCACTATAAAAATGCTTATTCCCTTCCCTATTACAAATAAATTAGGGAATATTTACATGATAAGAGGTAATCTTCTCCTGATAAGACATACCTCAAGGTTCCTTTACCCTTTGTTTTACCATCAGGTGAATAAAACATGGCTCAACTTGCAAAAATATATATAAAACATATATATATTTATACCCAAAGTTTTAGGATCATCTTGACAGTTTAGGAGCCACATCTAATTTAAAGACCTTGGCAAAAGTGGTTCCAGACCATAGCCCAGGCCACCTTTACCTTTTACTTTCACTGTATCAGCAAAGGAGGGGAGATGCAGAGTAAGGAAGTCCCTTGTGGTTTAAATAATTTAGCACTCAGTGTTATCTCTGCCCATGTGACCACAAACAGAGGTCCTGAACACGCACTATAAATCACAGTACACATAAATAAACCATTCTATAGCTCTCAGCCCGGGGTGTAGTTATTGATTCTAGGGAGTGATCTGTCCTTACTCGACTGGCTGCAGGTTTCTAAAATAGCCTATCTGATGGGAATTTGAGACATGACCTCCTTCCTTTTGTCCTCTGCCCAATATTAGCAACACTAATATCTTCAAAAACCAGAATAGTAGGGGAATAGTGAGAATTTATCATAACAGCTAGAAAACTGACCCACAGCATGATGAATCTAAGGACTAATCTAGGGAAAATTCAAGTTTTAATGACCACCTACAATAGCTTTCTCACTGAAATCAGAGTTCAAGGTATGGCTCTACCACTTGCCAGTCATATATGATCCTGAGAAATTCCCTTCTCCAAGTCTCATTTCCTTTATCTACAAAATGGCTCAAAAAGAGGAAGGTTGAAGTATCACTTTCCCTATTTCATGGATGAGAAAACTGGGGTTCAAGAAGATAAAGTGACTTTTCAAGGTCATGCTGCTAACAATGATGGAGCTAGACTATGAACTCAAGTCTTTTGAATCTGGATTCAGTACTCTTTCCACTGCACCATACTGTCTCTCCCAGATTTCTATGAAAATTCGCAATGTGGGATATTGCCAGTGGAGTATAGGTCTAGATGTCACATAGATGTCACACCTGTATAGATGTCACAGTGGGAAACATGGATCTTTCTCATCATCTGGTAAAACAGAAGGAGCATAGGATTCTTGGGTTCAAGAATTGCCTCTGGGGGACAGAGCCAAGATGGTGGCGTAGAAGCAGCAAAGCACCATAGCTCCCACACAACCACCCTAAAAACTCATAAAATGGGACTCTATTTTTGAGCTCCAAAACTCTCCAAAATACAGAAAACACATCTGTTCCTGCAGGCAGCTCAACAGTCTGGGAGCCTTGGACAGCCCAGCTGGAAACCCCGGCCCAGCCAGGCCTCAGGGCATCAGGCGGAGCCCAGTCTATTGGAGAGCAGAGAGGCTGCACTGGAGGCATAGTTACCACATTTATCAGGCCAGAAGGAAGAAAAGGCTAAGAGAAAGGTCAGTGGATTTTGCTAAATTTGGGGAAGAAGAGCGGTCCAGCCAAACTGCCCCCAGGGCAGAGAAGCAGCAGGAGGTGGCTGTGGCAGCAGGAACGGCTGAGAGCAGCAGTGGCCTCCACTGGGCTGCTTCAGAGCTCCCGGCCTGCAGATAGCAGGGGGGCTGAGGCGATCAATCAGGGCCAACAGCTCTTACATTGAGCAGCCTGGATCTGGATCATGGTCTTGAGTGGAGGTCCTGGGGTGCGCTTTCAGTGAGCCAAAGCTGGGGGACTGCAGCACCCCACTAATAGCTCCGGCAGCTATGAAGGCCCCAGCGATTTGGGACAGAGCTTTCCCCCTCCAGGAAGCAGAGTTCCACAGAGCTAAAAAACCAAGGAATTAATAGACTGGTCAACATGAGGAAAAGGAAGCAAAGTAACAGCAATAAAACTCTAGAATCCTTTTTTGTGGACAGGAGGAAGACAACAGAGTCAGAACTCCCTCACCGAATGCTTCCAAGACACTGGAAGA